>CM070502.1:39471337-40671337 GCA_036346375.1 Guadua angustifolia
GCCACACAAAGGAGTTGAATATGCATCGGCTACTTAATGTCCATTAGCCGATGAAATACAAGTTAATGGCGAAGATTTTTGGAAGATAACAAGTTATCTCCCAAAAATGGGGGGCATATGTTTGCACCGTTTTTGGGAATTTCCAAAAGAATCGGCAGAGAAGCGTGAAGTCTGGATAAGGCACGAAGATATCTATGGAAAGTTTGGATAGCATACGGAAATCCTGTACAACATGCAGAAGTTTGTAAACTAGAGACCAAATCGGAAACTACAGAGCCGATTCGGATTATGTTGTCGTGTTGGATCAGGACTCGGATTGGCTAGATGAGTATATAAGGCGCACCAAGGCTGCTTGAAGGAGGCATCCACAACAATCAACACATCTACCAGTTTTTGCTTTCTGTAGTTCTTAGTCTTTTTAGCATTGTAATCTTTCCTCTGTAAGTTGACATCGATCAAATAAAGTTGCGCATCACCGATTGTTTGATCGTCATTGGCTTTTTTCAGGTTTGATTTGTTCTGTCTTGTTGCGCATCGCCTTTTCGTAATCAATCTACCTTTTACCCTGATTAGTCTTAATCGACTAGTCTAGTTACCTTTCTAATCGGCTTCTGGTTGATTCTTGATTCTTAGCCGATTCGCTTCAAAGATCGGCTTGATCGAATTTCACATTACCTCCTTATCGATTGCAGGTCAATCGATTGGCACAGCGTAAAAATAGAACCCGCGCTCGTCTAGTGTGTTGTGGGCCAGAACCCTCTTCACGCTTTTTGGTGCCACAGTTTGGTGGAATGGTCTCCAAGTGGCTTCGTGGTAATGAAGGGTCAATGAGTGATGGCGGTAACTCATGCATCATCCATTAGTTTTGATAGCTTTGGTCGCTCTACCCTTGTAAAAAACAAGAGACTTCTTGAAGCCTATGCACTTGGTTCCATCGGAGGAGTAGATTGGCTGTCGGTTCGGTGGCCTTCGAGCTTTGCTCCACCACCCCTGTTCGGTCTTGTGTCGTTCGGTACTTAGTTCCTATCCCTTGGGCTGAGAAATACCACTCCTCTCCAAGACTTGCTAGTTCTTTATGGAGAAAAATGATTTTGTAAGTACTTGTTAGTAGAAATAAGTTTCATGGTGTCTATTGTGTAACTCCATTTTAGAACCAAGGATCAGTTAGCTTATGCCTTATTTGGTGCAATCAAGGCCTAGAAATTTAACTGATAAAATGCACATGTATCATGCACGTAAAAGTAACTTTTTTACTGCCGGCATGCCTTTTAACCTGGTAGTTTTACTTAAAAGTAACTTTGTATCCTCCTGTTGAATAAACCGTACTTTTATTCAACAGGAGGATACAATTTGAGCGGAGCGTATAGTCTCGTGGCATGGTCAAGTTAAGCAAGTCTACAATGTGGAACAACCTATTCTCAAGTCACTAGCGAGCGGAGCTACCGGCCTTGTTCTACGGAAGGCACCGCCAAGAGGGAGAGTGTCTTCGGGGGTGGTCTTGACCCCGAGTTGCCTCTCGCGTCGGTAAAGGCAAGTGCATCCCCTAGTGCGTTATTAGATTTTTAAATGCTTTGCTTGCGATAAGATTATGGAAATTCTAATAGTTTGGCATTCAATATTGTGAGGTAGTTGTCAATCATGACAAGAAGTCTTCAAGGCAATCAAAAGATCCAAGTCCTGGTATAATTGCTAACTTGCCAGTCCTTCTCTTTGATTATTTCACCTTTTATAAAATTTAAATTCTTCTCTTTGATAGGTACTTAAATACCAAAAGATGTTTTAACTGTTTGGGAGTTGAAATCTTTTGCGCTGAAGTGCCCATGTGACCATAGGTATGAGCTGGATTTAAAATGTTCACTTTGATGACTTAATTTTCAGTGTGGTTTAAATTTTGGTGCAACCATGCCTAATTGCCTATACTTTATTTTGTTTCTAAGACATACTTGTTCTTTGCTCAATCATCGATTGCTTTCAATATATAAATTGTGTTCGACTTTATGATACTCAAGCAAATTTCAAATATATTTCCGTATGACTGCAATGCAAAATTGTTAGCTAATAAAGTAGTAAAGAAGTCTAGAATTTAGTAAATAGGTCTATCGTGTACCTTGAGGTCCTAAGTTTTAAACACGAGTTGAGACCCTTTGCTTTGTAATCTTTACGAGTTGAGACCCTCTATATTATGTCACCGATGAAAATATTTTGTTGCTCGCTATTATTCTCACCAATATTACAAAATATAACTTTTGCTAAACCCGCAATAAACACGTATCATTATATTCTTATGCTTTGGAAGTCCGAACCGTATCCTCTGTGTCAAAGCAAAGAGTACATCATACATGTAAACCGAAATTTCTGTACTTGTAGAAACAACAATACCCTAGCTAGGTTGCATTCCATGCATCGTTGGAAGATGAATGGCGTTGTCTTTTGCTGCTTTCTCACGCCATTGCCTGCCTGGCTAGAGGCCTTTGGTGGAGTCTGGTTGTGTTGGGCAGCTAGCCTGCTACTACATGATGGATTTCTTCTGTTTATATATTTGAAGTAGATGGATGTGTGATGTGCTAGTGCTATACTCATTACTGGACAATGTGTGATATTTGAAGTAGATGGATGTGTCATGTGTGATGTGCTAGTGTAGAGCTTAGAGCTATACTGGACAATGTGTGTCGTGTGATGTGCTAATTGCATGCATTTTCTTCTGTTTATATATTGCATGCATTTTGTATTGCATGCATTTTCTGGACAATGTGTGATGTGCTAATTGCATGCATTTTCTTCTGTTTGTATATTTGAAGTAGATGGATGTGTGAATTGTGATGTGCTAGTGCTAATGTGCTATACTCATTAGTCATTATCGCCATGGACAATGTGTGATATTTTAAGTAGATGGATGTGTGATGTCTTGATGTGCTAGTGCTAAGCTGCTATAATTGGGCAGATGGACAATGTGTGAACTGTGAAGTGTGATGTTACGCTGAATCTCGATTGGCATTGCTCTGAACATTTTGTGTTGCATGCATGACAAGATCTAAGATCACCACATTATATATCAGATGACAAGAATTGGTGCTGATTTAGGATCTTGCTTATGTGCTGATTATTCTTTTTCTTGATCATGATAGGTGCACAGCAAGAAACTTCTTTGGAGTAACAACCTTTTTGCAGCAAGGAGTGTCACAAGTTTTTGGAGGGACACCTTTTGTGCAACATGAAAATAGTGATGTGTGTATGGTTTGAACTATTAACTAGTAGAGAGAAGGATATACATCCCTCTCATTGGGTCATGTATGCTGCTAATATAATTACTAGGCTGAGACTCGATTTATAACATCACTATTTGTGCAGCAAGAAAGTAGTCCTATTTATGGTTAGAAATGTTAACTAGTAGCTAGAGAAACATACATCCTCTCTTTTGTGCAGCAAGACTTAGCTCATTTTGGACGGACATGTATGCAACTTAACGTATTTGGAGGATCTATGTTAATTTATCAAACCTTGTGGTGGAGATATATATATGCGTTGCATTATTTACATGTTGAAGTGATTATTTGAACTGTGATTGTGTATGTATATGGTTATATATGTGAGTGGTACCATTTGCATGTAAAGTGTGTATGTCAATTCAATGGTGGATAATTAATGTGGAATTGGTTTTGTATATATTGCATATTTAATTTGTATGTCATGCTGGCACCTTTGCCGACACAAAACTTGTGTAGAAAACCAGCTTTGGTCTATGAGGGGAAAAATGATACGCCAACAAGTAAAGTGTCGGCAATTCCTATTAACTGTCGGTAAAGCTCCTACTGTCGGCAAAAAACTAACTGTCGGCAAAGATTAGAAGTGTCGGCAAAACCTAGAACTTTGCCGTCAATTTATCTGTCGGCAAAGATTTTATCTGTCGGCAAAGCCTAAGCCGACTGCTTCTACCACGACTATTCATCGACTGTCGGCTAAACCTTTGCCAACAGTTTTTGCGTCGGGGAAGGTGTCTTTTGCCGACTGTAACATGTGTTGGCAAAAGTGTGGCATGGTGTAGTGTACCGCACTTCACACGTCGGTACATCGGCCTTTTGAAGAAAACCAATTTTTCAACACTAAAATTATTTCTTGAAGATCCAAACACTATTCTTTGAGCCATTTGATGATCAACACATAATCATATACTCATGAAAAACACATTTGCACCAAAATAGCTCATGCTCAAAGAAACTCAACCAAATTTGTGAAAACACATTTCGCAATCAACTCAAGATCTATTTACAAAACGTATTAAGCAAATCAAACCCGAGTCTATGAGATTAATCCCCCTAGCCATGTGAAGGTCAACACGAGACCCAGTCAACTTGCAAACACCCATTGCAAGCCCTACTCACATGCTCTCGGGATTCCGGACTCATAGACCTCGGTTTATTCGCACAATGAACTTGCAAATAACTCATTAAACCGATTTCTTTGCAACACATGCAAAAGTCTAGCTCCAAACAACTTTAAAGAAGCTCAAATGCATGAGCTCTCTATTTGCAACACATGCAAATCTTAGCTCCATGCAACCACATTAAGATCAAATCAAATGTATGAGCTCTCTACTTGCAACACATGCAAGTCTCTAGCACATACAAACCACATAAACACCAAATCATGCTTGAGCTCTCTCCTTTTGCAACACATGCAAAACTTAGCTCCAAGCAACCACTTTGATTTAGAAAGATTAGTTTTGTAAATAGAAAACAAAACATGAAGCTTTAACAATTGCAACACATGCAAAAGTGAACTTCACGCAAAAGCCAATGCATTAGCTTATCCTATTTGCAACACATGCAAATCAAAGCTTTATGCGAAAACCAAAACATAGGCTTCTCCTATTTGCAACACATGTAACTCAAAGCCATATGCAATAACAACCAAGCATAAGCTTAACTTATTCGCAACACATGCCAAATGGTTAGCTCTATGCAAAAACCAAATCCAAATAGGATTTGAGCTCGAGTGAACACGGGATTGAGATCATTAACACATGATGAAGCTCAAGCTAAAGACTCAACCCCTCTTAATAGTACGGCGATAAAAAGTAGACTCAAAGACTAGAGAGTTCTTAGCCTACCTAGTTATACCTTGAGCCGCCGCACGCAAGCAATCCTCTTTGGGTTCTTTATGATCTTCACTCATACGCTCCCCCGGGTTCATCACTCAGCTCTTCTCTTAATCTCTATGGGATCTTCTCTTTGACGCCCATCTCCTCATGATGTTGTCCTTGTCTCGTTTTCATCACCTCAATCATCTTTGGACTTAACCAAGCTTAAACACAACTCATGAAAGTAGTTAGTCCAAGATACATGGTTGTCTGAATTATCTCTTGCACTCCATTAAAACATAATGGATGCCTTTAGATCAATTGAGCACAACCCAAATTAAGATAAATGATATAAATGTGTCTTGGGTATACCGATGCAACTAATGCCTCGTTATACTCAAGAACTATCGAATATCCTTAATCAATCTAAAAGAACACCATCAACACATGATAAAATGTCCTTTGATGATTAAAAGACAACATACCTCAATTTAAATTTTCATTTAAATTGATATGAGTATATATTAACTACACAAGTTTTCATATACTCATGTTGATGAAAAGTAATGATCCATAATATGTGAACTATATGGAAATGACCATTACTCTAAGCTATCAACTATAGAATAAACCCCACGTGTATATGTGCATAGATATAATTGACTTGGAGATAATATACACATATTCAATTTTGATTACATTGGAGCATATCCTATATTACCATGAATATACTATAACTAGGCAATTCAAATATATACTCAAGGATTTAGTTTCTATGTCTTGATTCTTATATGTGTCAATAAAGAATAGATCAATACAATGAAACCTTCAAGTTAAATTACGAACTCCCCCTAGATATGTGCATCCATGTAATATATGGATTTGGAAACATGATGCACATTTTGTGGTTAATATAATGGGGACATTCATACTTTAACTTGAATCCAAAGTATGCAATTAATACTAGAAAGAATATGCATACATACCTTGGGTTTTCCATTTTTCATCGAAATTTGAGATTGCTAAACATTTGCTTACTAAACATGTTAGTCTTATAAAGATTAGGTTTGTCATTAATCAAGGATTAAGCATTAATCTAAATCAATCACCAAAACCAATAGCGCTTGAACTTACACCTTTGGCATGTTGGCATATGTCACATTACTTAACAAAATTAGTAATCATCTTCTTCATTCCAGTCCAAGAAAACAATTTCTTCACCCGTTGATAAGTTGCTTGGATTTCGGAATGCCCTCCAATTGCGCTGGAATGGAAAGAGGCTACGATTTTTGTTTGTAATTCTCCCCAATCCAGATTCGTCCTTTCCTTCGAATTAAACCTTGTTGTAGTTCGAACCCTTCTGCATCTGGACTGTGGACTGCTAACTGGGCCAAGCGTTGCTGAGCTGCTCTATCTATGACATGTGTTGATTATTTCTTGCAGCCAAACCGGGCGCACTTCGGTTATACTTTGTAACAACATTAACTAAATCGATCTTGACAAAGCATCTACCACTATATTCTCTTTCCCTTTTTTATAAACAATCTTAAATTGTAAGCCCATTAGCCATGTCATTGCCTTCCGCTGCATGTCCGATTGCAATAGTTGCTCTTCTAGGTAGCTCAAGCTTCGGTGATCTGTTCGGATAGTAAACTCTTTGCATTGTAAATAAGGACGCCACTTCTCCACTACCAATATTAAGACTAAAAACTCTTTCTCATAGATTGATAAACCTTGATGCTTGATGCCCAATGATTTACTGAAATAGGCAACTGGATGCCCCTGTTGGATTAAAACTGCACCGACCCCTTTATCGCAAGCATCAGTTTCCAACTCAAACTACTGCTCAAAATTAGGAAGTTTGAGAACCGGTGCTGAAGCCATTGCTTCTTTCAATTGAAGAAAAGCTTCTTTTGCATGACCATTCCACTCAAAGGATTTCTTTCTCAATAATTCAGTCAAGGGTTTGGCTATCAGACTATAATTCTTAATAAATTTTTGGTAACAGCCAGTGAGCCCCAAAAATCCTCTCAATTCTGTTATTGTGCTTAGTTTTGGCCAATTCAGCATCACTTTTGTCTTTTGAGGATCAGTTGAAACCCCCTGGATCTGAGATGATATGGCCCAAGTACTCAATCTGTTTCTATGCCAAAATGCATTTTGATTTCTTCGCAAAGAACTGATGTAGTCTGAGAACATTGAGAACTATTGCCACATGTTCCAAATGAGCCGCAAGGTTTGGACTATAGATAAGAATATCATCGATAAAAACTAAGACAAATTTTATGAGATATGGGGCTAAGACAGCATTCATCATGCATTGGAATGTAGCGGGCGCATTAGTGAGGCCGAAAGGCATCACTTTAAATTGGTAGTGTCCTTGGTGTGTTTTAAATGCTGTTTTAGCTTCATCCTCTTCTTTCATTCGGATTTGGTGATATCCAGCTCACAAATCGAGTTTGGAAAAGTATTGTGTTCCAGCCAGCTCATGAAGCAGTTCATCGATTACGGGCATGGGAAACTTGTTTTTTATGGTTAAGTCATTCAGACGTTGGTAATCGATGCAAAATCTCCAAGATCCATCCTTCTTCTACACTAAGAGCACCGGAGAGGCGAATGGACTCATACTATGTGAGATAATCCCTTCCTTAAGCATATCGGCTACTTGTTTCTCTATTTCGTCCTTGTGTAAAGGTGAATACCTGTATGGCCTTGCATTGATCGGTATGGCTCCTGGAATGAGAGGTATACCATGATCGTATTCACGTTTAGGTGGTAATTCCTTTGGTTCAGCAAAAATATCCCTGTATTGTTCAATCAGTGGGGTTACCTCTGGTATCGCTCGAAGCTGCCCCTCCTTATTTGTTTGTTCTACCACCGCTATAGCCCAAATGTGGTTTCCTTTGTTCCATTTGTCAAACTGTTCAGCCGTATGAGACTTGAGTTCTGATATTCGTCCTCCCCGAATTCCTTGCAACTGAATGTGTGTTCCTTTATGCTAAAACTCGAACATTTTATCTTTCCAATTGAATGTCATTAGGCTATGCTGTTGTAGCCAATCCATCCCCAATATGGCGTCGTATGCGCCCAGATCAAGCACTTAGAGATCAGTGTGGAAAGTGTGTCCCTGTGCCTACCAAACCATTTGTGGTACCCATTTATCACAGTACATCTTTTGTCCATTCATTACTTTGATTTCTATTGGCTTTGTCTCTTGAGGAATACAACCCACTTTCTGCAGAAAACCCGTATGAGCAAAACTGTGCGAACTCCCAAAGTCGAGGAGTATTAACATGACTTGATTTCACACCAATGCCAAAAATCGGATAGTTCACTTCGTCTACTCCAAACAAAGCATTAAGGGAGAAGTGATAATCTTCCTCCTGACATGCTTCATTTACCTCTAATAAATACAAGACTTCATCAGATAGCCTGTCTTCCTGTGTATTCACTGAAATGGCTTGCAATTGCACTTGAGCCATGCGTTTGCACTGCAGATGATGATTGGGTTCATATTTCTCCCCACATTGAAAACATAAGCCATTAGCTCGACGATATTCTTTCAATTGTCGTGCCCTCCATAATTCACCTTGTCCAAGTTTGATTTTATTGGAAGTTGAAGGATTGAGATGGCGAACAGAGGGGAGGTGAATGGTCGCAAACAAAATTTTTCCTTCAAAATACTCCAACTAATACCTTGAAAAGATCGCGCAAAAGCAATCGTGAAAAACTCGAACAACTAGGCAACTATGTGTACTTCTAGCTTGCATGGATGAGAACCATAGAATATGTGGGGATTTTTGAGTCACAATCCTAGTTGTCTAGTGTCCAAAACACAATCAATTCAACTCTTGCTTTTAAAAGGGAGATCAATCCAAGTCACAAAAGTCACTTTCAGAAAAGGAAAAGCAGAATTTCCAGAAACTATCTTTAATTGGAGCAGAAGGTTGGTGGACTTCTAGTACTCAAGAAATTTTGAAATTTTTTTCCCTATGAGAAAATGAGTCATGAAGCATTACACAAAATTTCACCTCAAAAATCCTTGCATAAAAGTTAGTAAAAATCAAAGAACATAGACAGTCAGGAATTTCGAGCAGAAAGTTTGGAGCTCGGTTTTCACCTCATGGCGCCCAAACGGTGCGACCAGTATACTCCCAAATTTTTTCACAGATGGATATGAGAGTCCCACAACTTCTCCAATAATAATCACTCAAAAATGATTTTTCTAGATGTTTCTAAAAATCAAATACTGACTACTGCGTGAAGAACAAGTTCTGGACAGAGTTGCAACTTCATAGAAAAGATGATCTCTACTCTATCCTAAGGTGCAAGAGAGATGTAAAACCATATGAATACACTCAAGACATCCAAGAACAACAGCATTTAGAAAGAGAGAAGGCAAATCCAAATTGCAAAAAAATAAATTGTGAGAAAATAAATTGCAGAAATTTAAATGCTGAGTTTAAGACATAAAGTAAATGCATAATGTAAATTCGAGCATGAATGAAAAAGATTTGCATTTCTGGAAAGAGGAGGTTTACAAAGCCTCACAACAAGGTGGGCAAAGCTCAAAGGAGCACAAAAATCTCTACAACTTTCAAGGGAGGAGGCTACCCCTCCACCCGTTATACTACTCTTGAGCTACCTACCACCTTTGGATGAGTCCCTTAACCCTAGAGCACTTATCTAATGGACTGGCTACTGGATTCTGTCGGCGTGAGACTGCGATCAGTGAAGAACAAACGGAGAAGAGACAGAGGAATGGGAGAGGAGTTTGAAGGAGGAAAAAAAAGGCCAATTCCAGATAGTTCTATATTTCTCAACAAGCCAAAATTCCAGTTTACAAGGGTATATATACCCCTCAGGCAAATCACTTCGATTACAACCGCATTCAGTAAAACACTGTTAACGACAACAAGTTACAGCTACAGTAAAAGTAAAACTCCCGCCACTCGCTAAGCCACCGTTCGATCCTGTTAACCTTCGATCTCGTGTAATCTCCACTGCTCCAGCAAGTGAATTTGCCCCTTCAATCAAACTTGCCGCCGACTTTTGCCTTCGTCTCCTTAGCCAACTCAGACTGCAACGATTGCACTGAAGAGCAGGGCGTAACAATGGCAAAGCCACAGATGAATCAGCACGAGATTGAAAACCCTAGGCGAGGAGAGCGGGGGGTGGTGGGCAGTCGAAACCCTAGGGAACGGAACAACGTGCGGGGAGGCAGGTAGGGGAGGAGGGCGGGCAGCTCACCATGGTCGGGATCGCGAGGAGATGACGGCGGAGGAGATCTAGGTGTCGCCGCGGGAGTCGTTGTTGGGGGAGGAGGCATGTGTGCGGTGGTGTCGCGAAGGGGCGCCGAATCATCCCCGCACGGAGCTGAATCCTCCCCACATGGAGCAGTTGCACCTCACCGGTGTCCGTGCGGTTGCGCGAAGGCCCGAGCAGTTGCGCGAAGGAAGGATAGCGAGCGGAGAGAGACTCGCCAAATACACTCGCTAGATTTCGGGAGGACGATGAGTAGTCTGTTGGAGCTGTGTTTTTCATGCGAATAGGTAAAAAAATGAAGAAAGGGACTTGGATAGAGAATCTTTTGGAGTTGCTCTTAGGAAGGTATATTTAGTATTGGAGCAATGGAGCGTATAACACAGCACAGCCGTGCCATCACATCTGGTATTCAACGATTCGGATTAACATGGATGAGATTTTGAGATTTCCAATTTTTCACGGGATAATGGAACTTGTTTTCCGCCTCAATCTTAACCACTCATATCTGAATCTGACCCACTAAACGTTTGGATTTACAGAACGGCAGAAGATACAATTCCAATTCTCATTAGGTTCTTAACGACGTGTCACTCCTCAAGGATTCTAATATATTGGAGATGCTCTGGGGGGAAATTGAATGATTCGATTGAAGTGAACGACAAGTTTTTTTTTCACTTGTTGCAGCTTGTTTAGATGCTTCTAGTGGATAGAAAAGAGCTGAAGCTTACGATGGAAAATAAGCTTCCTGTCTGTCTAGCCAAGTTTCATCTTCAGAATTCCTTGCAACTAACTTCACCTTACTTCCTAGTCAATTTATTAGATCAATAACCTATAACTCGGTAGATAGTAAGTCATCTCAGAATTTACAAGCAGATTCTTGCTACACAGCAAGAAAAATGAATGGAGCATTGTCAATACAGTGCTCGTTGGTTTATTGTCTGTCCTCTATACACTTTCTATAGGCCAAAAAACCAATAACAAATTCTTATACTAATGCTGCTTCCAAAATTCTGAGATATAAAAAATCATCAAGCAGAGGTATCTACAATGATCAGCTGATGATACTCTCATCCAGTGGCTGCGTACCGTAGTTGAGCAGAGCAAACTTCACATGCAACCCGATTTTCCCCCCTTCCTTGACAAGCTTCGCAGCAGTCACCAGCCAGTGCCCTGGAACATCATGTGGCCCCTTCACCACCTCCGACATGTCGATGAACTTCTGGAGCTTCCTCGACTGAAGCGGGACAGGGGGACCGTCAGGGTAAACACCTGAATTCAGCTGTGCCGGCTCATGCTTCTGGGCAGGATGCGCATCACGCTGCATGAATGGAGAGCTCAAAGTTGTGCTTATTGTCGTCAGCAAGCTGCCCTTTTGAGATGCTGCCGGTGCTTGGGTCCACTCGGTTCTCTGTATAGTGCAGCTTGGGATGTGTGTGTAGAGAAGCCGAAGATGGAGCACCTTCCTTGCCCAGGTTCCCTTTGTGATGAGCTGGGCACCGGTGACGATGAAAACTCCATCAGAAACTTTCTTGTGCCACTCGGGGTTGTAGTCAACGACGGATGTACAAACGCAAGAGTAACTCTTCCACTGGATGGCCTCAATGTACCCTGGATCAGTGTCGTCCAACTCACGCCACTCTGACATCGAAGATGCAATTGAGTTTCCAAGCATGCTTGGGACACTAGAGAGGTGCTGAACATGGATGGCCAACCGGTTGCACTTCCTACCCTCCAGATATAACCGTAGGCCAACTACAGGCTTCTGGGAACTAGATACCTGGAACAATAAAAACACATGTAGTAGTCCTTCAATTCTAAATGAACAAATAAATGAGAATTAAGACTCTAGCAAGGCTCCAATTGTTGAAATGCCAATTTGTCATCCCAACAACATATTTCTAACAAGAGCTGTATTTACAGCTCAAACTTGTGTAAACTCCAAAAAAATCATAAGGAAGAAGCGCAGCTGAAAGATAACCTCTCAACCTCACTAAGTTCTATTAAATGTCTTATCTTCTTTCCATTTTACGCTTTTGGGCTTCTCTTGTAAATATGTTTTTTTTAATACTACAGTATAAACCATTCATACTTTCTCAAAAGAAAAATGAGGCTCAAATAAAGTGTACGTGGGTGCAGTTGCTAGCATGAATTCCAGGTTCAGACTTGTTATCTTGGCATGTTCCAACTAAGGATCAGAGTGAGACACCACAAGGTTATAAGGGGTTGTTTGATCCTGAGTTTTAGGGCAACTAGGTTTCTTTTTATGTTGGGCATGAACTCATGTCATTAGAATATTGGTTTTATTACTAAAATGATACTCCCTCTGTCCAAGCTTTTAAGGTGTGTTTTTTGAATGGTCTTGTCTATAAATATAGGGTGTATTCATATTCCAATGCAAAATTAGTGTGATATTCCCTCTATAGCCCTAATAAATATCTGTCTTTACTTTTCAATATCTTATTGGTCTATGTGACAAGAAGAAATAAGCCTTATAAATTTGAACGGAGAGAGTAATAAGCTATATTAAGTTTTCATAAAACCCAAGAAAGCAAGTTTGACCTTTTTCTTCAAATAACTGAAAACTTCTTGTCTCATTGAAATAATGTAGTTAAGCAAACACTACCCTAACTGAACTACCAACCTAAAAAACAGTTTTGCTACCCCGCACACCCAAAAATAAGGGAGGTGCTTCTATGCATCACTATTTAAAAGTTGCACAAATATGAATTAAATGTAGATGGTAAAATTACTTACCCTTTTACTTGCTTCAAGATTTGTCCAAATTGTATTGCAAGGGTAATGCATAAAAGCACTACTTAAAAAAATTGCACACTATATTTAGCATTAATCATCTTAGTAGTGCAATTATGCAAGATACGACATACATAGGTCCTCAAAGACTAAATTTAAAGGTAAATGGATGAACAAACTGATACCTTTCAAAAAACTACTATGCAAATTAATAATCTCATACCTGAGCAGTGCTAACTTGAAGTTTGGGGCCAAGAAATCTGAACTGCAATGAAGGGTAGGAGCCTTTTCTCTTTTGAGGCCCAAGGACAAGCTCATTGAACAAAGGTGCCCATTGTAGAGGCACTTGAAACTCCAAGAAATGTTGTAAGTCACTGAGATCAGGTTTATCTGAGAGAACAAATTTTAAAAGAATTTAAGCATATAGAATTCTGAGCCAGATCTTCCATTAAAGTTATAATAATGCAGTTAATCTGAAACAAACAATTATAGGATAACAGTTGAAGTTGCTAAGCAAAATGTAACAAAAGATCAAGGAATAATTTGTCTCCAGGACTTACAGCGAAGATATAAATTAATGGCATGGCTGAGGTAACCACTACCAGGAATACCGGTAAGAAGAGAGGTAATAGGAACAAATTTAAACATAATGGCATCAGGTTTCTTTGGAACTGTTTGTAGCCACATGGAGTGACCTGATATATATACATCTCCACCCCTTTTCGAGCATGTAATTGTCAGGCCCTGTTTGGAAAAGCAGTTATGTTTCAGTATGTAGAGAACTAGAGAGCCAACTGGCACAGTAAGGTAAGAAAATACTTACATCCTTGGTTGATGATTCTGAGTAGCTAGAAAGATGTAGGTTATTAGTCTGATGCACTATCCTGACGAAAACATCAGGCACCTGAATTTAAATAAATCCAATGAGATAATTTTTATTCCAATATATGGGGGCATAGGCTGAGGATAGAAATATGTATACCTTGCTCTTACCATCCTTGGTCTTACGAAGTACGGGGGAGAGGCTCTTCCCATCAGAAAATAGAAAATCGCCAAGATCCTCCAGATGTAGCTTTAGGTCAGCAGATGAAATGGTTGAAGAATGACTTTGCTTGACACATATCACATCCTGACCTCCAACTGCCATTTCAACAATTATGTGTGTCCCATAAGTTTTGATAAACCTGAAAAATTCACAAGATCTAGCAGGTTTTACTCACATATATACATAACTTGGTTGTTGGATTAACTAAAAATTTATTGTCAGATAAATATATCTTGCTAATTGATAGAAAAAGACATCAAACACCAAAAAATCTTTATAATTGTCCTCATCAAAAGTGCATACGAGAATATAAAACTATCAAAAACACATTGTAGGTAAACCAAGAAACATGAAGACAGGCCACTTAAGAAGATAATCCAATATAAAACTATAGGTAATTGATAAAATCAGCTTCTTCAGAAAAGAGTTGTCAAAGTGTTTTACCAAGATAATGCAGTAGGATCCCACTTGGATGGAACAGCCTTTTTTACTTCATCTCGAAGAACCAATGGAGAAGCTTTTAGGTGCAAGTTGTACAATGAAATGAAATATCCATCAAATGCTAGATGTTTAGTCTCTTTGGAATCTGTCAGCCAAGCTCCACTTAGATAAAAAAGAGCGTTAAAATAGCCTGAGGGCACTTTCCCTTGGACTGAAGATTTCTGATTAAGTAATTCCGACATCTGTCAAGAAAATCAAACTGCGATCAACAGAAAAAATGATCTAATTTGCAGATGGAATGCAATAACTGTATTCATCATAGAAGTAGTAATAACCACAGTTGGTGTTTATCATCAACTGAGATATTAATGAACTATAGTAACAAACAAAATGATAGCTTTTGACCAAACAAGAAATGACCATACTAATCAATGCTCTATCACTGGTTTTAAATTGAAAATGGGAAAAAAATATTTGTTGAGAGCTATAATTTTTTTAAAAAAAAATTATGCAGGGGGGAAAGGAAAGGAACATCAAATGAGCATACGATTGCAACTATTGAATATCACCATCATACATAAATTGAACTTACGTACAATGTTATTAAGGCGTCGCCTAGGCTTCCTAGCGCTGGAGCTAGCACGATATGGCCGCTCGCCTCGCCTAGCCAGGGAAAGGTGGACGCCTGGCCGTTCCAGGCGTCGTCTGGGGCATCCATGTGTCGCCGGGCGAGGTCAGGCGGGGCGACTGGCGCTGTGTTGAAGGGGATAAAGGCATAGGCGATGGGGAGTTGGGGACAAGTCAGGCTAAGTTTGTGTGTGGAGAAGGGACTAACGAAAGGGGGAGGATTCTAGCACTTCGTTGCAGTTGACCTCGGGCCCCATGAGCTCCAGCACCACCACGGTCTCACGCGTCTCCAACACACCACCATCGCCTCCTGCTACCGTTGCTGCTGGATCCAGCATTCACGCCTCGACCGAGACCGGATCCGGTGGTCATGGCGTTGGGTAGGGGTGTAAACGGGTCGGATATGGGCGGGTAGTAGATCATCCCATACCCTACCCTATTGTTTTTTCTCCGGGTATGGGTACGGGCAGTAAAAATCGGGTAGGGTACAGGTAACAGGTAGCATTTTCTACAAACGGGTAGAAATCAGGTTCCGGATAGTGTGCGGACGGGTATAATACAGACAACGGGTACTTCATTAGGTGGTGCACGAAATACCTAAGATCAAAACATACGATGAAAACAATCCAATTATCACACTAGTACATCACATAATACAATAGATAATGTCGTATAGTCTAACAAACATACATAGTCCAACAAAGAGTTCAAATAGTACATAATCAAACACATGGAGTTCAATAAACACACAAAGTCCAATACATAAAGTGAAATTCACATATATAGTTCAACACATAGTTGAATTGGAGGAGAGGAACTCGGGGCAATCCCAAAGGAATAGGAGGCAAAGACAATAGTTTAGGACAACGTGAAATCACAAGCGTCCGTAGTCTAGGAAACTAGGTCCTGTGCTCCTCCTCTTGTTTAGGTTGATAGCAAGTAGAACATAATTGAGACATTTACCTTGTCAGAATTTTATAAGTTTTCTTGAGTGTGATCATGACCTCAAATTTTTATGAGAGATTACTAATTTCATCAGTATCATTATATAAAATTTTAAAAATTTTATAACATAGTTTGGATAATTTTACATTTCGTTCAAATTTGCCGATAAGCCTTTTAACAAGACAGTAGTACTTTTTGAATTTTTAAAACTTCATGACATTTGATCATCATTTGAAAATTTTATGACAATATTATAGATATGTCGGGACCATCCACAAAAATTTCAAAATTTTATAACCTTGTTTGTTCTAATTTTCATTCGGTTCAAACTTGCTTGAATTACGCTTTTATTAGGATAGTAGCAATGTTTGAATTTTTAAAATTCCTCGATTTGATAATCACTGAATATTTAATGAGAACATCTCGATGTGTCAGAACCTTCAAAAAAAATTCAAAATTTTTCGACATCGTTTGAACTATTTTTGGTCAAGGCAATTTCAGCGAAATTTCGAATTAGTAGTACCACGGTACCAGATTAGAGAATTATCAAGCATGCGAATCCGACCCGTACCATAGGGTATTGCCGATCCGTGCAGGCCGAACCCGAACCTAACCTACCGGTACTACCGTGCCGTGCGGTGGGTAGTGTAAAATAGTTTTCCATTAGGGTAATTTTGCATCCGGGTACGGGTACGGGTTGGGTAATACCCGACCCATTTACACCCCTAGCATCGGGGACTACCGGATCCGACATCTCCACATCGTTGTCGTCCCCGTCATCTTTGATCTGGCCGCCGCTGTCCCCGATCTCCTCGACCTCAAGCACCGACTTCTCCGGAACCCGTTGCTTCCACCGCCGGCTCCTCTGCACCGCGGCGGACAAGGAGGAGCACGAGGCAATCACTGCAGGGGAACCACATGGTGAAGTCGTGTGGCCTCGCAGTTGCCTCGCGTTCTTGCGGGAGAAGAGAGGAGAGTGCGAGGAGGCCTCGTGTTCTTGGGGGAGAAGAGAGAAGAGTGTGAGAAGGGGATAAGGGCACGGGAGATGGGCCGTCAGCCCATAGATTCTCATGCTTAGAATATGGCCCATTAGACCGATAATCAGCAACTAACTGATATTGCTGGACCTTTTTTTGGTCGCCTAATCCTCGCCTAGGCGCCCAGGCGGTCGGCTGGCGCCTCACCTCACCTTGTCGCCTTGATACATATAAAGTGTTAATTACATAGATGAAAGAAAAACAACCAAATTTTATTCATGGTGTTAAAGGGAATGTCCCTAGTCTACCATGTGAATTGTACTTAAATCTAGCGATAAACTAAACCTGCTTTTAATCTTTAAAAGCAAGAATAGTCTACAAATTTATGAGGCTACATGGTCCAATGAAAGGTTGTGAGACATCATAACTAGTCTCTTCTGAAGCCACATCCAAAAGGTTCACAATATTTTGTCACGGTATTAATATAGTACCAGCTTCCATGACAGGGACTAGCTTTTCTTTTGCCATGGGGTTACGCATCATTTGCTTCTTGCTAAACTTCAGTGAGAAACAACTAAAAAAAATGAAACACATGTAGGAGGAGCTAAATGTTTTAGTAACAAAGCAGGAAAAGACATCCAAATTCAAGTCAGAGGACTTGGGCCTGGGGTGGAAGGGGTATACACCCATACCCCCACGCCCCCACCCAACTGGGATAGACTCAGATCCCAAACAACTAAAGCACTGTTTATTCTTCTGTGCAAAATATTTTTTTTGAGGAAAATTCTCTGCCAAATAAAACCCCAAAGATAAATGAACATATCTTTAGAGGCAGCTATTTCTTGTTTGGAACTGGTAATACTTGAGGCATTACAACAAAAAAAAATGTTTAAGAATGACCATCAGACCAAATGGTAAAAAAATTGCTCCTCAACAGCTAGCAATTTTAGAATCAACTTCTACGCGAAAACTAGAACTATAAACTGCAACCATGACCATTATCTCCCCCATTTGCTCGACAGGATAATTTCAGTAAAGGAAAAATAGACGATTCTTTTCACCCTGGGACTCTGGGAGTGGCTTTAGATTGGAATTTTGACCCAAGAATTTACCAATATACTCTGTCAGTGCGTGACCCTGCAGCTAGAATAACAGAAATTCAAGATATTGAGTTCCAGTTGGTCGTGAAGTTCACCTAAGAACCATTAATTAAAACCACGGAATGGTAGAACACCCTAACCACGTCAGCATGACGCATCGTGATGGAATAAGTCCTTGTACTGTTGGTCTTTGTGGTCCCCATGGTAGTTCTTTTTGTTGCCCCAACCAGGGCGAGTCAGAAGCTCGACTGCTGGGGAGAGGCGGTGGTGACGGTCGTCTACATCCTCAACCGCTCGCCCACCAAGGCTCTCAATGGCAGGACGCCGTACGAGGCTTGGCATGGGCGCAAGCCGGCGGTCTCTCACCTACGGGTCTTCGGCTGCCTCGCGTTCGTCAAAGAGCTTAGTCACATCGGCAAGCTCGGCAGCGTAGCACCTCGAGGTGTTCTCGGCACGCGGAGGGCTCAAGGCCTACCGCATTCTTGACCCGAGGACCTGGCGTGTGCGCTGGCCAGCGACGTAGTGTTCGACGAAGGGCGAGGATGGGCATGGGACAAGGCGGTGGACGATGGCTCGACTCCGACGTACAACGACTTCACTGTCGAGTACGTCCACTTCAAGGGAGCTGGGGGAGTAGGCAGCTCCTCTTCATCAAGCATGCCTACCCCAGTCCCCGAGCTTCCACCGACTCCAGCGTCATGCTCTCCAGCCACAACTTCGGCTGCGGCAAGTTCTTCGCCAACACCACCACAGCAGGCAACTCCACGCACTCCAGCACCAACGGCCACTCCTCCGGGCACGTCCACTCCGACATCAGCTAGTGTCGACCACGGCCCGGTGGAGTTCGCTACTCCGCTCTCCCACGATGAGGAGCGCCTCGACGTGTATCACGACGGCGAGCCGGTGCGGTATCGTACGATGGGGAACCTTCTCGGCGACCAGCCGGTGCCGGGACTGGTGCCTCGCGATCTGGAGGCGCAGTTGCATCTTGCGTGTGACGACGGCGAGCCTCGTTCTTTCGCGGAGGCCGCGAGACATGCGGCATGGCGTGTCGCGATGCAGTCGGAGATGGATGCGGTTGAGAAGAACCGTGCACAGGAGCTTCCGATCTCCTCGTGGTCACCGCGCGATCACTCTTAAGTGGGTGTTCAAGTCGAAGAGGATGAAGCCGCGCCATCGTCAAGCACAAGGCTCGCTTGGTGGCGCGCGGTTTCGTGCGCGAGGAGGATCGACCGACGATGCCTTCGCTTCGTGGCACGGATGGAATCGTCGCGACTTCTCCTCGCTACCGGCCGCCCAGAAGGTGGCATGTTCATCACATGGACGTTAAATCGGCGTTTCTTAACGGCGATTTGAAAGGAGGTCTCGTGCACCACCGCCGCTTTGAGATTCCGGCAAGGAGGGCAGGTGCTACGCTGCGCAAGGCCCTCTATGGCTTGCGGCGACCGAGGGCGTGGAATGCCAAGTTGGATTCCACGCCAGCAGATGCTTCGAGCAAAGCCCGCGACGAGGCGACCATCTGCGGCGGGCAATGGTGGAAGCGCCTGGCGGTGGGTGTCTCGTCGACAACTTGGTGATCACCGCACCAAGGACATGGAGGTGGCGATATTAAAGGAAGAGATGAAGGCCACCTTCCAAATGAGTGACACAGGGCCTCTCCTTCTACAGGGATCGAGGTGCACCAGGGCGACTCGGAATCACGCTCGACGGATCGCCACGCCAAGCGTGTCGTTGAGTGGTTGGGCTCACCGATCGCAACCAAAGACTCACTCCGATGGAGGAAGCGGTGGCCGAGCCGCGACGACACGACGGAAGAGGTGGGCGCTTCACGCGATCTGCGGCGTCTTGTGGGAGCCTCGCTACCTCGTCCACACACGGCCGGTTGGCTTTCTCCGTCGGCTCGTTAGTCGGTTCATGCAATGATCGACGACGGAGCACCAACAGTCGTGAAGAGGATCATCCGCTATGTTGCGGGGACTCTCGACCACGACCTCTACTACGAGGTGCCTGGAGAGGCACGCCTCGTCGACTCTGACGACAGCGACCACGGCGGCGACATCGACACCAAAGAAGAGCACGGCGGGATTCTCTTCTTCCTCGGCAAGTGCCTCGTTAGGTGGCGATCGGTTAGCGACAAGTGGTGGCCTGTCATTGCGAGGCCGAGTACATAGCGGCTTCCACCGCCGACTCGAGCACTTTGGCTTGCTCGATCGCTTGGTGATCTCCTCGGAGATATCTTGAAGCGGTGGAACTCGGGGTGGGCGACAAAGTCTGCTCTGCCCGCAAAGAACCCGTTTTTCATGAGCGGAGCAAGCACATCCGGGTGAGGTACCATTTCATCCGGATTGCTTGGACGAAGAAGCATCAAGGCGTGTTACATCAACACTAAGGATCGACTTGCGGACACCTTTCACCAAGCCCCTTGGGAGGATCAAGTTCCTTGAGCTTCGCTCCAGACCGGGATGGTCCAACTTTCCCACAAGACGACGGACAAGACTTAGGGGAGAATGATGGAATAAGTCCTTGTCTTGTTGGTCTTTGTGGTCCCCATGGTAGTTCTTTTTGTTGCCCCAACCAGACAAAGATCTTAGACTAAGACTAGCATCTTTAGGACAAACATCTAAGGACTGACATCTTAGACTAGACTAGCATCTTTAGGACAACATCTTAGACTAGCATCTTAGCATATGCTTGACCGCCTTGCCACTATAAATATGTAACCCCAACCCTCAAAGTTGGCATGGCATTGTGTGAGAAATAAACCAGAAAATTGCCCCAACTCCTATTGTCATCCTCTCTCAATGAGAGTAAGAATTCAGCTACTAACACATCGTACATGAATGGTTGAGCGATACATGCAAATTTAATTCCTGCCAAAGAGCCATCGTTAAGGCAATCTCTCCAGCTGATCCAAGTGGACAAACACCGTAGGTTGTAGGCATCAGGCATGCGACTAAAAGGATTTCAGGACGTTAAATCCATTCTCTGACGTTAATGAAGGAAAGTACACCTGCTAGGTAGGAAAGTTAAGCTGGTCGGTGGGGGCGCAAATCGGGTGGTAAAATGTGCCGAAATAAATCGAAACTACGCGATATCCTAACCTGTGATTTAACAAATTAAGCAGTAGAATAAAAGTACTAGACCAAGTAAATTTGAAAAGAGAAAAATTAGTCGTGGAAGCATCGACGGAACGGAATCCTTCACACGTATATATGCTCCACTATCCATGGAGTTTCCACACAAAGAAAGGTGTTTTTAAAATAAAAATGGTGAATTTCAAGTAACCAAGAACAACGAACATGCAATCCCAATCCCAATCCCAATTCGACCCGGACGATCAAGAAGTAATTGAGTTCGGCACGATTAGTACAAGTTGCCAACCTCCCATCTTTCCAAGCATCTCGCTCGCAGGGTTTCAATCGCGAAAGAGCACCCGACGAACCAAGAACACAAGGAGAGGTCGGCATGCGTCCTCTAGATCCCCAAAACTCCCGAACCCAACCACAGCACAACAGCAGAAAGCCGGAACCGGGCAAAGCAAACTGAGACCGCGCGACGCGACGAACGCGCGCGTACCTGGTTGAACTCGAGGACGTCGGAGCGGAAGCGGATGCGGTCGCCCTTGTCGACGCCGACGTCGCGCGGCACCCCCCGCAGGGCCGCACCGCCGCCGCCGGGCACGGGGACGTCCCTGGCCCCGGACTCATCCAGCTCCACGAGCCGCCGCCGCACTTTGGCGAACCGAAGCCGGAAGTCCGACGTGAGGTCAAACCCCGCCCCTAGAGCCCGCGCCACCTCCTCCCCCACCTCCATCCCTCCTTCAACGCACACACGCTAAGCTACTCACCACCACCACCTCCCGACGATAAACAGCTAGAGCCTAGCCTTGTGGAACCCAGCAACTGCTAGCCAAGTCAAGTGCATGCGTTTCTTGCATGTGATGCGATGCGTTCTTGGATAGAAGAGAAGAGAAGAGGAGCAGGAGAAGTAGAAGGGAGGTCTTGACTATTGAAAAGTCGGAGGAGAGAGGAAGGAAAAGAAAAGGGAGGGGAGGCGGGGCTTTGTGTGAAAGCTGCAGGTGGGGCCCAAGTGGTAGAGGAAGCGGGAAGAGGAGGGGTTGGTGAGGAAATAAAAGCGGGCGGATTGTGGTCCGATGGGTGGCCTGTCCGGTGGAGCCAGGGGGATTGGCGGACGGGTGGACCAGTCGGGTCAACCCGGACCGTCAGAGGCTAGGCGGCTACGGGGTTTTCGGCCTCCGCAGGCACGCACAGCCGGGGTGGTTGGGTTTGAAAGAGTAGAAAAATGTACTGTTATGACCTCTTGCGTATTTTAAATTTCGAAACTGGCCTCGAGTTCGGGATTGCAAAAATGGCCTCCCCATACACGTGAATCGATTCTCTGGTGCACTGCACATTATTTTTCCAATTTTTTTCCCGGCCGGGCCCACCTCGCCGCGAGTCCATAGAGTTGCACCGTTGAAATTGTGTCTCCCGAGTCGCTGCTCACACGCCAGTCGGTGGGGCCTGTTGTGCCGCACGCCTGGGGCGCTGCTTCGCCTGGTGCAGTGCCCCAGGGCCATTGCATGCTGGCGTCCTCTGGTCCGTGTGCTGCCCTTTCTTTTCTTCGTTGATCACGCACTGCACTTTTGTGCTTTTTGGCGACCAGCTGATTCCCTCGCAAGCAAGCTCCCTGGTAAAGACGATGGTGGCAAAGACATGAGTAAGGCAACAGATCATGGGTCAAGTAAGGTTTGCGTGAGAGCGAGACAAGCGTTGGACGCTTGAAAAAATGGCCCCGGGTGAAGTTCTATCGTGTTGTGATTTACGTCATTCCGTAATGCCTCATCGACGCGCCGAAAGCATGGACAGGAGGGTGATTTTATCACGCATGCTCTCGGGAAGACGCTATAAATGACGAGCCTACTGTCTAAGAACATCCAAGATTTCTTTCCTCCTTGCGAACATCAGAGGGAGTTCATATTTTCCAAAAGCTCTGCGAGAAGTGGAAGTTAGAAGATAGGGGACTAGAAGAAAAGAGAGGGAAATAGGAGGTGGAAAAAGAAATGTGGAATCGTAGTTCTGGAGAAATATAATCAGTGTTCATGTTTGTAGAAATTTATTTGGAGCTATCTTCATTTTTTGCATTAATTGATTTGGGTTCCTATTGTGCAGGGTGCTATCTACGAAGGTTATTTTGTACGCTGGTCGAGATTTTTTTTATCTTCACTCTAGCTTCACACAGGTTAGTATTCGATCTTTACGAACATTAGTATTATTACTAGAATATTAGTACAAGTAGCATAATATAAAACCACACTAGTAATGGATTGAGCAGTAGATAAAATGATGGTGTTGGAATATTGTGTAGGTCATCGAAAAATATTTCGTACTTAATGTACAATAATAGTGCGTATGTAGAGCTCACGAATAGTACAAAAAATGGCATTTTTTACTAAATAGTTTCTAAAATAAGGATAGAGTGCGGCAAAAATAGTGTGTACATAACGTAATTTTAGTGCTAATAATTGTAGATGAAATAATGGTCTTAGTAGACGTAGTATTTGATTCGGGGTTCTTATTTTACAGGTATTGTTTACGAAGATTATTTTATACGTTGATAAGCTTTAGTGATATGTAGTACAACTTCAGAAAGGTTAGTATAAAATCTCTGAGAATATTAGTATGATAAGTGTAATATTAGTAATAATTAATGTAAGTAGTAGTATATGGAATCTCTTTATTTAGTATATGAAATGACGGTAATGGTATAAATAGTATTATATGATATGATAGTATTAGAGTAATGATTTATATAGCAGATGATCTAGGACATAATCGGTGTAATGTTAGTTGAGGTAGTAGTATGTTAAATGACGGTATTGATGTAATAGTAGTTCATGAAATAATGATAGAAGTCGTAAATATTGGTGTGAACTTAGCGTGATTTTATTGGAATTAATAGTAGATGAAATAATGGTATCTGTATATGAGATGACAATAATAGTGTATATAGCAGCATGTAAAACAATTATACATGGCATAAATAATGTTGTAATATTAGCGAAATATTGTTACGAATATTGTAATGTTAGTGCAGTACTAGCAAGATATGAAAGATTTAGTTCTGCATCACAATATTTGGTATAATGTTACGAGAATAATCCTGTGATTGCTACAATAATAATACAATTAGAAGTGCATGATTTGATGTTATTGGTACATTATGTAGCAAGGATTGAAATTTCATTTTTGGAAAAAATCTTGCCTGAGACCGAAATCCGAAATTTCTGTGAAATGTCGGTATTTCGGACAAATACACAAAAATATTTAATTTTTTAACTTTAGAAAAATTATTTGTATTAAATTTTGTTAATAACCTCATTATGGCCTTTATATTAAATCTGTGAACAACAAGTCATAAAATAATAAGATAAATTTTTAATTGATGCTAAGACCAGGATGAATTAAATCTACAAAAACATTTAATTTTAGGTCAACAAATGTAATACCGCAAACCTTCTTTGCCAGGGTTTTCACCAGAAATGTTTTTCACCATCTTGATTCAAGGTTCTGCCGTCGCGTGATTAATAATTCTATTAAAGATTTCAGGTTTTCCGTGAAACTTATCGGAATGGGTGTTTTCTTCAGAGCCGTCTAGGTTGGCGGCAAGTTTGTTTTTCTTGTTATTTGTCATTTCGCGCCAAGAATTAAAATTTATTGGTTCGCAATAATGGTTAAAAGTTGGACTTTGGATTTGGAGGGTTTTTTAGGGATTTCCCCTCCCCCACCTAACCTTGTCTCTCCTTTTTGTGTGGCTGTCGTTCTCTTCTTTCCCTTGGCCGAATTTCCTTCCCGCAAATCAGCCTGCCGACTGCCCTCCTCTTCCCTTCACTGGTCGCTTGCTCCAGGGCCTGTGCCTCCTTCCCAGCCCTCAACCGGTGATGCCCTGCTCTTCCCATGGCCGATTGCTCCCTGGTTGGCGCTGGCAAAAACCCCAGCCGGCGAGTTCCTCTCCTCTCGCTGGACGGCGAGCTCCGCTCCTTCCCCTGGCTCGGCGACGCCCTACTCCTCCCTGGCCAGCGCCTTGCAGTCGCCCTGGCACCCCTGCTCTCCCCTTCCTCTACTGCCGAAGACTTCCCTGGTCGGCACCCTCCTCCTGCAGAAGAAGAAGTGTGGCAAAGAAAAAAAGTAGATGGCGGCAGACATCTGCGGCCTTCGCTAAGCTTCTGAGCTGACAACCGGCATTGCACCCGTCCAGATCTGGGTGTCCCATGTGAGCTCCTCCAACACCACCTTTCCCTCTCCTCTCTAGAGCAAGAATTCTAGCAGATCTTTACATCTTGTTTTCATGCTTGTGCTTGGGTGAGGGGGGAGGCGGTGTTGGGGCCTTGGGGGGACTTGTTTGGAGAAAAAAAAAGACCTGCGATGCGAGCAAGACGGGACAAGGACCGAGTGGGATGTTGCTACCCTCTTGAACCCACATGTTAGTGTGGAAGGAAGGAGAAGGGCAGACTCACCACCACCAACAACTGCCTCTTTTATAATGGCAAAGAGATTGCATCATTTCCCTTTTCAATTGGCAGATTGCTTTGACATTTACAGGGTAAGGGAATGTAAATTATATGTTAAGTTAGCAATTACCCTTGTCCAGCCAGTGGCAGATGATGCTGAATTGCTTGCACACTTTACGACATCCAGCAATATATTAGGAAGTATTGACAAGTAGAAAAGACGGTTCGAAACTCTGGAATCCTGCAGAAAAAAAAACAGGAACTTGATCAGATTATAAATCCTCAATTTGTTGGAATGAAAATAGATTTAGTAGTATTAGAATTTGCATGCTATTTTAGTTGTTTACAAGAAACAGGGTTTAAACTTGTAATAGAATATATGCAAGAATATTAGATCAATTCTTTCCATCTCACTCTGTACATTCGATGTGCCAAAAGTTTACAGTACATACCTTCTCAAGGGACATTTGTATGTTGAGTTTTGAGAGACTACAGTTTCAGCTAGATGAAAACACAAAATTAAAAAAAAGAACAGTCAAGAAACTATAAGTTTAAGTACTGCAGTTTTGAGTTATTGATACAGAAATGAGATATAAAATGAAATGACGCTGATCAAGAGAAATAACAAGATTATATCACTGAAAACCGGGTTATATGAAGTATTAATCTAAACAAATAGGAGGACCTAGAGTTACTAATGCCAAAGTTAATCTTGAAATGTATAAAGTCCCCTATCGAGTAGTGTGCGATTATACTCCTATTTAACTATGCTTCTTTAAATTCCGATAAGGTTGTGAATGTGACAATCATGTCTTGCCCTATCTTGGTTTGTTGTTCTCTAGGGTTGGTGGTTTCTAGCGCTGCAATGGGCCGTTAGTTTATCGCTGAGGTTAAAGGCAAGTGCATTCTCTAGAATGTTAATAGAGTGTTAAATGCTTTGCTTGCGATGAGAGTATGAAAATCCTAATGACTTGGTTATGTTTAATAGCATATTTAGAAGTTGTTCTTGGTATGACAATGAGGATGGATGATGGTTAGCAACAGGAAGTAAGTTATTCAATTTCTAGTATTGCAATGCCTTATGTATTGTACAAATGAGTATGGTTATATTGATGCAAAGGATAAAGTGATTAACTGGTAATGTGTGTGTTATATTCGTGTTTGTGTTGTGCTTATAAACATGTCACTTGCATTTGCGCATTCATTACAGAAGAGGCGACCCATGTTGTTGTGGGCCTCTGTACTCACATGTAGTGAGTACGAAAGTCCTACCTCGTAGTCCCATCTACGGATGGGAGCGAGTCAGTAAGAGTAGGCCCCGCCACGGGATGGTTGGGATTGAGGGTGCACACCGACGGGTGTGCACTCAGCTATACCGGTATAGGCTAAAAAGGTTGCATTTTGAGCATGAACGCATAGAAGCATTGCATTGCTTTGTGTGTTGCAAGTGATAAGTGTTAATTGATGAGAATAGAAATGACAGGTTGAGGATTGAGTCGTGGACTCATCCTGAAATTAGTAATGAGGCATGAGTAAGGTTTATTTACATTTCCGAGTTGGATGTGGTAAGTGGGGTTAGTTACTATTTCTTTTACTAGATAATTTCAATGAAGTAAGGGTTATAGCAAATGATGAAGTAATCGTGTTCTCACGTTCTGAAGTTATAGGAATTCAAACTGCTTCCTTTATTTACGGTTGTCAAGTAAAGGAACTGTTACTTTATGTTTTGAAGTCGTTGTATTCTAGTCGAATTTATTACTTTTTATACTTGATTGCACTTTGCTGAGTCTTGGACTCACGCTTGTTGTTCTCTTGTTTTAGGTACTTGAAGCTGACTCGTCGGGTTGGGAGTAGTAACACTTGCACGGCCTCGGTCTCTAACAAGTTAATTAACAAATTCGTTAAGTCTGGATGTAATCAATGTGGTTGTAATGTATTGTTCATCGTGGTAAAATTTATTATTCTTTTCCTGTTGGGGTGATTGATTAACTAAGGACCTGCTAGAATGGTATATTATAACTGCAATGTTTTTTCTGTCTGTTGAGTGGATGTCCTAGTTCTAGAGAGGTCATGCCGAAATTTTGTAAATTTCGGTGACTTAGTTTTAAGCCAGGTTTGTACTTGATTGCAGTCAAGTTCGTATAGGTGTTGGGTTTCTATGACTTCTTCGGTAATTCTCAGTTCAATTGATCTTGTTGTAGAGAATTATCGTGTGTTGGTAACCCTTCGGACATGTGTGGGTCTGAGGGATGTCGCTAGTGAATTAGGGTTTGGTAGCATCCGTGGCGCTTTTGGCGTCAGGGTGTTACAGTTGGTATCAGAGCGGGCTTCAGGTCTGCGGTGTTTGAATGTAGTGAGTAATTCTAGAATGAATTAAAATTTTGCTGTGTGAAAGTAGAAACATGGTTTAGATTGAACCTTTAAAAATGTAGCCCTAGGGCAATAACCTTAAAACTTTATGTAGAACGGTTAAATAATTTAAAATTTGACACACTCTGATGCACAGTAGGAAGGGGTATGGGTTGCTTTACGCTTAAAATGTTGTATCTAAACTCTGATGTTAAATGCTACAATTGGCTATGCATGTTGCTAAGATTATGAAAGAAATGATTAAGTTATTATGTTCTTGTGAATTAGTCAAGCTGAATGGTTCTCGGTCTTGTTCTTTTTGTAACATTCCGTTTTTAGCTCCTCTTTGAGTTGAATTTCAAAATCCGAACTTGTGAGATTTTTTTTTCTCTCGAATATAATTTAGCTTAATATGAATTTTTAAAAGTCAAAAGAATTTAATTGGTTAATCTATAACTCAAATTAATTATTTATTATTTTATTTGGGTTCCTTGTGCTTCATTTGATTTTTCTGTATTTTTGGGGATTTTTCCGGATTTATTTGCTATTTATTGGATTTATTTGAAGTTTATTCGGATTTTTGTGGATTTTCTTAATTCGGAAATCTTTTTCTAAACCTTTCCTCCGTGTGGGCCGGGACTACTGTTCATATCCCGTCGGCCCAATACTATGCACTCACGGCCCGGCCCGTTCACATCGAAAACCCTAACTCTATCCACCGTTGATCGCCGATCCAACGGCTGGTGTTCGCGCCGCCACCCAAAAGTAACCCTAACCCTAAAACAGCCACTGCCGCCCGTAACAGCGCAGCCGCCCCGACCAACCTCGTTTCCCGGGCCATTTCCCGCAACCCTAGCCTATTTAAGGCCACCCCGACTTCCGTGCCGCACTCTCCACTCCGCACCGCCCCTTTCCCCTCAAGTCTCGCCGGCGGAGACGTCTTCAGCCGTGCGCACGACCTCGCCGAAGTTGCTCTACCGTGCCGAGTTGTTCCGCCGTCTCTTGCTCCCTCTCCGGTGAGTCTCCGGTGACCCCGATTATATCAAAGAGTTCCTTGTTCCATTCTCTACCCATTTCGCTTTGTCTCTTGGCTGATCTATTGTCGTTCCGCCGATTCGTGGGTCTTCTTCCTCAGTTCCGGTGTCTTGCGCCGCCGCACTGCCGTCTTTCCTCCGAGAGCTCGTAGCCATCTGATCGTTCCTCCACGGCTCGGATCTGTGCCGCGTCTATGCCGCCTCATCTCCAGCGCCGCACCGTTGATCTGCGCACGGACGGTCGGATCTGCATCACGTATTCGTTGGTAAGCCTCTGAGCCAAGATTTGCCGGGTCATCTTCCACGTGTGTGCCACGCCACTGCCAACGCAAGCCTTAACGCTTATTTGTCAGCCACATCACCGCCACCTCGTCACCGTAGCATTATGTGTTGCCGCAGCCTCACCACGTCACGCCACATCGGCGCCACTTCACCGCCACGTCGCGCCACGTCAGGCGTGTCCGCCAAGTCACCGAAAGCCATGCGCTCAGTTCACCGTAAACCGTGTCTATGACATGTGGTCCCCACCGGTCAGCCACAGTGTAGTTTTCCATTTTTCCGATTTAATCTCGAATTTCCGAATTAACAGCCAATCCGAGCCCGACACGTGTCAGACCCTGTTATTTTTCCGATTTTCTCTCCCGAGAAACTTCGGAAGCCCCGTTCTCCTCCGTTCGAACTCCGATTTGAACGATTCAAATTCCTAAATTCATATAAAATCAAGATCTATCTGTTGGTGTTATTTTTATGATTTTTTGGATTTTATTTATTTTCGTTTTATTTATTTTTGCCTCGTTTTACTTGTTTCGCGTGTAGACGGCGTAGCGGTTGAGCGAGAAGAGCATCCAGCGGAGGTAGCAGCAGCGGGAGAGGTTGAAGGCAAGTCTCCCTTGACCATGTTGAACCCAAATTTATGAAATGCTATTTTGTTTTAAATTATTGCATGCTATTTGAATTATGAATTGTATTTTAATGTCATTTTTAAATGCTTAGATAAATGCCAAATTGTTATAACCACATTGATATTCATGTTGACAACCATTGACACCCTAGGAAAACTAATTACTGTAGTTAATGGTAATTAATCTTGCTATGGGAACGGTAGAAAATGCTTAGCCATGCTTAATCACGTCAAGACCTTACCATTACGGAGATGATTTCATTCTTGATTCAAAATGAATTGTGAAATGTATGGCAATTGGTGTTGCCGGTATTAATTTGAAATTAAAAGTGAAAAATGATTTAGACCGGGGCGGATTGGTTGAATGGCGGGTGCGGGATGCACAAAATTTTGGAATGTGATTGTCCGCCCTAGTCAATTAAGGACCGATCGTGTGGACACCATGGGCCATGCTATACAGTACAACCACATGTCTATATGGGTACGACCTGGCTAAGTAATTTGCATGTATCGTTATTTGACTTCGCCAGTGGGCTGTGCGAGTTTGTCGGGATGACACTTGCAAGGCGCAAGGGGGGCTGTGAAAGCGAAACCTTAGCGGGTGAAGTGGGTAGCGGTATATGCATTGTAAAGGCCTTGTCATGATCTCCCTGCCGGCACACCAAATGAAGTGTGTCAATAGCTTGGCGCAAAGGGTTGATCATGTCATGTGGGTAAAGTGTACCAGCTCTGCAGAGTCTTAAAAACTACTTGAGTAGCCGTGCCCACGGACAAGGGCAACCGTGGAACGCTTTCACATAGTAGATTTTCTGGTTTTTGGTTTTGAATGAAAAAATGATGGATTTGGTTTAAAAAAAATGAAAATGTGGTTGGGAATCCGCGAGCGGCTAGAGCTTCCGGATCTTAGTTTGGCGGTTGGAGCCAACCAGGTAGATGGAACCTGGAAAATTGTTATACTTCAACTTTATTATGCCATTTACATTTTGTTAAATGCTGCTTTATGAAATTATTACTTGTATTTAAATTTCAATTTTCGCTTTATGCAAAATGAACCCTGTATGCCATCCTTTGTTTAAGCCTTGCATTTAGTTATTTGCATTAAGTTTCCGAGACTTGCTGAGTATGTTGCATACTCACCCTCGCATTTCATTACAGGGCTGCTTATTCCATAAAGCAGATGAAGAGATCAGAGCTGGCATTCCACCATTCGACATCTGTGGTGAAGACTATGATGAGGAGGATGACTCGATCTTCTAGGGAGCATACCCCAGTCAGTTGCCTGTGGGCACACTGATTGGCTCTTTTTGTTCTACATTTCCGCTGCTACATTTTCACTTAAGCCGTAAGGCTTCATACTTGTAATAATGTGATGATGGATGTTTATGTTGCTACACTCTTTTGCTTATTACTGTTATTTACTTTTGATATGTCTGTGTTATCATCACTGTACGACTGTGTGTGCTAGCTGTTCCTAGACTAGCACGGTGTAAACACAGAGGGGTTCGGATTTGGTTAATCCGGGTCCCCACACTTTTGGCCTTGTTTTGGGCCTCGGTGGTGGGTGTGGTCGGCTAGAGCCACCCCTTAAGTTTGGGAACCTCTCGTAGTTGAGAGTAGTCGCCTTTGCGGCATAGTTGAGAGAGTAGGTAGAGAAGGTCGGTTTCTTTTATCTTCGATAGTTCGAGACAAGAAGAAAGAGTTCAGTGTTGAATCCTTTTGGATTTCTATTGCAACCATTTTGGCGCTCGTTTTGGTTGACCGCTTGGTTTTTCCCTTGCATCTATCTTCCTTCGTGGAAGTTGTAAGTTTTGAGATTTGTTTGAGGCGTTGTTGTACATCAGAGTTTGGAAACTCGAGAGTCGAGTTCCTTTATGATTTATGGTTGAGTTTTCTGGAAAAAAAATGTTTTTGTTGTAGTTCTTTTTCCTAAGAACTGTGGGTTCCTTAAGAGTTGGGTGCGTGACCCACGAGGATGATTAAGATGTTAAGTGTTGAGGAGTTAGAGTTTTCGGGATGTGGTTCATGGATTTTGTTAAAGTAAATGTGTTGGTTGTTTAAAGACAACCTAAATTATTGTGTTAGTAGAGAAAGAATAATAGAGATGGTAAGTGATGTAAGGTGAAAGTTGAATTAGTATTTTATGCAAAGTGTTGCGAGTCATGGATTTAATGGAGAGATCAGGATTTGTGTTCCGGTAAGGTTAGTCTTGATCACGACCAAGAAGGTTTAAAATGTTCAGTTGATGAACTTACCATAGCAAGGAGATGGTGTAAATTGCTGACTATTGTTGATTTTGGGTCAGTTAATATTGCGGGTCAACAAAATGACTTAATCTATGTGTAATCAAAGAATGAGGAGGTATGGAATGTTTGTAGTGATACTGGGGTTGTGTCCTTGACAAATGTTTGTCTTGGGCCTTTATTTATGAAATAGGTCTTGTGGAAATGATATCGCGTTGTTAAAAGTATGTATTGGTTGAATGAATTGGGGATGTCAAAGTGATGACTTAGGGTTTGTACGAAGGGTATTGTTGTTTATGTTGAAATAAATGTTGAAGAGTTGTGTTTTAAGTTTGGAATAAACAAATATAGGAATGATGGTTTGTTTTGGTTAGTGAACCAAGGAAAATGATGACACATGTCTTGTGTTAAATTAACTGATAGATTATCTGCGCAAAAGAAGCGAGAACGCTGTTCTCTTCGTTGATTGTCGAGAGTTAGACTTGAGTTAGTGTTTGATAATAATATGATAAGTGATGGTTTAGGGTTGATGTTAATATAACCAGTGGTGGTTATATGAAAAGGAGAAGATAAATAAAGAAAGAGTGGGATTATAACTTATGTCTAAACCTGTTGGATTTTTCCTAGGATACCTTTGGTGAATATGAAACCTTAATGGCAAGAGTTGGATTTAATTGAGAAAATGCGTGTGAGTGTTCTAAAAACGTAAACTTTATGAATGTTCAATAAGTGATTTTTGTTGGAGAAGTAGTTTCTGTTGGAAATGAGTTTTCTTTTCTCTTGAAAGAGAAATGTGATGGTTGTGGGTTCAGATGCTTGATTTGAGAATTGGTTTTCTCTTTCCAAATTGTTGATGTTGGATAGCCGTGAAAGGTTTTGCTTTACGAAAGCGAATTGAATCATGGTGGTTATTGAGAGCTTCTGTCAATGCTCTGTGTGGAATTTCTCTTTTAATTTGAAGTTCTTCCCGATGCGACTTCTATCGCATGGTTTGGAAAATGATAAAAGTGGTTTTTGCGGTTGTAGGAGAATTGAGTTTCCTTCTCTTAAAGAATATTGGTCATTGAGTTAAAAGTGGATCGGTTCCTTTAATTAGTTTTTATGAAGTCGTTTATTCTAAAAGAGAGATATTCTGCCTTGGTAAAGGCTTGAGGTTTACTTTTGTAAAAGTGAGTTGCCTCATTAAAGTTTTGTGCAGTGTTCTCTTTTAATGGAGTTTTTTCCCCGAGGTAAAGCTTGGTGCTTTGGCTTTAATGTGTTGGATTTGGATAGAGTGGTAGAAAGGGGATCGAGATTTCCTTTGCTTTCTAGCATGACAAGGAAGAATGAATGGATTTTGGTATTTGGCTTAGGAAAAGAAAATGAGTGATCTTTGGATGTTGTCGAATTCGTTCCAAAGTGAATTTGAGCACTTTGGGTTCAAGTTGATGCTTGTGATTCAATTGGGTTCAAAAGAATTGTACTTCTTTTGCATTCTAGATGGGATTGAAAGCACGAATGCTTATGGTATAATGTTGAGTATAATAAGAATTATACTTTTGGACTTGGTTAAATTCAGTGAAAGAATGTGAGGGCGAAACCCTCTTAGGAAACGAACCGTTAGTGGTTTGGTATTGATCTTTAGTCCTAGCATGAGCTGGACATTGACCGTCAGTGATTTAATGGTGGTGTATGATGAACGCTTGTAATGTCGATTCAAAAGTTTTGGTAGTATCGTTGGTTGTAACAATGATGGTAGTTGAAGTGAAAGGTTATGTGTGAACATTTGTGTTAGCTAGTGGTTCCTGGGTATGAGACATGCCTAGGAGAGTATAGAATGAAATTTTATATAACGTGGTTTGTGATTGGAAGGGAAAGTATACCCAAGAGGGCCGTTTCCTTAGATGGCATTGGATGATTTTAGTCCTCTTGTTGAAAAAGGTCAGTCAATTGGAAAGGAATGAAATTATGTGTATTTGATTCTTTCGGGTTCAAGTTTGGAATCCGAAATGTTAAATAGATCGTTTGAGTGTCTAGTTGAGATATGGTTTAGAGGCATGTTAGAATGAAAGACCTCATATCTTTGTTATTGTCATGAATAAGATGAATCAGGGTAAGGAGTTTGAGAAAAGAGTTTACAAGATGTGATTGAATCTAAAAAAAAAAGAGGATCGAAGCTGATTTAGAGGTTCGTACCGTGTCCTCTTGAGGAGGATCATCGATTAAAAGGTATAATGGGCTCTAGTGTCGAGAGAATTTTGTTTTTCTGAGTTCAGTTGCTTGCTCCTTTTATTTGGCGAGTGCCGTGGTTTGAGTTGTGGGGTTTTCTCTTGCGAGAGAAGTACCCAACTTTGTTCTTTTTGGGAGTTTTCGCCTTGTCAGTCGGTTTCCGTTGTTCTTGTTGGTATTCTTGTCATGGTTAGAATTCGAGGTCGAATTCTGTTAAAGGGGGGAAGAGTGTAATACCGCAAACCTTCTTTGCCAGGGTTTTCACCAGAAATGTTTTCCACCGTCTTGATTCAAGGTTCTGCCGTCGCGCGATTAATAATTCTATTAAAGATTTCAGGTTTTCCGTGAAACTTATCGGAATGGGTGTTTTCTTCAGAGCCGTCTAGGTTGGCGGCAAGTTTGTTTTTCTTGCTATTTGTCATTTCGGGCCAAGAATTGAAATTTATTGGTTCGCAATAATGGTTACAAGTTGGACTTTGGATTTGGAGGGTTTTTTAGGGATTTCCCCTCCCCCACCTAACCTTATCTCTCCTTTTTGTGTGGTTGTCGTTCTCTTCTTTCCCTTGGCCGAATTTCCTTCCCCCAAATCAGCCTGCCGACTGCCCTCCTCTTCCCTTCACTGGTCGCTTGCTCCAGGGCCTGTGCCTCCTTCCCAGCCCTCAGCCGGTGATGCCCTGCTCTTCCCCTAGCCGATTGCTCCCTGGTTGGCGCTGGCAAAAACCCCAGCCAGCGAGTTCCTCTCCTCCCCCCAGCCGGCGAGTTCCTCTCCTCTACCTGGACGGCGAGCTCCGCTCCTTCCCCTGGCTCGGCGACGCCCTGCTCCTCCCGGGCCAGCGCCTTGCAGTCGCCCTAGCGCCCCTGCTCTCCCCTTCCTCTGCTGCCGAAGACTTCCTGGCGGCGCCTCCTCCTGCAAAGAAGAGCGACGGCAAAGAAAAGCAAGATGGCGGCAAAGATCTGCAGCCTTCGCCAAGCTACAGCAGCCAACCGGCATTGCACCTGTCCAGATCTGGGTGTCCCATGTGAGCTCCTCCAACACCACCTTTCCCTCTCCTCTCTAGAGCAAGAATTCTAGCAGATCTTTACATCTTGTTTTCATGCTTGTGCTTGGGTGAGGGGGGAGGCGGTGTTGGGGCCTTGGGGGGACTTGTTTGGAGAAAAAAAAAGACCTGCGATGCGAGCAAGACGGGACAAGGACCGAGTGGGATGTCGCTGCCCTCTTGAACCCACATGTTAGTGTGGAAGGAAGGAGAAGGGCAGACTCACCACCACCAACAACTGCCTCTTTTATAATGGCAAAGAGATTGCATCATTTCCCTTTTCAATTGGGAGATTGCTTTGACATTTACTGGGTAAGGGAATGTAAATTATATGTTAAGTTAGCAATTACCCTTGTCCAGCCATTGGCAGATGATGCTGAATTGCTTGCACACTTTACGACATCCAGGAATATATTAGGAAGTATTGACAAGTAGAAAAGACGGTTCGAAACTCTGGAATCCTGCAGAAAAAAAACAGGAACTTGACCAGATTATAAATCCTCAGTTTGTTGGAATGAAAATAGATTTAGTAGTATCAGAATTTGCATGCTATTTTAGTTGTTTACAAGAAACAGGGTTTAAACTTGTAATAGAATATATGCAAGAATATTATATCAATTCTTTCCATCTCACTCTGTACATTCGATGTGCCAAAAGTTTACAGTACATACCTTCTCAAGGGACATTTGTATGTTGAGTTTTGAGAGACTACAGTTTCAGCTAGATGAAAACACAAAATTAAAAAAAAGAACAGTCAAGAAACTATATGTTTAAGTACTGCAGTTTTGAGTTATTGATACAGAAATGAGATATAAAATGAAATGACGCTGATCAAGAGAAATAACAAGATTATGTCACTGAAAACCGGGTTATATGAAGTATTAATCTAAACAAATAGGAGGACCTAGAGTTACTATTGCCAAAGTTAATCTTGAAATGTATAAAGTCCCCTATCGAGTAGTGTGCGATTATACTCCTATTTAACTATGCTTCTTTAATTTCCGATAAGGTTGTGAATGTGACAATCGTGTCTTGCCCTATCTTGGTTTGTTGTTCTCTAGGGTTGGTGGTTTAGAGCGCTGCAATGGGCCGTTTGTTTATCGCCGAGGTTAAAGGCAAGTGCATTCTCTAGAATGTTAGTAGAGTGTTAAATGCTTTGCTTGCGATGAGAGTATGAAAATCCTATTGACTTGGTTATGTTTAATAGCATATTTAGAAGTTGTTCTTGGTATGACAATGAGGATAGATGATGGTTAGCAACAGGAAGTAAGTTATTCAATTTCTAGTATTGCAATGCCTTATGTATTGTACAAATGAGTATGGTTATATTGATGCAAAGGATAAAGTGATTAACTGGTAATGTGTGTGTTATATTCGTGTTTGTGTTGTGCTTATAAACATGTCACTTGCATTTGCGCATTCATTACAGAAGAGGCGACCCATGTTGTTGTGGGCCTCTGGACTCACACGTAGTGAGTACGAAAGTCCTACCTCGTAGTCCCATCTACGGATGGGAGCGAGTCAGTAAGAGTAGGCCCCGCCACGGGATGGTTGGGATTGAGGGTGCACACCGACGGGTGTGCACTCAGCTATACCGGTATAGGCTAAAAAGGTTGCATTTTGAGCATGAACGCATAGAAGCATTGCATTGCTTTGTGTGTTGCAAGTGATAAGTGTTAATTGATGAGAATGGAAATGACAGGTTGAGGATTGAGTCGTGGACTCATCCTGAAATTAGTAATGAGGCATGAGTAAGGTTTATTTACATTTCCGAGTTGGATGTGGTAAGTGGGGTTAGTTACTATTTCTTTTACTAGATAATTTCAATGAAGTAACTTGTTATAGCAAATGATGAAGTAATCGTGTTCTCACGCTCGAAGTTATAGGAATTCAAACCGCTTCCTTTATTTACTGTTGTCAAGTAAAGGAACTGTTATTTTATGTTTTGAAGTCGTTGTATTCTAGTCGAATTTATTACTTTTTATACTTGATTGCACTTTCTTTGAGTCTTGGACTCACGCTTGTTGTTCTCTTTTTAGGTACTTGAAGTGACTCGTCGGGTTGGGAGTAGTAACACTTGCACGGCCTCGGTCTCTAACAAGTTAATTAACAAATTCGTTAAGTCTGGATGTAATCAATGTGGTTGTAATGTATTGTTCATCGTGGTAAAATTTATTATTCTTTTCCTGTTGGGGTGATTGATTAACTAAGGACCTGCTAGAATGGTATATTATAACTGCAATATTTTTTCTGTCTGCTGAGTGGATGTCCTAGTTCTAGAGAGGTCATGCCGAAATTTTGTAAATTTCGGTGACTTAGTTTTAAGCCGGGTTTGTACTTGATTGCAGTCAAGTTCGTATAGGTGTTGGGTTTCTATGCCTTCTTCGGTAATTCTCAGTTCAATTGATCTTGTTGTGGAGAATTATCGTGTGTTGGTAACCCTTCGGACATGTGTGGGTCTTAGGGATGTCGCTAGTGAATCACGGTTTGGTAGCATCCGTGGCGCTTTTGGCGTCGGGGTGTTACAACAGAACATTTATTAAAATTAAAAATGGGATAAACATACTATTGTGGACATTATTGCACATATGAAAAATATAACTCGTAAAAACATAAAATAAATTTCATGTGCTTCTGGAACCACAATAAACTCAAGTATGTAAAAACATTTAATTTTTGAACTAAGTTTAATTTATTTGATTTGCAATCATTAGTAAATCCTAATATGGCCATTGATAAAAATAAGTATAAAATCATCTTTGGAGTCACGGCATGGCTGGGAAGCTTCGAGGCGACGCACTGGACAACAGGGCGCAGGAGGAGGAGGCCAGGGAGGAAATCGCCAGAGGAGTCGGCCAAGAATGAGGGCGCAGGCGAGTCGGCCATTGGAGAAGAGCAGACGCCTTGACCAGGAGAAGGCGCCGGCCTCTGGGAAGGCATGAACCAGAGAAGGAGAGGGGAGGGAGTCGGCTGGGCTTGGGGGAAAAAGAAAAGGCTGGCTCCCCTTTTGTGCTGCTGGAGGCTTTTTGGGTTAGGGAAAAAATAAACTTCACAGCACTTCTAAAGAACACGAACCAAAGACCAACCACTAAACTCCTTGACGAAACCAAAAACTCTTAGAGTGAAACTTGCCATAGAAAATATGCGGCTCGGAGAAAACACCCTTCCGAATAAATCCTTGAACTTAAGGAAACAAAAACAATTCCGGCTAAGAAACCCTGGAAAAATGATTTGCGGTATTACACTTGGTTTCAATTCTCCTATTGGTATTGCGGAGTCTTCTACTTCAATGTACGGATTCAAGCCCAGTAGGTCCACTCCGACTTAAAAAGAACCTTGCTTCAAATGACCATTGGGAGTTCTAACAAATGGTAGGAATCGGCAGTCTGTTTCTGCCTAAGTATTTGTCTTCATTCCTTTATTGAACATTCCAAGCTTCCTTTCTATTATACCTAATGCCCATAGCAAGTTTGATTTTTTTCTGCACACCTACTTACTTACAAATCTATTTAATCAGGTCACCAAGTCATATTTTTAAATTATAATGCAACTGAGGAAATAAATTACCTGAAAAAATACAGCGCACTTTCTTCCTCCTCCCCTTCTCCTCTTACTCCTCCTCCTCCTCCTCCTCTCCTTCTCTTCCTCCTCTCCTTCCTCCTCTCCTCTTCTCCTTCTCCTTTTCCTCTCCTCTTTTCTCTCTTCTCTTCGGCTTGGGTGGGTGCATCTCAAATGGCGACTGACTGGCCATTTTTATATGTAGAAATGGTGACATAGAGCTTGACAATTGCTGACAGGCCTCTATCGACATTTCAAATGATGATAGAGTCTGCCGGTATTTGAAACGGCTACAAACTCTCTATTGCTATTTGAAATTTGAAACGGTGAAAAAGAGCCTGTCGCCATTTCAAATATGGACAAGTGGGTATTCTTGTAAATTTTTGGATCGGCATACCAATTTTGTAATTTTTTTAATATTATTTAAAAAATTCCACAATATGTATGTTTGTTTGTTCAAATTTTTGAAGGAAAATTTGAACTTGACATTGTGCATGCTAATTTCGTTTCTTTTTCCAAAGAAAACAATCTAAATTGTTCCCATATGTCCTGTTGGATTCATCTCTATATATGTACTAAAGTTATACGCATTAATATTTTTCATGTACTGAACATGTGGTACATTCGGATTAAAGAAGTATTACCATAATATACTAAGAATGTTATTACCAGAAACAATGGCCAAATTAAGTGCAAAATTGAAATGGTAGACTGAATTAATAATTAAGTAACAAATTAGTAGTGTTAGTACGTAGCTTCTGGTCTCTGAATTTACAGTCTGTCGTAAATATCCATTTTGATCTTGCTAATTTGATGTAATCATGTTCTATCAGCTGCGGTTCCAAAAATGATACGACCGGTCCCCAGCTGAAGGTAATAATTAATTTTTCCTGAGTTAAAGCTACGAGTGTAACTCCCGCAATGTTTTTCCTCAAGTTGTACACTTCTTGCAGTGCTGCGAAGTGCCACCACCATCTTGACGGAGGATGGATTTCCGTCGAGGTTGCCGCTGGGTTGCATTTCCATGCAACGAGACCGACCTTGTGCATGGTCACTGTGGGGAAGGGCTACATGAGGGTGCGGTGGACTACGCCCACGAAGACTTCTTATCACATGTGCTCGATTTCCCCAACGAAGATATCACCACTCTCGGGCAAGCACGCATGTCGCTCATCAAGTGGCCCACGACGGTGTCGTCTTGGTCAAGGTAAAAAGTCCCTCCACGTCTTCTCTACCATTCCAAGATTCTGCAGAAGTTAAATATATGCATGCTTCAGAGGTTCCTCCTCAGGCCGCCTCCGCCTGCGCCGCCTCCTGCTCGATCCTCCGCCTTGCTCCTCCGCCTGCGCCTGATCACCGATCTTGCTATCGCTACACCGCCGCCTCCCGCTCGCGCTCCTGCTCCTGCGCTTGCGCCTCCTCCGCCTCTGCCTCAGAGAACCACAGAGGCCTCCGAGACTCCGTACAAGCACAAGAGGCCTCCGAGACTCCTTCCGCCAAGAGGGCAAGTCGACAGAGGCCACAGGCGCCCTTAAGGTACCCAAAAGCCCATCGCCCGACCTCGGAGACTCCTTCGCCCAGAAGAAGAGTCAAGACAGCCTGAGCACTCAGATGATTATAAGGCCTACGAGCATGGAAAGCCCCTGATTGCATCGCACGTACTAAATGAGCTAGGCAAGTGGACTCGCCTCCTCCATGGATGGTACCTTGATAAGGTGAAGGGGGAAGAGCGTCGAGTCGACTTCAACGTGAAGTATAAAATGGTACATTTTCACCGCGAGGAGAATGGAACATTCCCCGTCAGTTTTGAGGATCTATTCCGTGTGTACCAAATGAAAGCCGTCGATATTTCTACTTACGATCATGGACGCTATGAGTATCACACCATATAGCTTGCGCTCATGACTTTTATAGGATTTTGCATTATGTTTTCTCACATTCAACACGCGAGTTGCAGGATAATGAGACAACGAGCCGTGACGAATCTACACGAAGTTGGGTTTGTCGACTTTAGAGCTTGTGTCGCGATCATGGCTAGGCTTCAACCGGGTTCGTTGCTAGCTACATCAAGGGGTATTGCAAGTCGAGTCGAAGAAGGACTTCGTTGTATTGCCGCACCACGAGGAGTAAGTAGTACTTTTCGATTCAATTACTTGTACGCACTTAAAACCGTCTCGTGAACTTATTTCCTTGCACTACATTTTATTTAATAAGCAACCATTGGGTTCTACTCGTCCTCGCTCCGAGTGAAAACATCTACACATTTAACTCGACGAGAAGAGACCGATGGCATACGCGATCAAGCCTCCTTTGCGTAGTAAGCGATTATTGAAACCTAACACATCGAGGAATTTAACTACGTTTATTTTTTGACTCAATGGTGCTCTCCAATGTATGTAGGGTTTCTCGGACTATGTCGATGAAGGAGGGCCGCACGACGACAAAAAAGGGCAAGACACCGCAAAGATAAGCGATTTAAGGTACAAGTGCCTAGCATATATATGATTAATTTTTTGACATCTAATCTTCGTGGGCTGAATTTCTTTTTCTTTCTTCGCATTGCCATCAACAGGCAGCGGTGACCATTATGCTTCTATGTCATGCAAGACATGCTCATCGTGGTCGGCAACTCACACCATTTCCTAAGGTATATGTACATGCATAATAATATACTTTAGCCTTTTACATAGAAATTTTGAAACTGAAATTAATACTAGTCATTTATTTTTTGCGTAAGATCAATATCCCCGTAAGAGTTTAGACAAAGAAAGCACTCAACAATTTACGAGACCACTTATGCGATTGGTAATCGTTAGAAGTTATATCAGAGGATGGCAGGTTTAGAGATCCTCAAGCATCCTACTAGTCCATATGTGAACAATATTAATAATATATATCAATTTGATATGTATCAGAGGAAGTCCATGTACTGATTGTCAAGCATTTTTGAGATGTATATTGTGAACGACTATGATATATATGTGTTGTAATTAAAGCGTTTCTGTTCTGTGAATGTGATATATGCATCCTGTGTTACGCTCGTGAATGTGATGATATATATTGTGCATTCGTATTGAGAATTTAATCTGTGCTTTTTTGGAGAATTTGCAAAATGGCACACTTATCGGGTCATCGAATCGGTTCTTTAAGGAAGTGATTTCGATGACTATCGAATCGGTTCTTTAAGAGAAGTGATTCGATGACGTGTCATCGTAATCACTTCTCTTAAAGAACCGATTTCGATGAGGGGTCATCGTAATCACTTCCTTAAAGAACCGATTCTGATGAGGGTGTCATCAGAATCACTTCCCTTAAAGAACCGATTCTGATGACATTTTATCACGATCGGGTCAAAACCGATTCTGATAGCTCCACCTCATCACTATCTAAGGACATCGTATCGCCACTAGAACCGATTCTAATGCTAAAAAAGAATCGATTCTGATGTGCCGTTCTGTAGTAGTGTATATACAAAGAGTTTACAAGGCCAAAAGGCCGATGCCTTAGATAAACTAGCTAACCCTCTTTAGATGGAAATTTTTTTCTTTGCTCTATGGATAACCAAGGCAAACTATGCTATAAAAACTCTCCAATTTTAGCGTGATGGCTGTAAAATGGCCCATAAATTCTTTTTCTTTTTGCACAGTCCAAAATCCATACGCCCCTGCAGGCAATTATGATATATGTCCAGCCCAGATGGTTAACTATGTACATGTGCAAATGCAAGCGATTATCTTCTCACAAACAAAAAATGAATAGATGGGTTCTATTTTCAATCCTTTTCTATCTGAATTCAAGAGAGAAGATCATAGGACAACTATATTTCGATTCTCACATGACTTCTAATATGCCCATTTTGTTGGCCAGTCAACAGATACTCATCTCGCATCTAGGTGCATGCATTATTAAACCCTTAATTTATAGGTTATTCATCCTAAGTCATGCTGAGTTAAGAGCATTGCCACTTAGGTTTATTAGGTTGATTTGATATTATGGACAAGAAAAGCTACCAAACCATATTTGTGAAAAAAAACACCCTGCAGGGTTTTAATTTATTTATATACAGTGTGGCATTATTTTTTAGATCAAAAAGGATATCCGAGAGATGCCCCAGCCCATTATCAAACATATTAGAGTTCAATGACGCACCAAAAACATCATCAACCACATCCAACAAAGATCCAACCTCACGACCAAAAACCTCAATAACAACATCAAAGCACACACATGATAGATACAAAACCCCGAACCTCCATACAATGTAACCAAAACACCTTATCAACTAATCACCAACCGAAAGTGCCGGACAAAAGATCATCACCAAGATCACGTCTCTCCAAAATCTAAAGCCAATGGCACCTGAATCTTGAGCTCTAAGCTTCTACGTAACATTGAGATCTTGACCTTCACTCTCCCCGTGAACAAAGGATTCCAATATCTTAGCAAGGCAAGTATTTTCCTCCATATGCTTTTTACACTTGACCAACCCTGAAAACGAAAAATCATGTTATTTTAATTTTCCAAATGCTCCAAAGGGTAGCAGCACATATCGAGTTAAGAGCACCATTTTTAGCATTACTTAACTAGAAATGCACAATTGATTCAAAATTACAACCAATATCAATGCCGAAAAAGGTTGAGATCATCCTCCAGGCATTCTGAGCCACAACACAACCAAAGAAAATATGATTAACCAATTCATCCTCATTGTAGCAGTAGCAGGCACTCCCTTTGTCAATACCTCTTTTTAACAAATTATCTTTAGTCATAATCTTGTTGTGAGAAAGAAGCCATAGAAAAACTTGAACCCTAGGAGGAACAGTCAGCTTCCAAACAGCGGGAACAAAAACCGGAGTAACCCCCTAAAATTAATAATGGCATAAAGAGACTTAACCGAGTAAGCACCATTGCTAGAATATTGCCACACCAAAGAATCATCCTCATTAGAAAGAGTAATACTATTAGCCACTTCCATAAGCTCAAACCACCTAATCTTCAAATCCTCTGAAAAAGACCTTCTAAAGGTACACTTGACAGTAGAACCATCCCAAATATCAGCAACTGAAGCCCCTTTTTCATTCACCAGAACATAAAGATCTGAAAATTGAATCGCAAGACAAGAGACACCAAACCAAATGTCTTCCCAAAATCTAACTTTTTCCCCATTTCCCACAATCCACCTATAACCAAATTTGGTGACTTGAATAGCCCAAAGAACCCCTTTCCAAAAAACAGACGAATGGTCAGGATGGCAAGCAAAAATATTAGGATTATCAGTCTTATATTTAAATCTAATCAAGTCTACCCACTGTTTACTTTCATCAACATATAGCCTCTTATTCCAAGAAGCTAACAGGTACAAATTAATATCTCTAACATTCGGGATTCCAAGCCCACCATAATCCTTCTCCATACAGATTAAATGCTAGTTAGCCAAATGGAGCTTATTATGCCTTTCAAAATCATTCCAGAAACAATTCGCCAAATGAGAGTTTAACAAATCAAGAGCCCACTTCGGAAATTTGAAAAAGGACATCAAGTACAATAGAATACTTGATAAGCAAGCTTTAATGAGAGTCAACCGACCACCATAAGAAAGTAACTTACCTCTCCAACCTGCAATTCTTTTCAGAATCTTATCAACCAAGGGTTGTAAATCTTCCTTATTAATTTTATCATAATGGAGAGGAATACCAAGATAGTTAATAGGGAAAGACCCCACTTTGCAGCAAAGAATATTTGCATACCTAACAACTTCATCTCAATACAACCTAAGGGAATCAATTCACTTTTATGGAAATTAATACGCAAACCAGACATTTGCTCAAAACAGGAAAGAAACCACTTTAGATGCGACACAAAGTACTCATTATTTTTAAGAAACAAGAGAGTATCATCAGCATATTGCAAGCTAATAATACCACTAGGACAGAAATCACTACAAACCCTTTCTAATAGACCATTAGTAGCAGCTTTTTGGAGAATCCTGGAAAAAAATATCAGCCACCGAATTAAAAAGGATTGGAGATAATGGGTCTCCTCCCTGTCTCAGCCCCTTACCTGTTTGAAAAAAAATCACTTTCAACATTGTTGATCTTAATCCCCACCAAGCCTCTTCTTAACAAAGAATAAATCCAATTTTGCCATTTGCTCCCAAAACCTCATTTATTTAAAATATCCATTAAAAAGTCCCAATTAACGTTATCATAAGCCTTCTCGAAGTCTAATTTCAGAACAATACCATTCGATTTGCTTTGATGGATTTTATGGATGACCTCATGGACAGTCACCACACTTTCTAAAATATACCTATTTTTCAAAAAAGCAGTCTGATTTTGGGAGATAATCCTGTTACAAACCGGACTGAGTCTATTTGTAAGCACTTTAGTAATGATTTTATAACTACAGTTTAACAAACTGATAGGACGAAACTGCTTAATGTTCCTTGCATTATTATCTTTAGGGATCAACGAGATCATATCAAAATTAAGCCGAAACAAGTCAAGCTCACCTTTATCCAGATCTATAAAAAGGTTAAGTAAATCAATCTTGATCAGATCCTAGAATTTTTGATAAAAAAGAAAAGGAAGACCATCAGGACCCGGCACCCCGTCAGAATACGATTCAAAAACTGCTTTTTTAACTTCTTCCTCAAAGAACGAAGCTTCTAAATTTGATTTTTCCTCAACAGAGATTCTCTCTTCCATATTAAAAAAGTGATCATTAACATTGATATTTGGTTTTGCTTCAAAACCAAACAAAGATTTATAGTAGTCACAAGCAATATTCAACATTTCATTGGGATCACTAGTCGGCCCATCCGGACCATCAAGAACCGAAATAAAGCTCATCCTATGCCTCTGGCTAGCCATAGTGTGGAAATACTAAGTATTCCTATCCCCTTCCTTCACATTCCTCTCTCTAGCCCTTTGCCTGGCTTTAGTTTCTTCAATGATCCAAATGTCCTCAAGTTCTTTTCTGACATAAGCCAGTCTATCCTTCTTCTCCTTAGAGAGGACTTTGTGTTCGAACATAATATCTAAGTCAGCAAATTCATCAAGTAAAACCCTTTTCTTTTCTTTTAGTGACAGCTTCTTCATTACAACTCCAACCTTTAGTTGCCTTTCTAACATTCCTAAACCTAGCTTGCCAAACGTCAATAGCTTTCTTCTCCCTTACTGGTTTCTTCCAAGCCTTATAAACAATATCACTAAAACCCTCGTGAAGGAGCCACCATTTCTCAAATTTATAACTATACTTGATACGAGACGAACCATCTCCAGAATCCCACAAAATAGGAGTATGGTCGCTGCCAACCCTAGCAAGAGAAGAAGCAGTTGCTAGAGGAAATTGGTCTCCAAAAGAGGTACTACAAAAAATTCTGTCAATTACGGACATGATAAGATTTTCTTGATTATTAGCCCAAGTGAAGTGACGACCAGCTAATTGCAATTCCATAAGACCCCACAGGTCAATCCATTCATTAAATTTATTGCATCATTTGCTATCTACTCTACCATTACTTTTATCAGCTTGAGATCTGACTAGATTAAAATCACCTCCTAAAATAATAGGGGTAAGATTGTCCACAACAAAAATCTCATGAAGTTCAGAAATAAAAGCTTGTTTACCCTCACTGTAAGGAGACCCATACACCACAACAAGCCTCCATACAAAATCCCTCTGTTTGGACTTAACCAGACATTGAACAGAAAATTCTTTAGTTTCAACACGTAAAATCTCTATTAGATCCACATTAAAACCAACCAAAATTCCTCCTGTAAAGGATTTGGCCGGAAGCCAATGCCAATCAAAGTTTTTAGAACTACCAATGGTATTAAGAAAAGAGCTATTAAAACTTTCCTTCTTAGTCTCTTGAAGCCCTACAAAATCTTCCTTATTGTTACGAATAAGATCTATCAAACATTGAGTCTTCCCAGGTTGACCTAAACCTCTGACATTCCAAAAGAGCCCTCTCATGATCCTCTACTTTTCCTAGGGTGCTTGACCCGTTTATTTTTACCAACCATAGTCCATTCACCCAAATTAGAAACCACATCAACCTCCTTCAGAGGCATTAGTAAGTTATTATGAGCAGTATCCCTAACCTCATCAAACTCACCCCTAACATTAACACAATCATCATTTTTCTTGTTTTTACAGTCTCCTACAGAGACCGACTGATCATAATTCAGTAATCTAATTGCATCAATTTCTTTACAAATCAAAATATTATCTCTTTTCTCAATGTCAGAAATACCCATCGATATATCAACCTTCTCAGCTAACTTGTTTAAATCTTGAACAAAAAATTAATCAAAAGAACTTTTTAAATCCATACCTTTCAGCTTGGGGTAGTCTTCCAAGTTTTTGATTTGCAGCCGATCTTGAGCCTTTTGCATTATGGTTTTGCCTTGATCTTCAATCCGCTTACTCCTCCTTGTGCTGGGAATTGGGCCCCAATGTTTCTGCCTTGTGTTCATCAGCTTGCATTTAGCCAACTTTAAAGCTTCCTCTTCCTGAATGTTTGCAGAAAGAACACCAGTAGGCTCATCGTTCCTAGAATCAAACTTCTGCATACTCTCATTGTTATCAGCCAAAGGCTTCAATGGCAGAGTGTCAAGACCACACAGTTGCTCATCCTGAATATCCCCCATCTCATTCAACAAGGTTGGATCTCCTGAATCTTATCCTTTAGCAACATCCCAATCATCATCTGAGCCCACCATTTCCAGATCTTTAAGAAGCCCAAAACATTTCTCTTCATCAATTACATCCTCTTTGTAAGCCTTACACATATTTTCCTGAAGCATTTGAACCCAGGATTTCCTTTCACTCAAACCAGAACTAGACATATTTTTACCTTCACTTGAAGTGACCTCAAATCTTTGCAACACAGCAGCCTTACCCTTCTGATCAGCTGACTTAGAACCACACAACAGACTAACAGAAGAGCCCTTTTGATTATGCCCGATCACCTCAAGGTTAGTATTAGTGACCATCCCATCACCTCTATTATCCTATTTCTTAGAATCATCATCCAGATCATCAAAGCCATCATCGTTATCATCATTTCCATCATCCTGACCACTACCATCTACTGAACCAGGAGCTTCACTATTTTCAATTTTCAAAGTAATCAGGAACAAAATCTTTTCAGCCCCCATTAATCTCTACTGAGGGATCTTGGAAGGGTCTCTACAAGCAATCTAGATCCTAGCCACCTCATAAAAGCTTTTAAAGAGCCCAGTCCAATCCACATTAAGTAAAAGGCCAAAACAAGATGCTAACTAATCAAAAACTTTCCATGTACACCATTTAGGTGGAACACCTCTCACTTGAACCCATATCTCTTGAAGGTCTTCAAAAACCTCTATTTCCCCTTTCCAAGCCTCAATGTAAACAGTCACACCGGGTTTAGAAAGGTTGAAGCTAGGCAAAAGAGCCAAATCTGAAACTTTTTTATGAGGAGGAAACCTAACCAGGAATCTAAAGTCTTCTAATTGCCAGATTTGCCATGGCCACTTAGAATAAAAAATATCAGCTAGGTTTTTCTCTAATTCAGCAGGCCAATCTCCCCTTGATATATAGTAATGATCCCACAATTGTTAAATCTAAAAGAAGCACACCTGCTGGAACCAGGAACTTCAAGATGAAAGAAACCTAGCCCATTGGCCACACTTCCAATATATTTAGCAGACAAATGAGGTTGCAAACGAACATGACAATGATCAACTTCATGGTTAGGTTTTTCACAAATGAAACATAGCTTAGGATTCTTACAACTTCCAATCAAGTGACCAGGTTCCCCACAATTGTAACAGATCAAATTTACATATTGGTTTTCCAAATTAACTGGATCAGCAGCAGAAATACCATTAGGTTGAACTACTCCAGTTCACTGATTACGGATGATCTCTGCTGAACTCTGATTTTGCTGGCGAGGGGCTTGGGGAGGAGCTTGGGCAAAGCAAATCGGAGCCTGATTTAGAAAGACCCACTAGTGCGGATTCCCTTGTTGATGATGATCTCTCATACTCCGTTGCCCTCTGAACGGCAGTGGTGGACGCCAACCACGCCCAAAACCCCCATCGCGGCCTCTCCCCCACTGATTCCAATTCCAATCCAACATCTTCACCACCTCAGCAAAGGTCGAACTGCTTCTTCCTCTACCACGAAAATCCTTGGCAAACCTTAAGGAAATAGGATTCGAGAGAAGATAATCGCGAGAAGAAGCAGGAAAACAATCCAAAATAGAGAAATTCCCCGAAGAAAGCAGGTTTTTCTGGATCTAGGCCCGCGCTCCACGCACCGCCTGAACCCTAGAAATGAGGTAACATCTCGAAGGAATGCACCAAAGTTGCCCAAAAAAATCCTCAATACACTCCTCGCCCGCAGCCACTACAATTGGACCCGGGGAGGAGGGCGACGTGGCAGGCTCGGGTCCCTGAGACACTACATTATCCCCAAATTGCTCCTCCAATCCAACACTAAATTCTCCAGATGTCGCCAATCGGGATGAGGGCAGATGACGTACCTTAGAGGACAATGAGGACGCCAAGTCAGCTTTGATAGAACCATCCACAAACAAATTTGCCTAATGCGCACTGACACGAGACAAGATCGACCTCGACAATGCCATTAATGGCGAAGATTTGAGGGACTCTAGAAGGTTCTCGATTATGCGATACTCGTTTCTCGTATCTCAAGAACATTTGCCGAGTGCTATGCATATGTGCACCTATCCTAAATGAAATTTGTGTGGCATTATTTTAAAGTACTGTAATTTGTCATAATTAAAATTGAGGAAAAGAACTTGTCCAAAGATTCCACTTTCACTTTGTTGAAGAGTTACCCACCTTTGATTGATTAGATCACCAATAACGATGGCATCATGCAAACCATCCAATCCAAGAAATCTTTAGGTATTGTCGTATTTCATGCTTTGTTGTGATGGGGTGAGTAGCGCAGATATATGCACAAGCTATATGGACTTTCACTTTGATAGTTTCTTTTTTAAAAATTACCCTCGCTTTGATACGAATTAATTGTTGCAATGGGACTTAGAGATATGCCTAATCCTCCCATATAAACACTGCCACAGAACTGATCTTCAGTACTAGTTAAAAATGGCCTTTAGTACCGATTTTTGGACTGGTATAGGCCATCCGGTACTGATGCTAAAGGGCATCAGTACCGGTTCCCTCACCCAGTATTGATAGAGTATCAGTACCGGTTGTTGGTCACACGTGGCAGTGCATCGTGAGTCCCCTGAGGCCCTTATCAGTACTGGTCGGTTTCTTCAACCGGTACTGATGAGGCCCTCATTAGTACTGGTTCGTTTCTCCAACCGGTACTGATGAGCTGTATATATATATATATGTGTGTGTGTGTGTGTTAAATCACAACTAATTAAAGCACATATAATCAATCATGCATATTTGACTGATAATTAAATCACTGAACATTCATTAACAAATTTAATTACAACTAATGTATTACAATATGTACACATATTAGTTCTTCTGTTCATCGGGATCACAGAACATTCATTAACAACTTTAATTACAACTTTAGTCTTTCTTTTCCTTCTATTCACGGGATCTTTTACGTGCATCGCTCTTGCTAGCCGTAGATGTCGACCCTGATAGTTCACTGGTCCTTATCAAAGGGCCCCACCTATGTATATTTGGTTCGTGAAACTCACCTTTCGGATTTATGACCACATCGTAAATGAAGCCGACGAGTTGTTCTTGGATTGCTCTCACTCGCCCTGGCGAGAGTTCAGAACCTTGTTCCGCCAAATATTGAGGCAACTATTATTAAGTTATTAACTAATCAATCCTTGAATTTGTACAAGATATAAGGAGTACCTAGACATCTTTAAAGCTAGTAATTATATTTACTCACCCCTTGTCGCCTTTTAGCATGCGGTTAGCGGCTCCGGTTTGGGTGTGCATAAACTTACATACATAGTAGCCGCATAAATTGTTGCCCGACAGCTGACTCAAGACTTGCAGTGAAAAAAGTTGAAAGCATGAAATGGATGCAAGGAAATTAAGTTAACTAACTAAAAAGCTAGCATTATGATATATGTACTCGAGAGGCAATTGTAATATCAAATTCCTCCTTGAATACGCCCTTGTTTTTAGCATGGAACCGTGCGAATGCACTAAATACATGATTACGAATTGTATATGATTAGAATTTGTTTCAAATGGAAGGAAATAGAACTAGTACAATAATGAAAGGAATAAGAATACCGGTTGAGCATGTCGATAAAGTTTTGATACTTTTTAACTGGTTTCCTTTTCGAGTCCATAACTGTGATCAGTCTACGATCCAGCTCAATCATAAGAAGAATCCAGTGAAAACTGTACATATATATGTCAATGTAGATAACTAATTAGCTCTAACATCGTGTTATGAAAAAGGAGTAGAACGAGGTGGTATGAAAACACATACTCAATGCGTAGGGTAGATATATCTTTGTCCCATTAGCGTACTGTATATGTTGGTCTCTGTTTCGCTTGGGTAGTCTGTAACGGCCGTCTCATTGATAACTACTGGGTCAATGAAGCCTATGTCAAAAATACGCTCCCTTCTACATCTTTGTATCTCCATTCTACATAAGAAGAAATTAGTTAGGCTTGCAAGTTAGTATAGTACAAGGGGGCGCACGATGGTTTTTTGTAAATAAGACACTTACAGCGTCCAGTAACCCAGCAAGGCCGTGTCGAGGGTGCCTGTTTGGTATAGATCATACATGACCTTCTATTGAACAAAAAATTCATTGTCCCTGTGGAAAAAATCTTGTTCCTTGTATTGACAGCAAACGACTCTAGACCATGCTGGGCCGCTTCCAAGTACCATTCATGAAATTGCCACATCTTTGTTGTTAGCTGGAGTAGCTCCTCACGTCTAACCAATGATGTGCCTGGTGTAAATGGCCATCTTACATGGGCATACTCAATCTTCGTTGTGCCTAATACTTGATCTACGTCAGGTCTAGTTTCATTAAAGAATTGTAGCATCTCCTTGGCCTTCTCCTCAGCTGACGTCCTCTCCTCTGATGTCTTGTTCTTGTGGCATTCCTTAGTCAATGTGCGCTCGTAGTTTGATAGGTGAGGCATTTCTTTTTGATTCTTCAAATTTTTAATACTCCTCAACACTTTGTAAAATTCTTCCGTACTAGGTTGAACCTTCTTCTCCGGTGACTTGGGTCTAAAAAATTTACTTACCTCACCTTGTACTATCTTGTTGGTCTCCTCGGTCATATCATACACCCACTTCAGAAGCGGAGCCAGCTTCTTGGATTGGGTGGAGGACCCCGTCTTCTTGGGAGCTGCTGGCCGAGCTGGCTGGTTTGTCTTGGTCGTGCCTTCTTGGGTGCTACTGGCCGAGTAGGCTGGCTTGTTTTGGCCGATGTTGGAATTGGAGAAGCGCTTGGGGGTGTTGGAGGAGACGGGCTTCTTTGGGGCTTATGTGTGTGGGAGGTGGTGTAGGAGTCAGGCTTCTTCGCGGAGAGGACACGTCCATGTTATCTCGAAAAATTATGTACCGTTTGCGCCATAGGATGAAATTATGTATCGCCTCTCTTAGCTTCGTAGTCCCGTCACCTCTGGGAATTTCGAGGTCAAGATTCTCGTACCTGGGCAAACCTCCTCCACAGAGACCTTGGAGTAGCCTGACAGTATCTGTTGGCCATGGATGAGCTACCCCAGCTCCATTAGGTGAGCCATGCCATGGGCTGCCTTGAAGGAGAGGTTTCGCGCTTGGACGTGCAGCTCACAAGGTGTCTGCTGCATGATGTCGTCTATGGGATAGTGGCCCAAGTCTACTTTGGGTAGCCCACCGAAAGCGCAGCTGCTCCACTGCATGAAGGGGCTGATGATGTTAGGATTACTTGGAGGTTCTTGGCCCGCCTCCCGCTGTTGGCTCAAGGCTAACTGCACCTCTTTTCGAATCTCTTCTTTTATTCTCTCCTGTGTTTGATTCAGGTGTTCTTCAAGTGTACTGAGCTATTGTCCCCGTAGCCTCCCCTCATGGTGTGATACATGGACACCAATTGGATTCAGATCATCAATGTAGTTAACACAAAACTCAATCACCTCCTCTGTACCAATACCCTGCACAATGCAGCCTTTTGGGCGAGACCGGTTACGAACATACTTCTTTAGGACACCCATGTACCTCTCGAAAGGGAACATATTATGGAGGAACACGGGTCCGAGAATTCTATCTCTTTAACAATGTGGACCATGAGATAGACCATAATATCAAAGAAGGACGGAAGGAAGATCATCTCAAGGCTAACCAGACTATCGACCACGTCATCCTGTAGATTAGATACCTTATTCGGCTCGATGACCTTCTGCGATACCGTATTGAAGAACAAACACAACTATATGATTGTCCCTCGTACCCAGTCTAGTAGAATACCTCACACCGCCACTAGGAGCAACTGCGTCATCAACACGTGACAATCATGGGATTTTAGGTGTACGATTTTATTCTCTTTCGTGTTTATGAGTCTCCTTATGATCGAGGAGTATCCAGAAGGGACCTTCATACTGTTCAAGAACTTAATCATGTTTTTTTCTCTTCCTTGCTCAGAGTGTAGCTTGCGGGATGGAGATAATGCTGTCCTTTCACTCTCTTTTCTAGATGTAGGTCGTTCCTGAGTCCCAATAGCTATAGGTCCTTTCGTGCTTAAAGTGTATGTTTTGATTTGCCGTACATATATAGGAAGCCTAGCAGGTTCACGTAGACATTTTTCGTGATATGCATGAAGTCCAGTGAGTGGTGGACATCTAAGTCTTTCTAGTAAGGTAAGTCCCAAAATATTGACTTCTTCTTCCAAATGGGCATTGTGTGACCTTGTTCAGTCGGGACAGGTTTGCTACCAGGACCTTTTCCAAATACTACTTTTAGATCTTTTACCAAAGAAAATACAAGTGTCCCACTACGACGCAGGGGCTTCTTACGTTTCTCTTCTGTCTCATCAAAATTCTCACCCTTCCTCTGTAACGGGTCTTTCGTATGGAGAAACCTACGGTGGCCCATGTACACAATCTTTCGAGAGATTTTTAGGTACTTACTATTCAAATCCTCTAAGCAGTGGATGCAGGCTTTATATCATTTGATAGATAGGCCCGACAAGTTACCAAGTGCAGGGCAATCGTTGATGGTTACGAATAGCAACGCACGTAGAGTGAAGTGCTCTCTTTTGTACTCATCCTATACACGTACACCATCATTCTACAGTGTTAGCAGATCTTCAACCAACGGTTTGAGGTACACGTCGATGTCATTTCTAGGTTGCTTCGGGCCTTGGATAAGGAACGACATCATAATATACTTCCGCTTTATATACAGATAAGGAGGAAGGTTGTAGATACATAGAGTCACAGGCCAAGTGCTGTGGCTGCTACTCATCTCGTCGAATGGGTTCATCCCATCCATACTCAACCCATACCTTATGTTCCTTGCATTCTCAGCAAAGTCTGGGTATGTTCTATCGACTTTCCTCCACTAGGAGTCATCAACAGGGTGCCTTAGCCTTCTGTCGTCCTTACATTCTTCTTTGTGCCAGCGCATTATCTAGGCATGCGCTTTGTTCGCAAATAAACACTTCAACTAGGGGATTATAGGGAAATACCACACCACCTTAGCAAGGGTCTCTTCTTCTTACGCTGCCCTCTACCTCACCTGGGTCATCACGCTTGGTCTTATACCGTGAAGTTTTGCACGCTGGACAAGCTTCCAAATCCTCGTACTCATTACGATAAAGGATACAATCGTTACGACATGCATGTATCTTCTGTACCTCCAACCCCAAAGGGTAGACAACTTGTTTGACGTCATACGTAGTTTCAGGCAGTGTGTTCCCCTCTGGATGTAACTTCTTTATGAGGTATAACAACTCATCGAATCCCTTATCAGATAATCCATTGGTCGCCTTCCATTGCATCAGTTCTAGTGTGGTACATAACTTTTTATGGCCCTGTCAGCAATTTGGGTACAACAGTGTTCCGTAGGCGCTGGAACTTTTCGTAATGTGTTTCATCGATATATTCTCCCTCTCCATCAAGCAGCATCTCATCTAGGTCATCATCATCAAACTCCCCCAATGTATCTTCGAAAGAACTGTGTTGGGCAGTGTCCGAGATATTGTTGTCTGCCTCTTCTTCTTCACCGTCTTCCTGTATAATCTCTTCTTCACCGTGCTTGGTCCAATAGGTATAGTTTGATATGAAACCTCTTGCGAGCAAATGGAAGTGAAGGTGGCTAATGTTGGGAAACCTAGCCCATGAAGGCCCATGTGGACTCTACCGAAACCCTAGCTGTAGGTTATAAATAGGAGGCAAGGGGTCCCCCCATTGTATGCAGATGAAGCAATAAAGAATAGCAGACTAGTTCCTCCTATATTCTGTCTCTCTTTCTCCCTCTCTGTTCTCCACTTTTAATCTGTTCGAGAACCTTGGACTATTCGATAGTAGGGTTCCCTAACATGTTATTAGCACGACGCTCTACCGGAGAATAGATTGAAAGGTGAGAAAGGTGAGAATCGAGGGATTGAATATAATCGCTCGTTTTTATTCAGCATGCATCTAACCTACGTGGCACAAAGCTACGAATCCGAGGTGATTATTTGATTTGCAGTACACAGTATGAATGTATCTATAGTACTTTGCACGAAGCAATAGTATGTGACACGAAGCCATGTACTGCTGGTGAACTTGGCACCATTGCAGATCGCATTGAAGCTACTGTTTGAAGGTTTTTTTCGTTGCTACAGTGAATGAGGAGAGGGGAAGAGGCCGATGGCCCAGGTGCTTGAAGCACCGGCCGCCAGCCGCTGATCTGTCTACCTCCCGCGCGCTCGCAGCACACCGACGGCCACCTCGAAGGCGTCGCCGCCCATCCACGGCCTTCGCTCGCAGCGCGCCGTCGGCCGCCTCGAAGGCGTCGCCAAGACATCCACGGCCGCTCGCCAAAGACGCCGTCGGCTGCCTCGAAGGTGTCGCTACCTATCCCCGACCTCCGCTCGCGGCGCTTATCGGCCGCCTCGAAGGCGTCGCTCGGACCGCCTCGACCTGCGCCAAGACGCGCTGCGATCGCCGGCCCGTTATGACACCGGCTTGCCTCTTGTGCAAGCGCCGCCGATGGTTTGCCTCCGTGCATGCCTTTAAGAAGACCATCGCGCCGATCGCCTCGCCGCGTCGCCGCCGACTTTGTAGGTTCGCCGCCGCCTGGCCGTCAAGCACCACCGCCATGTATTCCTCCCGCCGTGCCACGCGCCAGCGCCGGGTTGCCTCACCCATGTGCCCGCGTGGTAGCTCTGCCCTTGCACCTGCGCGCCCATAAGGCCGACCGGGTTGCCTCGTCGTAGCACCTTCCTCTGGACTCAAAGTCCTTCTGCGCCGCCAGACTTGAAGCCAATCGAGGATGGTGCGGACCCGATGAGAAGTAGAGTCTGGATTCAATCCGGTTTAATCCGGTCTAGGGAGGGGAAAAGACCGGGCTGCCCTTGGGATTTTTTTTTATTTTTTTTATTTTTTTATTTTACTTCCGAAACAGTAAGGAAAAATTCGAAAAAAATAAAAAAAAATATAGGAAAATTATGAAAAATTGCCAGAAAATTCTAGAAAATTATTTGGCTCTGTTTTTAGCTTTCCTTTTTAGCATTTATGAATATTTTTATGCATTTTGCAATTATTGCTCTCCTCTTTTATTGTAAATTCATGTGAATTCAAGCATGCCGCACGAAGCGGCCACCACCGCGCCAGGAAAGCCGCGCGCATGAACCCGATTGCATGCATGAAACCAATCGCACGAAGCCGATCATGCATATGAATCCGATCGCATGCATGAAGCCAATTGCACAAAGTCGATCACATACATGCACAAAACTATATCTATGAATCTTTGTGAATATTTATGAACCTTTTATTTATTACTTTCTTTAGTTTACTGGAAATTCATGAGAATTTAATTTATGCATTTATGAATCTTGTAACCACTCTCTATTAGATTGCACGAAGTAATCTAATGATAGAATCTTATGAATATGTAAATGAATAGCATTGTCAAATGTGAGTTTGAAGAACTGGCCCCGAATGGTCAGAACTATCTCACATGGGTATCAGATATGAAGATTGTGCTTAGCAGCAAGAAGTTCCGAACTGCCATCGGCCTAAGGTCCTCGAAGGACGCGCAACCTACTACCGAGCAGAACGATCAAGCTTTGCACTTCCTCGGGCACCACCTCTTAGCCACTTTGAGGAATGAATATATGGCTAAGGAGAGTGCACCTGTGTTATGAACTGCACTTCAGAAGCAGTTCGAGAAACTCAAGTCCACCGTCTTGCTCCAAGCATAGCAAGATTGGGTTCGCCTGAGGTTTACAGACTATAGAACAATGGCCGAGTACAATTCTATCTTGCAAGAACAATGGCCGAGTACAATTCTATCTTGCAAGAATTTGTACCAATCTCTCTCTATGTGGCAAGAAGATCACTAAAGAGGAGAAGAATCCGGTTGCAGGGAAAGTGCAAAGCATGAATCGCATTATTAACATCTATTTTAGATTGTGGTTGTTAATGAATTTTGAATAATGAATTGTAAGCTCTCGAAGAGAATACTTTTTCTTTCGCATGAATGAATATGTAATTTATCCTTTATTCCAGTATTCTATTTTTGCAAGCAATATTTGAATTATTTTGCCACTGTCTAATTGGAATTATATTTTTTTATCTAGAAATCGTGTAGCGCCCAAATGGAGGAGATATGTATTATTGATAGTGGCACAACAAATACTATCTTAAGAGAGTCCAAATACTTTCAGTCGATCACGAAGAACACTGGAAGAATTACTACAATTGCAGGAAGCAATTCCTATATAATAGGCTCCGAAAGAGCCACAATTATATTGCCAATGGGTACAACTTTTGTAATTGAAGAAGCCCTTTTGTACCATGAATCAACGCGCACTCTCTTAAGTTTCAAAGACATCCGCGCCAATGGGTTTCACGTAGAAACCAATGAAGAAAATGGCAAAGAATACTTATGCATCGTGAAGCACGCGGTATGTGGAAAAATGATATTAGAAAAATGTCCCTCATATGAATCTGGGTTGTACTACACGAAAATTCATGCACCCGAAGTGTATACTTCTTTGAAGACTGTATTTAGACGCTCTGAATTATTTTCTTTGTGGCATTGTAGATTAGGCCATCCTGGTCTTAGAATGATGAGAAATATAGTGAACAACTCACAGGGTCATGGTATTAATGTTAAGAATTTCCCGAATCATGAAGATTTTGTGTGCCCTGCATGTGCCACCGGGAAATTAATAACTAGACCCTCTATTATGAAAGTGCAAAGTGAAATCCCTGCATTCCTGGAATTTATCCAAGGGGATATTTGCGGCCCGATTCAGCCCTTGTTAGGGCCATTTCGATATTTTATGGTGCTTATCGATGCTTCCTCGAAATTGTCGCACGTATGCTTGCTGTCAACCAGAAATCATGCATTTGCAAAGCTGATCTCGCAGATCATCAGAATTAAAAATGCATTTCCTGATCATCGTGTGAAGTCCATTCGAATGGACAATGCCGATGAATTTACTTCAAAGGCATTGATGATTATTGCACAGTAATAGGAATAAAAATTGAGCACTTTGTACCGCACGTCCATACGCAAAATGGACTAGCCGAAGCACTAATAAAGAGGATCAAATTCATTGCCAGACCGCTCTTGCAGAGTTGTAACTTGCCCAACACCTGTTGGGGATATGCAGTCTTGCACGTAGCAGCTCTCATCAATTTCAGACCATCGGCCTACAACATCCATTCTCCTATGCAACTTGTGCAAAGGGTCATTCCGAAGATTTCCCATCTCAGAAAGTTTGGATGTTTGGTATATGTACCTATACCGCCCCCTCAGCGGACTGCAATGGGCCCTCTCCGCAAGTCTGGGATATACGTTGGTTATGAAAGTGCATCCATAATCAGGTATTTGGAACCCATGACTGGAGACTTGCATATAGCCCGATTCACTGACTGTATCTTTGACGAGGACCGTTTCCCATCATTAGGGGAAGAAATCAATCTTTGGATGAAAAATATCGGGAAATCATATGGTATTCCACTGGGATCCCCGCGCATGACCCGCGAACTAATGAAGCAAATCAAGAAGTCCAGAAGATAATTGATTTGCAAAACTTAGCGAATGAACTACCTGATGATTTTTGTGATCTGAAATGTGTGATTAAGTCACATGTACCTGCAAGAAATGCACCAGAGAGGGTGGAAGTACCAAAGAAAGCAGAAGGTATCCCTCATCCTGTTCAGAGGCCTCCAAGGAAAAGGACAGGAAATTTGGCTTCTCAAACCCAAAGTACCCAGAGACGTCTAGAGAAAACTAGGCAAGAGAACTTACCACAACCAATCACAGAGATGCCCTAAGGAAAGAAGGGGAGCCAGTTGAGACCTGGCGCTGGAAAGAAGCCTATGGAAAAGGCAATTCCAGATTTGAATCTTCCATTGTAGGAAGCCGCCGAAAACAATGTGTGCGCACACATAGGCGATGAAAAGCTAAAGGAACTTGCTCCTGTGATGGAAAATAGCAGTGAAGAGCAAGTAGAATTGCTTGAAGCACCCCATGACGAAATGGCCATAAATTTTGTAATAACAGGAGAATCCCTGAATAGAGCAATAGCCAATGTCGATGCATACTTTGTAAAGAAGATCACCTCGATCATTGATCATGATCCCGAGCCTGCATCTCTCGCAAAATGCAAGAAAAGGCTAGATTGGGAAAATTGGAAGAAGGCAATCACCGCAGAGTTAGTCTCTTTGAACAAAAGAGAGGTGTTTGGGCCAGTGTGCCGCACGCCTCCCCATATAAACCCCGTAGGTCACAAATGGATCTTTGTTCGGAAGAGGAATGAAAACAACGAAGTTGTAAGGTACAAAGCAAGGCTTGTTGCGCAAGGTTTCACTCAACGTCCAGGGGTTGATTATGAAGAAACCTATTCTCCGGTCATGGGAGGAATTACCTTTAGATACTTGATCTCAATGACAGTCAACTTGAAGTTGAAAATGAAGCTAATGGATGTTGTCACAGCATATCTTTATGGAAATTTGGATTCGGAGATATACATGAAAGTACCGGAAGGTATCCTTATCCCGAATCAAGATAGAGCAAACAGAAACCTGTACAGTGTGAAATTGGAGAAATCACTGTATGGGCTAAAGCAGTCAGAAACAATGTGGTACAATTGCTTGAGTGACTTTCTCTGCAAGAAAGGCTATACGAACAGCGAAGATTGTCCATGCTATTTATACAGCGATCCCCAAACGGATTCTGTATAATCTCTGTCTATGTAGATGACTTGAATATGATTGGAACGGATGAAGAAATTGAAGAGGCATGCTCATACTTGAAGTCTGAGTTTGAAATGAAAGACTTGGGTAAAACTAAGTTCTGTTTAGGCTTGCAGCTTGAACACATCTAAGGAGGAATCTTGGTACATCAATCAGCCTACACGCAGAAAGTGTTGGAAAGATTTGGTTTTGAAAAATCATATCCTGTAAAAACCCCAATGGTCGGAAGGTCACTCCAAGCAGACCAAGATCCATACAGGCCTAGAGAAGAGGGGGAGGAAGTCCTAGGAGCGGAATTCCCATATCAGATTGCAATTGGAGCGCTCATGTACCTTGCAAATAGCACCAGGCCGAACATTGCGTTCGCCGTGAATCTGTTATCCCGGTACAGCGCAGAACCCACCAAAAGGCATTGGAAAGGGGTTAAGGACATCTTTCGTTACCTACAAGGAAGTAAGGACCTCGGCCTATTCTATAGAAATATGAATGAACTAAGCTTGGTCGGTTATGCCGATGCTGGGTACCTATCGGACCCGCATACTGGAAAGTCCCAAACGGGATATGTTTTCCTTTGTGGAGGAACAGCAGTTTCCTGGAAGTCGTCTAAGCAGACTCTTGTCTCGACGTCGACAAACCACTCGGAAATCATCGCCTTGTATGAAGCCTCCCGTGAATGTGCATGGCTTCGAAGAATGGTTCACCACATCCAGAAGTCATGTGGTTTGAACATTGAACAATCTCCAACGATCATCTATGAAGACAATGCAGCTTGTGTTGCTCAAGTACAGATGGGATATGTGAAGAGCAATCTCACGAAACATATCAACCCCAAGTTTTTCTATGCTCATGAATTGCATAAGATGAACGAGATTAAGGTACTGCATACTAAGTCATGTGAAAATCTCGCATATTTATTCACTATGTCACTCCCAGCATCTACTTTTGAAAGGTGCGTTAAAGGAATTGGGATGATGAGACTTAGAGAAGTGCAGATTTCAGCGGGAGATATTTCACATACACCTAAATAAATCTTGAACATGAAGTTTAAGTACCTAACATTGATCTCGAAGATTAGCATTGAAGTTTTGGTGAACTGTACTTTTTTTCCTTAGTGAGTTTTCACGGAAGTTTCTCACGTAAGGTTTTTGATGAGGCAATTCATGCAACACAGCAAGCGTATGCTATGTACTCTTTCTCCAAGTATTTTTCCCACTGGGTTTTTCTGGAGTTTTAATGAGGCATATGCATCTCGCGATAAAGAGTCCAAGGGGGAGTGTTGGGAAACCTGGCCCATGAAAGCCCATGAGGACTCTACCGAAACCCTAGCTGTAGGTTATAAATAGGAGGCAAGGGGTCCCCCCATTGTACGCAGATGAAGCAATAAAGAATAGCAGACTAGTTCCTCCTATATTCTGTCTCTCTTTCTCCCTCTTTGTTCTCCACTTTTAATCTGTTCGAGAACCTTGGACTATTTGATAGCAGGGTTCCCTAACAGCTAGATTTTGGCCACTTCCTTCTCATTCTTGTAGTCTACGCATGGACATCATATGTAGCCTAACGTTGTGTATGCATTGGCTGCACAAAGAAAATTTTGTAAACTCTGCAAGAACTCCGGGGAGCGTCGATCCATGTACATCCATCGCCGGTCCATCTACATTATATTACATCAACATATCTGTTAGCTCATTTTTTGATAATGAATTATGGAACATTTCCCATAATCCAAATTAAACTAATATTTTCTTTATTTAAAAATTATTTAAAATTTTAGGTTGATAAATTTAATTTTAGGTGAAATTTAGTTAAAAAAGATAATATTTTTAAAATGACAATATTTCATCACATATTTTTTCTATATAAATTGTTATTTTTAAGACAACTATATTTTTAAAATGACTTTAATTCATTACATGTTTTTAAAAGAACTATATTTCATTACATATTTTTCTATAAAATGATTATTTGCTCCGGTATTCATACTCGATAAGTTTTTGCAGCCTACTAAAAGAATTGGTCGATCAAAATCTAGATTGAAAATTTTTCATCGATCGATGGAACCAAAACCAAAATATTAGCTAGATCCACACCTTCAATTCGAGCTACATCATAATCCAAGCAAAATCTAAACTTACAAAACAAGTTTTTGCAACCTACAAAAAGAATTAGTCGATCAGAATCTTGATTCAAAATTCTTCATCGATCGATGAAACCAAAACCTAAATTTGAACTAGATCCACACCTTCAATGCGAGCTATATTATAATCCAAGCAAATTCCAAGCTTACACAACAAGTTTTTGCAACCTACTTGAAAAGATTGAGCTAGATCTCTATATTCATAATCTTTCATCAATCATAGGAAAAGATCAAATTTTCTTCATATTTCAAGCAAAGAAGAGACTCCATTTAACATCAAATATAGTGAGGAATGATGTTACTAATCTTAGTTAACTTGGCTTCGAGTAAAATGACCAAAATTTTGAAATTTGGGTAGCACCTTCCCTCCCTTGAAGCTCTTGGCCGAAGCTCCACTGTTTTTGTCACGCACTGCACTGTTCTTAGTCGGGCAGAGTGCGGAGGAGTAAGAAATTTAAATTGGGACCTATTAGCGGTTGGAGGCACCAACCGGTACTAATGATCTAACATCAGTACTAGTTTATGTCACAAACCGGCACTAATGAGCCCCCGTGCCAGCTGGCCTTTACCCATCTGCCGGGGGCTCTATAGTACCGGTTCTTGACATGAACTAGTACTGATGTTAGATCATCAGTACCAGTCGGTGCCTTGAACCGGTACTGAGTTCCCCCCGCAGCCTAGTAGCCGTTGAACCAGGACTGTTGTAACTATCAATCCCGGTTCGTGCCCAACCGGCATTGATGGGCCGGTATCAAAGACCGGTTTTGTAGTAGTGATTGATTTAATCCAACCATGTGAACTAACCATATGGATCAATATTTAGACTACGCAATGAAGAACAATGCTAAAACCATTAGATGTCTTGACATAATCAATCTTGGTCTGAAGGTCTGAAGTGACCGTTGACGATCCGTGCTTATATACATATATATACATATACATATACATATACATATACATATACATATACATATACACACACACACACACACACACACACACATATATATATATATATATATATATAACATCATACATCAGATCATTCTTACGTGAAGCACATTTCATAATTGAAAAGGAGCAGTATCGAACAAAGACAGACATGGTGATATATATATTATTGGTCAAATGAGAAAAGTATTTTATTTTTGGGGGATAGAAAAAATACACGAAGTTTGACAGCATGTGTGCCACATGAGCAACTATGAAGAACAAGAGGTAAAAAAAACTATTATATTAATGAAGGCTTCTTAGTATAAACAACAATGCCCTCATTCTAAAAGTTTAGGTAGTGAACTAAAAAGGTTTAATTTAGCACTGGATTTACACTATATTCTTATAGGATGTTCTATTTTTTAGGTTAACAATGACTGTCATGAAATAATAAAAATAAAGAATAATATTATTAGTAAGAAAATGACACTGAATTTGCTAAAATCACACAATTATGTTGATTATGGAATTTGATCTACAACGATATGTTCATCATAAGGTAATTCATTTTCAGACACAAGATAAATGCAAAGTTTCCCAATTTTCCTGCATGATAATTGTAGTTCTATGCATCATAACAACGATTCGCTTTCAGAACAAAAATTATAGTATGTACATGATAAATTAAAGTACATTCTTTGAGGAATACTAAAATATACTTATAAATGAAATGAGAAGAATTTAATATAGAGAGGCACCATACCCATTTGTCTCTTATATGCGAGCATCTTGTCAAATATTCTGAAACTATGCTGACATTTTTTGCATATGACTAGAACCCGTTCTCTAGCATAATCCAAATTAATTACATTAATTTAACCTCCGTCATTTTTACCTTTTTTGCAACTTGATCTCCTCAATCCTCGTAGTTTGTTTTTATATCAACCCGATGTGTATCTAGTGGAACATACTTACTAACAATCTCATTGTGGGGATTAAATAAAATGTCTCGATTGATTGCAGTTTTGAAAGACCCCGCCTTTCTTGTTGTTTGCTGCCTCTGAGTGGTCTGAACAAAATCCAGGCAATCTACAAGAGAAAAAGACAAGATGGTAGACCATTGTGATCTCTCTCATGTATTTTATCTAAGTAACAAACCAGATATGTGCATGTAAAAATTGTTCACTTATTCTCGGTGATTTTTTTCCACCATGATCTGTCCAATGGCAAGAAAATTTTTGTAGAGAAACATATAAAAATAAACATTTATATAAAAAAGAGAGAGGATAACAACAAGATTGTACCATAACCTGACTGAGTACATTTGATTTAATTAGTTTTGGATGTACAACCAGACTTTCTTCAGTCCATGTAAAATCAACCCGTTCAGTTGTCAGCGGCATATATAGCCATCGTCCTTCAGAGAGGAGATTTGGTTACATTAGACTCCAACTCAACACACAGTTCAGGTTCTTGTAGAAACGCACTCTAAAGAAAGTAAATAGGTTTTAGATCGAGATTCAAGCATATATGCATCGAGAGCTTTACCTGCAGACTTAGAATTGGGCTTGCGATTGAAAGTTCACTTCTGGGTTCTAGCATGATATAGATCCAACACTTTCTTGCCTTGAGCAATGTAGATTGATCAGTGCCCTAACGAAAGGACATTCTCGTCACAACTCAGAAGCATAATAATAGATTTGTAGTTCTTGTGGTGACACATCAACATGTTACTACGTTGACAAACAGTGGCACTGAAATGAATAGCAGAAAGCAAATGTGGATAAACTGCATGCAGTGCTAGCAGCATACACAAAGTATATATGGAAAAGATGGACTCGGAGTGTAGCATGCAGTTCAGAGGCATAATATCTCCAATTGTTGCTTATGTATCAACTAGTCCAGTATATACGCCGTGCGATAGCATGATGGCACTTCGACAAACTAGAGAAAGTAAACTAACCAAATTGTCATGTTTGACTTGGTGCCTGACCATAGGCATGGATCTGAAGCTCCAATAGTGATTCTGCAGGGGCTGTCGTCCATGGGTGTTTGCATCAAGAAGCTAAGAGAAGAAGAGAGAGGGTACAGCCTTTATCATATTCCCAGAAGAGATCGAGACCGAGATGTAAGCTAAGGCTGTACTCTCTCTCTTCTCCCTTTAGCCTTGATGAGTTCTACTCTCTCCCATCTTACCGACAACCACTATACATGTTTCTCTCTCCCTCTTATCTCTCTCAGCACCACTGGTAGCACTGACTCAATGCCAAAGGCTTGTGTCGCACTTCGTTCCCTCTGCCGTATTATATAGATGCACAACTGCCCACATGCCATTAGCCAACGACAGAGACAATAATTCACCTGGGGCTGTGCGGGTTGAACCTTCCGGCGACAGCGATAACGTAGGCCATCCCATATAGCCTGCTGTGTGGTCACAGCCATCCAATATGGGTTGGCTTGTCAAATACTACTGTTTCTGCTTTAATTTGCAGTGAGAGCTATTCATGTACTTTATATTTTGCCCTTGTAATAAAACCTGCGACCAAATCAGCACGAGCCGTCAAAAGTAATAAGTTGTATGCAGGTCCTTTAACAAAAGGATCAACAAGGGTAGTATATAGTTCAAAGTCATGCATATGGCACTTTAGGTCAATCATTCCTCTGTGTTGATAGGGTTATAAGCAAGGAATAAATTGAATCGATTACGAAAAGAAAATACCAATACATCACTGGTACCGATTACTTGTGCTAATTGGTTTTCTACTGGAAGGTTTCAATAATCAAATGTAAACTTGAAGTTTTGATTTTGTCGGTTCTCGACAGGTTATCCCTTGGTTTGACCAAGTTAATTTAAATTCAATTTTACTCTCTTAATTTTCTATTCATTTTCCTTAAATTTTCTAGAATGTTTTTCACACCAATCAACACATATAGCTGGGAACTAGCGAAATCAGTCAAAAAAATAGGTTAAAACAGCATCGATGCAAGTTGCTACAGGTACCCAGCAGTATGGCTGGTTAGCATCGATTGTTTTGTTGATCCCTAGATTTATGTTCCCACGATTTTGTGAAATAAAATGAGAACACAATTTTGAATAATAACTAGTCATCAACCACTACCAGGGAAACGACCTTTAGTCTCGGTTAGCAACTGATTTTAGTCCCGGTTGCCAAACCGGGATAGCCCATCCGGGACTAAAGGTTACAGATCTTTAGTCCCGGTTCGTTCAATCGGGACTATAGCCCTCCTACGGTGTAGAAAATATCTAAAAAATAAGGCGAACCCAAGACTCGAACCTGGAACCTTTTGCATGCCACCACAAGACACTCCCAACCCACCCACCCACGCGTATTGAGTAGACTAGGGTATGCATTCTTTTTAAAGTATGCTAGAACAAGCCTTTAGTCCGGGTTCGTAACACAAACCGGGACTAAAGCCTTACCTTTAGTACCGGTTCGTAACACGAATCGGGACTAATGTGTGTCCATGCCAGCTGACATGTACCTATCTACCAAAGCATTCTTTTGTCCTGGTTTGTGGCACAAACCGGGACTAATGTGAGCGAAAAATCATACTTTTAGCCCTCAGAGCTACTTAACGGATCGTTGCCACTATCGGCCCGGTTCAGGATTAACCGAAGCGATGGATCAGTATGAAAGGTCGTTTCTCCAGTAGTGAACCCATGCATCGCACGGGCTACATATTTTGAACAATGATTTTTGGTGCTAATAATTTTGATTTTTAAACTCTAAATTTATTTAAATGTGGATGAGAATGCCTTAGTATTGAAAATTTACACATAAGTTTTGAACATTTGAAACTTTGAAAATTCATTTATTTTCTAAATTCTCATGTTGACAATAATAATTTTAATTTCTGAATTTCAATTTTTACCTGAAACATATGACTTCAAACATGTCATGTAGTCTATTTGCTACCATTCATATAAAACTCGTAATTAATGTTTGATCTTAATCCAAGCTATTACCTTAAAAAATCTAAGCAAGCCATGTTACCTGGAGGGCCGATTAGTGATGTATTAGCAAAAAATTTCTAATTAATATGTGATTTTCTATTTTTCACTTTATTCGTGTTCTTCAAGATTAAGCACCAACCTTTGTTAGAAGTACATGACATAGGTGAATTATATGGGAAACTTCTCTTTCATCTATATCTTTTAGTTTTAAGCTACATGCAATTTTAAAATTAAAAATTAAATAGAATAATTCTAAAATATAGTATTAAAACTAACAAATTTCTAGTTATAGTTTCAACTTTAAATGAGCATTTTTTGAATTTTGCGTAGTTTGCATATATTAGAACGTCAATTCATTTAGAATTTTATTTGAAAATTTGTATATATTTAGATACCATAGCTTTTCTTGGAATTGTTAATTCAAATCAGCATTAGCAAGATTGTTTTATCCTAATTCAAATCATTATTCAGAACATTGAACATTTATAAAAGAAGATTTGGAACTTTTTCAAGTTTTGATTTAAAAATATAATCCCTCAATTTAGAAATATATGGTGTTTTCAAAAGCGTGTAATCCAACTGATTTAACTTTGACTACTAATATATAAAAAATATTTAGATGGGTCATGTGAAAATAATTTCATTAGATAAATCAAGATAAATATTTATATAATTTAATAATTTTATATTTTTACAAATGCGTTCATATAAAAAATAAGTGATCAAATTTGCATGTTGGAGACTGTAGATATTCAAAACATCATATATTCTTGAACAACAGGATTATAGTCAATTACCATAGATGCCATAATTTTTTATCTAAAATTTTATATATTCGGCTACTTATTTGGAATTTTTAAAACCAAACTTTTATATATTTGGTTAGAATAGATATGAACATAGATTTATCCTAAAGAAGTGTGGCAATTTATTTTCTTTTTCTAGTAATAGCGGAAGAGAATTTCTAGATTTTTATTTTTTCTTTAATTAACACAAAAATTTTAGCAGTCCTTGATTTATATGAAAGGGTTTGTAGCTTTTTTTACTTCATCTACTTTAATATGAAATTGTGTAGCCTTTCTCCCAAGAATTCATATGAATGCTATATTAGGATTTTACTACTGAAAACTGCTTAGATAGCTAGTATGTAACTGTTAGCTTCAAGAAAATATAAAATACTATGCACCCAGTCTTTGCATCCGAATAGCTAAAAGCATATTTAATTGGACTGTGCTGTTCGGATTCTTCTTCTGATTCTGAAGTTCACTTAATTAATTGATCGCCGTACTACATATATTCTTATGTGCATGTTCAGTAATTTGAGTAAAATTCATCATTTTTCGATGGTTTGATACTAAATCCAAAACGTACACTTTGACTTTTGAACTATGAAAACAACAAATTATATATTTTTTAGTTTTTGCATGCATGCATGCTTGCTTTCAATGGCGAAATATTCTATGTTCAGATGATTGCTTATTGATTCTTCCACCTTTCGTGTTCTTCGACGACGGTGTCCAAGCCTTCAACCCTTGATTCGCAGCAACTGACGATGAAGTTTCCAGTAGATTAATGCATCGCTTTGAAGGCGGAGGCCGGAGGCTTGCATGGTATAGCTAGCCCCTTCTTAATTAAGAAAAGGAAAATGCATCGTGTGGAACGGTTCAAGCTAGAAAGTTGAGTTCTCAAGACATATATGGATGCAAATGCGTACGCATGCATGTCCGGTGGCCATCAAGAAGAGCCATGGATGAAAAAAATTGAGAAGATTGGACGACCAAGATTTTCTCTATTTTTAGAATAATGTGGGATTTTCTAGCAATTTTTTCTTTTTTAGAATAACGTGGGAGTTTCTAGTATTTTTTTATTAACGTGGGGCTTCTAGGAGGGCCTTCAATTAGTATATAAAAGATAATAGTTAGATCAAAAACAAGGACTTGAAAGCAGAAAAAAAAAAAGGATCAGTAACGTAATACTCCACATCTAAATACTGTTGGTATTGATCTTGAAAGAGTAATGAGAAATGCTATCGACAACAATGCTCTGCGTTGCAACGTCGCTGTTTGGTATACGTGAGAAACAAACGACAATAGAAACAATGATAACAGTAGAACGATCAGAGCAGAAAATTGACAAAACAAGTTTTGATGATGCCACAACTGTGCAGCGTTTTCTGGTGTTTATTCTCCTTTTTATAGCACCAAAATTACAGATAAGTTGAGATTACATATTCAATGTAACTGATCCCATCCGAACAGCTAATACTGGATTTTACTGTTTTCTAACTAACAAATGAAACAAAACAAACTATGAAAAAACTAAAACAACCTCAACTGCTAATATCAGGATTACATTTAAAATTCTCCCCCTTAATCCTTTAGCGATGTTCCTGACACCCAGCAGAACTTGCGTCTCAGCGAATTTCACTCTGGCATGTGCTTTGGTTAGAACATCCGCACACTGTTCTTCAGAGCTAACATGTTCAACTGAAACCAATCCGTTTTCAATGCATTCCCGAATAAAATGAAACTTTGTATCAATATACTTCTCCTATGAAACACTGGGTTCTTCATGAGTGCAATAGCAGACTTACTGTCTACTCGCAGTAGAACTTCCTTTGGTGCTCGTCCTGTCGAAACACTAAGCAGATTTCTCATCCACACAGCTTGACGAGCTGCTACAGTAGCAGTCATGAACTCTACTTCGCAGGATGACAATGCCACCGTCTTCAACTTCAGTGAGCACCAAGCGACTAGACCTCCAGAGAAGTAGAATACCATACCGGTTGTGCTTCTTTGATCGTCAAGATCACCAGCAAGATTGTTGTAACTATAGCCAATCAACTCACCATCTCCATTACTCCTGCAAACAATGCCAAAACCGACTTGATATACCAAAGAATCTGCTTCACCGCCATCAAATGGCTCTGCTTCGGCTCCTACATGTACCTACTGACCATGCCGACCGAATAACTTAGTTTTGGTCTCATGTGCAGTAAATATCTCAAACACCCAATCAAACTAATAATAATCAGTTGCATTTCTGGATCTCCTTCTTCATCTTTAGTCAAGTGCAGTTTAGGTTCCATCGAGTATTTTGATGGATCGCACTCCCGCATTCTAGCTTGTTGTAGTATCCTCTTAGCATATCCAGTTTGCTTTATGATTATCTCACTACCGCCTTGCTGCACTTCAATTCCCAGATAATAAGAACGAAGTCCCAAGTCACTCATTTCAAATTCTTTCTTTATTTGCTCTTTAAAGACCTGAACTTCTTTCTCACTCGCTCCTGCAACGGTCAAGTTGTCTACATATAGTCTGACAATTAATAGACCATCTGCGATGCTTCCCTTGTACACAGCTTGTTCTTGAGGACATCTACTAAAGCCAAGCTCCTTTAGTGTTCTGTCTAGCTTGATGTTCCATGCTCTCAGTGCTTGTTGCAAACCATAGAGCACTTTGGACAGCTTGTATACCTTGTTTTCCTTGTTAGCAATGATGAATCCCTCTGGTTGAGTTACATAAACTTCATCTTGAATCTCCCCATTCAGAAAGGTTGATTTGACATCAAGGTGATGTACTAACCACCCTTCTTGAGCTGACAAGGCTAGCAGTAATCTTACTATCTCCATTCTAGCAACCGGGGCAAATGCTTCTTCAAAATCAATCCCTTTCTGTTGCACGTATCCTTTCGCAACCAATTTTGCATTATGCTTTACTACTTCCCAAGCCACATTCTTCTTCAACTTAAATACTCATTTCAAGCTGATTGACTTAGTTCCACTTGGTAGGTCTATCTGAGTCTATGTCTTGTTTTTCTCAATTGAGTCAAACTCATTTTTCATTGCTTTTGTCCATTCTTTATCTCTTGCTGCTTCAAAGTAGCTTGCTGGCTCATCCACCGCTGCCATGTTTAATTCTTCGAACGAGTGCATGCCCTTTGTTTCTTCATAAATTTCAGCTAGAGACCTGAACCTCAAAGGAGTTTCTTCAGGAGAGGTGGAGCTGAACGTACTGATTGTGTTTGGGGTTTGTGTTGATGATGTTGGTGTTGTTCCTACTCTAGAGTTGACTGTGAAGGGGGTTTAACTGAATAATGATCTGCCAATTCAGGTGGCTCTGAACCTGAATATTGTTATGGTAGATCTATAGGTACCCTATCATTTTCTTCAGCCATTGTTTGACTATACAATAAATTCGGTTGACATCGAATTATCTCCTGCCAACCAAACCCAATTGCATCTCTTCTTCTCATCAAATATTACATCACGACTAACACATATCCTCCTCCCTTTCGGATGAAGAAGCTGATATGCTTTGCTTCTTCCTCAATTCCTAAATGCACCATTTTCTTGCTACGGTAATCTAGCTTGTTGGTCTGAGCTACTGGTACTTTGGCATATGCAGTGCATCCAAAAACCATAAGCTACTCAAGATTGGGTTTCCTACCATTCCAAACTTTATAAGGAGTATCTCCCTTCACTGTTTTAGTCGACACACAATTTAGGAGATAAACTGCATGCCTGAGTACCTCACCCCACATTTCCCCTGGCATGGCGTTGTTTTCAGTAGAGATCTAGTTACATTCAGCACTATGCGGTTTTGACGTTCTACCACCCCATTTTGCTACGATGTATAGGGTACAGCGAGGCGCCGTTGTGCTCCTTCTTGCACACAAAGCTCTAAAAACTGATGAGAAATAAACTCACCACCTCGGTCTAATCTGATTTCAGTTTGTGCTTGCATTCATTTTCAGCCAACGCTTTGAACCTTTTGAACACAACGAATGGTTGATCTTTTGACTTGAGGAAATATACCCACATGAACTGACTGCAATCATAAAGCAAGGTTAAAAAATATTGATTACCAGGTGTTGTTTGTGGTGTAATTCAAGGATCGAGATGGCGATCAGCGAGGGGTGAATGATCTCAAAATAAAAATTACCCCACTCAAAATTGTCCAACAACAACCTCATATCATCAAAGAAGAGCGAAGAGAGTGAAAAAACTTAAAAAATCTCAGCCAGAGGCTAGCATTACCGCACGCAGGCTCGATAGTGCTAGATGAACAGTAAGCTAACACTACTTGGGGGTATTGTAGCAGCATTGCGTACAGTAGCTACAATAAAATCAGCCTGATGAATAGTAATTTCAACTTGAGAAAAATTGAGGAATCTTTTGATCGGCTGATCCAAACTCAATGAAACTTTGTGGACACCTTCCTATGGTTGTCAGGAAACTATTCCAAAGTTCGATTGCAATAATCAACATCAAAGTTCTAACCTTTTTCAAATTTATGGAAGGGTGCACAAGAACAGGTTCAATAATAAAAACTTGGCCCTTAGCTAACTCGTGGGTTCTTAATGATCAAGATAATCCTAGATGGCTTCTCACATGTCATAGCAAGCTAGAACACAAGGCAAGAATGTTAAAAACCCGATCTTCCAAGAATCATCCTATCATGAACAAAATATCAGTTGCTTGCAAGAAAGAACAAAAGATTTGCCTAAATGATTGGGATATGGTCTAAGGAATACTCCTTAGCATAAGAACCGAAGCCTTTAGAAGGAGGGGAGGCAAATTCAAATGTGTAGAAAATAAATTTCAAGAATATAAATTACAGAATTTAAAGACATAATGTAATGCGGAAAGTAAATTCAGAATTAAGAGGAAATTATATTTTCATTTCTAGAAGGGAGGTTTACAAAACCTCACAAACAAGTGGGCAAATCTCAAATGAGCATAAAAACCTCAAAACCTTCAAGAAGGGAAGGCTACCCCTACCCCTCTTTTTGTGCTAGTCTTGAGTCATCCTACACCCTCTGATTTTCTTCTACCCTAAGGATCACCATCAAGGGCTAGGATTGACTCACTCACTCACCCTTACATGGGCTAACCTGAAACCCACAACCATATCGGGTTTTGCACGCTTCTCAAAGCATACTATCTAAACCCTCTACTCTATCACCTAGACCGCGATCCAACAGCCCTCCTTGATCTGAGAAGTTCCTAGCTAACATCTCATCTATTCCTTATCTTCTAGGTTCGCAGCGACTCCATCTCCAAACATCTTCTAGCGATCTTCAACCGTCTGGATCTCTGACGCCCCTCGTCTAGTCTCGGTCATCTTTTGCCTTGCCATGACCTAGCATCGTCGTCCTACAACCATTAAAAACAAGGAAAACCCATCATATAGCAATGTCCAAATTGATATGCAATAAATCTCACAAAATTCCAAAATTCAAATTCAAAATTCGCTCTATGGTCTGGCACTACAGTCTCCTAGGACCAGTAGTGCTACTCGGCTGGCACAACCACCCCAACATGGCCGGCAGTGCCACTCCCCTAAAATCCTAGCGAAGACCTTCTCTGGAAAATAACTACTGCTCCCCTCAGCCAGTACTGCCGCTCCCTAGCTGGTAGTACCGCCCCTTGAGGCAGGTAGTGCCGCTCTTGGCAGGCAAAACTCAAATTGCTTCATTTTGAAAATTTAATTCAAATCAAACTCAAACTCAAGCACCTCGTACTTAAACACAGTCAATAACTCATCACCAACAAGTTTAAATGTCCACATGGTCTTTCAATAATCGGTCTACAAAGATCTACATGAACTAGCTCCAATAATTCTTCCCCTTGGTACAAAGCTTTCAAAGGAAATGGCTATTGGCACTATTTTGAAAAATGCAACATTCACACATTTCAGTAAGGTGCTCAACTTTGGGAACTCCCTGTACCATGTCCTTATCCACCATAGGCTCATAGCTTAGAAATTCAAGTGCCCTCATAGCCTGGAAATTCAAGTGACCAAGCCACGCATGCTGTAGCCATCCCAGCTCATCAATCTTTATCGAGAAATAGACATGCATGACAACATTTAGCAAAACTTTATACAGCCGGTTGTATGACTGCTTCACTCTCATGAGAAACTTACCTTCTTGGTCATGTATGCTCAACATGTCTTGATCAAGAACCACCCTGCATCCTACTTCAATGATCTGACCAAGACTAAGTTTATTGCCACATAAACTAGGGATGTAGAATACCTCTCCAATAAGATGATGCTCACCATTTTTGCATTCTAGCAATACTGAACCTTTTCCCATAATTTGTACCATTGAGCCATCTCCAAAGTGAACTTGCCCGACAATGATTTCATCAAGCTCGGCGAAGAATGACCGCTACCCAGTCATATGATTACTTGCACTATTATCTAGGTACTGCATACCTTTCTCCTCTATGTGATCCTTGATGAAGCTTTCTTGAACAACCTTGTCCTCATTCAACAAGATAATACTTTCATTGCTTTGTTTGCACAATGACAGAAGAAGTACTATAGGCTCCTCTTCTTGAGCTCGAGACAAATTTGCTTCCTCCTCTTTGCAGTTGGGAAGCCGGCATTCCGATGCATAATGCCTAAACTTATCACAGTTAAAGCATTTTATGTGACTTTTGTCTCTTATTGTGCTACTGTTGCCACTTGAGTCATGTCGACCTCCATTGAAGCCTCTGCCACTTCTGCCACGACCGCGCCCTCAGCCACGCCACTTTCCACGTCCTTGGCTTCCTTTGTTGCTAAAGCTAGTAGATTTTCTATTCGTGTTTGTGTCTCTGCTGTGCCCAACTTTTTGGCGAGACTGCCACTCGGATTGAGTGAGCAACAATTGCCCTTCGGTGTTCGGAGAGCTGCTGCCAGCACGTAAGTGAACTCATCCTTCATACGCCTTGTCTCCCGATCACTTCCTCAAAAGGCATATTATCCAAGTTCGAATACTGCTCAATTGATGCCACCAGTTGGAAGAACCTTTTAGGCACAGAATCAAGCAACTTCTTGACTAGGGTGCATTTTCAACAGTGGCACCAAGAATGCTGAACTTTGCAGCCATGCTGCTCAATTTACCGGCAAACTCGTCAACTAAATCTGCTTTTTCCATGTGCAATGCCTCAAAGTCGCTCTTCAGAGTTTGAAGCCGTGCCTTCTACACTAGATCTGTGCCCAAAAACCTAGTTTTGAAGGCTTCCCATACCTCCTTTGCATCCTTCTTCTTGGTGACTTGAAAAAGAACATCTTCTAGGATGCATTGAAATAAAAACGCTTTTCCCTTTTTGTTATCTTTTGCTTCCACGGCCACACCAGCCTCTAGTTCCACAGCTTCCCAGATCCCCTAGTAATCCATTATGGCCTCCATCTTAATTGCCCAAGTAGTATAATTGGATGTTGTTAGCATCGGAAAGAAAAATGGCACTCCATCGGTCTCTTTTGGTGCTTGCTGTGATGAGAGTGCCATTTGCACCAGATGATAGATTGGAATACTCAGCAAAGCTCTCATACCAAGTATTGGTATTGATCTTGAAAGAGTATTCTTTTCTACCAATATTTTGATCTTCTTATTACAAGCAGCGGCAATTGCTTCGGCAATTCTTTGTACTTTAAGAAGTAGCGACAACTTCAACTTTTGTTGCTATTCTGTTCTTCAGAGAAGTACTACCGACAATAATGCTCTATGTTGCAACATCGCTGTTATGTATACATGAGAAATAAATGATAATAGAAACAATGATAATATCAAAATGATCAAAGCACAGAATTGACAAACAAGTTTTGGTGCTGCCAAAACCATGCAGAGTTTTATGGTGTTTATTCTCATTTTATAGCGCCAACATTACAGATAAGTTGAGATTACATATTCAAAGTAATCGATCCCAACCAAACTGCTAATATCAACTTTTACTGTTTTCTAATGGACAAACGTAAACAAAACAAACTCTGAAAAAATTGAAACAACCTGAACTGCTAATATCATTATTACATTTAACAAATATGGGATATTGAAGTTTCAATTCTTGTTCCAATTAGGAAAAAGTCCATTTGACACCATTCAACTATTACCAAAGTCTGAATTTTAAAACAGTGTAAATCACCACACTTAAAGCAAATCCACCCTGGTTTTCTGTAACACCCCGGCACCCACAGTGCCCTAAGTGTCACCAAAACAGAAAATAAAACTAGATAAGGAAGATCAAACTCTAATAGTACTCCGAAATCCAATAAAAATTTCGGCAGCACCTTCCCTAGAACAATGGACATCCACTCAGCAGACAAAAGAGAATATTCATCATATACATTCTAATAACAACAACAACATGAAATCAAGCAACCATCATTAGGGCTAGGCAAATAAACCGGAAACCAAAAACCGAAACCGTTAAAACCGGAATCGAAGCCGAAAAAACCGAAACCGAATTATTCGGTTGTTGATTTGGTTAGCTGTATGAAATAACTGAACTTTTTCCGGTTAATTCGGTTTCAACCCTCGGTTAACCAAACTAACCGAACTTTGATAAAGAGACTTACCAAATCGGAGACATATTGAAAGCTCCTTGTCTGTTTCCCATCGCCATAGATAGTTAGAGGCTCCTTCCTCAACGCCTGAAACCATAATTGCACAAGGAGCATTTTAATATGAAACAAACAACTGGATTGTCCTTAAATTCAGGTGTCAAAAGAGGAGGCTACAAACGGTGGCTACCTGAGCAACAAAGTTGCTAACGACACGGCCATCATCATTGCCAAGTTCGGTTAATTCGGTTAAAACCAAAACCGAAACCGAACTATCGGTTAACCAAATTGTCGGTTACCGAAATTTTCAAACATAGTTCGGTTTCAATTTTGAAATAGCCGAATGCCCAGGCCTAACCATCATGACCATCTAAGTGTAATATCATCAAACATCAATTAAAACTCAACTACAACATGATTACACAATAAATTCAACTAGTTATCAGAATGAACTGAGTAACCCAACTAATCCTTTAACATGTCATGAGCGTGAGAGAGGTGCAACTAAGTCCCATCCCGACCAGTCGCTCTTGGGTACCTAAAAACATTAAACAAACAAGCGTGAGTCCAAGATTTAGCACAGTGCATCACAAAAAAAAGCCAATTAACACAAATAATTTAATAGTAAGGGCATATTTGATATCCGAATGCACAAATTCATAACACTGATATCAACCACATTTACCTCTCTTCACATCATTCCTAATTTTTTTACACATACCTCTTTAAATCTTTTTGGACAAGTCCACGACTCGATCCTAACCCTACATATTTCCATTCAACTCCAACTCATTGTTAGGATGCAATGCGATATGAATGTTCTTTTCGATGCATGTACCAGTACTGCCGAGAGTGCACACCCGTCGGTGTGCACCCTCACGTCCCTTCCATCCCGTGGAAGGTGCCTACTCTTACTATCTCGCTCCCATTCATCTCGATAAATGGGACTACGAGGTAGGACTTTCGTATTCACTACATGTGAACACAGAGGCCCTGCATCAGAATGGGTCATCTCTTCCATTATGAATGCACAAATGCAATTAACACAATTAAATTGCAACTACATACATTTCTAACACTTCACATAGCCAGATTTAAGGACATGATCACCAACAATACTCACATCCATTGCTTAACATCCATATCCATCTAATCGATTCACACATATGTGACATACTCATATATCCATGAACTTAGCATTTACATCGTCGTAATCCAACTCATAATATCAATATAATCAAAATCACAAAGCAAAGCATGCCACAATTCCATTTAATGTTTAATCTACATGATACACTTGCCTTTGACCTCACAAAGCGAGGTGGAGCAAAGCGATGTGGAGCGAGGTTGAAGCCACCTCCGAAGCCACACCTCCTGATATAAGCATCACGCAATCGATTTCACACAATCTATAGACAACAACAATAACAAACCACACCTTTCACTCAATACAACAAAATTTGCCCAAAACTCTGAATTTCAGGCAAAACTGCTTGGATAGCTCACTTTGCCATAGCACAACTATTGCTATACGACTTCACATTAAGTAACCAAAGACATTTTAAGCATCTACACTAAAATTCCCATCTATCTCTAGGAAATTGCAAATTCCAACTCGGCCTCTAACTTGTCCTAAATCACAGAACAAAATTGAATCTGCTACTAATCACAATTTGGACAGCAAAAGGTAAAACTTGCATAACTTTTTAATGGTTGAACCAAATTGACTGAACTCAGTTTTTAATTAATCACAAGAGGATAATCTACAACTCTATTATATCCGTTTATTAAGAAGATGCATTACTAATTCCCAGATTAGAGATGAACATAGGTTATATGTATTAACAGTAGTTCTGAATAGCAGGTACTAAAATGAACATAACTTTTAATTGGCTATGTAAAAATTTGCATTCTTGGGCTCCAAATGACCACAAGAGGATAACCTATAGTTACCCCATAGCCATTTGCTCAACACCTGAAAGTAAAGTCCTCAAACTGCCCTCTGAATTTCAGACCAACTCTGAACTTTCAGCAGAAATCTCAGTTCTGGACAGCAATTTCAACATGCCATAACTTTTGATTCCTAACTCCAAATCAAGGAAACAAATACACTTTCTAAATCTACAGGAAATTTTCTACATTTCTCTAGGCAACCAAAAATCCTAATTTGGCTTGTAGCTATATCTAATCTTCAGTTGAACATTTCAGGTGCAATCCACAACCTAATCTGGATTGTCAACACCAAAAATGGTATAACTTTCAATTGGCTGACGAATCTTCTCGAAAACAGCACAGGGTTCCCTCCATTCTAGGGTTAGTCTCCCTCCAAAATTTTCACATCTAGGAACCCTAGAACCCAAATAAACCAGAAAAACTCCATTAGAATAGCAAGGAACTCAAGATTGAAGAAAACCTCACCTCCAAAATCCAAAGGAAAGAAGTAGGGGAAGCTGCTCGGTTGGGGGCTTCGGCTTGGAGTGGAGGAGCAGCAGCTTGGGCACCAATGAAGGAGGAAGAGCAGCAGCTTGGGGTGCCTAGGAGTGCTGCTCTGCTGCCAGGAGGGAGGAGGCACCAGCAATAAGGGGAGGAGGAGGCGCATGGTAGGAAGAAAAGGTGAGGGAGGAGCCGGGTGGGAGGAAGAGAAATGGGGAGGGAGGCAGTCGGTTGGGGAGGAGTCGGCCAGGGGTGGGAGGCGCCCAGGGGAAAAGAAGAGAAAAAAAGAAGAAAGGTTCCACAGCATTACATTTTCCTGATGGGGCAGTGGTTTCGCTGATGTGACACACATGAAGATGCCAAATATATGTATGAGAATGACTGAGCCAGAAAACAAACTATGGAGACAAGCGATTAGGTAGAAAAGATGCACATCCCAGGTCCAAAGAGGGAAAACGAAAGGGAACACAATGAAAATCCAAATAAAAATCAAGAAAAGATGTGCACTAGGTGGGAGGCCTCTCACTTACCATGTAACACCCTGACTTAAAATCCACTCAATGCTTAACTAGCTCACCATTGGGTTAGCTCTCATGCATGCATAATACTCCACTTACATTTTCATCCTTGCTTCATGTAAAACTGTAAACCCGGTGGTGCTATGTTTGGACCCAACAAGCAATATATTCTATTACAACTCACTTTAGACAAACAATATGAGACTAATCCCACCATCACTCTTTATGCGCCATATGAGCCTTTACATTAATTGCTCGAGGTATTTCACTCAGCCCCCTTAAATGCTGACACCCTCAACAAAACATTGTAAACATGGCGGTACACGTCTGTCGTTCAGTGCTACCACACATACCGTGCCCACAAGTGCCATATGCCATATGCCCATGCTCCTACCCCACACGCACCCGTGCAATGAAGGTTGATACTTTGATAACACCTATAACACCCTGACCCAAAATCTGCTCAAATCCAATCCACCATGGAGTGATCTCATGCATTCATACCACCACACTTACACTTTCAATCTCGTTTTGTGTAACAGGGTCAACCCAAAGGTAATATGTTTGGATGTATATAACAAATATTATATACTAATACAACTCGCTTTAGACAAGCAATGTGGGACTAATACCACCACCTCTCTTTATGGACCAAATGAGCCTTCACACTAATGGGTTGGCATATTACACACCATCAACAAGCCCTCTGCACTACTACAAAAGGGGCTATATTAGACACATCATCACAGACGGTTTTAGGAACAAACCGTTTGTGATGTGTTTTGGGCACATCGCAGATGGTTTGTCGCTGAAACTATCTGCGATGTCTGATTATCACAGACGGTTTCATCCTCAAACTGTCTGTGATGGAAGCGAGAAGTTCACAGTCAGTTTCTGGATAAAATCGTCTGTGATGAGGGAAATATCACAGACTGTTTTATCGACAAACTGACTATGATGATAGGTATAACTTCACAGGTAGTTTGTAGATAAAATAGTCTGTGATATCGCCCTCATCATAGATGTCTTTATCCACGAACCATCTGTGATCATCAATTGAAAACAACAAATGCGCGCCTTACAAAAATGACTACTGGATTGAGAACTAGATTGCATTATATATATAAGAAGATCGTTACAACAATGTTTGATGATTTTGAGAACTAGATTGCATTTTATATATGAAGAAGCATTACAAAAGACTACATACAAAAGTACTTTAACTAAAAAAGACTACTCGTCATCGCCAGAGTAGTCGTCGTCGGAGTCACCGGAGTCCTCGCTGCGGCCGTCTGGGTCCTCGCTCGAGCCAGCTCAGTCTGGGTCATCCTCCAGCTCCCAGCCATCGTGATATCCCTCCGACAAGTCGTAGCTTTCGTCATTATCGTCGAAGGAGGAGGAGGCCGGCACTAAACGCTTCTGCCCGGCGCCGCTGGAGGCGGAGGCACCAAGTAGTGGGCATCCAGTGTATCCATGGAGATGGTGCCGGTGTAGCGCCACAACCATTGGCATAGGGGCATGCCGGTGGGTCTGGTCGGAGGTGCAGTCGAAGGTGGTGGTGGCGGAGGGTTTGTAGGCGGCATCGAGGGGGGGGGGAGGGTGAAGCCATCAGAGGAGGAGCCGTCGCTGGAGCTTTTTTGAGTTGCTCATGGCGTCGTCGTCGGAGGGGATATTTTCTACTGATGATCGAGTATAGAGGCGGACGATAAGCCTCTCTATTCTTATAGGCTCAGAATTGCATTGGTGAAATGAAACGCCGCCTAGAATTAATGATCTGCACTGGGAAAACGAAACGCCGTTTGCATTGGGAAGACAAAACGATGAACTGCATTGGGAAGACAAAATGATCGAAAGACTGCGTGCGTCTGCATTGGGAAGACGAAATAACATCACGGACGATTTGTAGATAAAACCGTCTGTGATGACCTCATCGTAGATGGTTTTATCCACAAACCATCTGTGTTGTAATTTGTTCTCTGTGATGTAAACTAGATACATTTGTTATACCTTGTGCAGATCCATTTGTAGTTTTTTGATCTAAATTCGTCATTTAACACCTATTGTTACATATGTAGCGTAGATGTGCCGAAGCTGGAATACGTTGAGAACCGTGCGAGCACCGATACATTAATGGTGCCTTCACTTTTAGAAGAGCTACAAAGGAAGATATTTCGAACAAGGGGGTGGAATTTATGCCTTGCCCATGCATTGACTATGAAAATCTCCGGATGTTTTGAAACCCAACATAGATTGAAGTACACTTGATTATACGGGGTTTCAAAAGGGGGTATACATGTTGGACCAGTCTCAGTGAAGAGTAGATTACGCAGGGACCAAGTAGTACCACCATCGTAGATGAAGTCGATGATACTTTGGATATCGTCAACAAAGTCAACGATACTCTGGATGATATCGATTGTACTTTCAATGACAATCTAGATCAGATACTACGGGATGCAGAAGGGAACCATAATGAGCAGGAGTATGTAAAATTTCGGGGCTTGATGGATGACTCGGAGAAACCTTTTTCCAGGGTTGCAAGTCCAAATACACATGGTTGTCGTCCGTGCTGAAACTGCTGAAATTAAGACAAGTAACGGTTGGTCTGACAAGAGTTTCACGGTGCTGTTAGGTCTATTAGCGGATATGATTCCGGAGGGAAATGAGTTGCTGACAACCATCTACAAAGCCAAAAAGGTTCTTTGTCCCTTGGGAATAGAAGTAGAAAGAATAAATGCTTGTTCAAATGACTATATCCTGTACCGCAAACAGTACGCAAACTTGCATATATGTCTGGTGTGCAACGCATCCAATACAAGCATAAAGATAGATCGGATGATGACTACGAGGGCATGGATGTGAAGAAAGGACCTCCCACTAAGGTGGCGTGGTATCTGCCTATAATTCTCCGTTTGAAGTGTTTGTTTGTGAACCCAAAAGAGGCAAAATTACTTCGATGGCACTCAGATAAGTGTAAGAATGATGGAATGACTAGGCACCCTGCTGATTCGACGCAATGGAGAAACATCGATAGGAGGTTTGAAGAATTCACAGCGGATCCGAGGAATATAAGGTTCGAATTGAGTACAGATCGAATGAATCCTTTCGGTAACATGAGCAACCGTCATAGTACTTGGCTTGTAAATCTCTATGTGTACAACCTTCCTCCTTGGTTTTGTATGAAGCGAAAGTACATATTGATGTCTATACTCATCGAAGGCCCGAAGCAACCTGAAGATGATATTGATGTGTACCTAGGGTATGTCTATACACCATTGGTGGAACATCTCAACACATTGTGGGCTCCTGGGGTGCAGGTATGGGATGCTCACAAATGAGAGTACTTCACTTTGCGTTGCCTGTTGTTTTGCACCACAAATGATTATCCTGTCCTTGCTAATCTGTCGGGGCAAAGTACAAAAGGAGCCAAAGCATGACACTGTACCGGTGTGCCCTTACTACTCCGGCCTATCCAAAATGCAAGGTTAAACATCAACTAATCTAGTAATCTAAGGCTATCCCATACTAGCACATGTGGTTGCACCAAATCACTTAGGTGATAGCATCAAATTCAGTCCTTAATTGACACTAGTGAAAATCTCCCCATAACTACACGTGAGGTCCCTTTTCATGTCTGAAGTTTAACCATAACTATCCTTGGTCTAAACCATAAGTTTTGGGCTGGATTTTTACCAAAATACATGGAAACCATAGCTCGATTCCTTACCATTACACAAAATTATTCAAGCTAGATAGTAATGTGTCCTAACATTTAAAAGATGTTTTAGTGAGCATGTCTAAGCATATACATAAGATATTATGCAATTATTATCCAAGTGATACTAAGTAATGTCTACACCATAACTAGGTTACAATGGAAGGTAATCAATTGACAAGGTAAAGGTAATGCATTCAATTAGAAATATCTATGGTTCCCACAACATGGCAAGTTTATAATATACACGCATGCATATAGTTTGATAAAAACAACATAACTTTGTAAGTAATGGGATCAATATGGTCAAAAGAGGGTGCTTGCCTGGTTTCTCTTTGTCGGGGATGTAATTAGGGTCATAGTCGAGATCGTTGTCAACAAATTCCAAAATGTTGCCGTCGTTAAAAATCAAGAACTGCGACAAATAGCAAACAACAACCTGTCAAATAGGGCAAAAAAATAGTTGTAAATACCAAATGAAACTTACTAAGAAGAACATGGTTGTTTAGAGTTTCAGAATTATTACTTGCATAATGGTTTTATTGATACTTTACTTATGTGAGGCCTTTTCATGAATGTGCTACATTAATTCTTCGAAGTCAAGAAGCTAAAGTTATATTCATGTATAAGGTTATTTATGAATTCAGGAGGCTATAATTATGTGTTCTTGTATTTTTAGTTTTGAATTCAAGAGGCAAAATTATTTGGATTAATAGAATTAAGACATTAGTTAAGGTGTAGTATATGAATGGTATTTAGCCTTAAGTGTTTTTGCATAAAAAGTGACTTATACATGTTAGGTTTACAAATTTAAGCTGCTAGCTGCATATTCATGGTTACACAATGATTCTTGCAACACAAGTACTTTAACTATTGATTTCTTAAGCTTGAATATTCATATTATGAGTTCTAGTGATCATAACACTTAGGGTTGTATTCTTAACAGGATTTAGATACAAAGTAAGTTGTAATGAGAATATTTTTCTAGAATATGGTAGTCCTTATCCTAAAAAACATTTCTAGCTAATCTTCTTAATAATTGCATTTAGATAAGATGTTTTACAAGGTGCTGAATATGCACAGGTGTTTCTAAAGATTACAAGATATGGCTTCAGTTTTCGTATTAAGTTTGCGACTGCCCCTTATAAGATTATTTAATCATTTTTCTGGCATTAGTAGGGGATGACCCTAAGAGTGCTTTAAAGTTGGTTCCGTGACATTTCGCTTTTATCCAAGATAGTTTTCATATAAGTGAACATTAAGGCCTAATATAGACTTAATTCAAATTTTTACAATCATGAGATATTTTTACATATACAGAAAGGGTATCATTTTTCAAGGTCCTAGGATTTAGTTTTGTCAAATTTTAAGTTCATTTGTACAAGTTATGACTATTCAAACGTTTCATGAATTGAAACTTTGACTATTAAACATATGGTACAAACTTGTTGACATTTAAATATTTTTATATATTTAGAATTTTTTGGGACCTTAGGAGAATAAAATAACTAGTTTTACCAAGATTTGAGTTCATTTGATCTAAATTTTGACCACTTGACTTTCCGCACATCAGAAGATTTCTATTCTCAAATTTGGTGCAAACTAAAATCAAATCTATATGTTTTTTTCTAAAATGGAACATTCATGACCATGGGAACATGTGAGAAATATTTCATGATTTTAGGACTAGAAATTCTTATAAAAGCTATAGGGTACATAAAAGGGACTATGTACAACTTTAAACCCAACTAATTTAAACTGTTGTGAAGATATAGATTTTATTGCATATTTGTCGGGGATTGGATATTCTCGGTAGACGACCATCGTATCCTGGCGGCCTCCGAGCATACCCATGCTCGGACGTCGTCCCTAAGAAAGATCTTCGGACTGCCTGACCTCCGGGCCGGCCCCCATCCTCTGTCGAGCTTGCCCCCGAGCATGCTTGCTCGGGAGTCCGCGACCAGACGACCCGGTCTACCGAAGGGACCTCGGGCTTCGCCCAAAAGTAGGGCGCGGTCCACGAAGACGAGGTGGCATTAACTACGCGGCGGCTCGAAGGACTGCTCGCCCACGATCTGCACGCCTGCGGTATGCACACCCGCAATCTGTGCCCACTGTACCCACGTCATGTGCGGCAGAAGCAAGGAACAGCTCGCCATACGTAATGTGATGCGCGCCCCTATAATAAATGTTGTGTAAACATAACCCCAATAAATACCTTCTCGTATGAAGGGTTCAGGGAGAGTGAGTTCGACTTCATTCCCTGTTTTCCGCACGCAGAGAGCTTGTTGCTGGTGGTCTAGAGGATAGTCCTTAGAACCTCCCAGGGCCACCAAGCAAGCATATTGTAACACACCCTCGAGAGGTTAGTGCATTCACTGGACGTAGTGTTGTTATCTCCCCTGCGAGAGGCCCGAACCAGGTCAAAAAAGCCTTCCCCTGTTCGCTGTGATTGTCCTGACCACCTCGATCCATAGCTCGGCAAGACCTCAGACGACGCACCCCCCACGAAAAAGGGGCCTTAGGTTGATCCCTTATTCAACAAGTAAGCTCGGCGGGGGACCGGATTCCCGAATCATCGACAGCTGGCGCCGTCCGTGGGGATCGACTGAGTCCTTTCGTGGGGAATCCCTGAGGATGCTGAATTCTTAGGACAATCAAGACCTCTGCGTCTTCGACGACGTGGAGGACGACGACGTGTACTACGCCGGCGATGGCGTGGCTGGTGTGGCTGACCTAGAAGGCCACACCGAGTCCGGGAGTCTTTCCCCAGCTGCCACAGCGCGAGAGCATTTCCTCCGCTCGAGGCATGATACCCTCGCTAGCGAGGATGAATCCGGCGGCCTCCGCGACGGTCTTGGCTTCCCCGACCGTCCCGAGTGCGGCCAAGGGACCGCGGCACATGGTGACACCACAGTGTCGTCCACGTGGTCCTGGTGCTCCCGCAGTGTCAATATGGCAGGAAGGGAAGAGATCCACGAGGTCCAGTCTCCAGAGACCTCCCAGCGCCATCAGCGCAATTCTGGCGAGAACCGCCGGGAGTTGTCCACGGGCAAGACCTTGACGACTGTCCACCACCAAGCTAGCGGAAGGGCGGACGCTAGGACTGGAGGCTTGGCTTGCGAAGATCCCGGTGAGCATCGCTTCGTCGCGCCGGCACGAAGACGTGTTCTCTCGTCTCGCCCCGCACATGAAGGACCATCGAGACGCCAGCCGTCACGGTTGCCGTGACCGAAGGGGTCGCCACGACAGCCCGGCGTTCGGATGCCAGGCCTTTTCGGCGTCCCTCCGTGATGTCTCGTGGCCGAGCAAGTTCAAGCCCAGCCACATCGAGCGGTTTAACGGAACTCAGAACCCAGACGAGTTCTTCTCGATCTACTCCACCGCCATTCTGGCAGCCGGAGGGGATGAGGGGGTCATGGCCAACTACCTCCCCACGGTCCTCGACGGCTCTACCAGAATGTGGCTTTTCAATTAGAAGGAGGGGTCGATCCGCTCGTGGGGGCAGCTCTACGAGGCCCTCCGAGCAAATTTTCAGAGCTGCTACACCCGCCCGAGCAACGTGCGCGACCTCAAGCAGCTGATCCAGATAGAAAAGGAGTCCTTGTGGGACTTCGTCCAAAGGTTTATCAAAGTGAGGAACTCCATTCCGAGCATCTTGGATGAGGCGGTCGTCCGGGCCTTCAAGTTTGGAGTCCGCGACGTTCACTTCACGCAAGACCTGGAGATTCACCTCGACCTCTTGGCCAACGAGCTGTTCCGTATGGCCGACCACTACACGAATGCCGATGAAGCCGTGCAATGGAAGAAGATGCTCGATGAAGGCAAGCTGCCACCTCAACCGGGCCTGGAGGGCTCCTCGAGCAAAAAGCACTCGAGGTCTGTCGAGAAGAAAATCAAGAAGAAGAAGAGGTCATCTTGTAGGGCATGGCGTCGTCGCCGTCGAGTCGCCTTGCGGGCTCCCCACTCGGCGGCCGAGGGGGGTGGTCGGCCACGCCCGCGGCACAACGACCAAGGTAGCAACGACCAAGGCCGCAGCGACCAAGGTCGCGATGACCGAGGTCGCGGCGGCCAAGGTCGCGAAGAAAGGAGTGCCCCTTCGGGCGACCGCTACTGCCCGTTCCATCAGGCGGTCGGCCACGACCTTCGCAACTGTCGGACCTGGGCATACATCCTGGAGAAGTTCTACAACGGCGAAGGCCCTATGCCCACTCTCCCGGGGAAAGGGGAGAGCGACAAGGGCAAGGGTCCCGCGGATAATGACGATGACGACATGGGCTACCAGGAGCCCCACAACCACATAGCCGTCATATTCGGGGGCTCCTCGGCGTATGTAACATCCCAAAATTTGGCCTAATTTAAATTTTTAGAGTTATTTGAATTTATCTAAATTTTTGGTGAATTTTTGGAATTAATTAAGTTTAATTTGAATTTATCTCCCTATTGGATAATTAAATATCAAAAAGGTAATTATCAAAAATGAATAAAAATATTTTATTTAGGCTCTAAATGGTTTGAAATATTTTCTAGAATTTTTCTAGAATTTTTTGGGTATTTTTAGTGCCGTAATTAATTAGATTGAATTTCTTTGATTAATTTAAATGCTAAAAACCGAAAAATGCGTTGCTACAGTGTTGGGCCGAACCCAACACTGTGCACGCCGTCGGCCGAACCCTAGCGCCGCTTGTTCTGGGCCGTGCGATCTCCATCGGACGGCTGAGGTTGAGCCGCGTCGCCTGCGCACGGGAGCCATTGGATCATCATAACTTGAGCCGACCAGATTGTGCCACGTGGCACGGGTAGGCGAACCGTCGACCGCCCTGAGTCGTTGGATTTCAATCAGACGGCTGTGCCGTTGCCGCATCGCCCGAGTCCTGAAGCCGTTGGATCGAGCCGAACGGACGGGCCGGATTGCGCCGCATCGGGAGAGGGCGAACAGTTGCGCCGCCGTCGGGGGTTGGCCGTCGAGATTGGGGGTGGATTTGCGTGCTTTCCAAGGCCTCTCAGCGCCCGAGTTATGGCGCATTTAAATGGTCCCTCCACTCCGCACATTTTGTCCGTTCGCTCATTCTCTGCCGTGCTCCCTAGCTCTCCCCGTAGCTCACCGGAGTTAGCAGTGCCACCGCCATGGTTTTCCTTGCTTTCCACCGCCGACTGCCACTCTCTGCCGCACCCAAGACCCTTGCCAAGTCTGCCATGTCAAGCTGCATCGCGTGGGCCACTTCTTCACATCGGAGGAGTTTCGGAGTGCCGCCGACCAAGTCGTCTTCTTCGTCTCCGGTCTTCGGAAGCCACCGCGCCGCCGCCATCGACCATGAGCTCTCCTGACCGTCAGATCTCCATCCAACGCCCGAGGTAAAGCCGCGTGTTCTCCTTTTTGAATTAGGCTGAAACGGTATTGGTAGATCTTGACCGTTAGATCTTGGATGTTCGGCTCGGATTAGGCCACGTAGGTTCGGTGAATAGGGTATCACTCGGTATAACTTCCGCCATTGGATCTTCATCCAACCGCGCCAATGAGTCCACATAGCTGCGTAGGTTGCGTTTGAAGATGGCCGTTAGATCTAGTCTCAATGATGCAGATTGCATAGGGTAGATCGGTAGCGGTAGATTTTGACCGTTAGATCTTGGATATTCGGCTTGGATTAAGCCACGTAGGCTCAGCAACAGTGCATCTCTCGGGTAACAGCAGCCGTAGGATCTTCATCCAGCCGCGCCTATGCGTCCACGTCAACGCGTTTGATGATGCCCGCCGGATCTTAGATCGGTGGCTGAAATCTCGCCACGTAGCCATCCGAAACCTTAGTAGCCGCGCTGGACTGACCATTGGATTTGAATCCAATGGGCGGGAACGGATGTGACTGCGTGGACCAGTCGGGATCGTGCCATGTGTCGCCACCAGAGCGGGCCGTGCGCTGTTCCGTCGGGCCCACTTGTCAGAGAGATGATCCGTGTGTGGTGGCGTCGACATAGCGTCACCGAGGGGCCCCTGGTCGATGACCGAGGAGACGTGGCTGGCTCCGGTGCTGACACGTGTCAAGCCGAGGGAATTAACCGGTATTTCCAGTAGGAAAATAAATAGATTAATTCGGGTTTTTCTTTTATTTGAATATACAAAATTGTAATCGCTATAACTTTTGCGTCTTAGCTCCAAATTGGGCGATTCCAGTTCCTAAAAATTTGTAAAAATGTGATCTATTTATTAGTGAATTTTATTTTATTTTTAGAGTTGATCTTATTATCTATATTGAGTATTCATTATATGTTTGCTTGGTACGAGTAGACTCCGAATTGCCGGAAGTGTTCAGGGAAGAGTTCGGGGATCCATTTCAAGCTTCGGAACAAGACCAACCACTTTTCGAAGGCAAGTCATGCTTTGACCATATTATTCCTAGATTTTTTAAATGTGTTTTAATTTAAACTATGCATGCTATATTAAATAGAAAAATGACATTAATTAATTTTGGGTAGAATAGATAACACCCTACCTTGATTATGCCACCTTGTATATTATTTGTATGCCCTGAAATCCTTGTCACCCTAGATATTAAATTGAGTTGGTTGCTACTATAATGCCAACACGGGAGGCTAGACCGTGATTAGTTGCTTAACCTGCTTGTATGCGCTGAATGACTTTCAAATTGCAAAAGAATATTGACTAAACAATTATGGAACGCATTTTGGAATAATGCGATGATGTCATGAGATGGAATTGGGGGTAGCGACCTATGTGGTTCTACTCATGCAATGAAGTGGGCATTGACCTATCACGAGAGGTTTGCCATATCGCTCAAGGCAAGCCACCCGTGCAGCAGCTCAAGTGGTCCGAGCTGTCCATCACATTCTCCAAGGGTGATTGTCCCCTTGGAATGACCAAGCCGCAGAAGCTCCTATTGGTCATGAGCCCGACCATCAGCAATGCCAAAGTAGGCTAGGTTCTCATCGACGGCGGGAGCTCCTTGGATCTCATATCTGCTACGGTCCTGGACGAGATGCAGGTTCCCCGGTCCAAGATCAAGAGCATAGCCGTCCCGTTCTTCGGGATTGTCCCGGGCACCTCGATCAAGCCTCTTGGCCAGATCGTCCTGCCCGTGACATTCGGGAGCCTCGGCAACTTTCGGACCGAGCTAATCAACTTTGAGGTCGTTGACTTCAAGTTGGCCTACAATGCCATCCTCGGCAGGCCGGCCCTCTCCATGTTCATGGCCGCCACGCACCACGCTTACCAGTGCCTGAAGGTCCCTGGGCCGAAGGGCGTCATCACCATCAAAGGCGACCATAGGGCGGTCCTGAACTGCGACGAGAAGTCGCTCGACATGGTCGGGCAGCTGCCTCAGCGCGGCCCCGAGCAAGAGCCGATGCATTCCCAGCCCAAAGTTACCCTCCAGCCCGGAGGAGAAACCAAGGCGGTCCCTCTGAACGAGGCCGACCCGACCAAGGACTTCCATCTGGGATCTTTTTTAGATCCCAAATAGGAACTCGAGCTCATTACTTTCCTCCGGAGGAGCGCGGACATGTTCGCTTGGGAACTGTCCAACATGCCTGGGGTCCTAAGGGAAGTAATTGAGCATAGGCTAGCTGTTCGGCCTGATAAAAAGCCTGTGCGCTAGAAGCTCAGGCATTTTTCCCCGGAGAAGCAGGTGATCATCCGGGATGAACTCGACAAGCTCCTTAAGGCCGGCTTCATCAGGGAAGTCGAGCATTCGGAGTGGCTGGCGAATCCGGTCATTGTTAAGAAAAAGGGTGGCAAGTGACGCATGTGTGTCGACCACAATGGCCTGAACGCCGCCTGCCCGAAGGACAACTTTTCCTCGCGGCGCATTGACCAAAGTAGTCGGCGGCGGCGAGTCCAGTGATGAGCTTCTTGGATGCCTATTCGGGCTATCACCAGATCCGCTATCCCCTGGGGACAAAGAGAAGACCTCCTTCATCACGCCATTCGGCACGTTCTGCTACACGACCATGTCTTTCGGTCTGCGAAACACCGGCGCGACTTTCCAGCGCTTGATGCAAAAGACCTTCCAGGACCAGATAGGTCGAAACCTGGAAGTATATGTAGATGATATTGTGGTTAAGAGTAAGCTCGCCTCAGGTCATGTATCCGACCTCGAGGATACCTTTTGTAATCTCAATAGACACTGAATAAAGATTAATCCTAAGAAATGTGTCTTTGGGGTGAAAGCAGGCAAGGTGCTCGGCTATCTCATCGGGCCGCAGAGCATCGGTCCCAACCCGGAGAAAATTGAAGGCATCGAAAGGATGCGGCCTCCGAGCTCTGTGAAGGAGGTCTAGGCCTTGACCGGACGCATGGCAGCCCTAAGTCGCTTCATTTCCCGGTCGGGCGAGCGTGGTTTGCCCTTTTTCAAGGCGCTCCGCAGGCACGAGGGCTTCGCCTGGATGGAAGAAGCTAACCGCTCCTTCGAGGAGCTGAAGCAGTACCTATCCAGCCCTCTAATCTTGGCTATGCCAAGGTCAGAGGAGCCGCTCTTGCTATACCTCACGGCGACCCCCCAAGCCGTGAGCGCGGTGTTGGCGGTCGAGCGGGAAGGGGCGCAGCGACCAATTTACTACGTCAGCGAAGTCTTGCACGGACCAAAGGAGCGGTACCCTGAAGTCCAGAAGCTCTTGTACTCACTGCTCGTGGCTCGAGGAAGCTGCGCCATTATTTCCAAGCTCACAAGGTCGTCGTTCCGACCAGCTTTCCGCTTAGGGAGATCCTAAGAAATCAAGACGCCAGCGACCGGACAGCGAAGTGGGCCATGGAGCTCGCCGAGTTCGACATCCACTTCTCTGCCCGCACAGCGATCAAGTACCAGATCTTGGCGGACTTCGTAGCGAAATGGACGAATCCCGCCTAGCCCGCCACTGAGCCCCACGGATCTGAGGACGGCCGCTGCACCATGTGCCAGACGGTCCCGAGCTTTGGCGCTCGAGTGCAGCGTCGTGCTAATATCCCCACAAGGGGACCAGCTCGATCGTCATCAATAGCGCCGCGCGACCAACAACGCGGCGGAGTATAAAACCTCTTGGTGGTGTGGCGTGCAAGGCACCTGAGTCCAAATAATCGACCGTGAAAGGCGATTCATAGTTGGTCGTCAACCAAGTCAACAAGGAGTATCAGTGTTTCGATCACTCAATGGCGCTTTACTTGGTTGAGGTGAGGAAGATGGAGCAGTACTTCAGAAACTTCGAAGTACTCTACATCCCCAGGAAGGACAATTCCCTGGTCGACCATCTTTTCAACGTCAGTTCCTCGTAGATGCCCGCCCCGCCCGGGGCGCTCGTTGAGCATCTGCACAAGCCCTCCATTCCCTCTGTAGAGGAGGCAAATACCTAGATACCCGCCCTGCCCGAGGCGCTAGTCGAGCATCTGCGCAAGCCCTCCATTCCCTCTGTAGAGGAGGCACAAGAGACGTGCGGTAACGTCTCCTTCCTCAAGCATGGTGCAGACTAGACGACGCCATTCGTCCAGTATCTTGCCCACGGGACACTGCCCGAGGAGGAAGCCGAGCGTTCCCGGCTCATAAGGTGGTCCTCTGCTTACAGACTAGTCGAGGGCGCCTTATACCGCAAAGGGGCACTTCGAATCCTCTCCAAGTGTATATCTCGGGAAGAGGGCAATTTTCTTCTCAGAGATATCCATGAAGGAATGTGCGGAGCTCACTCGTCCTTCCGGACCCTCGTGAGCAAAGCATTACATTGACCGATACTATTGGCGAGCGGCTTTAGGCGGCCTTTCGAGCCCTCGTGGCGACCTGCCGGGCGTGCCAGTTCCACGCCCGCAAGGCCCACCAGCCGGCGTACGCGCTGCACTGACATTCTCGGGCCTTTCCCCCGTGGTCGAAGGGGTTGCAAATACTTGCTCGTGGCCATCGACATTTTCTCTAAGTGGATCGAAGCCGAGCCTGTATCAACCATTTCGGCTCAGGCAGCCAAGAGATTTTTTCGCAGCAACGTGGTGACGCGCTTCAGGGTCCCCAATCGCCTCATCACGGACAACAACACTCAGTTCACTATGAGTTGTTCCAAGCGTACTGCGAAGACATCGGAACAAAGGTCTGCTTCACCTCCGAGGCTCATCCGCAGAGCAACGGAGCGGCCGAGCGGGCAAATGGCCAAACTCTTCAAGGGATGAAGAAGAGGGTCTTCAAAGACCTCGCCCGGCACGGCGGGTGGATGAGCTTCCTTCTGTCCTCTGGTTTGTGCGCACCACAGCGGGCCGAGCTACGGGCGAGATGCCCTTCCAGCTCGTCTATGGTGCCGAGGCCATCTTGCCCGCCGAGGTCGTGCTGGGTTCCCCAAGAGTGCACCTGGCCGATAGCATCCACCAAGGACGCGAGTGTCACCTCAACCTCGACCTCGCCAAAGAGGCGCGCGAAAGGGGCACTGCTCCGATCCACTGTCTACCAGCAATCTCTTCGCAGGCACACAGCCAAGTCAATTCGGCCCCGAGCCCTGCAGGTTGGCGACCTCGTCCTACGCCGAATCCAGGATACGTCGAAGGCCAACAAGCTCTCCCCCAAGTGGGAGGGTCCATTCACGGTCGTCTCGATAGCATGCCCGGGGGTTGTCCACCTGGCGAGAGAGGACGGCCGCGTGCTTGCGAGCTCGTGGAACATCGACCAACTGTGCAAGTTCATTGTCTAAACTCATACTCTCTTTTGTGTCTAGCTCTAATTCAGAAGTTTTTCTTTTGGAAGAATGGCATGTTCGGTTCCCTCACCCACGCGATGTCTGTTACCTCCAAGATTTTGTGAATATATATATAAGGTCACTACCTGTTGGTAAGCCGACTCAGTCTCGCACAAGGGCATTCTTTTCTCACGATCTTGGCGATGGGATGAGCACGTTGGGCAGGAGCAATCGCTCCAAGCATTCTTCGCTATAAGGTTGGGCCGGCACGCACGCGACTGCACAAGGTGCCACGACCAGCACCCAGTCACTAAAACTCACCACCAAAGGCTCCAATCTCGATAAGCCGACCTTGGTCCGCAGTAGCTCTTCGCTGCGTGATTCAAGTCGCATACAGAGACCCTTTTGGTCAGTCCGAAGATTTAGTCTGGCTCGCGTCTGTTTGGTCGTCTCGCACCCTGTCGAGCAACCGCGCGTCCTTCCTCGCCTACGGCCATGCTCGCAAATAAGGGGTGTGCGTCCCAAGCGCAAAGGAAGTCAAGGCCTTGCACGTTCTTCTCCCCCAACCTAAACCATGCTTGCCGCTCGGAGAGACTGGTGTCTTAGTCGGGGGGGCGTGCTTTCCTAACTCTCCTGCGAATGAGCTCGTGCTCGCAACTTAGGCCCACGACCTTCATTCGCAGCGGGGGCTTAGTGGGACTCATCAGCTAAGGATCCGAGTAGAAGATATTCCAAAGATTGCATTCTCTACCCGTTATGGACATCATGAGTTCACAGTCATGTCTTTTGGACTGACAAATGCCCCTGCATACTTCATGAACATGATGAATAAGGTATTCGTGGAATACTTGGATAAATTTGTGGTTGTCTTTATAGACGATATCCTTGTGTACTCCAAGTCAGAAGAAGAGCACGCAGAGCATTTGAGATTGGTTTTGGAGAAGTTGCGAGAACAGCAGTTGTATGCCAAATTCAGTAAATGTGAGTTTTGGAAAGAGAAGGTGGAATTCCTTGGCCATGTAATGACCGCTAAAGGAGTCGCTGTGGATCCAAGCAAGGTGGAAGCTGTGTTGCATTGGGAGCAACCGAAGATAGTTACCCAGGTCCGTAGTTTTCTGGGAATGGCGAGATATTACCGTTGGTTCATAGAAGAATTTTCGACAATTGCGAGACCTCTTACGCAATTGTTGAAAAAAGAGAAAAAGTTTGCATGGACGCCAGAGTGCGAGAAGAGTTTTCAGGAGCTAAAGAAGCGGTTAACATCTGTACCTGTGTTAGTATTGCCAGATGTGCAGTGTAGCTTTGACATTTATTGTGATGCCTCATGGCAGGGTCTTGGTTGTGTGTTGATGCAGAATGGTAAGGTAGTGGCCTACACGTCAAGGCAGTTGAGGCCGCATGAAGGGAATTATCCGACGCATGATCTGGAGTTAGCTGTCGTAGTGCATGCTTTAAAGATATGGCGTCATTATCTCATTGGAAATAGATATGAGATATATACAGAGCATAAGAGTTTGAAGTATATATTCACCCAATCAGATCTAAATATGAGGCAGAGAAGATGGCTAGAATTGATTAAGGATTATAATGTTGGAATTCATTACCATCCTGGAGAAGCCAATGTGGTAGCCGACGCCCTGAGTCGTAAAAGCCACAGTGTAAATATGATGATAGCAAGCGATCAACCGAAGTTGTGCGAAGAATTTCAGAGGTTGAGATTAGAGGTTGTGCCGCAAGGATTTGTAGCTGCCTTGGAAGTAAAGCCAACCCTAGAGGATCAAATCAGGGATAGGCAGAGTAAAGATGAGAAAATCAGCAAAATCAAGTCCAAGAATGAAGAGGGTTTAGCAGAGGATTTTTCTGTGGATGAGCAAGGAACTCTGCGGTTTAAAGGTCGAATTTGTGTGCCGAATGAGAAAGAGCTTAAGCAACTGATTCTTGAGGAAGCTTATGATTCTAAATACTCAATTCATCCGGGAAGTGCCAAGATGTATCAAGATCTTAAAGGAAGATTCTGGTGGCCGAACATGACGTGTGAAGTAGCAGAACATGTTGCATTGTGTGATGTGTGTCAAAGGGTAAAGGCGATGCACCAAAAGCCCACAGGGCTGTTGCGGCCATTAAAGATCCCAGAATGGAAATAGGAGGAAATTGGAAGAGTAAATCGCTTATTTGCCACTGAAAGTTGGCCGGTTCCCCAAAATGCCATCGCGAAGATTGTCTTCCCTCCATTGCCATCCGATCTCAAATTGCCTTCCCAAAATGCCACCGCCATCCATTTGGTACGTGAGGCCGACCGTTAGTTGACACGAAAAGACCAAATTGCCCTCCTTTTGAGTGTGCTGCCCTATTTAAATCTATCAAATGTGCTTAGAATTTTATAAAAATTTTGGAGATGATCTTAAGAGAGTACTAACATTTCTGTAAAAATTTGAGAGCATGAGCAACTCTGTGATTTTCTGGAAAAATCGTTTAGTGATTCTGTCTTAATGAAAGAATTGCCTAATTTAAATCTATCAAATGTGCTTAGAATTTTATGAAAATTTTTGGAGATGATCTTAAGAGAGTACTAACATTTCTGTAAAAATTTGAGAGCATGAGTAGCTCTGTGTTTTCTAGAAAAATCTTTTAGTGATTCTATCTAAATGAAAGAATCTAAATTTTGATTTTTAGAAGCACTAAATAAATTCAAAAATTTATGAAATTTTTGGAGTGGTTCCTTGGGTTATTTAGAATTTAAATAAAATATTTCTAGGCTTTTAAATGTTTTGAATTCATTTCGCCGTCCAAGTTAGCACAGGGGCAACTCGGTCTTTTCGCGTGCCAGCAAACGGTCAGTTCATAGCCAAATGGACAGCGGTGGCATTTTGGGAAGGCAATTTGAGATCGGATGGCAATAGAGGGAAGACAATCTTCGCGATGGCAGTTTGGGGAACCGGCCAACTTTGAGTGGCAAATAAGCAATTATCTCAAATTGGAATGGATTTCATTACTGGGTTGCCCAAGACTCAGAGAGGCTATGATTCGATATGGGTAATCATTGATCGATTGACCAAAGTTGCTCACTTCATCCCAGTGAAGACAACCTATTTAGGATACCGATTACCAGAGCTGTACATGTCGAGGATTGTGTGTTTGCATGGTGTGCCTAAGAAAATTGTGTCAGATCGAGGTACCCAATTCACTTCAAGATTTTGGGACAAGCTGCATGAAGCAATAGGGACTCGCTTGAATTTCAGCATTGCTTATCATCCGCAGACAGATGGCCAGACAGAAAGAATTGATCAGATTCTAGAAGATATGTTGAGAGCTTGTGCGATATCTTGCGCTACATCTTGGGATAAATGCTTGCCATATGCAGAGTTCAGTTATAACAATAGTTATCAGGCTAGTTTGCAGATGTTACCATTTGAGGCCTTATATGGTCGTGCCTGTCGTACCCTGTTGAATTGGAATGAAACGGGAGAGCGTTCAATGTTTGGGCCTGAAATTCTCAGGGAGGCCAAGAGCAAGTTGCTAGGATCAGGGAAAGACTGAAAGCAGCGCAGCCAAGGCAGAAAAGCTATGCTGACAATCGCCGCTGTGATTTGAGTTTTGAACCCAATGATTTCGTGTATCTCAGGGTCACTCCCCTTAAAGGTGTAAAAAGATTCCATGCCAAAGGGAAGCTTGCACCCAGATTTGTTGGACCGTTCAAAATCTTGAGTTGTCGAGGAGAGGTTGTGTATCAGTTGGAGTTACCACAGTCATTAGCAGGTGTGCATGATGTGTTCCACATGTCACAGCTCAAGAAATGTCTCAGAGTGTCAGCAGAGCAGATGCCGTTAGAAGCAATCGAGTTGCAAGAGGACCTGACTTACAAAGAGCAGCCGATCAAGATTTTGGATGTGATGAAGCGTCGGACCAGAAATAAGCCTGTCCACTTTTGCAGAGTTCATTGGAGCAATCATTCAGAGAGTGAAGCAACCTGGGAACACGAAGAGGACCAGAAGGCAAAATTCCCAAACCTGTTCCCTAGATAGACCTGAATCTCGCGGTCGAGATTCTGTTAAGGGGGGAGGTTTGTAACACCCCAATTTTTGCTTTTCTTGTATTTAGTTGGTATTTTGAATTTTTGGAATTTATTTGAATTTATGTGGATTTAATTTGAATTGAGTTCTCTCTTGAATTAATTAAATATTAAAATTTTAAATAAAGTTTTGTTGCAAATATTTTATTTAAGTCCTAAATGCCCTAAAATATTTATGTGAATTTTTCTTGTATTTTAAATGTCCCAAATGAATTAAATTATTTTCTAGAATTATTTTAAATAGAAAAAACCGGAGGAAAACACTAGCTACAGTGTTAGGCCAGCCCAACACTGTGCGTGCCGCAGCCCAGCAAGCCATGTCTTACTCTTGAAATTGATTATACTAGTATGAATGGAAATTCTTGGATGTGAGCCTTGGTTGATATTTATGCATGTACACCACGTTTTGAGCATGGTTCGTTTGTTCACATGTGGTGCTTCTAAATTTAATTGTAGCATGTCAATTTAGATGGATTCTAGTTAAGATTGGGCTTTTAGTAAGGTTGATTTCTTTTTAGTAAGTTTATTGTTCGAGTGATTGGGGATGGCATGAACTTGGTTGAAATGACTAAGTCGGTTTTTAGAGAGGGTGTATATGAGAATCAGTGAGGTTGCCATGTTTTGATCTCAATGCTATAATTGCTATCTTAATGTTTATGATGAAATCTTATAGGAAATGACTATCCTGTTAATGGAGGAATGTCGGCAACCGAAAGGTGAGTATGCGAGTTGTTCTTTTGAGTGTGTTTTCGATTGCATCAGTGGCATTCATGTCCAGCACGAGACATAGGCCAGGTCAGTGAGAAAGTCATAACTAATCCGGTGGGGTCGGTGAGAAAGTTATGACTAATCCGGAGCGCCATTTAGAAGTCCTACCTCGTAGTCCCATCCATCGTGGTGGATGGGAGCGAGTCACTAAGAGTAGGCCCCTCCACAGGATGGAGGGAAATGAGAGGGTGTACGCCAACGGACGTACACTCATTATACCGGTATAATTGATGAAAAGGTGCATGAGCATGAAGCACATTGCATTGCATCGCACATGTTGTTGACGAAAATGGGTTGAGAAAGTTAAGGGATTGCGTTGGGGACTCAATCCAAGTTGATTAAGGAGCACATTTGCGAAATGAGTAAGTTCTTTACCGTTTTATTCGCTTGTTGAATTTTAATCAGAAATGCAGTTATGCTAGTAAGTTAAGATATATTAATTAGCTATGTTACCGTCCTTTATTGTGATTTTCTGAGTTTCGAACTCATGCTTGTTTGTTAATTATTTTAGGTACTCTGAGGACATCAATGCCGGGATGGGAAATAGCATCACGTCACTCCCTTCATCACATTCAATTAATAGTTTGGAAGAAAGTTGTATGGTAGTATGATTGTGGTTGTGGTTAGCGTAATCTGCATGAGGATGAGTTTGTTTTATGTTATGAGGTTTTGATTGACCTTCTAGATGCTTATTGGAAATTGTTAGTGTTGCTGTCTAGTTGTAATATTTATTGTGTTGTTTCCAACCCTCGCTTTTTAGCATGTGGTTGATGGTGATTGCCATAGCTAGAACTTTATGTCTATGATTGTTACATGTTATCTCTTTACCTGCTGAGTGGATGTCCACTATTTTAGGGGAGGTGCTGCCGAAATTTTTATTGAGTTTGGCAACCTCCTAGTTGTTCGCTTGTTTTGCTAAATTTTCTCTAGTGTTTTGTAATTGTTTTGCTTGAGGGCGTAACATTCGGGGTATGTGCGGTGCCGGGGTGTTACAGTTGGTATCAGAGTGGGCTTTAGGTCCGTGGTAGGTGAATTTAGCCAATTACTCTAGAGTAAACTAAAATTTTGCTGCGTGAAATTAGAAACATGTCATAGGTTTATACTCTTTTAAAATTTGGCCGTAGGGCAATAACTTTAAACTTTGAAGTAGATTGGTTAATTAATTTAAAACTTGACACATTTTGATGCACAGTAGGATGGGGTGCGGGTGTCGTTGCTCTAGGCCTAAATGTTGTATCTAAGCTTCGAGGTTGAATGTTAAATTTGATTATGCTTGATGTCTATTGTTATTAATTTGTAAGAGCAAATTGAGTGTTTGTGATTAAGTGAGATGTGCTGTCGAAGGGTTTCGTTCACCTTCTGTTGTGGAATGGCCATGGTGGTGGTTGTGCCTGGGTAAGGCCACAACCGGAAGTTTGGAGTCTCTCATAGGTAAGAGCCATCGTCTTTTTGCGACAAGGTTTAGAGAGTGGATGGACTTTGTTGGTTTCTTTTGGCTTTTTGGTTGGAGTCAAATAGAAAAGTTGGGTGGTAGATCCTTTAGGATTTTTTTTACCGTCTGTCGATCGGTTTGGTTGATTTATTTTTGTCTTTATTGGTTGGAAGCAAAGGAAAAGTGTTTGGTATTGAGTATTCGCTGATTGTTCTTTCGGCGGATTTTGGTTTTGGCTTCTGTGGTTGAAGTCAAAGAAGAAGAATTTAGGGTTGCATCTCTTTTGTTTGCTATTTCAGCTTTGGTGCCAGGTTTTGTTGGTTGCTTTATGGAGAAAGTTATGAAATTATTCTTGTGTTGTCATTCTCTGAGTTTAAAAGAATTATTGAAGTCTTGATGTAAAATTCAAGTCTTGTGGATTCTTGGTGTTAAGGTTTTTATCAGAAAAGATCTAGTTGATCGTTTGATTTTTTTCCCTTGCATTTATCTTCCTTTGTGGAAGTTGTAAATTTTAAGATTTGTTGAAGATCTTTTGCATGCTAGAGTCTAGGTATTTGAGAGTTGAGCTCCCTTGCAATTTCTGATTGGGTTTTTCTGGAAAGAAGAACTGTGGCTTTCTTAAAAGTTGGGTACGTGACCCACGAGGATGTTTGAGACTCTAAGCCTGTGATGCATGGTTAGAGCATCGAGATGATGTAAGGTACCAATTTGGTTAAAGTGAATTTGTGATGGTAAGTGATCTGAAGTGAAAGATGATTAGTATTTTATGCGAACTGTTGCGAGTCAGGGAATTGATTGGGTGTACGGGATTATGTACCATTAAGGCTAATATTGATATTGATTGAGGAGGTTAAGGATCTTCTGTTTGATGAATCGATTATAGCAAGGGATGGGGTAAAGACATGAGGACTGTTGGTTTATATTACTTTTGGGTCAAGTAAATTGCGGATCAACTAAATGACTTAATTGATGTGTAATCACAGAATGGGTATATATATATGGAATGGTTGTGTGAATGATTGGGTTGTTATCTTTGACAAATGCCTTGTTTTATGGAATATGGCTGGTGGGGATCATATCGAGTTGTTAGAATCATTTATGGGTTGAATGAATTTGGGATATTAAAATGTTGACTTAGGGGTGTGCGAGAGTTAATTGGTGAGCATGCAAAAAATTTATATTGAAAAGATGGGTTTTAAGTTTGGAATAGACGGTTGTATGATTGATGGTTCGTTATAGTTAATGGACCAAACGGGAATATTGATGCACGTCTTATGTTCAAACCTCTTGGGCCTTTTTAGGATACCTGTGGTGAATAGGAAAACCCGTAATGGAGAACGTATTGGAATACTACAACTGTTGAGATTCAAGTTAAACCTACTCTTAAGGGTTTATGGATTCAATTGATTGTATAACTCTCTGGGAGTGCATGCCTTTTTGGTTAAGTTGCGGAGTTGGCTTGATGATTGAAAATGGGGATGGAGTGATTTTGAAGTAATCGGTTGATGGATTTTGGAACACTTTATTTCATTGAATCATGCCAAACTTTTGTCCTGGCTAAGTTGTTTAGCTTATATGATTGAATTTGGGATTTACACCCAAGAGTGTATGGTTGCATTGCGCTTCGTAGCGTACAAAATGAATTAACTTTGGAATTTATATTCGAAGGAAACAGATAGACATGAGGGATGGTGATGGATGCTCTTGAGCTGAAAATAATTGTAACTCTTTTTGTCTAGAGCTGGATTTTTAAAAAAAATGTGTGTGTGGTGTTGGCGAGTGTTTCAAAATGTGAACCTTATGAATGTTTTGTAAGTGATCTTAATGGTGAATCGGTTGCTGTTGGGAATGAGTTTCCCTTTCTCTTTAAGAGATATTGTGGTGGTTGTGGGAGCAGGTGTTTGACTTGAGAATCGGTTTTCTCTTCCAAAATGTTGATTTTGGTTAAAATGAGAGGTTTTGCTTTGGTAAAAGCGAGATGAGTTGTTTTGGTTTGAGGGCTCCTGTCAAAGATTTGTGTGGGGCTTCTCTTTTAATTGGAGTTCTTCCCGATACGAATTTTATTGCATTGACTTGAGAATGTTAAACGTGGTTTATGTGATGATAGCGAATCGGGTTTTCCTTTACGATTCGGCTTTGGAAAAGGAAATGAGTGATGAGTAGGTTCTATCAGTTTCTCTCCAAGGTAAATTTTAGCGTCTTTGGTTCAAGATGATGTGTGTGGTTCATTTGGTTTAAAGAGAATTGTATTTCTTTTGCATTCTAGCTGGAGTTAAAGAATATGAATGCTTATGGTATAGTGTTGAGTATAATAAAGGAATATGTGTTGACCATTAGTGGTTTAAGGGTGGATTATGATGGAGGTTTTGATGTCTTGATCCAAATTTTGTTGGGAGTATCGGTTGGTTGTAGTGAAGGTGATAGCAATTTGAAGTATAGTGTTCTGTTGTGAATATTTGTTGCAGCTAGTTGTCCCTAAGTGTGAGACATGCCTTGGAAAGGAGAAAAAAAATCTTGTATAACGTGATTTGTGATTGAAAAGGAAATATTGCCATAGTGGGCTAATTCTTTCGATGGCATTAGTTGATTTTGGTCCCTTGTTAAAAAGATCAATCAATTGGAAAAGATGGAGCTATGTGTATTTGATTCTTTGGGGGTTCAAGTTTGGAACTTGAGACGATTAAACAGATGGTATGATTGATTGGTTGAGACTTAGTTAGAGGCATGATAGTCATTCTTGTTGTCATGATCGATGAATCGTGATAGAAATATTAAGGTGGGAGATTTGATTGGAGTTACAGAGGGAACCTAAAGTTGAGTTGAGAATTTGGAACTATATTTTTCCAAGAATGAGGTCTTATTCGGTAATGTCAAAGAAGGTATAGGTTAAGTTACCTCAGAGTATTTTGTGATAGTGGTTTGATATGCTTGATATGGGGATTTGGGCATATCAATTATTTTGATCGAGTCCTTTAGTGGATGAATTAGAGGATGAAGGTTGAGAAAGCATAGTTTAAATTAAGTCAAATCACTTTCATTAATAGTTGGGTTTGAAAATTTGGTTTATTGCTTGCTTCCGTTTGAGCCTTGTGTGGGTGTTGTGAGTTTGCGATGGAGTTTAAGTCCCTTGTAGACTTTGTTCTTTTTGTAGTTGGCATTCTTCGAATTCGGGGTCGAATTCCGTTAAGGGGGGTAGAATGTAATATCCCAGGTGAACTTTAGCGAGTATTTTTCTTTTGCGTGTGTATGTGTTTTCGCAGGTCATCCTTTGGGTTTTGGAAGGTCCCGAAAGAGGGTTGGGCTGGTGGGTGCTGGTTTTGGGCCCTAGGAGGTGTTATTGGGCCATTGTGGGAGTAACCTTCCTCCTTGCTCCTCCCTCTGGTGGCGCCTGGCGCTCAAGCTCCTTAGTGGCGCCCTGCAGCGAGCTCCTGGCGGCGCTCCCCTCCCCCAGCCGGCGGTTCTTCCACAACTGACCACCCCAGCTGGCGCCTCCCCCTCTGCAAGACTCCTCCATGGCGCCTCCCCCTCAGCAGGTCTCCTCCTTGGCGCCTCCCTCCCTTTGGTGTTGCTCCCCTCTTCCTCAACCTCCATAGGGGGTAAGTAAAGGTGAAGCTTGAGCCTATTCTTACTGTGTTCTTGGGGATTTCCTGGTTGTTTGAGAGTTCTAGGGTTTGGGTTTTGAAGTTTTGGGCAGGGAAATGGAGATATAGGGTTGGAAGGGAAGAGCTGTTTTCCTATATGCTGGGACAGATTCGTGTGCTCTGTTATAATGCGAAAATTCTACAAGCATTTCCTGGGGGTCTAGCTATTATAAAAGTTGTAGATAATTGAATTACCTTTCAATAGAGACCGAAATCATTAAGTTTCGTTCATCCATTTAAAAGTTATGGCTATTTTACCGAGCACTGCTCAATCGATATCGCGACTGGCAACATCTGTGTTCATCTTCAGATTTGAGCATCTTAGAGGCCGAATTAGAATTTTTAATTGCATAGAAAAAGTTAGGATTTTTCGGGTAGATTGAGAAAATGTATTCATTTACATGATTTGGAGTAGTAGAACTGAAGTTATGTCAAATGGAAGTTGCTGTTCAGAACTAAAAATTCTGCTAGAAGTTCAGAGTTTGGTCTGCAGTTCAGAGTGTAGTTTGAGAACTTTAACTTCTGAACAAATGGCTTTGAGATAATCTTCGGTTATCCTCTTGTGATCGTTTAGAGTCCAACAACGTAAATTTTGGCCTAGCCATTTAGAAGTTACGCTCTTTTAATCGCCTGCTATCCCAGATCAAAATTTTGGGGTTGTCTTTGGGCTGATTTGGGTTTAGGGCGTAGTTGCGCTTTATGATGTTGAGCTTGTATAGTTTTGAGTTGTGTTTGTGAATGTGGTTCCTTTTCAGTTGGAGTAGCCTCGGGTGCGACTTCTTCGTGTCGCCACCCCCTCCTCGCGGTTGAGGCAAGTATATCGTGAGGTGGATTGTTTGGTAGCGTAAGGGTTATATTTGATTATGGCTTAACCACATGAGAAAAATGATATGATGTGTCACCATGTCTTACTCTTGAAATTGATTAGACTAGTATGAATCGAAATTCTTGGATGTAAGTCTTGGTTGATATTTATGCATGTACACCACGTTTTGGGCATGGTTCATGTGTTCATATGTGGTGTTTCTAAATTTAATTGTAGCCTATCAATTTAGATGGATTCTAGTTAAGATTGGGCTTTTAGTAAGGTTGATTTCTTTTTAGTAAGTATATTGTTCGAGTGATTGGCGATGGCATGAACTTGGTTGAAATGACTAAGTCAGTTTTTAGAGAGGGTGTATATGAGAATCAGTGAGGTTGACATGTTTTTATCTCAATGCTATAATTGCTATCTTAATGTTTATGATGAAATCTTATAGCAAATGACTATCCTGTTAATGGAGGAATGTCGGCAACCAAAAGGTGAGTATGTGAGTTGTTCTTTTGAGTGTGTTTTCGATTGCATCAGTTGCATTCATGTTCCGCATGTGACATAGGCCAGGTCGGTGAGAAAGTCATAATTAATCCGGTGGGGTCGGTGAGAAAGTTATGACTAATCCGGAGCGCCATTTAGAAGTCCTACCTCGTAGTCCCATCCATCGTGGTGGATGGGAGCGAGTCACTAAGAGTAGGCCCCTCCACAGGATGGAGGGAAATGAGAGGGTGTACGCCGACGGACGTACACTCATTATACCGGTATAATTGTTGAAAGGTGCATGAGCATGAAGCATATTGCATTGCATTGCATCGCACATGTTGTTGACGAAAACGGGTTGAGAAAGTTAAGAGATTGCGTCGGGGACTCAATCCAAGTTGATTAAGGAGCACATTTGCGAAATGAGTAAGCTCTTTACCGTTTTATTCGCTTGTTGAATTTTAATCAGAAATGCAGTTATGCTAGTAAGTTAAGATATATTAGTTAGCTATGTTACCGTCCTTTATTGTGCTTTGCTGAGTTTCGAACTCACGCTTGTTTGTTAATTGTTTGAGGTACTCTGAGGACATCAGTGCCGGGATGGGAAATAGCATCACGTCACTCCCTTCATCACATTCAATTAATAGTTTGGAAGAAAGTTGTATGGTAGTATGATTGTGGTTGTGGTTAGCGTAATCTGCATGTGGTTGAGTTTGTTTTATGTTATGAGGTTTTGATTGACCTTCTAGATGCTTGTTGGAAATTGTTAGTGTTGCTATCTAGTTGTAATATTTATTGTGTTGTTTCCAACCGTCGCTTTTTAGCTTGTGGTTGATGGTGATTGCCATAGCTAGAACTTTATGTCTGTGATTGTTACATGTTATCTCTTTGCCTGCTAAGTGGATGTCCACTATTTTAGGGGAGGTGCTGCCAAGACCCGAATCTGCAAATCCGGACCTTCTGTGTATTCTGTACTAGTCCAGGATCACGCTAGTACACACAGGATAAACAGGTTGAGATACCATAATCATACACAGCGGAAATAATAGCTAAGTACCTCAAACATAATTATAACGAGTTACACGACCTTATGGTCACCTTACAATAATTCGTCACGCAGGACGATAAATAAAAGTAGCACAGTTCAATAGCGGAAGCAAAAGTACTTCAATGAACCCCTCGATCTGCCACAGGCAACTGACGAGGCTCAACCCTAATCCTCCTGACCTTCGTTGAACTCCTCTTCCCAAGCTGGTGTTGCTTCTTCTTCTGAGGTTTTTGTTGAAGCAAGGGTGAGTATACAACATACTCAACAAGTCATGCACAATGCAGTTCTATTACTACATGCATGGCTTATTCCAAAGGAAAGGCTTAAATGGTTATTTTCGCATAAAGCAGCATTTCTTTTAACGGATAATCCTATTAGGTTAAAAGCGATAAAACCATTACTATAATAATTAACTTCTCAGTTCTTTTCCAAGAGTTTGGCACACAGCCCTAGTTTGATTCATCAGTTTTTAGCACACAGCCACCCATTCCATATTTTATTTTGAAAATCTAACCCTTGACTGTAATCCCTGAGCATTGTCCAATACTGCGGACGCGGCTATTCGAATAGGTTTAACACACACTCTCTGCAGAGGCTGTACACTTTACTCACAGGATACAGTCGCTCACCACACAGGTGATTGATTGCAACAAAGTCTTTCGGAGACTAACACTTAACTTGTGAACCTCTCGATGTGCCTTTCTAATACTCCCTCACTCGAGCGAGTTTAGAACAAAGCTATCTGATTAGATGGGTACCAAGCCGTAACACAGGTACGCTCCCCCACATGGTTACATTCTTGTGTAACTGTCGCCCCGAGGTGTCAAAGGAAAGATATTAGAACCCTACTAAACTAGGCCTGTCCCATTCCAGACAAGTGGTTGTACGAGTAACTCAGTTCAAAGGCTCGCAAGGTGAAGTCCTTAACTGTCCTAGGCAAGACATCCATTTTATATTTCTCGGCACACAGCCTTTACAATCTTTGATACATCCCGTTGCCACACAGGCCCACCTGGCACGAAGCCTCCTTGCCACTTGCCCCGGTCCAAATCATTTCCCACCCCGATTTGCATTTATGCAACACATGCCAATGCCGACTTCATTGCATGAGTAGAACCACACAGGTCGCTACCCCCAATTCCATCTCATGACATCATCGCATTATTCCAAAATGCGTTCCATAATTATTTAGTCAATATTCTTTTGCAATTTGAAAGTCATTCAGCGCACACAAGCATACTAAGCAGCTAATCACGGTCTAGCCTCCCGTGTTGGCTTTATAATAGCAACCAACTCAATTTAATACTTTATGGTGACAAGGTTTTCAGGGCATACAAATGATATTAACAAGGTGGCATAAACAAGGTAGGTGTATTATCTATTCTTCCCAAATTATTCAATGTTATTTTTAGTTAACATAGCATTCATAATTTGAATTGAAATATATTTGAAAGTCTAGGGGCAATATGGTCAAAGCATGACTTGCCTTCGAAAAGTAGTTGATCCTGATCTGAAACTTGCGATGGGTCTTCGAATTCTTCACCGACAGTTCCCGTCAACTCGGAGTCTACTCGGAATAAACGTGCATACAATAAATATACTTAAACAGACAGCAAGATCAATACTAAAAATAAAATAAAATTCACCAATAAATAGTCCACATTTTTACAAATTTTTAGGAACTGGAATCGCTCAAATCGGAGCTAAGACGCAAAAGTTATAGCATTTATAAGTTTTGAAAAACCTAATAAAAGAAAAACCGAATTAATCCATTTATTTTTCTACTAGAAATCTGATTAAATCCCTTCGCTGGACATGTGTCAGCACAGGAGCCAGCCACGTCGGCTCGGTCACTGACCCGTGGGCCCCTCGGGTGACGTCATGCTGACGTCAGCACACACGACGGTCATCCCTCTGACAAGTGGGCTCGGTGGAACAGTGCACGGCCCGCTCAGGTGGCGACACTTGGCACGATTCCGACCGGTCCACGCCGACACATATTTTCCCGGCCGTTGGATTTAAATCCAACGGTCGGTATATGGCAATGGCGGAGCCTTCGTGCGGCGACGTGGCACTATCCTGACCGCACGTTCGAATTTCAACGGTCGGATCATGCCTCGGCGGCGGCTAGGGTTTTTGGACGGCTACGTGGCAAGTTTCAGCCACTGATCCAAGATCCGATGGCCATTATCAAATGCGTCGACCTTGGCTACGTGGACACACGGGTGCGGTTGGATGAAGATCCAACGGCGGCGGTTACCCGAGCGATACCCTGTTCACATGCCTACGTGGCTTAACCTAAGCCGAACATCCAAGATCTAACGGTCACAATCTACCACTATTGATCTATGCGATGAAATCTGCACCGTTGAGACAAGATCTAACGGCCATTTTTAAACGTAACCTATATGATTACATGGCCTCACTAGAGCCGCACGATTAAGATCTAACGGCCAAGATCTACCAATACCGTTTCAGCCTGATTCAAAAAGGAGTACACGTGGCTTTACCTTAGGCGTTGCATGTAGATCCGACGGTCAGGAGAGCTCGCGGTCGATGGCGGTGGTGGCAGCTTCAGAAGACCGGAGACGAAGAAGACAACTGGCTCGGCGGTGCTACGGGGCTTCTTCGGTGTGAAGAGGTGGTCCACTTGACGCGTCGTGGCACGGCGAACTCGGGACAAGCCTTGGTTGCGGCGGAGAGCGACGGACGATGGTGGAAAACGAGGGAAACCGAGGAGAGGAAGGGTTCTACTCCGGCGAGCTCGAGCGAAAGCTACGGTGTGCGATAGCGTGCGGGAGAGGGTTCAAAATGAGCGGAACGATGTGCTGCATGCAGAGGGTTATATCTCCTACTCGGACAGGCCTTGGAAAGTGTGCATATCCTCTGACATATCTCGGCGGCCAACGGGCGACGGCGGTGCGACAGTCGCTCCCTCCCGATGCGGTGCGATCAACCCGCACCATCTGATCGCGATCCAACGGCCCAAGGCGAATAACGGTTCTGCCACCCAGCACTACGTGGCGAAATCCTGGCGGTTCAAATTACTGAGATCCAACGGTCCTCGAGAGCAGATGACGCGGCCCAGCCTCAGCCATCGGATTGAGATCGAACGGTCCGGAACGGGCGGCGCTAGGGTTTCAGCCGGCGCGCACAATGTTGGGCTCGGCCCGACACTGTAGCGAAGCATTTTTCCAGTTTTAACAATTAAAATAATTCTAGAAAATCAAAGTATTTAATTAGGGCACTAAAAACACCTGAACAAATTCTAGAAAAATTCCAGAAAATATTTTAGGGCATTTAGAGCTTAAATAAAATATTTTTATTTATTTTTAATATTACTTTTCTTAAATTTAATTATTCAAGAGAAGGATAAATTTAATTTAAACTCAATTAATTTCAAATAAATCCCAAAAATCCACAAAAATTCAAATAACTCCAAAATTTTAAATTAGGTCAAATTTCGGGACGTTACACCTGGGAACCCAATACTAAACCGCACGATGCCTCAGAGAACCTGCCAGAGAAGAAGAAAACTGGACTCGAGTGTCTCTGGCGGTCAACTCTCACAAGATCAGTAGCAATCCTAGTAGAAGATATAGCAGCCGAAACTGGATTGGCTCACCTTGATGCAAAGGCCGGACCAGCCCAAGAAGGCTGCCTAAGACACCTACTAGAAGACACCTCACGCCACTGATATCTATCTTGATGGGAAAAATGAGGAATATCAAGAGAACGGTGGGTAGACTAACCATGAGCAGCTCTAGGACTAAAACTCGAATGAATACCATGAAAACCAAGTCATGGACGCTACACAAAAACAGACGACTCTCTAACCTGTCTAGTAGCAGTGTGTGCCTTAGGAGCACCCAGAGTCTGGGGATGACCCTGAATACCCCTAAGAGCAACAACATGCTCATGCCTTGTGATCTTGGCATGCTTGAAGTACAAATCTACTAGGTGACCATCCTTTGACAGAAGGTACATGAGTACTTCGCCTTGCTAGAGGCAGAAGTAACAGGAGTAGCAACCTTCTGGTCTAAAATCCCATGGACAATCCCAGTAGATCTGAACACAGTGGTACTCACCCTGGGAGCTACCACGATCTCACCACTCTTGGAGCCACACACAATGGTGGGAGGATGAGCCCGAGCATGCTCCAAGTTGTCAAATCCTAGACCCTGATTAAATCGGCTAATCTTAGATTGGTCTAGAATGAGATTGAGCTTCTTCTTGCTTCCTACAAACTTCTCAAGAGTGCTTATGAGATACTCACACTCCCGGAAGAGAGAGGCATAGGAAGAATAGGGATGAGAAGAGGAAGAAGAACCAGAAAGAAAAGAACTACCAACACGTGCATTTTTCTCCTTCAGCAAGGCTACCTCCATCTTGAGGGCCTCACAAGAAACACAAGGAGTATTTCCAATCCTAAGAGCTTGGTCTTCTAGCTTCTTCTTATGTTTGACTTGGATTTTATCCAAGTTCCCCTCAATCACAGAACATCGCAAACAATTTTCTTGTGATTTGTCTAGTAAGTTCTTAGCAAGTTTAGCACACTTGACATTTAAAGATTCATTGTTAAGTTTTAGTAGCTTACAACCCTCACATTAGCTGACTAGATCCTTAGAAGCATTCATTTCAAGTTCATCATTTCTAGAAGAAAGCTTCCTTTGGTGAGTGCTCATAGCATCAATTTCAGCAAGTAGTTTAAGGCTATTAGCACAAGATGGAGTAGAATGAGCATGAAAAAACTAGCATATAAAGACATAGCATCAACAAAATAAGTTCTAGAATTCATTGACCTAAGACTCTCAAGCTCAATAAACACACTATCATGCATAGTCCTTAGGTTCTCTAGCTCCACAAATAAAGTATCACACAATAAACAATCATCAGAAACTCGGGAGAGAGAAGATCTAAAAGAAGCTAACTCCCGAGTCAAGGTACCTACTTTCTTCTCAAGCTCTATACTCTTAGCTCTAGCTCAAGCATGAAATTTTCCTAGTTTGCAAAAAACTTCATTAAGTTGGTCATAAGAGGGTACCTCGTCTGAGTCACTGTAGAGCTCGGAGTCGCTGATGCCATTGGTGTCGGCCATGAAGCATATGCTGGTGATGTTGTTGCCGCCTTTCTTCTCTTGCAGATCATCCTCGCCTTCATCACTCCAAGTCTCTGTGTCGGAGAGGTTGATATTGTCGAGGGTGGCAAGGATACGGTGGAAAAGCTTCTTGTTCTTCGAGAAGTTGCGGTACTTCTTCTCATATACTGGCTTGTGAGCTAGTGGCTTCTTGTTGTAGTTATTGTCGGTGTAGTCGATCTTTCCCAAACTGCCAGAGTCGTTCTTGCCCTTCTCTAGCTTGAGGCAGTTCACTCGAATGTGGCTGGGGCCACCATACTTGAAGCAGGTGATCATGCCACCTCTCTTCCTCTCTCTCTCACCCTCTTGTATGCACGAGAGAATATTTGAGCCAAAAGAGCAAGCTCAGTTTCTGAAAATTTTTCCAGTTAGTCATCGCTTAGCTCACAAAGGGTGAAGCGAGAGAACCCAATAGAAAGATCAAAAGAAGATCCAGTGAGATCAGTGACTAAGGCCATCGACTGATATTTTGTCCTGCGAGAGACAACATCGATCTCATGAGTCTTGAGGCGAGAATAGAGCCCATCAAAAGTTAGAGTTGACAAGTTGGTAGTGTCCTTGATGGTGGTCACTTTCATTTCCCAAACTCAAAGATCTAATGAAGTAAAAAAATATCGAGCATTATCCGAGTCAAGATTTGTGCAACCAACTGCTCGAAGATCACTGAAGATCTTTGTAAAATGACCAAAACACTCATGAAGACTCTCACTAGCGTGTTGTTTAAAATTGTTGTATTCACACTTGTATTGGTCTTGCCTCACCGTCTTGATTTGAGTAGTGCCCTCATGGTAAGCATCGAGGGTTACACAGATCTTGTGTGTAGAACAAAGGTGAGAGATCCTATCATACTCACTACGGCCAAAGTCTTGTATTACGATGTTCCTTGCCTTAGTGTTTGCCTCAACGTCAGCCATATTGCCGGCCGTGATGTTCCCATTGGTAGAAACCTCATACGGGAGCTTCACCTTTTACCATATCAGGAAACCCTAGGCAGTGATGTACGACTCCATCCGGGACTTCTAAAATGGAAAATCAACTGTAGAAAAGATAGGAGACTTAGTGGAATATTTGTCTGACACCATGGCTCTCGAGACTAGTCAAGATCTGTGGAAGAGCAAAACTAGGCTCTGATACCAATTTTGAAGGATCGAGATGGCAATTAGAGGGGGATGAATGATCCCAATTAAAATTTTCTCCCACTCAAAATAATCCAAAATAAGCCCTCAAACAAATTAAACAAAAGAAGCAAATTAGATGATTGATTTTTCCCTGCAAGGCCGGTATGACTGGAGAGGGTGCGGTATGACCGAAGATTGGTATGACCGGAGAGGGTGTGGTATGACCAGGCTCAAGAACAGCCGGGAAAATCAGTATGTACAACAAAAGCAAAAATGATCCAACTTTTGATTGGATGGTCAAAAACTCATGAAACTTGGTAGATGTGATCCGAAAGATGTCAAGAACTTATTCCAACTTTCAATCACAAGGATTGATGACAAAGTTCTCACCTTTTTCACTTTTAAGGAAGAACACACCAAGTTTGAGCAACATTCAAGAACTAGATCTAATACTTGCTTGTGTGTTTTTGATGATCAAGGTGATCTTAGATGACTTCCCACACATCACAGCAGGTAAGAACACAAGTCCTAAACCTTAGAAACACGATCAATGGGAATGATTCATTCAAGAAATCAAAACCAGTTTCTTTCAAGGAAGTTGCTTGGAGTTGCCTATATGATTGTGATATGATGTAAAGAAGATTCATCCTTCAATCACCATCCTTGGCACAAGAACCAAAAGCATGTAGAAGGTGGGGAGGCAAATCCAACTTGCAAGAATTTAAGTGTGGAATTGAAAACACAATGTAAATGCGTAAAGTAAATTAAGCATTGAAGGAAAAGGATTTGCATTTCTGGAAGGGAGGTTTACAAAACCTCACAAAAAAGTGGGCAAGAATTCAAAGGAGCACAAAACCTCTAAAACTTTCAAGAGGGGGAAGGCTATTCCTACCCCTCTATTTATACTATTCTTAGGCCACCTACCACCCTTGGATGAGTCTCTCAACCCTGGAGCACACCATCAAGGGCTAGGATTAACCCACTCACACAGCCATGCAAGGGCTAACCCAAAACTCACACATATAATGGGTTTTCTTGCATGGTTTTCAAAGCACACTAACTAGACCCGCAATCCTATCAACTAAACCGTGATCCGCTGGCCCTCATTGATTTGAGAAGCATCTAGCTAGCATCTCATCCATTCCTTGTCTTCTTGGTTTGCACGAACTCCGTCTCCGATCTTCTTCCTAGCGATCCTCAATTGTCTAGAACTCTTACGCTCCTCGCCTAGTCTCGGTCATCCTCTGCCTCACCATGACTTAGCACCGTCATCCTACAGCCATCAAAGATGAGAAAAACCCATCACATAGCAATGTCCAAAAAGATATTCAATCAAATTCATCAAAAATCACAAATTGAAATTCACTCTCGCTCATAATGGCCGGTGCTACCATCCTCAGCTCGGTAGCACCACTTCCCGGACATACTTCCCCCTGGCCATTATGATCGGCCCCCAAAAACTCAAAGAACCCCTCTTTGGAAAACCACATCGGCCTAGGGCCGATGCAACCACTGTTCGGTCTTGATCAACATACTCGGTCGCGACTGCCGCCTAATATGCACTACAAGAAGCAGGGAAAAATTAGTGGGCCAAAACCCACAATTTGAAAAAACTCCCAATTTAAGTTAAATTAAATTGTGGGCAAACCGTCAATTTAGTTCACGAATTTAACTCGACGAAATTAATCAATTAAATTCGTGGGTACCCACAATTTAAATTAAATCGTGGGTACCCACAATTTAAATTAAATTCGTGGTGGTTCTTGAAAAACCCACAATTTATGACTAAATCGTGGGCCAGAAAAACCCATGAATTTAATAGTTAAATTCGTGAGCCAATAAAAACCCACGAATTTAACAGTTAAATTAGTGGGGTTTAAAACCCACAATTTAAGCATTAAATTCGTTGGTTTTTATTGGCCCACGAATTTAACAGACATTTGTACAAAAAAATATATATATCCATATCGAAAAATAACGTTTATTCATTTATACTCAAAGAATACATGGGCTCAAGATAATTCATTTTTAGAGATCAACTCGCGACGGCTTACAAGATGAACATATATAAGGCAATGACCTAGGTCAAGAATAACAACGATCCTATATAAGGCAATGACCTAGATCAAGAATAACAACGATCCTATATAAAGCAATGACCTAGATCAAGAATAACAACGATCCTATATAAGGCAATGACCAAGCCTCCCGGCGACGGGCCTCCTCTCCGCTCTGACAGAAGTTAGCCTTCTTCTGAATTTGGATCATAATTCAACAAAAACTAAGTCGCCAAAATATACAAAATTTCGGCATGACCTCTCTAGTAAATAGGACATCCACTCAGCAGACAAAAAAGCATTTGCAATTATATTATATATATCAATCTCTCAAACCAAAAGAAGACATTCTAGCAGATCAATCTATTCAGTAGCACGGGGCATATATATATGTCGTTCTGAAACATTTTACAAAAAATTCAGGTGCAGCAATGAACAGATCAAGCTGCGAGCTCGATTTTCCTTCGGGCCTTGCAATACAACATACATAATGTAGCACTACCCATAATAACAAAACGATGCTCATCTACCTGTCAACCAGAAAATCATGCACATACTCCAATCATAACCTTATAATCTCCTCCTGATGGGATTTTCTCTACCTTACGGCATTGCTTAATGCACAAACCAGACTAGAAGCCATCTACGCTTGTCAAACCATAAACAGAAGGAAAACGAACATACATATGATTATGGACAATGGTTGGACTGAAAGAATCCTTATTTGCCATCATTCCTCGTGTCTTATTGCAGAATTCTTTTTCTGCTGTTCGCCAATCAACTTCAATCTCTGAAACTCTGTATCAACAGGGTATGGGAAGATGTCATGCTTAATATTTAGCCGATCGAACACAATTGTGCCATTGCAAAAGATAAAATTAAGGAGTAATATTCCTACAACAGATCACTATTCACTACATAAAACACATGCAAGTAAAGGAGTAATATTCCTGAAAACATACCTTTAGATCCTTTATCAAACTTCTCCAAGAAAGTCCGAGTACAAGTACGACGACAACAACAAATCCTCCTTTTCTAGGGCCTTGTCAAAGGATTCCTTAAACGATTCTAAAGTTTTAGCCCGTAGATGACCCGAGAAGAGATTGGTAGGCAGGACTGACAAGCTAGGAGACAAAATGGGCATTGGTGTAAGAATTAAGTCATCGAAGAGAATGCTTACTAGTAACGATAAATGCATAAACACGAAACTCGAACAACAAAATAATCAGCAGATCGTAAGACAAGATCAATGAATGGAATTTTCAATTGGGATTGTATAAGCAAATCTATAGATAACACCAGTTGAGGCAGGAAAATGAACACACTAGAATGTTCTGGACTCAATGTTAAATTTCGATTTTGCTATAAAACACTTCCACTCTTCCACTAATCATTACGAGAAAGTATGATAATCCGTAATCGGGAATGAACATCAAGATTGGTCACCCAGATTAAATTCCGGTAACTAGTATGGTAAATGGAGATGGACCGATCCATTTTACATAGACCATAAATACCCATGCCAACTCATGATTAATCTTTGGGAAGTAAGGAGCGAGCAAATACCATATGATACATCATACAACAAATGAAAATGTAACCGACATAAAAACTCAAAAGAAGTATGGGGAACACGCAAAAGTTTAGACTCAAGTTCTGCTTTTTGAACTTCGACACCTTCATCAAAATAAATAGCCTCCATGTCATACACGCAATTTGTAGAAAAACAACATCATCATATGCAAGGAATTTTATTCCCAAATCCTTTATTCCTTATAATAACATATGCCAAGAAATAAGCATGGTGCGCATCTCGATGGATGATAACCTATGTAACTAGCCTATAACAAATAAATATGCTTTATTATTTGCTTTTCCATTTTCTAACAACCTACAAGAAAAGTTCATTATGGATAGCAGGAAAAGGAATACTGAGGTTCCAAACCAGGACCGATCTGAACTCACTGGTTTGATGTCATTAGTAAGTTTCTACAGTTTTATTGAAAACATGTGACTATGTTTTACTCTTGGACAAACTTGGCTAGAATTGATCTGACTCGGCTAGGAAAAAAATGACTGATCCCACAACCAGCCAGCCTGACTACTAAGTGGTAAATGGCAGTAACCAACTGGTCCCCGTAAGTTTTCTGAAACTTGGGAAAACCACAGCCATAATAAGAAAACAATATTGATCAGTTGATTTCAAGAATCTATGGAACATATATAAAGCTTTCATAGCATTAAAAGTTTATGCTTTGGAATCGGCTAGAAATTTTAATTAACACTTAGGGGTATTGTAATAACAATATTTAGATGCAGAGCAAGAAGAAAATAAGATATTCTTCCAGAGAGTATATAAGGTTCATCCATGTTCCACCCAGATTCAGTGCGAATGAAGTAGCACCTGACAGGTGAAGTGCATTTCTTGTTTTTCTCTTCTTCTTTTTTCTCCTCTTTACCGCCATCCTTGTAAACTGAGAAAGGGACATCAATCAATAAAGATCATGATCATATCGAAGTCAGTCTTGGTGTCTTTCTCCATAAACTTTACTACGAGGACATTGTGAAAACATTGAATAGCAGGTCAAGATCATGATGAAAAAATAAATATGAAAAACTGTCATAAAAATATTAAAAGCTTCACAAACCTTGAAAACTTTGACTACGGAATCCCCTCTTATCTCGACATTACAATGGCATATTTTCGTTGTACTTGGATCCAAATCAAGGTTCTGCAAGCATCGAATGGAGGAAACGAGAATAGTTCCATCGGGCTCATGTTATCACTTATTATAGACGAATAAACACAGATAGTAGAGAGAGAAAAGATAAATGACATGTCGGTACAATGTAGAATATCCACGTTGATAGACATCAATCCTGATGCTCAATGAGTATATAAGGAGTTCTACACGAGTGTTGAGACTTACAGGTAGCAACGTGTGTCCCCTTAAGGCCTCAAGTATTGCACAGGGAAGATATATATATACAAAGCAAATCAGCCATTTTATAACATATATTAATCTGGCACAGAGCAATAACTCCTTCTAATGACAGAAATTGAAATAATTAAACCATACTCATACTACAAGATTGAAACCAACCATCTTCACATTCAATCTTATTCAACACATCACAATATTACCTCTACTAAAAGATTGAAACCAACCTTTTAACTCTTTAAAACCGGCTTAAAATTAAGTCACCGAAATATACAAAATTTCGGCATGACCTCTCTAGTAAATAGGACATCCACTCAGCAGACAAAAAAACATTTGCAGTTATAATATATATATCAATCTCTCAAACCAGAAGGAGACATTCTAGCAGATCCTTAGATAATCAATCACACATCCAACGGCAATTTGTAAACTACGCAACGACGTACAACACATTACAACCGCAATAGATACAATACCTCAATAGTAATCATCAGGTATTCCTCTCAAAAGGAAAAATAAACTGTCCAAAATAGCTAGGCAGCTTACTGATTATTTCGAATGACATTCTACATTTACTTGATTGATTAATAACATGTTGAAGAAATTAAAATATTATAAAAGCAGGTCTTCAAGTAAGTAAAATTTGGAATGAACCAAAATAGTACAAGTATGGATGCTGAATCCAACAAGGTTACTAAATTTGATCTTTGAATCCAACAAGGTTACTCTTAATGAAGTATTTCAAATCCTACCAAGACAGAAGATCCTTTCTTCACTTGTACTTTGATGCTGAATCCAATTGACCTTGCTCCAATTAATATCAAAAACATGGAACCTGCTCATAAGAAAATAAGGGAAAAGCGATTCATGTATTCACTCAAATTGGTCTCGAACAAATAATCAAGGATACCACGAAATTGTAGAAGAGTACTAGGAAAGTCTTCCCCTACTTCAAAAGAAGTAAACTAGGTTTTGGCATATGAAAGGAATACTTCTATGATAGAATGGGCAAAAACAAATAAGATCATGTCTGATTAACATAACACATTATACATTTTGTAACTAAGAGTGTTAGCCACTAGTCAAGTTGAGACAATTTACAGTCAAGTCCAAAAGTCATAGCCAAGACATTAACCTTTATTTCAGTTAACTCAGTACACTGATTCAAGGAATTATTCAGTTAATGATTACAATACATTATACAACAAAAGTACATCACAAATAATTCCATACCGGTTGCCTGCAAATCATAAACAATGAGCCGTATTAGCTTTTCCTTTGGTTATTTTATTATCTATAAAGTAGATGAGTGTGAAAGGTGTGTTAGGTAGTGTAAAGAAAAAACAACAGATGAATAAACATCATTTCTGAACTTACAGAAGCTTCCACAAGACGACGGTACATGGTGAGGCCCACATGGACAGCAAATAGGCTAGTGCAAACCAATGTAGAGGAAAAGGTGAGCATCATAAGGAGATTATAAATGATATCCAGATATAGAAGTTATAACACAAACAAAGGCATGTTGGTATATGTGCCTTTGTGTTAGATTAATACTAGCATATCCCCCGACTTCTTCGCCGAGTCACTTAAATGATGCCTACTGCCAATCAACAATTCTAGACTAAAAATTTCTGAAGGGTGCAATAGAAACGTGTCTTTTTAGGAAAGAGTTACCTTTTCAAGAAAAGATGTTTACATTTTAACTAAATTCTACCATTTCAACAAAAATGTGGCAAACAAAAACATCTCTTAAATATTTAAGATCTGATGGTTAGCATGGGAACATGGCATTGCGGGGACGCTAAATTGGGAGTCGATTTTTGAGTAAAGAAGGATATACTCAACCATGCAGAATAAGAGGTTTAATATTATCATATATCAATATCTTGAGATAATAATAATTAAGCATACAGTAAAATGTTTCTTACCTCTGTTTGCTTGATTACATGGCCGTTCTCATCCCGTAACCTAACCATACTCATGGAAAAAGCACCATTGGTATATAAACAATATTGAAAATGCTAAATAAATTCAGAGTCCACCAAAAAGTTCATAAATATGACCCCAGTACAAGGATCTACCGAAGGCTCATGTTTTCTTTAACAAAGAGCCCATCACACACATTTGAAATTTCATGAAATTATGCTACAAATGGAATGAAACATGATTTTATGACACGCTAACTGGTAAAACAATAGGTAATGATGATGTATCAACAGAATCATGAAATATGTTACCTTTCACAAGCTTTAACAATGTTAGCACCAGATCTGGTTCACATTTGCGTGTCTTGACAAACTGTTCCTTAGGTTTGTAAGCAACATCCTGAAGAGACATACAAAGAAGAAAGGGCTTGAGAAACACTAAGAATTACATCGATTTCATAAACAAGAAAGAAAATTTTCTGACAATCTGAGCCAAAACTACAGAGCAAAAGCACATGGAAATTTCTCGAGTCATCTGTTATCACAAGTTACAACTCAAGGCATAATTAACATCTCGGCTTCCAAAAACCAGGCCCCATCAAGTGATAGCAAAGCATATTGAATGGTATTCGAAACTTATATAGCTTGGAACATTTCGAAATCACGTAATTTGATCTCCCGATCCAGATCTTGCGTGAAGTCTCTCTAAATGTGAGCCTATTCCATGGCATTTTGGAACCAACACCTTAACCGATTGGTGGAGCAGACATTGATTCAGACGCCGCTAAGAGCTTTCAATTAGTATGTTCCGCTCAAATGCCACAACCGTAAAAATAAGACCAACTCCACTAATCCAAAACCTATCTACACACGAAATTGTGCACATGCAAACCCATCACTATCGAGGCACAAAGTGCACATACGAGGTACAACAACCATTGTCGCTAGTAATACACATGCCGAGAGCGGGCTAAGAGCAAAGGTTTTACCGATGTAGGTGAGGCGAGAGCGCGAACGTGGCGGTCTTGCCGATGGTAATGACAGGGGATCCGTATTCTGCTCGCCTTCGTGTCCTTATCATGCACGTCCACCACCTTCGCCACTAGTGGCGCCTCCCGCCGCTCTGGAACCCCACCCAACACACGCACGCAACCGTCATCACGGTAGTCACTCGAGCGCGCAATTCGATTGCGGTGGAAATGCTCGTGCGGAGGGCGGAGCAGAGGCGCTTACGGAGCCGCCGGGGACATCGGTCGAGGGCGATCTTCCGGTCGCAGGAGAGGCGCCGCCGGCTTCGAATCGCGGGCCTGGCCGAGGCGGGACTTGGAGAGGATCTCGAGCGCTGCGCCGCCGCGACCGCGCGCGAGGAGGAGGACGGGAGGATGGCGAGAGAGAGGCGGCGAGGAGGCATGGCGGCGAGGGCGCGTGACGGGGGCGGCGAGGGCACGGCGAGGGCGCGCGACCGGCGGATGGTGAGGGCGGGGCTGGGCGGGCGGGCGGTGGGCGGCAACCGTTGGGGCGGCAAGTGGCGCGGCGACCGCGGGGCGGCGATCGAGGGCGCGGCGACCGACTGGTGGCGGAATGGGGAGGAGATCGATGGGCAAACATAGCGCGCGGAATGGCCGAATGGGGGAAATTTGCTAGCTAGGGCGCGGTTCTCTTTCGGCCAGCACTTAAATTCGTGGGCTCCGGAAAGCCCACGAATATAACCATTAAATTCGTGCGCCAGTATAAAGAACCCACGAATTTAATTAAATTCGTGGGTCTCTGTATGTGGCCCACGAATTTAATTAAATTCGTGGGTTTTTTTGAAACCGTCGAATTTAAATCTTTAAATTCGTGGGTTTTTTTTTTGACCCAAGAGTTTAAAAAAACCCACGAATTTTTCACTGTTTCTTGTAGTGATGACCAGACCATGGATAGTCATACCACTCCTAACAACATTTAAATTTTTTCAAATTTTGATTTAAACTTCAAATCTACTTCAAACTCAAACATTGTTAGCTTTAAATATTATCAATAACTCATCACAAACACATGTAGACCTCCACATGGTCTTTCATGATAAAATTGTGAAAACTTTTGGATAGCTTCCTAGAAGAGATATGCACTCATGGAAAAATTTATGAAATGTTTACATTGCTAGAGTTACCTACAAAATTGGTGAAGTTAGGTTCTATCTAGAATTGCTATTTTGCACATACTACCTCACTTTTTGAATTTCTAACCCCCGTTCCTTAAGTCAAAATTCTACGAAATTCCAAGGGTTTAGTCTCAACACAGTGATGACCTATTGAATATTTTAGTGGCATTTTTCTATATCTCTGAAGGATCAAGATGGCGAACAGAGGGGGGTGAATGGTCGCAAACAAAATTTCCCCCAAAATACTCCAACTAAAACCTCGACAAAATCGCTCAAAGGAAATCGTGAAAAAACCGAAAAACTAGACAACTATGTGTATCCCTAGCTTGCATGGATAAGTATCATAAAATATGTGGGGATATTTGAGTCACAATCCTAGTTGTCTAGTGTCCAAAATAAAGAGGAATCAATCCAACTCTTGCTTTTAGAAAGGAGATCAATTCAAATCACAAAAGTCACTTTCAGAAAAGCAAAAGCAGAATTTCCAGAAACTGTCCTCAATTTGAAAACGTGGTTGGTGGGTTTCTGCAGATCAAGAAATTTTGAGAATTTTTCTCCCTATGAGAAGAAGAGTCATGAATAATTCCACCAAATTTAACCTCAAAAACCCTTACAGAAAAAATAGGAAAAATCTAAGAACACAGTCAGTCAAGAACTTCGAGCAGAAAGTTTGGGGCTCAGTTTTCACCTCATGACGCCCAAATGGTAAAACAAGTGGACTCTAAAATTTTATTACAGGTGAATAGTGGAGTCCCTCACCTTCTCCAATAAGAATCACTCAAAAAGGAGTTTTCTAGAATTTTTTAAAAATCAAATACTAACTGCTGCGCGAAGAACAAGTTCTGGACAGAGTTGAAACTTAAAAGAAAAGATGATCTCTACTCAATCCAAGAGTGCAAAAGAGATTTAAAACCATATGAACACACTCAAAACATCCAATATCAGCATTTAGAAGGAGGGGAGGCAAATCCAAATTGCATGAATGTAAATTGTGGGAAAGTAAATGCGTAAAGTAAATGCTGAATTTAAATTGCGTAAAGTAAAGACATAATGTAAATGCGAAAATTAAATTCACAATAAGGTAAAGAAATTCTTTGTATTTCTGGTGGGAAGGTTTGCAAAGCCTCACTTCATGTGGGCAAAACTCAAAGGAGCAACTCAAACCTTCAAGGGGAGGAGGCTACCCCTCCACCCCTATTTATACTACTCTTAGGCCACCTACCACCCTTGGATGAGTTCCTCAATCCTAGAGAACTCATCTAAGGGCTAGGATTTGCCCACTCACACAGCCATGCAAGGGCTAATCCAAAACCCACACACATACCGGGTTTTCAATCACGGTTTTCAAAGCAAACTATCTAGACCCGCTAACCTATCAACTAGACCGCAATCCGACGGCCCTCATTGATCCACGCGGTATCTAGCTAGCATCTCCTTTCCTTTTCTTCTTGGCTTGCTCGGACTCCGTCCCGATCATCTTCCGGTGATCTTTCGACCGTCTGGACCTCTGACGCTCCTCGCCTAGTCCCGGTCATCCTCCACCTCACCATGACCTAGCACCGTCGTCCTGCAACCATCAAAGACAAGGAAAAACCTTCACATAGAAATGCCCACAAAGATTGATGCATCCCTCCCGGGTGCGCAACGTGCCCATCGCGGCCCAGCCGTATGGCGCACGTGCCTTGCCCGGCGAGCGGGCTGCCCAACTGGCCCAGGGGCGTGGGCCTTGGCCCAACGAGGGAATACATACTTTGGCTACCATAGCCAGGCCATAAGAGTCCCATGTGGCCCCCAAAAGACTAGCCTGATGGGGGAGGGTTGCTCTCCCTTTTAAGGTGGTATTCTCTCCCCTCTACAAGCAAGGTGGTACTATCATTCCCACCCTCTTGTTTGGGACCTAGCTCGATACCAATCGATGCATCCCTCCCGGTGCATAGCGTGCTCTTCATGCCCACCAGTATGGCGCCGTGCCTCGCCCGGCGAGCGGATCGCCTAAGCCCAGGGCGTGGGCCTTCGCCCAATGAGAGAATACACACCTTGGCTGCCATAGCAGTGCCATAAGAGTCCCATGTGGCCCCAAAAGACTAGCTTGATGGGGAGGGTTGCTCTCCTTTTAAAGTGGTATTCTCTCCCGTCCACAAGCAAGGTGGTACTATCATTCCCACCCTCTTGTTTCGGGTCCTAGCTCTGATACCAACTAATGCATTCCTCCGGGTGCAAGCGTGCCTTCGCAGCCAACCAGTATGGCGACGTGCCTCGCCCGTGAGCGGATCGCCTAAGCTGGCCCGAGGGGCTCCCAATGAGGGAATACACACCTTGGCTGCCATATCCAGGCCATAAGAGTCCCATGTGGCCCCCAAAAGACTAGCCTGATGGGGGGAAGGTTGCTCTCCCTTTTAAGGTGGTATTCTCTCCCCTCCACAAGCAAGGTGGTACTATCATTCCCACCCTCCTGTTTCTGGACCTAGCTCTGATACCAACTGATGCATCCCTCCCGGGTGCGCAACGTGCCCTTCACGGCCCAGCCGTATTGTGCACGTGCATCGCCCGGCGAGCGGACTGCCCAACTGGCCCAGGGGCGTGGGCCTTGGCCTAACGAGGGAATACACACCTTGACTACCATAGCTAGGCCATAAGAGTTCCATGTGGCCCCCAAAAGACTAGCCTGATGGGGGAGGGTTGCTCTCCCTTTTAAGGTGGTATTCTCTCCCCTCCACAAGCAAGGTGGTACTATCAAAGATATTCAATGATTATCCAAAATCCTTTTTAGATTTTTAGGTTTTCAAAACTTAGCTTTTATAACTTCAAAACTCAGTTTTGCTCAATTTGAATGCCATAAGAAGTAGAACAAGGCTCTATGACATCATTTTTTTGGAAAGCCATATACTTTGAATTTCAAGATGAGCACAAACTCCATTTGAAGTGTACGATGAGAAAGTAAATCTATAGAAGGAATGAGAATAGCATTCTACGTTTTCCCAAATAAGCTTTTATAACCAAAATATTTTTTTGAGAGGAAACTTGTCCTTACTTTACCAACCATGCTAACTAAGGATTTTTCTATAGTCGTATGGGCTCTGACACCACCTCTTGTGGGTACATGGAAATACGAATCGATCCTCGCTCATGAGTTGGACTTAGAGGTGACACCCATACTCTACTTATGTACTCACTGTCACCCAAAAGTCCTGTGCACAAAGTATTAATTAGATGGCCCTCACCCAAACAAATATGAGCCACCTAGTTGCACTGTACACACTTACGCAACCAAGATAGTTTTGATTCCATTCTAAACAACCATACCAGGATTGAAACCAACTCATCCAAGCATAACACTCACCGTCCATCTCAGAACCTTAGTATCACCCAAACCCATTGAGGGGAGCACGAACAATAGTCAAGGAATGATGATCGCTTGAGTTTATGCATTAGACGGTTGAAAGCAATTCCAAGTATCTGGATATGTGTCTAGTGCTAATTCCCAAGATCAACACCTAGCACCCACATATCCTGCATTCGAAATCGCATCATATCACATGCGCATATCTAAGCAGTTGACATAGTATAAACATAAACTAGAAACTATTACAACTACTTAATATTACAAGTAGTGGTAGACTGGCCAAATATTACATACCAAAAGTAAATCACAGTAGAAAATAAAATTAAAGCAAAAGTAGGACAGCGGTATGCCCATCCATAAATACAAAAGGCAACCGACTTGGAAAAGCCCAAGTATATCCATCAACATAGTCGTCGAACCCTGGTGCAAAGTACGAGTCGTCGGGGCACTCTTCCGTACCTTTGTCTATATTATTTAGATTAAGCAATGGTGAGTACACGTATGTACTCATGAGATTTTAATGTATGGAAATATAGTAAATGAATGGCTAGAACAAGGATAACACGTCACTACACTAAGTCTCATCTTCGGCATAAAGCAAAAATTTTTTGCAAGTGAATTTTTCATCAATCGATAACAGAATCGTAAAGAGCATTTGATAGAAAGCTAAATAAAAGTAAGTAAAGTTCATATACATCAATTCATAGCCCTCCCTAGTTGTGAATAGTGAGAAAACCCTGCCACCCTTGGTTCACAAGTTCACCAACCCGTTCCAACACTATTTCTAAAAGTTTTCGTAAAAACAAGACTATACTTGACAATATTTTTCCCAAATTGCTCATGACTGTGAGCATGGCTAGTTTATTAGATTTTAATCTCTATAGAGAGTGTACACTTTACCTACATGACACATTCTAGCAATCATGTCAACCATGCCTCGCGATACGTACTATACCCGATTTGCTATATTGTGACGAAACCACTCAACTAGTTAAAGTTTAGCCTTACACCAGCCTTGATGATGTTAAACCCTTGCCAAAGTCTAGAGATATAAACCAACACGTGCTATGCTAACAATGGTGTACGCCATCATGTCCTCTCCCCATTGCAAGGCATATAGCATTGTATTGGAATGCTTTGGCCCCAACACCTCAGTGAAGGGAGAACCTACAAGCAACATCGTACCAGTTTGTCCTTACTACTCCGATCTACCCAAAATGCAAGGTTAAACTTCAACTAATCTAGTAAGCTAAGGCTATCCCATACTAGCACATAAGGTTGCACCAAATCACTTAGGTGATAGCATCAAGTTCAGTCCTAATTGACCCAGGCAAGAATCTACCGCTAATTACGTGTGAGGTCCCTTTTCACACCTCAAGTTTAACCATAAATTGCCTGAGTCTAAACCATAAGTTTTAGGTTGGATTTTTACTAAAATACATGAAAACCATACCTCGGTTTCGTACCATTACTCAAAATTGCTTAAGCTAGATAGTAATGTGTCCCAACATTTAAAAGACACTCTAGTGAGCATGTCTAAGCATGTACATAAGATATTTCACAATTATTATCCAAGTGACACTAAGTAATGTCTACACCATAACTAGGTTACGATGGCAGGTAATCAAATGACAAGGTAAAGGTAATACATTCAATTGGAAATAGCTATGGTTCCCACAACATAGCAAGTTTATAACATACACGCATGCATATAGTTTGATAAAACAACATAACATTGTAATGTAATGGGATCAATATGTTGAAAGGAGGGTGCTTGCCTGGTTGCTCTTCGTCGGGGATGTAATTAGGGTCATACTCGGGAACGTTGTCAACAGATGTCGAAATGTCAACATCTACGTGTTAAAAATCAAGAACCGCGACAATTAGCAAACAACAACTTGTCAAATCGGGCAATAAGAAATCAGATGTTAATACCAAATGAAACATACCAAGAAGAACATGGTGGTTAAGAGTTTCAGAATTATTACATGCACAATGGTTTTTTTACTACTTTGCTTATGTGAGGCCTTTTCAATAATATGCTATGTTCATTCTTCAAATTCAAGAAACTAAAGTTATAATCATGTCTAAGGTTATTTACAAATTCAAGAGGCTAAAATTATGTATCTTGTATTTGTAGTTTCAAATTTAAGAGGCAAAAATTATTTGGATTAATAGAATTCAGACATTAGTGTAATATCACAAAAAGTCATGATTTGTTGGGGCTGTTCCTAGGCTGTTTTTGGTCTCTTTTGGGCTATTGTTGGGCCAGGTGGGGGTTATATACATCCTAACCCTAGCTGCCCCCTACCTTTTTCAATTCCCAGTAGCCACTCCTCCTTCCTCCAAGCAGCCGCACCCTCTCCCTCAATTCCCTAGCTGCCCTTTGCCTCCCCTCACCCAGCCACCCCGGTCCTTCCCCTGTGAAGTGCCTTGCCTTCCCTCTTGTGTGCCATCCATAGCCCTTCCTCCTTCATCGAGCTAGCTGCCAGCCATCCTCGTGTGCCGTTATTGCTACTGCCCTTGGGGAAGTCAAGGAAGAGGAGATCCTAAGGTTGCGATCCAAGGGGAAACATCGAAGTGGTCATCCCATCGATTCTTCGAGAGAAGGTATAACCCTACGTCAAGTTTGGTGGTGCCGGTGCTGCATTAGAATGGATTTTGGGTGGTCTTCCTACTTGTTGTGGATTGTTTTGATCATCAGGATGGGTTTGGTGTAGGTTTAGTTTTTGAGTAGAATTGGATCTAAAATTCAGATTGAGTTTCGAGGTGTTTAGGGTCATTTCTAGAGGTTTTGTATGTTGTAAAAGTTGTAGATTGTTGTATTAAGTTTAGCGGTTTAAAAGTTATGATCTGTTGAAGTGTGCTGTCCTGAATTGGATCACTACTGGAAGTTCAGAATTTGGGCAGATTTGGGATTGATGCTCAAATTGATTTTTGGGTTCTTTTGGTCAGTTCCAGAGGGGTTGAATGTTGCAAAAAATATAGATTTTTGTCTTAAGTTTCATTAGATATCAAGAACACAAAATTTGGTTCAGTGGATTAAATGTTATGACCTATGGAAGCCGTCTGTGTAGAATCTATTTGCTGTTGTATTCTGTCTCAGTTTTATGTAGTTTAGGGCTGTTTAGTGGCCAAATTAAATTATTTCAATAACTAGAGAAAGCTAGATAATTTTTTGTAGTTTTCAAAAATGTTCGAGATAGCTTTATTTTGAGTTGTATAAATTTAATTATGAATTTCTGAAGGTCACTGTCCCATGAGGCAGCAAAATGGTTTTTTAGGGCAGGAAACGAAAAGCTAATTGGTTTAATTAATGAAATTGATTAACTATAATTTGGTGAGTAACCTTTGGTAGTTTTCATAAAGTTCATGGTTTCCTCTATTTGTGCTCTTAGGTCAGAAATTTTGGTCGTTTCACCGTTGGGATAGCAAAGGGGTGAGCTGTCTGGTGAGTGAGATTGTTAGAACTAAGGTAGTGCGTAGAGGCAACGTCATTATATTTGATGTATGAATTTTTGCTGCATGATTTTGAGATGGATGCATACATATATTGCAGAAGTTATAACTTCGGGAGTGGATTCAACCTCACGTCATTCCGTTTCTTATGGGTAAAAAGGCAAGTGCATGGTAGAATGATAATTTGGTTGTGAAATGAATTGTTGTTTAGATTGATAAATATCACTTTGCTAATTTATATGATTAATGTTAACCATTGTCATTATTTATGCTTGTGATCTTGAGATGATGATATTGAGTACAAGATGTGGATGGTCACTTCGAAATTGTTGGTATATGGTGATTAGTTATTGAAAAGTATTGCATCACTTGTATTCATATCATTAAAAAGTCATATGAGCCAAGTCGGTAAAAGAGTCATATAACTAATCCGGAGTGCATAGGACAGGTCGGTAAAAGAGTCATATGAGCTAGGTCTATAAAAGAGTCATATAACTAATTCGGAGTGCATATGACTTGACCTGAGTTCTCTTGAGTAAGACCTACTTTGGTTGGCCCCTCCACTGGGATGGCAAGGGAATGAGAGTGTAACATCGACGGGTGTGCACTCAAACTATATCGGTATAAGACTATCTCCAGCAATATCCCTTCTCTTCTCTCATTCCCTTCCCCATATTCATTTCCTTCATTCCTATCATCTCCAGCACATCCCCTCGAAGGGTTTTGTATAGAGATTGGAGAGAGAATCTCTTTCTGAAAATATTCTCTCTCCAAATCCCTTCCGAAGGGAACCGTGAAGGGAATTCGTTGGAGTGCTTGGGATCTGTTTGCGAAGGAATTTGGAGGTTAAAGGGATACCGCTGGAGATAGTCTAAGCTATGAAAGGTGCATATGAGCATACAAGCATATTTGCATTGCATAGCATTGCTAACGATAAATGATGGTTAATGTGATGATTATGATAAATGGTTATGTGGATGAGTCATGAACTCATCCAATGATGACTAATGTGATAAATGTGACAACTAGTATGATACTGTTTCTTACATATTGGTTGAGTCATGGATTCACCCTTGCTGGATTTAAATGTGATAATTGGTTATGTTATTGTTTTATTATGCACTTTACTGAGTTTTGGACTCACGCTTGTTTATTGAATTGTTTTTAGGTACACTGAGAGCAACATATGGGAAGGGAAAGTAGCTCAATCATGTCACATGATAATCTAACACCCTTCAATGTTCTCTAGTACTTAATCTTGAATAGATCATTGGTTTAAATTTAGACTCTCCCAACCTTGGAATATGTTTAATAAAACTGTCTATGTGAAAGGTCATTTGGTTATGTGTATGTTACTATTGAGGTTAGGTTAGATGAAAATTATGGTCATGGATAGACTATTGTTAAACAATGTGATGGCGTTAGGCTTTGCCTTGTTAAATTACGCTTATGGTTTATGTTAATGTCATGAGACAATCAAATTTAGGCCCTGTTTGGAAACAATGTATTTCAAAACTATGGTTTTGATATACTATGGTTTGCAATTGTTTTGCCATGAATACCATGGTTTTACCAAACTCCTTTAAAACCATGGTATTTTTTGGAACTACCAACTGTTTAGATGCAATATCACAAACCATGGTATTTGAGTGGAAATAGACTAGAAGCTAGCCAAAACCATGAAAACTTTGGGTTGGAGTGGAGTTTCAAATACTCCAAAAATACCATGGTATCTACCAAACCATGGTTTTTAATACAGAGCTTTTGGCATGGTAACCAAACACCTCATGGTATAAAATACCATGGTATTCTTAGAAACCATGGTATTGCCTAGAAACTATGAAAATACATTGCTTCCAAACAGGGCCTTAGCTTGTTATTATTACGTTCATTGTATTTACTTGTGAGTAACTGTAACATCCCCAATTTCGGGTTTCTGCTAAAAGCTAATTTAAAATTAATTAATTTCAAATTTTGGTTTTTCTTCGGTGTTCTAATTAACCTGGCATCCTTATCCATCCGAAATTGGAGTTCAATCCTTCACCGTCCGCAAAGTCAAAATTCTAAATTCCGGTCCTTATTCGAAATGTCACCCGAGTTCCAGAATGCTCCAAAAATCCCAAAACCTATTGCATTAGGTTCCAAATATTTCAAAACATTTTTAGGAATTTTCTCAAGAATTTTTGAATCTCTTTGCAATTTTATCTCTCGCGGTCTTTCATCAAATTCAGTTTATTCGTTCCAGAATTGTCTCAAATACAAAATTCATCCAAATTTAGTGAAACCAATTTTATTGGGTTCCAAATAATCTCTAGTATTTTTAGAAATTTTTCCAGGATTTTTAGATCATTTTTGCTATTTTATTCCTCGCGCTTTTGTCCCTTCATTTCTTCCAACCAACGAGAAGTCGACACGTGGTGGGGTACTGTTCATCTTCTCCAACGTATCAGGTCTGTACAGAATTCGATTCCAAAGCTAGCTTCAACTTCAACCCTTCATATCTCTCTTCATGAATGTCCAAATCATGCATGGCCAGATCCGTTGCGAAGAGGAAGACGAGGAGAACCCATTCCCCATAACCATTCATCTTTTAACCCACCAAAATTTGATTAATTGACTAGAAACCGTTTTGCACTAAAACTTCAATAACTCGACCGTTTCTCAACGAAACGATGAGTTTCCACTTCTCAAACGTGCGTATCAACGTCCTCTACCCCGTGCTCACCTTGCCCCATTGTTCCTGTTCTGTTCCCTTCTCCAAAACTCACGAAAACCGACGTCCGGCGTCCTCCAAAGACACCGGCGAGCCATCTCTTGCTCCGGTGAGTTTCTTGACAAATCAACCACGTCACTTTGTGCCTTTTGCCTCCAGGATCACAACCATTCAATCGGATTTGATTTTCATTGCAGTTTGACTCCGAATTTCAAGTTTGATCGTCGTCGGCCGTCGCTCCATTCGTCGTCGATTTCTCTCAATTGGGTACGAACCGATTCAATTCCTTGCACCCGTAGACTCCCCTTGATGCTAGCTACACCGTGCTCACCTTAGTTTCAAGAAATTTTCACGTGTTTAGCCGTCGCGCCGTCAGCCTGATTTTGGTCGCCGGTTTTGCTTCGCCGTTGCCGTCCTAGTGCTCCTCGCCGCTGGCCAACGTGAGCATGGGCTTCACCTCGCCTCACCGCACCTCCGCCGCCCCTCGGCCGGCTGCCTCCACCACCGTGTGCTGTCGCCACCGCGCCACCATGCCGCCACCTGAGCCCAGCCGTGCAGCGCCGCCTGGCCGCCGCGCCGCCGCCGCCGGCCAGCCGCCGCCGGTCGTCGCCCCTCCGGCGAGCCTCTTCCCCACTGGCCGAGCTACCCTTCCCCTCTGTTCCCTTGTTTGGTTTTGCCTTGCGCTGCTTGTTGCTTTCCATGGCGTTGCCTTTGTACAGACCATTGGAGATGAAGGCCATAGGCAATGACAAGTGGGGCCAGTACGTAAGTGAGGAAGGAAATCAGGAAAAACCAGGAAAAAGAAAGATTCCATGGAATATTTCTCGGTTTTCAATTTTCAGGATTTTTAGAATTCAAACATTTGTTTCTCCGTCATTCGAACTCCGATTTGAGTGATTCTAATTCCTAAATTCATCTAAATTCATCCTCTATCTGTCAGTACTTTTATTATAATTTTTAGTTGCTGTTAAAATTATTTTATTCTTTTGTGTCGCTCCGTTTTGCGCGTAGTCGAAGAAGTTGCCGTCACCGCCGAGGACGATCTCTATTTCCAGACCAACATCCCGCTGTCCCGCTATGAAGGCAAGTCTTCCTTGACGCATTTTGTACCCAGTTTTGTAAATGCTTTTGAAACTGCTTTTTAAACATGCATTGCTATTTACATAAAAGACTAATGTTAACGTTAGACTGTTAGCTATACCTGTTGTTTATACCCCCTTGATATTGTATCCATGAACCTTTGTCGCCTTAGAACAAGTATTCCACCATAGTAATTATTCCTGATTAAATAATCTTTGATTAGAATGAAAATTGGAACTAGAACCCAGTTTTTTGTTGGAGATTACATAAATATTAGTGTTGATGGGGATTAATAATTATTATAGTGATCAAGGAATGTTGATGATTGAAATATTGTAAAGTTGGATTGTTAACGTTTGTGGGAAGTTGTTATTGAGGAGCCGATTAAGAAAATAAATACTGGTTGGAATATGGATGGTGATAATCATATGTGAATTGGTTGATTAATATGGAATATACGTGATTGGTTAAGATTAATTGGTTATGATCATAGGAACTACCATTGTCAATGGATTAAAGTAGATGATTTTGAGAGTAATATTTGGGTGGTTTAGTAATTAATATTATGAAGTATTCTCGGTGCACTTAATAGATAATAGTGAGAATCATACTTATGGATTAAATAGATAATGTTGAGAATCATACTCAGTGAATTTAACAAACATTCTTGGTGATTTAGTAGATGATTATGTGAAGTATTCTCGGTGAATTAATGTAGATAATGTTGAGAATCATACTTGGTGGATTTAGTAAACGATTATGTGAAGTATTCTCGGTGAATTAATGTAGATGATGTTGTGAATCATACTTGGTGGATTTAGTGAATGATATTGTGAAGTATTTTTCGTGGATTAAGTGGATGATAAAATTGATCAATACAAGAATGATGGATAAATCAATAATGCAATTTATAGTTCTAGGAAGATATTTCATATTCAGTGACAACTGTAGTTTAATATGATTTTGGAGTCATGATTACTCTTGATATAGACTTCACTTGTTGGAATATCATATTGGATTGGATTATGCAAGTGCCATTATAATAATGTGAGATCTTGGTGACTTCATGATTTTAGGAGACTACATAATTGATTATAATAATTTTTATCAACACTGAGAATTGAAGTTTATTAAATAAACTATTGGTGGAATAGAGTAGTTCAGTAGAAATGCTTATGCTTGCAAATGGTCAGTATACACCTATGGGTGGGGATTCTTTATAAAACTATTGCAACTTGTGTTGGAAAATATAGGCAAAAGGTATTGCCGTTTGTTTGTAAAATAAAAATAAAAAGGAAAATGGTTTAGATTGGGGCGGAATGGTTTGTCGGGTGGGTGCAGACAGAGCACTGGTCTTGGTTTGTGGAAGCCGCCCTAGTCAAATTAAGAACCGACTCTTATGATTGTCCATTCTTCGCACAATAGTACAACCACATGTTAAATGGGCTCTGACCTGGCTGAATAATTTGTAGAAACCTAACTTAGACTCACTAGATGGTGGAATGTGGGTGCCAGATAGAGGCAAGTCGTATTTCCCACACGGCGCAAGAGGGGGCTTCTATACTGGGCAGATAGAACCCTAATAGCGGTGAAACCTCAGCGGGTGAGTCGGATTAGGCGTATACATTGTAAAGGCTTTGTCATGATATCTCTGTCGGCACACCTAAGGAAGTGTGTTAATAGCTTGGCATCAAGAGAATATCATGTCTTGTGGGTAAAGTGTACAAACTCTGCAGAGTAAATAAACTATTCGAATAGCCGTGCCTACGGTCAAGGGCGGGCAAAGAATGCTTTGCATATTGGTAGTTTTTGGTTTTGTTTTCGAAAACGAACTTTGGGATTCGGGAGAGGTTAGAACTCCCGGATGTGCCTCTGGCGGCTAGAGCCTGTCAGGTAGATGGAACCTGTTTTGATCATGATAGATAGAGTCATGAGTTGGTTTACCTTAATCTTTTTAAATGTGACGGATAGAGCCTGTATACTAGTGATTGGTGGCTAGAACCTTCACTAGAGATATAATTATTTCAATAGATACAAATATTTGATAAATCTGCGTTACAAAAATTTATTATAAGTAAAGTTTGTTGAAAATGTGGCTTTATGCAAAAGAACCATATTAAGCCTTCTTTGATATAGCCTTCATCATGCATTTTTACCAAGACTTGCGGAGTAGTTTATGTACTCACATGCTACACTCAAATCATCTCTCAGAAGGTTGAAGCTATCAAAGGAGATCACCTGGACTAGGACGCGCTCCCCACTCGATTGCCTGTGGGCATATGGTTGGGTCATTACTTGGAGTTTTCGTCTTCCACGCAGCTTATTCAAGTTGTTCAACTGTTAAGGCGGTTTTGGTAAATCTCGACCATAAGGTTATTGTTCTTATTTGATGTTATTTATTACTTCAATATTTAATCCTGATATAGTCATTGATTTACCACTGTTTCGACTGTGTGTACTAGCTACTGATCTGGGACTAGTACAGAAATGCACAGGATGTTCCGGATGGTAAATCTGGGGTCTCACAGTAACCTTTAGTTAGTGTTTAAGGTTCATTTGTCGATTGTTCTAGTGATTTATTAGTTTGTTTGGATCAATTAAAAGAGGAGAAGTCCTGCTAAAATTTATGTTTAAATAGATTAAGTCTTAGCAAAATAGTATAATGTTGTGGTATTCAGGGCATGTGAGATGCCAGGGTGTTACAATTAGTTAAGGTGTAGTGTATGAATGGTACTTAGTCTAAAGTGTTTTTGCATAGAAAGTGATTTATACATGTTAAATTTACAAATTTAGGCTACTTGCTGCATATTCATGGTTACACAATGATTTTTGCGAGACAAGTAGTTCCACTATAGATTTCTTAAGCTCAACTATTCATATTATGAATTCTAGCAATCATAACACTTAGGGTTGTATTCTTAACAGGATTCAGATGCAAAGCAAATTGTAATGAGAATGTTTTTCCAGAATATGGTAGTCCTTGTCCTAAAGAATATTTTTAGGCTGATCTTCTTAAAATTGCATTTAGATGAGATGTTTTACAAGCTGCTAAAAAGGCATAAGTGTTTCTAAAGTTTACGCGATACGGGTTCAGTTTTTGTTTTAAGTTTGTGACTGCACCCTATAAAATTATCTAATTATTTTATCAGTATTAGTATGGGATGACCCTAAGTGTGTTTTAAAGTTGTTTTGACAACATTTCACTTTTATCCGAGATAGTTTTCATATAAGTGAACGTTAAGGCCTAATATGGACTTAATTCAAATTTGCACAATCATGAGATATTTTAAAGTAACCAGAAAGGGTATCATTTTTCAAGGTCCTAGGATTTTGTTTCATCAAATTTGAAGTTCATTTGTACATGTTATGACTATTCAAATGTTTCATGAATTGAAAATGTGACTATTGAACATATGGTACAAAGTTCACTAACATTTAAATATATTTATATATTTGGAATCCTTAGGACCTCAAGAGCATAACAAAACTTAAATTCATTTCACAAAAAAGATTTCTATTTATGTTTATACGCATGAGAAGATTTTTATTCTCAAATTTGGTTCAAACCAAAATCAAATCTAAATGTTTTCACAAAAATGGAACACTCATGACCATAGGAACATGTGAGAATTATTTCATGATTTTAGGAGTTGAAATTCTTATAATAGCTATAGGGTACATAGAAGGGACTTTATACAACCTTAAACCCAACTAATTTAAACTATTGTGAACATAAAGATTTTATTGCATATTCTGGATCCTCATGATTTAACACAAATTTAGAAGTTTATTTTTCTTAATTTAGACCTTCCCAAAAAAGATATAAATGCTTGAACATAATTCAGTTAGAAAATGCAATGAAGAAAATACAGATTATGCCTTCCGAATTGGGAGGTGCCTTTTGGGATTTGACACAGCTCATTGAGTTAGACTGACCTGGGGGCCCTTCAGTTAAAGAGACAGAGTAGGGGAAGAAGGTGCAGAAACTTCCAGTGGCGAGGTGGTGTTGGAAACGGCTGGTAGGCGAGTGGCAGAGATGGAGGGTAGCTCGGTGAACTAAGGACAGAGCTCTGTGATGGTCGGCAACCACCAGAGATGGGCTACCATTGAGGACCTACGACGGCAGTGATGGAGTCTAGCCAGAGAGGTAGAAGGAGAGCAAAATGAGCTCGATTGAGCAAGGTTTAGGCATCAACGAGTGGAGAGAGGTCTGTTTTGCTACCTTTCTGAGCTAGGGCTTGGTCGAGGTGCCTCACCACGGTGCGCTAGAGGTGGAGAAGAGAACGGCTTTGGTGGCAGTGCTTTGAACTCTGAAGGCTAAAAAAGAGGAAGGAGAAGAGGTCAGTGAGTGCCCTAGGTGCTATAGCCGTGTGGAATCATAGTGAAGTCCACCAAGTTACCGACTTGAGTTTTGCCTGATTTGGGAGCTCGTAGGGGAAGACGGAATGCTGGCAGTGCAAGGGAGCTTAGCCAGCAGGTGGAAAGGTACCAACAGTGTACAGGAAGGCTTTGGATTTGCTTATAAGGCATGGCATGATGGAGTAGGCGATACACAGCATGGGCACTGGGGGAGTTAGCAAGAAGTTAGGTTGCGACGGCTGCATGGCAGAGAATTTTTGCCATGGTAGCGCATGGCAATGGCTCGGCTTTGCCGCGACAGAGTTTGGGCAGCCATAGGAGGAGAGAGCAAGAGAAAAGGGGGCACTTGGTGGCTAGTTGGTGGGTCATGGCTGGAATGTGGCCCACTGGTAGAGACACAACTAGGCGTTTCATCGAGCACAACGGCCACATTTTGCAATTTGAGATAAATAATGGCAGATTTTGGTATAGTAGTTTGGCAGGATAAAAAGTACTGCTAAATTATTTGAAAAATTTTACAAATTTTTTTGCTGGTATTCCAAGGAATCTATTTTCCATTTGCTTTGGTTTCATCTCATTTGCTACTATGGTTTTCAAATTAAAAATCTTCAGATTTTCTATTTTCTAGCAGCTTTTGAATTTTTAGGGCACATAAATTTTGAGAAAGAATAATAGAAAAATTATATTTATTTATCTAATGTATTCTAGTATTTTCTAAAATTACTAGCCACATTATGTTGTTTGATATTTTTATGAGTTTCTTTTGGATAGTTTAAATCAGGTATAAAAGACATTAATTCAAAAACCAAAATCCTGAAAATAAAAGAATAATTCCAAAAATAAATTTAAATAAAGATCCAAATATAACAAAAGGATCATGACATGCCACTTCATTTATGTGCACATGTTTTGGGATGTTACATTAATTAAATTAGAAAATGATTTTGAAATTCAGAAACCTTTTTGAGCCAAAAGAGTAGCTTTGGCACAGCTCATGTGCGTATTCAGATAATTCGGCCCATAAATATCTAGATTATTCATATCTGTATTTGTATCTGACAGATTGTGAGGTACCAAATTTGTATCTGATAGAAAAAAATTATATCTATTTCCGATTTGATAATATCCAATTTGATAGAATTCATATCCAAAAATTGTTTGGATTGGTAAGAAATTATCCGATCTGTTTTCATCCCTAGGTATGAGAGATGGTACTCCCTTCAATTCTCAAAAACTTGTTGGTATGGTATACGTGCGGTCAAACTTTATAAATTTTAGCTATCGATATCTTTTTAAATATTTAGATTAAATGCATGAAAATCATATATGTAGATTCATCTTAAAACGTACTTTCGTAATATTTTAATTTTATTGAATTTTTTAAATATATTACAACAGAAAGTAGTAATCAAAATGGAGTTTCAAGAACCATGTCAATGTCCAAAATAATAATAATAACTATTTGTGACTGAAGAGTGTTGTGAGATAAGGAAACCTAAACCACATATGGTTAGGACTCTATCTCTTTATGGTGTGGTCGAATCCGAACTCTCTCCTCACGCTACTATATATATCGGGTGCCCCCCTTTGTAAACCAATTGAATCAATAAAGCGAGAGAGAAACTTTCACCTATATTGTGTGCCTTTGTGTTCTTGCTCTTGGATTGCATCTACGAATTCAAGGATTGATTGCGGGTGATCGACTACGTTTTACAACACGTTATCAGCACGAGTCTCTACCACAAGAAGAAGGATCGTCGACGACAACGAACGACAAATACCAGCTATCGATCGACTGATCCGATCTGCAATCAACTCGCCATCACGCCGGCACCCACTTGGATTGCCGAAAAAGTCATGCGCGACTCTATCCTACGCTATAGTCTACAGATTTTCCCCTACGTAAGCTAATCATGTTCTTGCGCAAGCTCTCGATCTTGTGGATCATTATTTTTTCATGCAGTTCATGCCAAAATCGTAAATTTTGTTGTAACTATTAAAAAAAAAGAGAGAAGAAAGTGGCAATCTAGCAGCAACATCGTTGCCATCTGCGCCTGAAGCGCATGCCAGCGTCATTGCGTCTACTCACTGAATCGGCCCGCCTGAAGCGGGACCATCTTCATAGCCATCTCGGTGGCGTTGCCCACGCCGCGCCCTGTGGCCGTGCCCATGGCGCGCCTTAGCAGCTGCACCGTATTCCTCACCCGCACCATCTCGATGACCGCGTGTGTGCACGAAGCATCACAGGGCGGTGGCCCAAAGCTGCGCCGTCGAACCGAAAGCCCGCCGCCAAGCCTATCGTGCAGTCGGACTTCACCGCGCCCGAAGCCGCGTTCGCCGGAAATTGAGATGGCAGCGCCCGAAGCACCGAGGATGGTGGCTCTCTCGCTTGACCGATGCGGCGCCGTCCCAGATGTGACGGAGGTGCAAGCTCAGTGGTGCATCCGACGGCTGTGCCCCCTTCCATGGCTGCGCCTCGCACACACAGCAGTGGTGGCTCCTCGCCGGCCGCACTACCATCCGCACCCGCAGCGCTTCGCAGGTACCCAAGGCGTTGCAGCCGTGGCTTGCATGCCCTCCGGCATTGACGGCACACGCCCGAAGTGTCGATATCTGATGAAGCTCGCGGGATGACGAGCACCAAGCCATGTGCGCCATTCAAGTTTGGGCATGCCGATTTGGCTCATGTCTGAGGCATTTTCGATTTGGCGGCTAGGGTTGGGTTGCCGTCGGTCTCCTGATGACCTCCCATACGGGCCGACCATATGGGCCGAGCAAGCAACCTTGTCCAGAGAAAGTTGATGGACTAGAAGCCCATCCGTTTTCAATATATACAAAACCGAAAAAAAATTATTAATTCTGATAATTGATAATAAATCATGGAAATCAATCTTTTTCTAGGATGTGGGCTTACGTAATTTTTATAAAATTATCTCTTACCACATTGATAGTTTCATGCTCTGGATTTATTTTCCAGCTTTACGCCATGATCTATATATTCTGAATATTTATTTTCTGTTATTTAAGTAATTCTAAAAATTGCTTAGTAATTAACAGAAATACTAGAAAATTATGGAAATAATCGAGCTATCAAAGCGGTTTGAGCTTGAGGACATAAGTGATTGGGTTATTTATTTCAATTTTGAAGGAACGGATACATGACAATTGGTGTCTAAGGAAAACACACATGATGCTAGGTTTCTTAATTGGCACCCGGAATCGGGAAGTGCTCCCTCTCTCATGTGAGCCCTCGGGGCAGGTTGACCTGGCTAAGAGTCATGTTGACGGAGGCATTCATTACATGTTTTCATACCCAACCAATAAGGGTTACATAAGATATAATTAGCATTATGCCAGATTTATTTCACGTTGAAATTTATTCTTCTGTTAATGAGTAATTCTGAAAATTGCTTATTATAAAAAGAAAAATGCTAAGAAAATTCTGGAAAATCTGTGATAATTATCTACTGAATAGATATAGACCATACTTTACTGATTCAATAGCAATCATGCAAAATAATATTGGCATCCCTATTTTGTTTGCATATAGGATATGTCTGACATCGCAAAGAAAGAGTTTGCTAAGCTTGCCCTAAATGGCAGCAATTACCTCACTTGGGCAATGGATGCCAAAATCAACTTAACAACCCGATCTCTTGAAGCCACAATTTCCCAGCCTGAAGCTGGTGCTCCGACTCTTCCTGAAACTGCTAAGTGCGCAGCTTTGCACTTCCTGAGGCACCTTCTCCATGCGGACTTGAAGGCCGAATATATGATGGAAGAGGACCCACTAGCCCTATGGAATTCCCTGAAGGAACGATATAACTAGTAAAGATCCGTTCTATTGCCAAAAGCACAACGTGAATGGACACTCCTTTGCTTCCAAGATTTTAAGTCAGTGGTAGCGTACAACTCTGCTATGCACAAGATTGTTGCAAAACTAGCATTTTGTGACAAGAAGATCACAGAAGCTGAAAAGATTGACAAGACTTTGTGCACATTCCACCCCAACATGAGAATACTACAGCAACAGTATCGTCATGCAAAGTACCAGAGGTACTCTGAGCTGATATGCGTTCTGCTAGAAGCAGAAAAGCATGATGAACTTCTAATGAAGAATCATCAAGTCCTACCTAGTGTGAGTCATGCATTGCCTGAAGCACATGCAAATACTCAGTAGACTAGCAGTAGCCGAGGCCATAGAAAGGGTCAAAAACAGAAAGGAGATAAATGGAAGAATGACAAAAATCATAAAGGAAGAGGTAAATCCCAGTGGAAAACAAAAGAAAATGGATCAGGTCGCTTCCAGAAGAAAGGACCAACAATTAATGCTGTTGATCCTAAACAACCATGCTATAGGTGTGGATGTACTGGTCATTGGTCATGTACATGTCGCACTCCAAAACATTTGGTGGAGTTATACATGAAATCTACTGGGAGATTCCAGAAGAATCAAGGGGATAAGGTGGAGGCACACTTCACTTCTCAACCTGTTGTTGACAACAAAATGGAGTTGGATGACGATCAAGTCTCCGATCCCATAGAAGAATTTAAGAAGGGCCTCCTTGGTTATGGTGATACTCCCATGGAAGAGGATAATCTCATTGGGGATGAGCTGAAAGAATTCCAGCAGAATAAATACAAGTCCCAGGAGGACGATATAAATGATTTATATGGAGACATGGAGTTGTCTCCCAGTTTTCCTTTAGAATCGATGTCATATTATCCTTCAGAGACTCCTTAAGAGCCTCATTTATCAGCTTAGTCTTTGTATTCTTGAATGGATGATGGTCTATGCTCCTGTTGAGCGATTATCAGTCAAATTTAATAAAGTGTGATTTTCCCAGGAAATTTATTTAATCATGCTATGCTATTTAAGTTGCAATGAAAACCAGAAGTTTATGTTGCAATGGAAACCATAGTTAAAACCCCAGAAATATTTAAGATCTGGCATGATCGTTTGGGTCATCCTGGGTTGAATATGATGAGAAGAATAATAAATAATTCTGCTGGCCACAATATAAAAAGTACAGCCTTTCCTAAACCTGAAGATTTTATGTGCCCTGCTTGTGCTAAAGGAAAGCTGATAGTACGTCCCTCTCACCTTAAAATTAGGGAAGAATAACTGAATTTCCTAGAGAGAATTCTAGGTGATATCGGTGGACCAATCCAGCCCCTGTCGGGCCCCTTTAGATATTTTATGGTGCTAATAGATGCTTCTACTAGATGGTCCCATGTATGTCTCTTATCTACTAGGAACCATGCCTTTGCTAAATTAATCGCCCAAATCATTAAATTAAGAGCCTCCTTTCCAGAAGAAAGGATTAAGTCCATTCAAATGGACAATGCTGGCGAGTTTACCTCAAAAGCATTCAATGATTATTGTATGGCTCTAGGCATTAACGTAGAGTATTCTGTACCTCATGTCCACACCCAAAATGGCCTTGCAGAGTCATTAATTAAGAGAATAAAAACTTATTGCTTGGCCGCTCTTGCAGAATAATTGGTTTCCCACCAGTTGTTGGGGCCACGCAGTGCTGCATACTGCGGTAATAATTTAACTCACCAATCAAGACATCCCGAAATTTCCCGTTGCTGAGATAGTGCGTGGAAAAGAATTAAATCTTGCAAAAACTGGTCAGGTCTTTGTATACATGCCAATCTCTCCACCACAGCATACAACCATAGGACCTCACTAGCAGTTGAGGATCCATGTAGGTTATGAATCTCCGTCATGTATTAAAATACCTAGAGCCTATGACAGGGGATCTGTACACGGCTCGGTATGCTGATTATACTAAAGACACTTTTCGGCATTAGGGGGAGATAAGTACCACATTACAGAATGCCTAGTCCTTAGACCCACGCACTAGAAAGACCGAACTTGAAGTTCAAGGATAATAAATCTGCAATAAATAAGCTAATAATCTGCCAAATACCTTCACTGGTCATAAGGGAGTGAAAGATCTCATATACCTGAAGTATATGCACCTGAAAGAGTGGAGATACCCTAAAAGGATATTGAACCTACTCTTGACCCTCATGGTAAGAAGAGGGGGAGGCCTCCAGGTGTACGGGACTCAATTCCGCGGAGATGTCCGCAGAAGTAGAGAACCGAACAAATCAGAACACTACCCATAACAGTGGAAGAAGCTCAACCTGATGTTGAGAAAATCCCTGAAGTGAGCCATTTGGAGATGGTAACATTCCTGAAGTGATCCATCCTGAAGATGATAACCCAACGTATATTTGCGCGCACAATTCCACACTGGGAAGTCGGAACACCCAGACTCTGTCGTTGTGGGAAATCATGAGGAGCTGAAAGAAATTTCTATAGATATATCCCCGAAGTGATGCAGGAGAAATGAATAAAAGAAAGACTATAATTGTCGACATATATTTACCTCTAAAATTGCTAAAAACTCAATCCAGATCCAAAGTCTATGGCAGAGTGCCAGAAGCGCTCAGATAGGGTCAAAAGAAGCAATTGAGGCAGCGCTCGCTTAATAAGAGGAAAGTTTCTGGTCCTGTTGGCTGAATATTTCCTAAAGTGATTCCCTGCAAGATCAAATGAGGTTTTCATCCAGAAGAGAAATAAAAATACTCAGGTGGTGAGATATAAAAAGCGTGGCTTATAGCACAAGGGTTCACGCAGAGACCTAGCATCGATTACGATGAAACATATTCTCCTATGATGAGTAGAATAATGTTCCGATATCTAATATCAATGGTAGCTGGCTTAAATTTAGAAATGCAGTTGATGGATATGGTGACCATATATTTATATGGGTCACTGGATTTGGACATTTACATGAAAGTCCCTAAAGGAGTAAAAGTCCCGGATCCTAATAATCGCAACATGTATAGCGTCGAACTACAGAGATCGCTATCCGGATTAAAACAGTCGGGAAGAATGTGGTATAACCGGCTTAGTGAGTTCCTCCTGAAGAAGGGATACTACAATAATGATGATTGTCCCTGTGTGTTCATAAAGAAATCTCAGAATGGATTTTCTATCATCTCAGTGTATGTCGATGATCTAAATATCATCGGAACCACAAAGGAGATAAAGGAATCAAGTGCTTACCTCATGACGGAGTTTGAGATGAAAGATTTGGGTAAAACCAAATTTTGCTTAGGCCTGCAGCTAGAGCATCTCCCAGAAGGAATTCTTATTCACCAATCTTCTTATACCCGGAAGATATTGGAGAGGTTTAACATGGATAAATCACATCCCTTAAAAACCCCCATGGTTGTCAGATCCCTCGAAGTGGATAAAGACCCATTCAGACCGAGAATGAAAAATGAGGAAGTCTTAGGACCTGAAGTCCCATATTTAAGTGCTATCGGAGCACTCATGTACCTTGCGAACTGCACAAGGCCTGATATTACATTCGCAGTGAATTTGCTAGCAAGATATTGTTCAGGTCCAACCAGAAAGCATTGGGCTGGTGTAAAGACTTTACTCAGATACCTCCAAGGTACTCAAGATCTTGAGTTGTTTCTCTGGAAGAACCAAGACTTGACCATGGTGGGATATACGGATGCTGGCTATCTGTCTGATCCCCACAGTGCCAAATCTTAGACTGGTTTTGTGTTTCTCTGCGGTGGTACAGTCGTTTCCTGGCGATCTTGTAAACAGACTCTAATAGCAACTTCTACCAACCACTTAGAGATTATAGCCCTGTATGAAGCCTCACGTGAATGTGTTTGGCTGCGACGTGTGATTGGCCATATCCATAAGTCATGTGGCCTTAACGCCGTCGATACCTCCCACAATTATCTATGAAGATAATTCTGCTTGTGTTGCACAAATGCAATTGGGTTATGTAAAGAGCAACACCGCGAAGCATATTGCTCCTAAATTATTCTATCCTCACGAACTCCAGAAGAGTGGTGAGATAAAATTCTTACAAACTAAGTCATGTGAAAATCTTACAGATTTATTCACTAAGTCCTTGCCTAAATCCATATTTCAAAGATATGTTAAAGGCATTGGAATGAGAAGACTTAGAGAGATGTAAAGTTCAGGGGGAGGAAACCCTTGAACCATAACCCTTATTGCGTTACTGAAGATCGTAATAAAATCCTGAAGATTATAAGTTGTACTCTTTTCCCTTTGTGAGTTTTCCTGAAGTTTTCTCACATAAAGGTTTTTAATGAGGCAACTAGTGCAACATAGCATGTGAGTGTGATGTACTCTTTTCTCCATCTCCTTTTTCCCACTAGGTTTTTGAGTGGAGTTTTTAACGAGACATATGCATTACGCGGTATTCGATCAAGGGGGAGTGTTGTGAGATAAGGAAACCTAAACTAAATATGGTTAGGACTCTATCCCTTTATGGTGTAGTCGAATCCGAACTCTCTCATCACGCTACTATATATATCGGGTGCCCCCTTTTGTAAACCAATTGAATCAATAAAGCGAGAGAGAAACTTTCACCTATATTGTGTGCCTTTGTGTTCTTGCTCTTAAATTACATCTACGAATTCGGGGATTGATTGCGGGTGATCGACTATGTTTTACAATAAAGAAAATATTCTTTAATCTCAAGTACATACCAAATTCTCCCGCAAAATTTGAGAATGCCACGCGTCAAGCAGTTTGTCCCCTTGTTCCGGGTAAGTGCATGGTGTGGCAAAACTTCCAATGTCAAAGTGGTAGTACAAGTACTCGATGCATGACAAAATTAACTGACGCTTTTTTCGGGGGGAAATTTGGAAAAGAGAAATTACAATAATGACATTTAAGCCCATACTAAAAATTAACTTAGCAGGTTTCTAACCATAATGCAGGGCCAAGTCACCCAAAGTACGTGCTTGGCAACGTATATAGAGGCGTCAAAGTAACATGGATCATTTAGAATGATCCGTGTGCGTGGTACTATATGTAACGTGTCTTTCTAATAAAATTATTTATATATTAAGTTTTATGTACCAATCAATTTATCTAAAAAAAAGCTAGTAATAGAGTGCTCACCTGATCCAAACTATAGCACATGATAAGCATACCAAAGCTACATCTACCATACTACCGTCCTGCCGCCAGTTGGATCATATATAGTACCACACGCCCACACGTGGCATGCTCGGGCTGCACTCAACCGGCGACCCACAACACTACGCCTCAACTTCAAGCTGAGCTGGCATGCTCTCGCCTCCACACCTCCCACGTAGTCATCATCGACCGTGGGTGCGTGCACTCTTAGCTACAAGCGTACGATAATAAGAAAATATAGACAATATACTTCAACTCTCTACACGTTAGTCTCCCTCAAGGCTAAGACATAGGTCTTAAAATGGGCTACAATTTTTTTTTTGAAATTATGTTAACCACGTGTTTAACATAGGATCTCTTAACTCTGATACCATATTAAGTTTCATGAACTAACTAGTTGTATAATACCCTGAGCACAAAATTCCACTACTACAGAAAACTTCATCACAGACGGTTCGCAAACGTCATCAGAGACGGTTTTGTGAACCGTCAGTAACAATAAGTCTGTGATGAAGGAGATCATCAGAGACGGTTCTATAACCGTCTGAGAAAATATATATCACGAGCACGGTTGTATTAATAAACCGTCTCGTGAAATTAATTATCACGAGCGGTTCTTATTTGAAACCGCTCTGTGATAACTAAATATCCTGAGCACGGTTTCAAATCGTAACCGCCTCAGGATATAAATATGCGAGCGGTTTCAAATCGAACCGCTGTGATATGAACTTATGCACGGTTTCAAATAAGAACCGCTGTGATGACCTTTTTCCCACACCCAGCAGCAGAACCTCCATTAGTTATGGTGTTGTTAGAAATTTCCATCAATATTCTACAAGTTTGTCCGATCAGATAGACTTTTTCATAGAACATGTATCCTTCTTATGACACACTAATAAATCCACACAGGGACGAACTTTGAACACTTTGGAACACCCGACTCTGAAGTGTGAGAAGGAGTCGCTGGAGAAGACACGACATGCTCTTAAACTGGGCGAGTGTTCCCTTGGCTGTCAGCCTTCTTCCACGCACTCACCGCCCATCGCTTCCTCCCGCCTCTTTCTTTCATTGATTCGAGTATATCAAGAGCAGGTCGGCCTCGACTGCATCGACCTATCTGCGCAGGTAAGTATTTCCAGCATCAATGAAGAAGAGGAGCGAGAGGAAGCCTATGGTTCCCTTGGTTGCAGCTTCTTCCGCTGCACTAACCGCTCCACTCGGCTTTCTCCCGCCTCTTTTTCTTCATTCAAGTCGGTGTTCCAAAGTCCTTCCGCATGGAAGACCCGACTTGCAATCACATTTGTTCAATCTTTAATTACCCTACCTAGAGTAATCTATCAAGTACATCTACAATTTTTACCAAAGTACCATGTTCTCCCACCGTGGCACGACGGTGACGCCTGATAAGAGCATGTCGTCCGGCCACTCAAGACCGTGGCACTACGGTGACCTCGCAAGAAAGCCACTTCAGATGGCATGAAGCAAATCACATACTCTAGTGTGTCCTGCTCGATGGAGAAGACCGTGGTGCCGCCGCCGCCATGTCAAGGCTCGGGTCTTGTTGATTTATTAGTCGAGTTCCATCAACATTATCATAAGAAGGAAAAAAGCGCTACAAATGTTTATATTTTAAGTCTATCCCGATCGCATAAACTGCTGCCTCAATGCATATAGGAAGTGCAGATATTCAATTACAACATCTATTATCGTCCGTGGTCTCAGAATATTGATGCAGAATACCTAAGTAGATGGAAATTTCAACAACAAACCATAAATAATGGAGGTTCTCACGAGGGTGTAGGAAAAATATCTAGTTCCAACAAGCAAGACATTGTTAAGTTGTTGCATTCAAGATGAGTAAATATGTATTAAGGATAATATCATGTGACAATACAATGAATCGCATAAACAAGAATAACCGTAAGTTTTGGACATATTTTCCGAATTAATGAATACCATTTGACAATTGTACAACTCTGGTTATCAGTGTGTGGAACGCTACTGTTTTATGTATTACTTCCGTGAGCAGAAGAAACAAACTTTCCTCTAATGTTGCTCAAATCGACTGATTCAACGCAGCTTTTAACCGCATCGCTATTTTTTTTAGCGATTTATGGTTTGCATGTTGTGGCAAACATAAAATCCACATAGGTTATTTCCGACCTTGCCGGTGGCATCGCAAATAAAACCTACGGTTAGTTCTAGAGTCACTATTAGGGGGTTTGAAATTGAATTGTTGTGTATAGCGGATACCGGAAAGTTCAAATCATGCTGTAGTTTAGTCCAATCTTTCACGTGTTTGAACGCTCTACAAGATTGCAAAAGGTTAGCCTAAGCCATTCCAATAGCAATATAAACCTGGAACAACTTACACGACCATGTACGGAGGAAACGTGATTACCTGCTGAGTAATTTTGCGATAGGTACCAAGTCGTGGTTTCCGCCACGTGCGGAATCAAGTTACTTAACCCGGTTTGTGGCTGGTTCAATTACAATTAGAACCCAGTGAAACCTACATGTATATCACAATGGACAATGAATGAAACAGAGTTGTGTGCACAGTACAGATCAAAGTATAGCATGTGGTAGCACTTACCCTGGGTTATGGGGTATAAGTATGAGTTCTTTATCTTTTTGTGCTAGCAATGCCTCTGTGACGTATTCCTCGACCATGTTTATATCATCATCCATTGTTTGCTTTGAGACTATATGTGGGTCGAGGAAACCGATCGATAGTTTCTTCCGTGTCGCTTCAAGTTGCATGTATCTATATATACAAAGGCGAATTATATATATATTGGAGGACATTTATCACTATTAGACGAATGTAGACTGTGATAGCACACACTTACAAGGTCCAGCATCTTATGAGTGCGGCGTCGATGGCGTCGAGGTTGTAGAGATGGAACAAGTCCAGAAAATCGACCGTGAAGAAGCCCCCCACTGAGTCGTTGAATAGATGTTCATACTTGAACTTAACGCTGATACTTGTTGTACGTTCACGCTCTGGCTTTCCAGCTTCTTAGGTGTACCACTTATGCAATTGTTGGCAAGATATACTAAGTGAAGTTACGCTGCCTTTCGTTAGTAACGGCTCTCCTAGCTTGTATTGTTTAGCCAACTCAGCAGATGGATAGTCGATTTGTTCTTGCCTTTCTTTCTTCTCGCTTGCCCTTGCCTTTCTTTTGTTTTGTATGAACCCTTCACGGAGAGGAATGGGCAGGAAAGAGGTCAACGTTATGTACATCAAGTGGAGTCGCTCTACGATCGCCGACGGTAGCCAATCGATCGACGGCGATACAATAGGCGAATCGATCGTCGCGGTTGTTGCATGACGAAGGGACGAGTAGGGAGATGTCATTGCTAGGCCATTGGATGAATGTGCCAATGGCATCCCCAAATTTCACGATCTCGCTGCTTACGGCTTCAGAGATCGACAATTTTGAAACTATCAAATACCCCGTCCACATTGACCTTGGTGAAACCCGGCGCTATGATGGTACCGTGCACCATGGTCCCCTTTGGGGATGGATACGCCATGCCCCAAGCAGCCGTCAGAGGAACAGTGCCATTGCTAATTCTCACTTGGAGATTGCACCGCGTGGCCACCTTAATGTCACATACAGGATAAGTCCCGCTATGTTCATCTATGTCACTTGGAGGAACGGATGCACAACTGCTCTTACGGGCAGTGGGGCTGACTTGCGGACATACTTCTGGGGCTTGTGCAGTATTTCTTTCTTGATTGGTGAGCCTTTCCTCGAGGATTCGTGATCCTTTCATAAAATTCTTCTCTCGGTTCTCCCTCAACTCTTCTCTCAACTCTCCTCTCAACTTGTCCTCCAAATTCTTTATAAGATTTGACTCGACTCGGCTTTAGTTCTCTTCTTACTTGGTATATGTGGAAGTCGTGCTGGGAATCCAGTTTTCCATGGAACAAAAACCCTTTGCCGCTTGTACGACTGTGGTGTTCCTTGTTTCCCAAGGCTATGGACGGTGCATCTTTCTCTCTCGTCGGGAAAAAGAGCCATCGCACGATTGTGTACTCAACGCTACCTGCAAGATCCGGACAAGTTATTTCACTTATGAAGTCATGGACTAATTACGTAAAATTGGTAGTTCGATTTATATATTACCAGGCGTTGGCAGACTTCCTCGTCTGCGGGTTTACAAAGGAGACGGTTGCGGAGGACGTGGCATCCGACTCGCCTCGCTCTTAGCGATCTCGCACGTTGATCTGTGATCGGCGGAAATGGCGCGATACCCTCCTCGCCCTCCCCGCCCCATTGCGCTCTCTTCCCCCAGAGCCAGCAGTGCCGAAGTCTGTGTGGGGTGAGTGTTCCTTGCTTGCAAGGCCTTGTTTGCTTCATCGTGACGCATTTAATTCGCTCGTGGTCTTCATCCCAACAAAACGCCCCCACGTGTCCTCATCAATGAACCCATACTTCGAGTTTGGAACCAGATCCTTCTTGACGTAGTCTACTAAAAGCGATGCTTGAAGGTCTTCCATGCCTTTCTGCCGCTAGCAAAGGCATACCGTCGCACTAGGGAGCGGATTCTTCGGAATGTTGAACGATGAAAGAATTTCCGTTAGCAAGGCATTGCGAGCCTCAATAGTCACCAACCTCTAGGAAGATAGCGTGATCGAACCCGCTCTGCTACTATCCCACACATACTCAAATGCATTCGCCGCCTTTTTTGGCTTTCTAGGGCCCCATCATTTGGATCGATCTCGTAATGGTATATCGGTCTGTTGGCCTTTTGTTTGGTCCTCTTGCAGCGTGGGTCGATTCTTCTTTTGAGGGCACATCATGTCCTTCGACGATGGATTAGAGGACTACATCTTCTTTACAAGTTAAAATAGTTTCAAAGTAACTAAAAGTGAAGAACAAATAAAATCACATTAGAGTGAATGAGTTTGTGGATACCATGGCTTGTTATTAGCCTTTTAAAAGAACTAGCCTAAATGGCTTGTTATTAGCCTTTTAGCAAAAGAAGTTTAACTAGGAGGTTGTCGAACTTAATAAAAATTTCGGCAAAGACCTCCCTAAAACTAGGACATCCACACAGCAGACAAGCGTAAGAATACATATGGATTCAACCATTTGACATTAATGAATAATAGAATGAAGCTCAGATCTCACATATGAACATGTACAATATTACGAATAAAGCAATTAGCATAAAGCTCATATTGATTGTTTGAATGTTCTCGGATGTCGGGTTGCCTTAAAAGGCCCTCCTCGCCACAATGGACAAGTAATAGACTAGATTATGACAACTTTATCTCAATAATGATTTAATACTTGACAAAGTTAAGTATAAATCTACTCAATTAGTTATCTTATATGCATATTCACTAACTAAGCATATAAAGACAGGTTTGTAATAGAGCTAATCAAATATATATATATATATATATATTAGATCAAAGGTTTCCCTGTTTTATTCCAGAATAAACGATTTCAACAAAGTCTAGCGATTCGAGGCGCCGCCACCATCAAGATCCGCATAACCAGCGTAAATCAAAACTCCACTAAACCACCACCTAAGCGAGACCCTCCAAACTAATTCATCGGGGCACCAAAAACAACCACAAAGACCATCGCTCCTAGCCAACCGTAACAAAGACATTTTAACTAGTTACGACTCATCGGGCTCTAAACAACCGTAAAACAAACATCATCCTTGATCACCAAAGAAAAGACCTTTTCAACCAACATCAAAAACTCGATTCGATCAACCACTCTTCCAAAGAACCTCAATCATCGCCGAACTCACACTAATCAAATATATATATATGAAAGTGAAATTGATCGCTAAGATTTGTTGTCACAATTAGTCTATTCCATCCCTAAATCATCACTTGAACATTAAGCCCACACGCAAGGTCCCCAAGCGCAGACGACTTGCCCTTTGCAAGACCGAGAATAATCACGAAAGTGTCCCGAACTCACTAACTAGCAGAGCAACACCGAAAAATAGAGCAAATGGCCAGCAAAGGCCTCCAGATTGAGAAACGGCCTCTAGCTCGATGGCTAGTCCCCGTAAATACTCACGGTTGAAGCCCGAGATGCACAAGAACACACCGAGGGGAGCACGCCGAGGGGAGCACGCCGCAGCAGGGAGGACGACGAGGGGGAGCACGCCGATGCCGGGGAGGACGCCGAAGGGGAGGACGCCGAGGCCGGGGGAGGACGCCGAGGGCGGGGGAGGACGCCGGGAGGGGGAGGACGCCGAGGGGGAGGCCGCCGCGGGAGGCAAAACGTCTCAAAGGGTTAGGGTTTGGCGCGCTGTGAATGAGCTCTGCGCGCGGGAGATATATAGAGGAGAGCACATCACAGACGGTTCTATAATATAACGGTCTGTGATGAGATATCACAGACGGTTCTATAATAGAACCGTCTGTGATGTTGAGATATCACAGACGGTTCTATAATAGAACAGTCTGTGATGTTTAGATATCACAGACGGTTCTATAATAGAACCGTCTGTGATGTTGGTGACATCACGGACGGTTATATAATATAACCGTCTCTGATGTTGAGATATCACAGACGGTTAGGTAACATAACCGTCTGTGACAAATAACATCACAGACTGTTATGTTAAAGAACCGTCTGTGATATATACTGTTTACTGACATTCACTTGTCGGTTCAGTTCAGTTGACTCTTGTTTGTGCCACTTTGTTGTATCTTCTGGGAAAGTTATCTTTAACAGAATATAGACTGTACTGTGGTTGAAGTGGAGATTCTAATCCTCAATTCAAACCCTAAAATCTGAGAGCAATCACATACAACTATTTTCATATTGCCAAAGTAGACATGATTCTGTTCTTGTTCGCCATAGTCTACATAATTTATTTCTTGTCATCAATTATGTCTGAATGGCCATCTTTGAATCATGTATTTGGAATCATATTGATATTAAGGAATAAATACGTGCTCTTATACTTACATCTTTTCCATCAATCCAGATGCTTCACAAGCTACTTACAAAGATCATCACAATCCTATATACATAATTCAGATGCTTCACAAGCTACTTACAAAGATCATCACAATCATATGTACAAAGCATGATGGGTCGTATCATCTTTACAATAGCATTAATGTAATATTATTACACATGAAAATTAGTAAGCATGATGACAATGCACCCTTCTCATAACTACGCCATCACATGCTTATTCTTTTGTATGAAAATTAGCCCTTCATGATGATCGACGTGTGTAGCTTGCTTCCTCATGTTGTTCTTCCGGGACCAGGATGTCATTTCCGATAGGTGGCAACTCATCAAATTGATTGTACTCTTCCTCATCTACTACATTCTCAACTCGACAATTCTCCTTTTTCCTGAAGAACTACGTGGCGCTTCTTGTTGGACGGAATTCGGTTACATAGAAGACTTGAACAACTTGGTTAGCGAGTACGAATGGTTCATCTTGGTATCCGACACGCTCGAGGTCCACATGAGTGATACCATTCTTGTCAACCTTCACGTCGGCCGGAGGTGGACCCAACGGCACCAAATAGGGAATCTTGAAAAGCACGAGTCGAGCTCCCATATCTCCTCTATGAACCCATAGTAGGAGCTCCTCGTCAACCCAGCGGTATTATTGAATGCATCTATGCGGACACCGCTGTTCTGGTTTGTGCTCTTCATGTCCTGATCTCTCGTGTAAAATGTGTACGCATTTAAGTCATATCCTTTCCATGTGACAACTGTAAAAGTTGGTCCTTTTGCCAACCATGTCAGCGTGTCATCTGACGAGCTCCTAGTGATAGGTCGCTCCTTCAACCATTTGTTGAATTGAAGGTTATGTTGTCTCGTGATCCAAGACTCTGCCGTGCTGGATTCTCTTGCCTTAGCCATTGCTTGTGCTCGACGATATAGGCGACACTACAGCCATGTGTTGCAAAACCGTGAAATGGGCTCGAGCATACGCAACCGAATCAGCGTGATTGCTTTCCTTCCGATGGTCCCGACACTCGAGCCTCCCTCATGGCGAGATCGAGGCACACCTATTGGTTCGACTGGGCCATGTAATCGACGCAGAACTCGACGGCCTCTTCATTGCATAACCTTCGACAATGCTACCCTCCGGACGAGATCGATTCCAGACGAAGACTTGAGAATTCCCATGTACCTCTCGAACGGGTACATGCTACGAGGAACACCGCCCGATATCTTTATCTCTGTCACAAGGTGAACAATGAGATGGACCATGATATCGAAAAATGATGGAGGAAATACATCTCAAGATTACATAGAGTCATCACCACCTCGACTTGTAGAGCATCTAGTCCTTCGGGATCGATGACCTTCTCGAGCGATTGTGTTAAAGAAATAACACACCTAGTGATTGTCTCTCGGATCTTGACCGACAAAATACTTCTAATTGCGATAGGGAGCATCTGTGTCATCAGCACATGACAATCATGAGACTTCATGCGGTTAATTTCAAATCTTCCAACTAAACAAGTCTCTTCATGTTGGAGGAGTAACCGGACGGAACTTTCACACCATGCAAGCACCGCACGCTTCGCTTATTTCGCCTTTGACAGAGTATAACAAGGTGTTCCAAGCACGCACGGCCTTTATCGGTCTCTTCGGTGCTAACTCGTGTCTTATGCCCATATCGACCAAGTCAAGCCGTGCGTTGATTCCTTTGTTTTACCCTTAATGTTGAGTAAGAGACCAATCACGCCATCACGGACATTCTTCTCTCGTGCATGACATCGATGCAAATGGCGAACTTCTAGGTGCTCCCAAGAAGGTAGGTCCCGAATATTGATCTCTTCTTCCACATGCTCTTTTCACGGGTACTTGATTTACGCCCCTTTCCATACGCAACATCCAAATCCTTAACAATGTCATGAACATCTCTCGCTCAAACGCCTTGGAGCTGAACCATTTTCGCTCCTTCCGTCAAAAGTTGCTTCATCTTGCGATATGGGTGATTCCTCCAAGGAACCTACGGTGACACATGTACACGGTTTTGCGGGAGTGATTCACTATAAACTCTCGGTATCATCTAAGCAAAGTGAGTGCACGAGCTTTGGTTCCTTTTGTACTACGGCCCAGACAGTTAGCAAGGGGGGGGTAATCATTTATGGTGCGTAACAACAAGCAAAGGCAAAGTAAAGTTCTCTCGCTTGTACGCATCCCATACGTGTACCCCAGAACTCCACAGTGTTTTTAGATCTTCCACCAATGGAGCTAGGTACACATCAATATCGCTCCCAGTTGTTTCGGTCCTTTGATAAGCACAAACAACATAATGTACTTCCGCTTCATACACAACCAAGGAGGAAGGTTGTAGATACAGAGATTTGGGCCAAGTGCTATGCCTACGCTCATGTTACCGAAAGGATTCATTCCATCCAGACTCAATCCAAACCTTATATTTCTCGGATCCGCACCGAATTCTTGAAAGCTCCTGCCGATGTTTCTCCTTTGGATGGAATCAGCAGGTGCCTTAGCATTCCATCATTCTTACGCTCCCTCAAAGTGCCACGCAACAGGTTTTGCCTCCTTTGGGTTCGCAAACAAACGCTTCAAATGGGGAATTACAGGCAGATACCATGCCACCTTAGCAGGAGGACCTTTTTTCACCTCAATGCTCTCGCCATCATCATCTGAATGACTCTTACGCTTGTACTGGGGATGCGTTGCACACCGGACATCTATGCAAGTTTGTGTACTCTTTGCGATACAGGATACAGTCGTTTGGACATGCATGTATTCTTTCTACTTCCATTCCCAAGGGACAAAGAACCTACTTGACTTTGTAGGTGCTTGTCGGCAACTCGCTTCCTCTCGAAGCATGTCCGCCAATAGACGAATAAATATTGTGAAACTCTTTGTCGGACCAACCGCTGCTTGCCTTCAATTTGAGTAGTTGAAGCACGGATGATAACCTTGTGTATTTCAACTTGCACCCCGCAAACAAAGGTTTCTCCGAGTCCTCCATTAAGCCCTAGAACTGCCCATATTCCCTGTCATCAAGGTTTCTTCGCATCGCGTAGCATCTCGATCCAAATTGTCATCGTGCAACCTGTCCTCATCGGAAGCACAATCGATATGATCATCCGACATATCATTGACATCGCCGATTTATATTAACACTACTTGTCGCTTCTTGTATATTATGCTCTTCGCCATGACCGGTCCAACATGTATAGCCCTTTTGAAACCCCTTCAATCAAGTGTGCTTCGACCATACTGAAGTTTCAAACATCTTCATTTTTTCGCAATCAATGCACGGACATGACATGAATTGCACCCCTTATTAAACATATCCTCCTCTGCAGCTCTTTTGAAAGTGGAGACGCCATTAAGGTACTCAAGACTCAGACGGTTCTCAACAGACATCCATTTCGATCCATCTACGCTACACATGTAACACTTTGTGTTAAATATTATGCACTGTGTAGGGCGATGCACACATTCTTAAACTAATTATGCAATTACATACCTTAATTACATCACAAAGAAATAATTAACACAATTCAAATTAATCTTCAATATAATAATGAAATTAGAACCCATTACTAACCTTACATCACCAAAAGACTTGAATTGATCTATAAGCTAGATCTAAACAATCTTTAAATTCTATCCTTAACAAGCTAGATAGCTACATCATGATCGAATATTATATTATGCAAATAGAACCATTACTAGCTAACCTTATACATCAAACAACCAACACATGGTTCTACAAGCTAGATCTAAAAAAATCATCAAATTCCTTCCTTATCAAGATAGATGTTGAATATAATACAATTAAAACACATTACTAACCAAATATCACAAACAACATATGGATCCAGCTACAATTAAACTAGATCTAATCAAACAATCTTTAAATTAATTCTGTCCTAACAAACCTAGATATTGAATTCGATGCACATGCAATTAGAGAACTCATTACTAACCTTAGATCACCAAAATCAAATGAATCTAATATCATCCTTCGAAATCAATGGCTTTTTTCACAAAATCGCCTCACTTCCACAAAGTCACTTAGCATAGAAACCAAACCCTATAAACGAAGTGGATGGATCGAGGCTCGCTTTTACGGAGACGGTATTATCACGACGGTTTTATATTACGATGTCTGCGTGATAACTAATATCGCAGACGGTTTCTAAATATAACCGCTCTGTAATGATTATCAGATATTACGACGGTTGTGTTATATAACCGTCAGGAAATCACAACCGGTTTTACTTCAAACCGCTCGTAATGAGTATCAGACATCACGCACGGTTATATTTAGAAACCGCTCGTGATATTTTTGTATCACGCACGGCCGTAATATAAAACCGCTCAGGATATACGCACCGACGGTTTGAGTACATAACCGCTCGTGATGTTCTGATATTACGACGGTTTTTCAAAACCGTCGTGATCGCAAGGCCCGATATAAGCCTCGCTGTAGTAGTGTTCATACAATGTCTACCCACCATGGGTGGACCCACGCACATATAGTAAGGTACTTATAGTTTCGTTCTCGATTTGTGTAAAAGGGTTAACTTGAAGTTACACGTTTAGATCTAGCTAGCGTTATATGTTACAACAATTCACTTTAAATTACCAATGTGAAACTAGTATCACAATCACAACTCTGTATCGGTCTCATAGGCTGCACACTTAAATGTGGCCTTGGTACGACAAGTTCATCTGGAAGATTAAGGCCCCGTTTGGCAACTTGGAACCGGACTGTTTCTCCTAGAATCTGAAATAAATCCAACCAAACAGAATAGGACTCGGAACGTTTCAAAGCGAATCGTTTCTGATTTTTACACACCGTGGTCGAATCGGCTAGCAACCCGTTCTTCCGGATTCTGATTCTACCTGAAACGTTTCTACCAAGAATCTAGAACCGTTTCCGTTTCTACTAGAATCTGGAACCGTATCAAACGGGGCATAAGTTGACAAGGAAAGATAGATAATATATTTTAACATGTGACACTCAAACGAACATGTGAAAAATTTTAAATTATTTAAATGGATGATCAATGCGGTAATTTGAATCACGCGTGATGATCTCCATCAACTTCATGTCCTTATTTTACAACCATTTTTAAACGTTTTTCATTGCATCATGACCATATATATCTATGTATCAATCTCTCTTCTTTACAGAGACATGCACCACATTATGTTTACGATTGGATCTCTACGAACGATGCCCGTATTCGAGCGTCTGAATGGATAGGGTACAATACCTTTTGATTAAGAAAGATTTTAGTAAATTTCTCTATCAATCCGAGAGAAGGTTTGGATTTAATCTCTTACTATATATAAAACAAACCACCTTAGAGAGAATGTTCGTCCGACGTATAATTGTACTACCAATTTTCGATTCAACGCCCCCGATCATGAGATCTCGATAGTCCATAGTCCTCTTGAATGATGAATTCCAATGGACAGGAGAGAAGGCAGCAAGCTGGGGTATAGTACCTACATGCATGGTGTGTCGTCAAAGTTCAGTGCATGTGCCCCTTGCGGGGCGCGTGCCTGATCCATGTCAACATGCATGGTCGTCCGTCTGTATAGCGGCCATCGGCGCCTGTGCTGACAGTGACAGCACTAATTAATACTCTCTATATTATCAGATACATCTGTTATAGAACGTGTACAATCGAAATTTTAAAAATTTACTTCCTCCGTTTCTTTATAAGACGTATTTTAATTTTACATAAGGATTAAGATTACATTAAAATTAAAAAAATACAAGAAAAAATAATTTAGATGTTCTCAGTTAATTATCTTAGAAGATGAAAGATATACTTTGTGTAGGTGGTAATAAATAAATACATATAGATGAGAGAAAATAAATAGGGGTACAGAAAGAAAGGTCAAGCCTTACATTTGTAAACCAGAACATTCAAAAAATAAGTCTTATAAAAAAAATAAGAGCGTAATGATCATTAATACATTGAAAAATATTTAGACTTGTCAAGTAAAAATGATATTTAATAGATATTACCGGTTCATGCCTTATATTTTAAATTTTTGAAACATATAATTAGACAAATTAAGGTAAAAATGTGTATTAGACACGGTGCATATATATATAGTGTTGAACCGCGTGTGGGGAGCTGCTCACTGCATGTACAGTACACAGTACCACACGAACAGTAACAGTGATGAACAGGTCTCCTAGCTTTAGCCATAATATCTGCATGCAATGCACCGCTCAACTGCAGTCGCTGGTGCCATGTGCAGCTGGGCCCTTCATTTGCCTTTACCGTGGTGGTGCTGTGTTGTGATTTCTTATCTTATATTCTAGCGAGGTGGATCCGTGATTCCGTGTATGTAGCAACTGGGGAAAAATATAGCATTGTATGAATATATGGGCACACTGTTGGAGAGCCAAAAACCTTTTGAATTTTCATAGAGTTGGGGCCAAAGCTAACTTAAGAGCAAAAGGTGAAAAGAAAGGGCTGGTGCACGCGTTCCACAGACCAATCATATGTCAACTAGCTAGGTTCAGCAAGATTCAAAAGGCTAAGATATCAGGAAATTGCTAAAATTCTATTTTCATTGCATGAAAAAATTAAATGAAATTAGCATGCCTAATAATAAGATGTCTAGCTATGCGAAAGTCCCAGATATTTTGTTGTGCATGAGGTCAACAAACCAAGTCTTTAATGACTTGTCATGGAAACAAAGTTCAAAAGCAGTGCGCTACATGAAGCAAATCTATATATAATTCCTGAAGTTCATCTAGCAAATCTTAATAATTTGTTGTGCATGGACAGGAAGTTAGGCAGTGCAATCGACATTAAAGTCGATAGTCCATTAATATTACTAACTGTCTTTGTTAAGTACACATATGTATCACTACCTTGAAAAAGGTCATCAGTGGCGGTTCATAACTACCATCAGTGGCGGTTTTTGAACCGCCACAGATTTAGTGCCACTGATAATCGAAGATTATCAGAACCGCCACAGATAACATTATCTGTGGCGGTTTTTGGCTAGAACCGTCACTGATATTAAGGTATCAGTGGCGGCTCGAGCCAAAAACCACCACTAATAGTCCAAGTATCAGTGGCGGTTTTTTACTCGAACCGCCACTCATACTCGAATATCAATGACGGTTCTAGCCAAAAACCGCCACTGATACTAGGACTATCAGTGGTGGTTTTTTATCCATAATGAAAATGGCTAAAGTAGTATTTATATGAAATAGACAATAACTGTGGAATAAGTATAGTTATATCAACAAAAATTTACATTGCTGGTCGATGTATGAGCAGCGTCTCAAACAGTGTGAATCAGAAGGACATCACTTCTTGGTCCACCATTTCTCTATAAAAACTATCCAAGTGTAGTAACAAAGACCAAGGATAGAGTATATGTAAGCAAAGTAGACTGTTTTGGTAGAATATTTCCAAGGAAATAGGAAAGGGAAAGAAGAGCTATATGTGTTGAAGAACCTCAGATTGGGCAACCTATTTCTGACAATAAACCCTATCTCTTTGCATCTTGGGAGTACCGTCTCTTGAATTCCAAACGAGTCTCCGATGTCAGCAAACTTGTGGTCTTGAAAAATCAAAAAGCCATGCTTCTCAGCAATCTACAAATAAAATTTTAAGAATCAATTGAATAAAGAATACACTATGTGAAAACAAAGATAGGACAATAACTTTAAATCTAAAAGTCTTGAAGAGCGAATACCGTATTGCCACAGTAAAAAGTAGTAATCGATCAAATAAAATCAGTTTTAAGGAACCAAGTAAATCGCCTCCATATAGAGCAGCTGTGGCCAAGTGAGGGAATATGGAATACACAGGGAGTAAATTGCCTCCATATGTTGACTAAGATTCTAAATTAGTAGCGCTGAGTAACAAAAAATAACACATAGGAAAAAAGGGAAGAAAAGAAAGCATTCTAATCACTTATCTGAAAAACAGGTCCAGCGTACTGTACTCAGTTAAGAAAAGTGTCTGCATGTAGGTCAGATAAACAAGATGCTAAATTCTGAGTTTTGGTGCCACGAACCTATTGTAGTGCCGATTTGGTTGAGTCTTGTATTACTTCTAACAGTCATATAGCGGCCTGACTCTCTTGGAGCTGGTAGTGCAAAATATGGTATTAGGACTGCAAACATCATAATCATATTGAGGAAAATATTACCACATATACATGTATGTACTGCAAGTATGTGCACTGAATTTGCATGAGTAGCACCTCTAGTTTGTACATAAGAGCATATATATAGACATATGGATAGGGGATTATCGAATTAGTGAATTCAACCATAAAAAACCACATGAAGAATGAAATATACTTTGATTATTATTCTGTGATTCTTATTGCAGATAAAGCACATATTCCTATTACCAAAAGTAAAACAATGCATTTAAAAGTCCATTTAACATTGCTCTTTAGAGGCCGTTATAGGAGTATTCGAAGGTACTATCAATCAAAGTACATATTGTTCTTGTGTCATGACTCATGCTATATTCCTAGTGTTTAATTTAATTTGTTGATCACTGCTGCATATGCAAAGAAGTATTATCCAAATGGTAAATAAAAACTAATTTGATTAAATCTAGAGGTTCCAATCTGGCAATGAACGCATATTCTGAAGTTCATAAAAGCAAGAAAGAAAATAATAATACTTGAAAATTCAGCCTAAACACAAGCATAACGTGAGCGAAGTTGCACTGCAAAACAAAATGGTTGAACTGTCCTTATATTAATAAGTAAAAGGGCAAAACTAAGTTCCTGGATTACTTTATCCTAATTCTACATGAGTTTTCAGCACAAAAAGATACCGCTGTTGTTTGTAGTAACCATATCTATTTCCTTTCACAACGAGAATGGAACATTAATTTGTATATATTTTTTAGAAGCTCTGAATATGAATATCTGATTGAATCTAAGGAGCATAAATAGAAAGAGTAAGCTTCTTTTGGCAACTTGAAACATGGGAGTAAGCCTGTTTGCAAAAAAAAATCCGAAAATTCTCAAGAAGCATACATGATATATATTCCAATAGCATGCAGTCAGCATCTTGTATTTATAGATCACCTTATATTTATCGAATTTGTTAAATTCTAGAAAAGGGACAAATGAGATTTCTGAGGCATGCAGAATATTTCATACAGTACATACCAAGGTCATCTTGAGTTAAAGCATTTATGTTCTTTTCTGCTTCTTCCTCCTGGGATAGTCGATTTGTGTGCAAAGCCCAATTTTCTTGTTTTTCAAACAGCGCATGAGCTCTTCAGTCAACATTGGCAAATATATGGAAAGCTGACACTAAATAATAGAAGGTTTTATATTCCTAGCATGCAGTAGGGAAGTAAAGTAAGAAAATGGTAAAGCTGGAAATAGCCATAACAAAATAAAGCAATAATAGATTTTGGTACCTGTTAGTTTGACCTAAAAGGAAATCAAGTTGCTTATCAAGGAAAACTTGTAATTTCTTGACAAAAACATGTTACAAAGTAAGAATAGATCAGCACCTGTACTTACCTTTGCTAAACAAGCCCCTGTGGTTACGACAAGAAATAGATCAGCAAACGAAGTGTAAGCGCTAAAACGGAATTGGTTTTAAACTAAAAAAATGGAAAAAGAAAACAAGGTAGTAACTAACCATCTAAGGTGTTGAGTGTATTATTATCACCATCCGGGAGAGTTCTAGCCCACCATGTGGCTTCAGTGCATGGAACCAAAGATCATCTTGCTAAAGACCGCCATTCCGGGATGGCTATGAAGAGGAATGACGGTGACTTGGGCAAGGAAGACACCAAACTACACAAAGCACAGAAAGCTTAAACTCATAGTGAAGATAAACTCCTAGCCTTCAAAAACCTTCAGAGATAATGAACACATGCAACCCTTAAAACTCATAGTGAAGATAAAATCAGAAAGAGCTACTCATGCTTCAGTAGCTCTCAATCTATTAGTTTTGTTCCAGCACCAACCTCAGCAACATATGAAAATCATTATGCTTACTATGAAATATCCAACAAGTTAAGCAAAATTGTTGCTTCAAGATTCAACATATCACTACCTTGCAGTAGATCCTTCCCATTGATGACGATGAAGATGTTCTTTTGAACTTGAGTGATGCCTGTCCGTCTGAGTTCAGAAATCCATTCACTGGCTCAATCTCAATTGCAGCAATCAATATTTTTCACTTGGTTAGTTTATCAAACTAACCAAGTAATTTTTTCACTTGGTTAGTTTATCAAACTATTACAAACACACACTACAACACGTCAGGCTTCTGATGGCACCTATAAATGCCTTTAAAACCTTATAAATGCCTTAAAAATATTTTAGATGGCGTTTACATGGCGTCAGGAAAATTAATTCGCGGCGCTTAATTATCCACGACGTTTCTATATGCCGTTATTTCCCACCATACGGTGGCATTTATAAGCGCCGGGGTTCCCTCTATTCATGGCGTTTATAAGCGCCGGGGTTCCCTCTTTTCATGGCGTTTATAAGCGCCGGGGTTCCCTCTATTCATGGCGTTTATAAGCGCCGGGGTTCTCTCTTTTTATAGCGTTTACAAGTGCCGGAGTTTCAACTGTCATGGCGCTTATATGTGTCAGGATTCCCCCTATTCATGGCGTTTACTAGCACCGGAGATCCCTCTATTCATGGCGTTTGAAATCGTAGGGGTTTCTACTGGCGTGGCACTTATAAGCGCCTATGTATCTCTTCCAAGGCGAATACAAATATCACATCTAATTACATCACAGGCCAAATTACATTTCAATACAAATGCATTCTTACCAGGCCAAATTTCACATCTACTTAAAGCAAACTCTAAGAAGCCATCAACTCCAAAATCTTTTCTAGACCGTCATCCAGAAAAGATAACTACTAGTCAATAAGTACAACCATGCATTTTTCCCCTGACGCAATCACTCATAAAACATACACAACATAACTAGTGACAAACTGAAAACATCAAAACAACATGCAACAAAAATGATTAGATAAAGAGGGCTGCTAACCATATATCCACTTTCAGTAAACATCGCAAAGATTCCTAGTGCAAAACAAGTTTCAAGTACTCGATTAGTTGAAAAGTGCTGCATGCAATACAACATAACAAGTTTATTCAACTACTTTTTGAATGTTGTAGTGCAAAACAACTTTCATAGTACCGATCGACCCAAAACAGCTTTCATAGTGCAAAACTACTTTTTGACTCACTTCTTCTTTTGAGCATCATGTTATTTTGTTCATTGTAGCTACATGTGTAAGAAAAAAATTAATGCGAGATTTTGCCGACGCAGCGAGTTTGAAGCTCACAATCCTTGATCTCTTCCAACACGAGGTCGTTGATGTCATATGTGCCCTCGACGAGAAAATCGGCTCCAGATCACGAATGCCCGCAAAAATAGGGGTATTTGTAGCCATCAAATAATCGTAAGGGATACTTTAATTTTCTAATCCAATCTGTCATGTCGAGGAGATCAAAGTGAGAAATATCAAGAATTGTCCTTTTACCTTTGCTACCGTAAAATCAGCCAAAATTCCATTGCCACCTAATAGCTCTCGCCAAGAGAAACCACCTCCTAGCCTTCCCGGACGCCCATGCCTAAATTCAATTGTAGTCAAGAAACGATAAGAAGCCAATATTGAACCAAACACCACATGATTCAAAAGAAGAGACCATCTGTAGCTAAGTTATGATTTAGACAAACCTTGCCTAAACTAGCTTGGCCGGTGTCATTTTGCTCGACTCATCCAAACTTGCATAGGCGCCACCAACAAGAAGCATGGCTTGAATGTTACCAAGCATCCGAAGAGCTTTTCTTGGTTGAGCTGAAAGGCTGCCAGTGGAGCTCCAAACTGCTTCCTTTCTTTCAAATACCTATACAATGGTTCTTGAGATTAATAAAATCTTCCTTCATCTAAAAAAATACCTATACAATGGCAAATGGGCAAATGTCAAACAGATATTAATTGGCACAAAGATGTATGAAGTGATAGGGGGGAATTCAAGATGTATGAAGTGATATGGGGGAATTCGCACCGATGGCACATGTCAAATACGCCCATTGATATGCCAATTGGCTGCCACGCCACCATAACACATGAAACTGCAAGGACCTATTTCAGCAGTTCAAAGTTTTGTAGTGAATAAAAATGAAGATTACTTGACCCAGCAATGTGTTAAAACTGGCTAACAGAGAGAGCAGGGAAGTTGGAGGTGGCAAAAGAAGTACTCAGTACATGGGTCTATATCCTTAAATGAATCGATGCCTGTTAACCTGTCTTCCTCAGGGACAAATACTTTGTTCAGAACAATATCGCCATTCGGACCATTCGAGTCCAATTTTGTTTTCAATTTTGTGGCTTTCAAAGCGAGAGCTCCTTCTTCATAATAAATCTGGAGGAAATGTATCACTCATTATCGAAAGCGGGATATTCAATGCATTGATCATAATTAACATAGCAATAACTTCATATTGACATGAACAGAACATAAAAAACAATAATCCTTTTTGGAAAAAAATGCTAGCTTTACCGATTGTGGGAATTGCCAAAGAGGAGTGCGCTAGAATAAATGTGGAGCAACTTACATCGACCGTGCAACTTCATTGCACAAATAGCATCGGTCGTAAGTGAGAGTCCGGCACCCATATCCTGCAATGTTACAATGGATTTGGGGAAAAATCAAATTATAACATTGCACACATGGGTGAAATCCAACATTCCAAAGTAGAGAGCAAATAGGAGATCGAGTGGCTTGTACCTTTGTTGTTCCTCCGGCTAAGCCAAGAGTAGCGAGTTTGGGAATGGCATGAAAGGGAATTTCGCCTTCTTCCAAGATCGCAGAACCAAAATGACAGGGTTTACAACAATGTCGTGCAATATTGTGCACAACAGCTAGCCCGAGGAAGAGCAAACATGAAACATCCAAATATCACAAGAGAAAGCTAATCGCATTATGTACTACAAGGTTTCTGCACAAAAGACATGTTTTACTGTAAAACTACTCCAGATTTTGTATTTCTCTGAGAACATGAGAGGGGTTGGAAAATGTCTGCAGAAAGAACATACTTGAAAAAGAAAAAGAAAATAACAGGCAAACAAAATTAACTGAATCAACTACCACCCCACATGCCATTACCAGAACTTATCAGAGACTGAATCAATTCCTTAAACTCGAAACTGATCAGAGAAACTACTAGGAAATGGCCTCAATTCAGTAATAGGAGTCCTTCGTAAAATCATACCTTGAATAGTTCCACGACAACTGTAGCCACAGCCCACAAAAACATAAAAAATGGAATCAGATAACAATGCCAAGCCCATGTAGGCCATACCTTCATTTGGTTCAGTGCTGACAACTTCAAACCAGTCATATCTAGAACCTTTATACATGTGCTAATAGGCCGCCCAAACTTCTTTGTCACCATAGGCTAGATGGAACAAAAGCAAGCAAATACAAGTGTTATGAGATTTCATAAAAATGATCTGATTGAGCATGGAAGATTAGATGTACACTCACCAAAATAATACGATCACGATACTCATTGATCTGAATATGAGATTGCACATAGTAATGGACCTGAAAATGCAATTATTTATTATTTTAATGGACATGAAGAGTGACAGATTCAATTTTCATGATTATCAATCCAAGAGAAAGGCATTCCAATTGCATCAATGCTGCAAGTTGGTAATGCAGAGTATCACTTGATCTCTAATTGACAAGGATTCAACCTAACGAGCTATTAAAACTTATGTATTTGCACGGCAGAAAGTGAAAACATTTGTGAACAAAGAAAGTTCAAAGTTGGATCTTTTCTCAATCTTGTCAACATTGATTGCTTAATATACATATCCTTTTCAATCTAACTAAAATATGTATCTTATTATCTCCATCGAAATGCATTTACAAATTAAAAACTCCAAGACATACTAGTACAAGAGTATTTAATGGCAATCACACCCAAAAGAAAAACCCACATAAGGCAAATTGCTTGACCAGATTCAATCTAAGCGAGAACATTTCAGGTTAAGAAACACATTCGATGAAACAAACAAATTAATAATTACTAAACATCCGTATGCAGAAATGAAAAGGATAGTGCTCAATAATGGAACAAATAAAAGTTAGCTAGCTAAGTTACCTCCTTTGAGTATCCCGATAATCCAATAAGTCGTGTTTCACGACGATCTATAGAAATGTCTTGGGATTATAGGTTTCGCAATTGTCCAACACATGTAGATGGTCAGTAATAAGAAAATGTAAAACAAGACATAAACTCCACTTTACCTCTGCCCCAAGAATATATTCAGAGTCAATAGCCAAGTTGTTCTACAAGAACGATCACTGATGCACATTCTGAAAACACAAAAAGCGATCCACAAGTGCTGCAAACTTAGGGTGCGTATCGGCGTGTGCCATCAGCTTGAGACTACAAGTGTGCAACACCATCATATTAACAAAGTAAAGGGCAGAAAATGCAATGATGCCAAAGAACTTGGAGGAGCTGCTGGAAGAATGTGTAATGTAACACCAAAACACAAGGAGAAATTCTTGATTAATACATCATTACCAACAAATCAGAGACTCGATTTCCACCAAAAAATCAGAATAGCAGAATACCTCACCGTCCACTACTTGACTTAGTCGACTGAGATGAGATCGAACAATTCCCCGAGAATATCCGCTAGGAAAACAAACAGCTCACACATCCCTCACCCCATTGTCAAACCACTCAAAATTACCCCAAAGATCCCAAATATGTGGGCTACACCAAACAACAACAGAAAACCATGCATCCAATGAACTATGCGCCAATAACACAAATTAATCCATAGATCCATTATCATCCTCCGTAATCCATCACAAAAATTGCCTAGCACCGGGTACATCAATACATCACCCTAGTTCAAGCATAGTAATTATATATAAGTTTATAACATAAAACAACTCAGGCATGAACAGAAATGCTCAATTCTAAACTAAAAGTACCCAACACATGGATCAACACATCTCAAGAAAATAACAAACACCAAGTATCTCACTCGGTTCATCTGAACCAAATTGGTTCGGCAAGCTACAGAACTCAAGTAGCACTATCCATCTTGATTCCAACTCCACAAGCCAAGAGATTCTGCTCTGGAATAAGTTGATATCTCCTACTCAGAATAACTACCGAAAGAAATAGCACATCATGAGATTCAACAAGCAAATGTATCGCTTATCATGGAAGTGGTTCATAAAAAGGCATTTATATTACCAACACAAGAGAGTAGTGGAAAGCATTACCTTCATCGCATATAGCTTCCCATCTTTCATGCTTGTATAAAACCTTTTTCAAAGAGAAGAAAAAAGGATTTAGCCATCAACCATGGGAAGTTAATTAATAGTACAGTTAAGCTATCTTACCACTTTGCTATAGCTTCCAGCACCAATCTTGCTGAGGTGGACATATTGATTGACCATAGAAATCTTTAACCTACTAGACATGCAAACATGCAAACTTTGCTATAGTGTTGAATACAAATGGTAAGTGCTCTCATAGAAATCTTTAACCTACTAGACATGCAAACTTGCAAAGGCCATGGCATAGCTATCAGAAGTTTGCTATCTGAAGCTGCTATATACTTGTGACCAAATGTGCTCCAGATTTGTGACTCGAAATGAGCCATGGATAGGCACTTTAAGGATCTAATATAGTCCTCAGATAGTACATCTTCTACCTTATTGTTTCATCTAATTCAAAAATAAGATGGGGAGCTTACCGCAACTAATTGATGCTGAATTTGATGCAAATATCCAAGGTGTCATGCCAATCACATAGGAGAGGAAAATGTTAGAATTTAATCGAGCAAAGTAAAGATAAATATTCCAATGTGTAGACCTTGAACCATCCTAAGACAAGCACAAGACATGCATGAAGTGTAGTTATATCCCAATTTGCTTTTGGGTCAACAAAAGAGATATAAAACACATACCAAGTTGCCAACATAGGTCATCACAGTTTTACATTTGCATAAATACATGGGTCTTTGTAGTTTCCCACTAGCAAAAGCACATAGGTCTTTGTATTTTGAGTAGTTTCCCACTAGCAAAAGTACATGGGTATTTGTATTTTGAGTAGTTTCCCACTTGCAAAAGTACATGGGTCTTTGTATTTTGAGTAGTTTCCCACTAGCAAAAGTATATCAAAAGGCTAGTTAGTAATATGTCACTTCATATTGCACATGCATCCAGCAACCAAGCTTCATGTCCTTTTGCGTAAATCTGAAATTATGAAACAAAGTTATAATGCATAGTTTCATGAATAGACAAGTACTCTAGTAGGAAATTGACAATTAAATACCTAATATAAAAATATGAAAACTGTACAGATGATAAATATTGTGATTATAAACCTCCATAAAAATATAAATAAAATAAAGACAAGCAGCAAAGGTATCAGCAACAAGCAGCCTCTCTGTTCTTTGTTCTCATATGGCTCCACATCTAGAGTAATTAGAATTTGTAGCTTCAGTTAGCATTCCTAACCACCATGGAATTAGCTTAAATAAGTTCTGACCCCATTATATTACATTACATGTATACTCATTATATTACATTACATGTATACTCATACATATGTATAAAAAATGGTAAGATCTCATTAATTCACATTCAACTCTCATGGGTTGCTGATGAGGTGGGGAAGTGAAGTTTACCTAATGATCGTTTGGTCAGATTTAGAATTGAACGTGCATTTAGAAGTGAGCCATCACGTTCCATTACCTACATATTCAAAAGTTCAATTCATTGTCTTCAATATTCAATCTGAACACAAGAAAATGAATATAAAAATATGGAGCTAAATTTCATACATTGTGAAGTGGCCAAGGGATACACAAGCCAATTGCAGAACCTAACTTCGTGACTCTGTGTTGTGGACGAGGGAGTATGACATTGTTGTCAAGAACGACATCAACTAGAACCTCGTAGTATTCTCCCAACGGCAATCCATCTACACATATGAATGTCGCATCCGTGCGTTGAAGTCTTCCCTGTGCCACTATTTTGGAACCGCCAATAGAACATAAAGAAATTTCTTTTCCACCCTATAGAAAAATATGACTTCATATTCATAAAAGAATTTACATATCATAATTCTAAATTGGAAGTATATCATACCACCAATGATTGTGTTCTTGGTAGAACTTTCTGTTTTTGTGGAAGATTCTCCTTCCGTGGAACTTGAACCTTCATTTGTGAAACTTTCTCCTTCTGTGGAACCTTCTCTTTCTGTGGAACCTTCTCATGTGAAACTTTCTCCTTCTGTGGAACCTTCTCCTTCTCTTGAACATTATGAACTTTTGTTGGGACAATGTTATTTATTATACTTTCAGAACAAGATTCTTGTGGTTGCTCATTTTCCATACCATCCACCTAAGAATGGCTCAATTAATACAATTGATGGTTTCATGCAAAATTTACTTTAAAGGCTCATGACTCAGCATGCAAAATAATTAATTAAACATGAGATGCTAACCTGTAAGTTGTTTTGGATTGGTTCCCTACTATTTTGTTGTCCAGTACGAATGCTTCCTTCAAGGCTCAACAATAAGCTCCTAAGTTCTTGGTATCGTTGTTCAGACTTATCCCTATATCTCGCAAACTCTGTTTTAAGTTGTGCATTTTCTTCTTCAACATTCTTTAATGCAAGGATGCTTTTGCAATAGTTCTTGACTTGCACCCTCCTAATGACCCCAAGCCACGACTCTACCTTTCCTTTTTTCGGATATATTTCACCATACAAATCATCACCATCATCAATTGATTTCAAGCGTAGGTTTTCATCTTCTGCGAGCCATCTTTCAATCACATCCTAATGAACAAATTTAAATCACTAAATGTAGAAAAGAATATGATAAGCACAAATAATAAGAATATGTCAAATCTGAACTTACTATCTTTTCTTTGCTAGCAGCACTAATAGCTTCCCCATTTTTCCTCTTGTTTACAACAAGGTATATCTCAGCTCTACATGGTTCACGCCCAAGTTGTTCTTCCTAACAACACAAAAAATATTAATGCATAGCAGATTGAATTAAACCTATTTAATTTCTATGTTGCTTTCCAATATATTGTTAATTACAGCATAGCTTCTTGATCCAGAGGTATGAACAGCATTTGTTTGATTTGAACGGATTTCCTTGTTCTTTCTTGCTCTAACCTAAATGAGGAAACTTAAGTGTCTTAATATCAGAGATACCAATGTAAACATAGACCATGCAGTAAAATTTGCATACATTTGATTCTTCTTTACTCCAATGCTCTACAAGCCACTCCCACTCATCATCAGGAATTCTTCCCTTACATCCATTAGCAATATTCTCCTCCCTTGACAGATTTTCATCATAGTACGTCTTCTTCAAAGTGCACTTAAAGTCACGCCATTTCTTCCCAGCAGATCTCAACACCCAATCTTCACATATTGGATTGATGTGAAAAAATTTCTGCACAACAAATGAAATGTGAAATGTAAAAGAGGATTACATCAATAAGATAGAAGAAGAAAATTACACCAAAATGAGTAGAATAGAAGATTACAGTGACATTGTCCCATATCCTATGTTTGCCTTCCACCAATCTCCAATCTGATCTCTTCAATGTTAAGTGTCCCCCCTTAACTAGACTAGCAATGAAGTTAGTGAAATTGCAAGTTCTCACTCCACATGGCTAACCATATCTATTGACCTTAACATCAATCTTGACACCTTTATTCCCTTCCTAGATAGATAGCATTCTTGTTGGGCCCCTACCTTTCTTTTTCTTGGCTGAATGATACAATGTATAGTTAGGATATAAATACAACATGCGGCTGATGTGATAGTATATATTAAAAAGAAATGAGCATACGTGAATGTATATTTGGCACAGGTGATAAACCTCTACATCATCATTCTCGCCATCACCCACATCATCATAGTCATTGCCATAGTCATCGTAGTCACCATTTCTTTCATCTTCATCATCCATTGCATAGTCAGGATCTTCTAATCCATCAACATCCGCTTCATCAAGTGTGGTTCTCTATATGTAGCAACTAGTTAGCATGACACATTTTTGGAATGTTGAAAATGCATGCACCATGCTCCATAAAATCCAAGGCAGCTAATATATAAAGATCAATATACAAAGATCAATTTCAAATGCAAGCTATCTATATGTATGCAGCAAGATACAAGAAATAAAAAAATGAATTCAGTACAAATTCAATACAATACCTTTCTTTTCTTGTTTTGCTTCTCAGGGACATTAGTTGATAATGGTATAGGACGAAGGCTAAGCTTCTTAAGTAGTTCATTGTTACGTTCAATCCGATTTTTGCGCATAATGTCATATGGAACTTCGTCACCTCCGCCTTTTCCTGCCATTTTGACTTCTACAAGAAGACAATAATCCGTTACGATAAGAATAATATTAGAACTAGGATTAGAAAAGGAATTTTAGACAAACATATGTATACAATACAGTTAGGAAAATAGAACTAGAAAATTTTACCGTTTAGACTTTGTTGCTTTATGTAGAGATTCATCAACTGTCACACCATTTATATCAGTCCTAACATAAGTGTTATCATCACAAACTCTAGCAAGCAATTCATCATTTACTGGTTCAATAGGCTCCCTGAACGCATTTGTATTCTCATGTTCTTCGTCATCTCTAGATTCCAAGTCATAAACACCTCTTTGCTTAGAAAATACCACAGCATGCCACTCTTTGTCGATAGGATCTTGCACGTAATAAACTTGCGTAGCTTGACTTGCAAGAATGAATGGCTCATGACAAAGCCTATCTCCAGTATTTAGTAGGTGATTGAAATTCACAAGTGTTATTCCATACTTATCTTTCTGAATACCTCTACCTTGAACAGTATCAACCCAATCACATCTGAATAGCACTACTGAACCTTTGTTAGAGTAGTTTAATTCAATGATTTCTTTGATGATGCCATAATATGTTGCATCACCTACAGTTGGATTCTTGTCCTTTGCACTAGAGAAGCTAGACGTTCTTGCAACCATTGTAACACCCCGGCACCCCGTGCCCTGAATGTTACACCCTCTAGCACCAAGAACTACAAATCACTAAGAATAATATTCGCAAAGCAAGCGAACAACTAGGAGGTTGTCAAAACTATATAAAAAAAAATTTCGGCAGCACCTCCCCTAAAACTAGGACATCCACTCAGCAGACAGAAAACATTTGCAGGTAAGATATCATTCTAGCAGGTCCTTAGTTAGCCAAGCACCCATCTAATAGAAATTAATCAACTCCACCACATGACTATAACAGGACAAGGACTCATTAAACAAAACCACAGACAACCTTTTTACAAGAATTCTTCACGAACTATTAAGATCAGAATTAAGAATCATTATGATGGAACGGTGATGATGTGAACGTGGTTGTGCTACTACCCCCATCCATGCATGCCGGCTTCAAAACACCTACAAACATTAAATAACAAGCGTGAGTTCAAACTCAACAAAGTACATGAGAATAAACAAACTCAATTTATCGTAAGTAAAACCAGAGCTTAACCATAAGAGCAAGTAATACAAAGGAAACAACATCCAAACAACACAAACTTATACCATTTAAAACAATAACTTGACCGTACCAACATTTTCGAAATCAAGACATCAACTTGATAATAAGACCATTCAACGCCCGAGAAGCTTTACTTGATTCTAAATCACAACGTTTCCCGACTCAACTACCCCTTGTTGCAACTCAAACCATTCTCATCCATTGCATTTGAGTTTATAACTCGACCTCACTCCACGATATTCATACAACATAAATTAGCAGGGCAAAGAGATGCGCTAATTCATCAAATGCAAATCAATCTCCTTTTGGTTGAGTCCACGACTCAACCTTCAACTACCATAATCACCACCCATATGACACACCATTTACCACAACACTCATTATTAAAGATGCAATGCACATGAATGCTCTCTTCGATGCAATGCACATGAATGCTCTCTTCGATGCAATGCACATGGATGCTCTCTTCGATGCACGTCGCAGATCGCCGAAAGTGCCCACCGTCGGTGTGCACCTCACATCCCTTCCATCCCGGAGATGGAAGGTGCCTACTCTTCTTGTCTCGCTCCCATTCACCTCGATAAATGGGACTACGAGGTAGGACTTTCGTGTTCACTACGTGTGAACACAGAGGCCCGCCATCGAATGGGTCGCCTCTTCCATTATGAATGCACAAATGCAATTTTCATGAATGAAATGCAACTGTTCATTCAATGCCAACACTAACATACCATAACCATATACATACACATAGCCAATTCTCACATTCATAAGTCATCAGCGATACTAGTCTCATCCGATTCAACAACAAGACATGAAAACACATTACAGCGTTTCTGTCATGCAATTAACACGACTAATTTCAAACTACAATCATAATCATCAAATCGATTCGCACACATACTCAATTCCATTCCTTAGACGGGCACAGTCAAGTACAACTCCTATAAATTAACCGCGAGTATCCATGTACCCCATACTAGCTACTCGTTGCAATAGTAACAAAGATGCAGTACTCACCGAGATTAAGGCTTACTAGCGACCACTCGAATCCAATAGCTAAACACGCCCCCGAAGGGACGATCACCAATATAACCCATTCTTGCCACAATCGATAGAAATTAGCAATGAACAGATAAATAACAATGAACCACTCGATTAGGCACACAACTCGATGTACTTGCGATGCAAAAGAACAGTTCAGTTGAAAAAAAAAAAAATTAAAGACAGTGCTATTTATATTTGGTCCTTTTGGAGTAGTCACCTACAGTGACAACAATTGCCTAAACACCAAGATAATGAGCAGATTGCTAATAGAGTACAAAGGTGCTACCACATGCAATCGATGCATGACTTGAAACCACTATACAAAACAAGTTGCTTTCAGAAATATAAAACAAATCAAGTTTGTCATCCTTAAATTTCATAGAAGTACAGTTTTCCACATTCCTTCAATCAGCATGTTCGCTTGCATCCACATTTTCAATCCCCCGTATTCATGCACAAGAGGAAGCAATATTGTGATTACAATTGAATGTTGAATGCTACTTGTTAAATTGGTAATTACTAGCTCCAAAAAGAACAAGGTCAATAAGATTTATGCTAGAAGAATCAAGGAAAGGCAAGCTGCTCAATCGGACAGAAAAAAAAATTATAATACCATTTGTGCATTTCTTGATGGTGCGACTTTCAACAGACTCCACCAATAAACTAACAAAGTATTTAATAAAATCTGAACAAAGTAACACGACTACACAAAGATATATATACCTAATGGCTGGAAACAAACTAAATTTCATTCGAAAACACTTGTATACTCACAAGAAGGCGTCAATTTATTGAATCACAAGTTTTGAGTGGTATTCAAATACAAATTCTTTACTAGCATGTTTGGCTAATCATTCCTATTATGCCCATCTTCCATCGTACTCGGGCCATCTTTTAGGCATTTTAAGTTCAAGAACCCATAGAAGAATACCCAAACCCAACAATTGCCAAGCCCTTCTTTGACCGAGCGGTAAAAAGTAAAGAAACACTTTGTTTTTCACAAGGTAGTCAGACAAAGAAAAATGTACGATATCATATGCAAGATAACTGGAACTTGAATGAGTGCACTGAGATTAAATCTCATTTTGTCCCTATAACCGTTTGACAAATGAGAATATGCAGGATTGCACATTTCATCAAACACCTGAACTACAACCTCTCATTCACCACCAAACCTCACCTCCACTTACCAGATGATGGGAGAGGCAGGAGGAGGAGGTACCGGCTGGGGGAGGGATGGCTGGAGGTGGCGCCGAGCCTGGTGGAGCCGGAGGCAGCACCGCCGGCCACCAGCGCAAGGATGCGTCGCCCCGGCCATTGCTGCCTCGCTGCTCTGGCGCGCCAACCAGAAGGGAAGGCCACTGGTGTTGCTGCCCTGCTGCGCCGAGCCAGCAAGGGAAGGAGCTGGGGCGACGCCGACAGGAGGAGGAAGGGCGCGGGGAGGAGGCGGCCGACCGGCTGGAGCGACTGGGAGGCGCGCCGGCAGGGAGCAACGACAGGGCGATGCCGATCGGCTGGGGAGGCAGCGCAGGGAGACACTCGGGTGGAGAAAGGAGCAGGGAAAGTGGCGGCTGGGAAAAATATCTACCCCAAGAAAGTGAATAGTAGCCACAAATAAAAGGAGATGAGGTTATTGGAAAATGATCTGCGGTATTACACTCTCCCCCCCGTAAAGGAATTCGACCCCGAATTCGAAGAATGACAACCAAAAACCAAAGTCCGCAAGGGACTTAAAACTCTTTGGCAAACTCACAACGAGAACACCAATAAGAACAATGGAAACAAAATACAAAATAAGGATACCCGAAACAACAAATCCGGGTATTTCTCACGCAAGAGGAACTCCAAAATTAAATTCTCAATTCTCTATTCAATTTCACTCACCCAACTTAAATCTCCTCTCCTAGAAATATCTCACACCCAGGGACAACTAGCTAAATTAAAGGTTCGCCATAGAACACTTTGCATCAGTTTGCTATCACCTTTACAAACAACAATTCTTCCCAAAAATTTGCATCGACATCACAAGGCTCCATCATAATCCACCTTTAATCTACTTGTGGTCAACGCCTAGCTCATACTAGGACCGCGAATCATACCAAATCACACTCGGTCCTTTTCGTAAGAGGGTCTCACCTTCACATTCTTTCACTCACATAATCAAGCCCAAGAGAATAAATCCTTATTATAGTCAACACTACACCATGATCAGTCATGTTCTTTAAACCCAGCTAGATTGCAAAAGAGATACAATTCTCTTTAAACCAATGAACCATATACATCACCTTGTAGAAAATTCGACAAGATCGCATGATCACTCTTTTTTTTTTCCTTTCCTAAGCCAAATCACAAAGGCAAATTCAAATCTCTTACATCTCAAAAACAACTTTTACCAGTTTCAAACCTATACGGTACAATTCGCATCGGGGAGAAACTCAAGTTAAAAGAGAGATTCCACATCGATCTTTGACTGAAACCCTCACATTCTAAAAAAACAAATCAGTTCACTTTAACCAAAGCAAAATCTCTCGCAAATAACCAAAACCAACGTTTTGGAAGAGGAAAGCGATTCTCAAATTAAGCATCTGCACCCAATCATCACATTTTCTTTCGAGAGAAAAGGGAACTTGTTCCCCACAAACCACCTTACCATCAAAATTTCTCATTTTCAATCATCAAAACAATTCCACAACTTGATGAAAAGTATGTATGCATCCCCAAGAGATCATGCAATCAATTGAATCCGTAAATCTTTAAAAGAAGACTCAACTCGAATCCCACCATTTCTAATATTCCAATACTCTAGGTAAGATTTCATATTCACCAAATCCTGAAAAGTCCAACACTTTTAAACATAAGTTACAACATCTAATCTTTGTTTAATTACTTTCCACGATTCACATAACCAGTACTGGTCATATTATCATAAAACTCCGAACCATTTCTATCTTATGATAACCCAACATAAGACGTAGGTCAACATTGTCTTTTGGTCTACTAACCATAAGGTACCATCATTCATACAACCTGTTTATTCCAAGCTTAGAACACATCTCTTCAACATTTGTTTCGGTATAATCAACAATTACTTTTCGTACAGTCCCTAACTCATATATTCTATACCCCCAGTTCGTTCCATCAATAAACACTTCTAATCATTCGATACGAATTCCAATAGTCATATTTCAATCATGGACCATTGACAAAATTTGTCAAAAACAAATTCAACCTTTCATACAATCACTCCATATACTCCCATTCTTTGATTACACATCAATTAAATCATTTTGTCGATTTACAATTTACTTGACCCAAAAGCAACATAAATCAACAATCCTCATGTCTTTACCCCATCCCATGCTATAATCACTTCATCAAACAGAAGATCCTTACCCTCCTCAATCAATATCAACATTAGGCTTAATGGTACGCAATCCCGAACTCCCAATCAATTCCCTGACTCTCAACAGTTCGCATAAAGTACTAATCATCTTTCGCTTCGGATCACTTACCACCACAAATTCACATTACCCAACTTGGTACTTTACATCATCTCGATGCTCTAACCATGCATCACAGGCTTAGAGTCTCAAACATCCTCGGGGGTCACCTACCCACTGAAAAAGAGCAAGATGCGACCCCAATCCTTTAAATAACGCGACAACTCACAAACATAAACAACACCAATAAACATTTTCTTAAATAGAGAGAACAACAACTACAGAAGTTTCTCCACAAGGCAACCCACGATAACCAATAAAAACAAAAGAAACTAGCAACACCGAACTCCAGAATGGTAAAAGCAATCCGAAAGGGTTCATCGCCAAACCTTCCTCTTTGCCTCCAAAGGAATGAAGCCAAAAGAAATCGACCTCCACTCACTCTCTAACTTACGCTACACAAACGACGACCCTCACCTCGAGAGGTTCTCATACTTCAAAGGGGTTTTAACCAGCCACACCAACATCCAAAACACTTAACACAGTCAAAAGCACGAAGGCGAAAGCTTAACGATTCAAACAATCCTTTTCATAATCAAAGCAATATGCACAATAATTTAACATTCAATCATCAAAGCTTAAATGCAACATTTAAGCGTAATGCAATGATACCCATCCCTTCCTACTGTGCACCAGAGTGTCAAGTTTTAATTAATGAACCACGCTATTCCAGATTTTAAGGTTATTGCCCTAAGGCCAAATTTTATAAGTAGATACCTATGCCATGTTTCTAATTCCACACAGCAAATTTTAGTTTACTCTAGAGTAAAATTGCTAAATTCACATACCACGGACCTAAAGCCCGCTCTGATACCAACTGTAACACCCCGGCACCCCGTGCCCTGAATGTTACACCCTCTAGCACCAAGAACTACAAATCACTAAGAATAATATTCGCAAAGCAAGCGAACAACTAGGAGGTTGTCAAAACTATATAAAAAAAAATTTCGGCAGCACCTCCCCTAAAACTAGGACATCCACTCAGCAGACAGAAAACATTTGCAGGTAAGATATCATTCTAGCAGGTCCTTAGTTAGCCAAGCACCCATCTAATAGAAATTAATCAACTCCACCACATGACTATAACAGGACAAGGACTCATTAAACAAAACCACAGACAACCTTTTTACAAGAATTCTTCACGAACTATTAAGATCAGAATTAAGAATCATTATGATGGAACGGTGATGATGTGAACGTGGTTGTGCTACTACCCCCATCCATGCATGCCGCTTCAAAACACCTACAAACATTAAATAACAAGCGTGAGTTCAAACTCAACAAAGTACATGAGAATAAACAAACTCAATTTATCGTAAGTAAAACCGAGCTTAACCATAAGAGCAAGTAATACAAAGGAAACAACATCCAAACAACACAAACTTATACCATTTAAAACAATAACTTGACCGTACCAACATTTTCGAAATCAAGACATCAACTTGATAATAAGACCATTCAACGCCCGAGAAGCTTTACTTGATTCTAAATCACAACGTTTCCCGACTCAACTACCCCTTGTTGCAACTCAAACCATTCTCATCCATTGCATTTGAGTTTATAACTCGACCTCACTCCACGATATTCATACAACATAAATTAGCAGGGCAAAGAGATGCGCTAATTCATCAAATGCAAATCAATCTCCCCTTTTTGGTTGAGTCCACGACTCAACCTTCAACTACCGCAATCACCACCCATATGACACACCATTTACCACAACACTCATTATTAAAGATGCAATGCACATGAATGCTCTCTTCGATGCAATGCACATGAATGCTCTCTTCGATGCAATGCACATGGATGCTCTCTTCGATGCACGTACCGGTACTGCCGAGTGCCCACCCGTCGGTGTGCACCCTCACATCCCTTCCATCCCGGAGATGGAAGGTGCCTACTCTTACTGTCTCGCTCCCATTCACCTCGATAAATGGGACTACGAGGTAGGACTTTCGTGTTCACTACGTGTGAACACAGAGGCCCGCATCAGAATGGGTCGCCTCTTCCATTATGAATGCACAAATGCAATTTTCATGAATGAAATGCAACTGTTCATTCAATGCCAACACTAACATACCATAACCATATACATACACATAGCCAATTCTCACATTCATAAGTCATCAGCGATACTAGTCTCATCCGATTCAACAACAAGACATGAAAACACATTACAGCGTTTCTGTCATGCAATTAACACGACTAATTTCAAACTACAATCATAATCATCAAATCGATTCGCACACATACTCAATTCCATTCCTTAGGCGGGCACGATCAAGTACAACTCCTATAAATTAACCGAGTATCCATGTACCCCATACTAGCTACTCGTTGCAATAGTAACAAAGATGCAGTACTCACCGAGATTAAGGCTTACTAGCGACCACTCGAATCCAATAGCTAAACACGCCCCCGAAGGGACGATCACCAATATAACCCATTCTTGCCACAATCGATAGAAATTAGCAATGAACAGATAAATAACAATGAACCACTCGATTAGGCACACAACTCGATGTACTTGCGATGCAAAAGAACGATTCGATTGAAAAAAAAAAAAATTAAAGACAGTGCTATTTATATTTGGTCCTTTTGGAGTAGTCACCTACAAAGGACAACAATTGCCTAAACACCAAGATAATGAGCGATTTGCTAATAGAGTACAAAGGTGCTACCACATGCAAGCGATGCATGACTTGAAACCACTATACAAAACAAGTTGCTTTCAGAAATATAAAACAAATCAAGTTTGTCATCCTTAAATTTCATAGAAGTACAGTTTTCCACATTCCTTCAATCAGCATGTTCGCTTGCATCCACATTTTCAATCCCCCGTATTCATGCACAAGAGGAAGCAATATTGTGATTACAATTGAATGTTGAATGCTACTTGTTAAATTGGTAATTACTAGCTCCAAAAAGAACAAGGTCAATAAGATTTATGCTAGAAGAATCAAGGAAAGGCAAGCTTACAGAATCGACAGAAAAAAAAATTATAATACCATTTGTGCATTTCTTGATGGTGCGACTTTCAATGACTCCACCAATAAACTAACAAAGTATTTAATAAAATATGAACAATGAACACGACTACACAAAGATATATATACCTAATGGCTGAAACAAACTAAATTTCAGATTCGAGAAAACACTTGTATACTCACAAAGAAAGGTCAATTTCTTGAATCACAAGTTTGAGTGGTATTCAAATACAAATTCTTTACTAGCATGTTTGGCTAATCATTCCTATTATGCCCATCTTCCATCGTACTCAGGCCATCTTTTAGGCATTTTAAGTTCAAGAACCCATAGAAGAATACCCAAACCCAACAATTGCCAAGCCCTTCTTTGACCAGAGCGGTAAAAAGTAAAGAAACACTTTGTTTTTCACAAGGTAGTTGTACAAAGAAAAATGTACGATATCATATGCAAGATAACTGGAACTTGAATGAGTGCACTGAGATTAAATCTCATTTTGTCCCTATAACCGTTTGACAAATGAGAATATGCAGGATTGCACATTTCATCAAACACTGAACTACAACCTCTCATTCACCACCAAACCTCACCTCCACTTACCGGATGATGGGAGAGCGGGGAGGAGGAGGTACCTGCCGGGGAGGGATGGTGGAGGTGGCGCTGAGCCTGGTGGAGCCGGAGGCAAGACCGCCGCCACCAGCCAAGAAGGATCGTCGCTCCCGGCCTTTGCCTTCTGCTGCTCTGGCCGCGCCGAACTAGGAAGGGGAAGGCCACCGGGTGCTGCTGCCCCTGCTGCGCCGAGCCAGCAAGGGAAGGAGCTGGGGCGACGCCGACAGGAGGAGGAAGGGCGCGGGGAGGAGGCGGCCGACCGGCTGGAGCGACTGGGAGGCGCGCCGGCAGGGAGCAACGACAGGGCGATGCCGATCGGCTGGGGAGGCAGCGCAGGGAGACACTCGGGTGGAGAAAGGAGCAGGGAAAGTGGCGGCTGGGAAAAATATCTACCCCAAGAAAGTGAATAGTAGCCACACAAATAAAAGGAGATGAGGTTATTGGAAAATGATCTGCGGTATTACAACCATGGTTACTCCAAAATTTTGTGTCGTTTTCCCATTGCCGTAGCTTTCCGTTTCAAATTTGTACCCATTTATATAATAACTATTGTACTTTGACACAATCTTGTGTGGCTTGCTAGCCAACACTTCTATTTCCTTAGAAACTTCATTTCTTGCTGCTAGTAAGGTCCGAACCTAACATTGGAATGCATTGGTCAGTTGGTAACTCTATAGATATTTAAATACATAGGTGAGTTGGTTACTCTATAAAAATTTGCTATAAGACATAGTAATCCTTTCTACAGACTTACATGATCCTCAAACCATATGTGAAAAGTCTCATGATGAATGCGTTCCACGTCCCTTTTTCGTAGACGTTTTTCCATAGAAAGTAATTGACAATGTTTTCTTCACATGTTTGGGTACCATTAGTGACATAGTCAACTTGAAAAGCATGAAATTGAAATTATGTTTTTGAGAACATACTGAGTATAAGGTGCAATTCCGTCATAATTGACCAGCACATATCGATGAGCTTGAATCCAAGAAATATGGTCCAATTCAACAATGCAATGGCCCATCAATGGACGCCCAACTCTTCTCAAGTATTTCATTTCACTAGAATATGTCATATTATCGCCATTTTGTTCCCCACGAGTGAATCTAGTTTGACAACCATGCAAATAACGTGAGCAAAAAGTAATACTTTCATCAAGGATATATCCTTCACTATTGATCCTTCAGATGACTTCTAGTACGAACCATAGATTTTAATTTTGACCAATACCTCTCAATAGAATACATATTTCTAAATTGAGAAGGTCCAGCAAGTCTAGCCTCTGTTGGAAGATGAACACACAAATGAACCATGACGTCAAAAAAGGTCAAGGGAAAATCTTTTCCAATAGGCAAAGAACTTCACAATCTCATATTCTAACTTTTGTATGTCACTAATGAAATAATCGGGAGAAAATTTGCTTGAAAAAATTGCTCAAGTGAACCAAGGTGCATAAACCTTTTCAGGTAAAGTTCTTCTTGCAGCTAGAGGGAGCAATTGCATAATGACATGACAATCATGGGTCTTAAGACCAACTAGCCTTCTCTGATCAACTAGAACCATTTTTTCCAAGTTAGATGCGTAGCCATCTGGAAACTTGACTTGTTGTAACGTTTGACAAAAAAGTTTCTTCTCTGTTGTGCTCATCGTAAAAATTGTTGGAGGTAGAACGGTCTTGCCACCTTTGTCTACAGGATGAAGCTCTGGCCTTATTCCCATTTCTTTAAGATCAAGACGAGCATTCAGGTTGTCCTTGGTTTTATCTTTAATACCTAGTAATGTGTTCGCTATATTAGCAAATACATTGTTCTCAATATGCATTGAATCTAAATTGTGGCGTACTAGAAGTGTTTCCCAATAAGGTAATTGAAAGAAACAACTCTGTTTCTTCCACTTAGGCTCCATCTTTATTTCCTCAAGGCTCTTCTTCTTTCTAGGTTCCTTTTCTAGCACCTTTCCAAAAGTAATATGCAAATCTTTTGTTTGGTTTGATGCATCATATCCAGTTAGAGGAATAGGTGCATCTCTCAGCTCAACAGTACCATCAAATAGATGTGGTTCAAACCGAAACTTATGCTCCTTCTCTAGAAATCTACGATGTCCCATGTAGCATGTTTTGTGGCCATGCTTCAAATACAGCGAGCTGGTTTCAAGAAAGCAATTAGCACAACCAACTTCCCCATTTGTTTTTCTTCCTGACAAATATGCATGACCTGGGTAGTCACTAATTGTCCAGAAAAGTGCAGCACGTAACTGAAACCACTCTGCACGAGATGCATCATAAGTTCGAACACCTTCATGCCAAAATTCTAAAAGGTCATCTATAGTCAACTGTAAATACACATCAATATTATTTCCAGGAGAATATGGACCGGGGATAAGTATCTGAGAGAATGAAATTTGATTGTTGCATGCACTGTGGGACATTATATGGTATCAAAACAACAGCCATATCTTTGTGAGACAAGTTAATGTACGAAATGGATGAAGCCATCAGTTGCTAAAGCAAGCCTAATATTGCGACAATCTGAACTGAAATATGGAAATCTAAAGTCAAAGTTCTTCCATGCGGAGAATCCATTTGGATGCGCATTAACCCATCCTCAATTCAACATTCACTATGCCATTTGTGGTTGACTCATTTTCGAAGACATGTATCGTCTTTGCAATCTTCTTTTAAGAGGAAATGACGAACAACTTTTACAGGAACTCTATGAATGCGCTTCCCATCACCGCTCACTTTCTCTGATTTCCACCTAGGAGCTTTACAAGTTGCGCAAGAAGTACAGTTGGCATATTCTTTCCTATACAATATGCAATCATTGATGCATGCATCGATGTTCTCATAACCAATTCCGACATCTCTAACAAACTTTCTAGCACCATGATAATTTTTAGGCAAATTTTCACCTTTAGGCAATGCTTCTTTCAAAAGTAAGAGAAGCTCATCAAAGCAAGCATTACTCACATTCCATAAATTCTTAATATTCAAGAGTCTCACAATGAATTGAAGTCTAGAAAACCTTTGATAGCCTGGGTATAATTCTTGGCTAGCTTCATTAGCTAATCTATAGTATGTTTCAGAATCCACATCCTTTTCTTGCTCATCGTCGCTATAGGTCACATCTATGTTGGCATCAAAAAAACCAAGCCCTCTCTCAACATGGGATCTATTTCATCAAGATGTTCATTGTGAATATGTGGAGTTTCATTGTGGGCTATCGAGAAGACCAATCCTCACCATGATAAATCCATGTAGTGTATCCAGATATAAAACCATCACAAGTTAAATGATCATGGACAATATTTTCTCTAACCGTAACTCGATTCACACATTTTTTACATGGACAGAGAATTTTATCTCCCCTTGCTGAATTGCAAAAAGCAAACTCGATAAAATTCTTAAGACCATTTTGGTAATCATCTATGTACCTATACTACAAGATACAATTAATTACACTGCATCTAACATTTTAGAATTAAATAATTTTAGACCATGAGTTTCGAGCTAATTACCTAAGAGAATGCATCCACGCTTTCTCCATGATTGCTAATAAGAAGCTAATCAGTCTGGAACGCGGGAATTCTCACCTTCAGAAAGATGGGGGTTTTCCAAAACCAGAAATAATTATGCTTTAACCACCAGATTTAGCTGGGTGAGTGAGCAAATTCAATCATTGGCTGCTTAACATTGCAAAAGTTTGGTTTTTCAATTGGTGATAAATAAGGTAATAGCCAAGACCTTAGAATGTATATTGGACGAATTTCTGCTGGTAGCTACTAACAGTTTTCAGTTGGCTACTGATTAGGAAGTAGTCCGAACTAGATGGTTCAAACATTAGGACTAATGTAGAGACTATGGTCGTACTCGAGGAAAGGATTACCATTAAAACATGACGTATTTAACGGCAAATTAGTTGTAATTGCTCACAATTTGAACTTACTATCGAGTTTTTACGATTTCTTTGACCAGCAAGATTTGGAATACAACATGATCCCGCCAGAGTTTGTTAGTTCTAAACAAAAAATTGTAAAGCCCTGTACTATTGGCTTCAGAGAAAGATCAATGCGTTATGGCTTTCAAGAACAAGTGAAATCATGTAACAATTGTTTAGCTATCATACAATGATGCCAGTTGGAAGAGTTAGTAACCGTATGAAACTTAACATGGTGTCCTGAGTCCCAATTTCTAATACCTATCTAGAGCATTTTGAGAGGAAATAAATAATTGTGGTAAGGGTTGAAGGGTCCCAAGGGGTACTTGAGGGGCCCAATAGTGAGATCAGGAGGGTACCAAGGGTAGACAAGATCCTTTCCAATAATGCAAATGTGGTACTCTTAAGGAAATTAACAACCACCACCACTTATACAAACAAACTTCTCAAAGCATTAGAAATTGCAAGTAAGCAACTAGAGATGGAAAATGCAAAGATGAAAATCTGCCTAGGGTCTCAACTCTCAATTGTATGAAAAATATGCGAACAAGGAAGGAACGCACCTTAAGATGATCAAACACCTTCTCACAAATGTATTTCTTTGATTGTAGCACCCTTTGTTGTAATTTATCTGAATGGACACAAAGTGTTGCCCTCTGTATGTTTTCTTGACAATCGCAGAGTAATGAGATCTGTGAGAGGAACCGACTACCGACCCTTGTCTAAACCAAGGATCTGCCCAGAAGAAAAAAGGTTTACATGACTTGACTAATGTGTAGTGTAATTCATCAACGGTAATTAAAATTCAACATGACTACTTAAAATGAAACAATGCAGAAGTGACTTCCATCAGAAGATTTTCCTCCAAGCATGTACCATGGACAAAGGCCCACATAGGCCTCCAACCATTTCCCAAATGAAGTAAGATCTTAGCTAAACAAATATGATCTTTAATATGATCTTAGCTAAACCATTTCACAATGAAGAAGCATATATCGTGCTTTCTAATGGGAAAATTGTCCTACTCAAAAGTGTTTAAGCATTGTCCTAGACTCCTCATAAGGCAGCAGTACTACTCAAAGGAGTTCTCCAATGAAGTCAAATTTCTTGATCTGAAGCTAAATAAACAACATCAACATGGTAAATGTAAATGAAGTACACAATGCTAAAGCTGGCGAGCGAATGCTAAGTTCGGTATTTCTTGGTGAGCTCAGTTGAAGGGGGACTTGAACTTTCTTTTACTAAATAAACTAATACAGATAACATTTCTTATGGTGTTTGGCTATAGGTGCCCAATACTAAGCTATACGGTATGGTCGTTTGACAAGATTCTATGGGCAAATAGTAGCATAAAGAACACACCATGATATCAAAAAATATATATTAATAGCACATATCAATAAGCGATAATACAAATCAAAACATAAACATCCAAACCCAAATGCTGGGTTACAACTTACAAAAACCCAAAAGGAATTTGAAAATGCACCAAGCAAGACAAATTACATATAAGCAAGAAAAACCAGAAGCATATCTTATTGATTCAAGAAGCTAAACAAAGATGAGGAAACATGGGAAAACTATGATAAAACAAATAAAGAAAACTTAGTAGAATGAAAGATGATCCGACAAACCCGAGTCTTGCCAAGACGAGAGTCAAGGTCAACCTCATAGTCCCTATGCTTCAAAGGTTGTCTTTGCACAGAGGGCCCTTGTCAGAAATTCATATTTGAAAAGAATTACATTTTACAAGAACAAAAAATTCTCTGACTACAAATTTAATGAATTAGCTTATACTAGCAAGACATACCCTTGCTTTTCCGGCTTCCTCTGCGTCACCCTTAATGTCAGAGCGGCGACGGCTTGGGGCCGAGAGCCCGGCAGAGAGGCGATGGGGGACTTGGGGCGATGGCACGGGCGACAGGCGAGGCGGTGGTGGCGTCGTGGCGAGATCGTCGAGGGGCGGCGAGAATGTCGAGCGGCGCAGCCCTAGCCAGCCGCTGTTGTTGCCGAAGATCCGGCGCGGACGCTGCCAACCGACCGGCCGGGGAAGGAGATGCGTGTGGGAGATCAATCGAGGGGCAGCGCGTAGAGGCTGGCGTCGTGGCGACTGGCGAGATCTATCGTGCGAGGGGCGGCGCGCGGAGGCCAGCCGGCCGTCTAGGTTTTAGATGGAGGGGAGAAATGGGGAATTTTTCTAGGGGTTATGCTGGCGCGCGTGGTATAGGCGCATGGTGCGCGCACTGTTTTTCCATCTGTGCGCCCATTTTTTTCATCGAAACACGGTGATATGATATCCCGGCACCGATATAAGCGCCGCAATTGTAAGAGTTTTCCACGACGTTTATTTATGCCTTAGTAAGGATACCACGACGTTTGTAAGTGCCGTAATATCCAACTTTTTGAGTCATTAACAAACGCCAGGAATAAAGTCTACTACGGCGTTTGAAAATGCCTTAGAATATTAAGATTTACCGGCGCATATATTCGCCCTAGTAACATGTATACCGGCATATATATGCGCCAAGAAATTTATATGCCGCTAAAACTAATAAACGCCGAGAAATTCTTTTATAACGGCAGTTAACTTATGTGCCGGCTAAAATAAACGCCGGGAAATTAGGATTATCTTGTAATGACATGAAATAACTTCATATGAAAAAATAACCATGTAAGGCAAACACATGAAATAACTACATATGAAAAAATAACCATGTAAACCACTGAAAAAAGAAGTGGCATTGACAAAAGAAGGGGTTCCCATTTCAAAGGAACAAAGAGTTATTTACACTTTGTAATAAAACAAAATTGAAGTAACAAAAGCCTAAACTTGTTTTCTAAACTAGAAGCCTACAGGTCTTCGGAGGTTGGAGACATGTGACGTGAGAGAATAGTATGGATGACTGGATCGTTGTTGTCTTCGTCATAAAACTCGCCTTTTTTGTTGATTATTTCCTTCATGATGAAGTAGGCAAGCTGGCTCTGAATGGCTTAGATTTCAGAAGGAAGCTGTCCTACCGTAGACAACTTGAGGGACTGTAAGTATGAAAAACAAAAGTAAGAGAGTATATAGAAATTGAGTGGTGCGAATCAATGTGTCATGTCAGCATGACTGACCTCCACGTCATTGTCTTTTATTGTACAACCTAAGATTTCGCGCATGTACTAGCACACGAAGTACCCACATAAATTTATTCCTTGCAACTGCTTGTGACACTGCAAAAATCGAATGAACTAAGATGTCGTCGAAAGAGCTATTTACTATGAAATACTATATAAGAATATTCCTTGCATGCATACCGGAAAGTTAGTATGGATTGTAAGGGATTTGTGGTATGGGCGGTGTCTCGTGCTCTTCTGACAATATCTTTTGAACGCCTCATTCATTAAATGTATCATCACTTCAAAGTCTTTTTTAGGTTTATCCAGTGGATCCATGATCAGCATCTTGCTCTTTTCTGGATGAATTATTACGAGAATACAGTGGAAGCTACATACACATGCATGATGCCATAGTCATTAGTCCTTACATCGGAGTAAATAATGAAATCAACGAGTAATTTAACTAGTTAGTGAGGAACTTACTTAAAATGGTATGGTACAAATATAAACTCCTTGTCTTGTAGTTTAATCAAAGCTTTATATACGTACTCCTCGACCTCCTTTGGTACTCTTATGATTTCGGTTTGGCAAACCGTTCCCGGGTCGAGGAATCCCACTGTCCCCTTGGTTCTTCGTACTTCAATCATCTCATATCTATATAACGAAATAGTTAGACATGAAATTTATCGGTATTAGTGAATGTAGACCAAGATTGATATATTAGACACTTACAGTTAGACATAACAAGTTGTGCAAGTTATCGAATTCTATTAAGAAGTAGCCATCGCCCGCATGGTGAAAATGTTCCTCATGGAAAATTGCAGTGATCACCTTCGGGAGTACGTCTTGGTTGGATTGATCCATGTACCATGCATGTAATCGCTGCATCATGGGGGTTAGACATTTTAACTTCGAATCAGTGACTAAGGGCTTCCCTACCTCGAATTTCAATCTTTGTTGATTATCTAGGTCATCAGACTTCGCCTTGCCCTTACTTTTTTCTCGCACGACATCATACTCAGTCCTGGCTTCGCCTGATCTGGCTGATACGGCTTGTCTAATGTGCCATTTTTTTGGATCAGGGGTTCTAGGTTTATCCATTGAAGTACCAGGTGTTATAGGTTTCTGCTTTGGAGTACTAACAGTGGCCATCTTTATGGGGTCCTCAATGGATTTCTTTTCTACCTCATCTTGCTTCTTCACCGTTTCACTCTCAGGTGCTAGTGACGAATGTGCGGATTGCACTGCGGGAGAGGCTGGCACTGCATGGTCCAAGACGATGTCACGCTTGCGCCACTGGATGAATGAGTGGACGGCACTTCCTAGAGTTGTTATCTCGTCATTGATGGGTTTTTCTAGCCCGATCTCAGCAAACTGTTCAAGTACCGTGTCCACCTGAACCTTTGCATAACCTGACGCTATCGGGGTATTGTGCAGGACACCCCCTTCTTGGCACGGATAAACTACCCCTGTAGCAGCCTATAGAAATATGTTCATCATGGGCACGTTGAGCTGACAGGGTGTGGGGTCCTGTATGTCGTCCACAAGATAATGGTTGTTGTCCGCTTCTGCCATTGCCTTAGTGAGTAAGCTGCAATATAATTTGCTATATGTTTCTTAGCTTATTGATGATTCTTTCAAGGTAAGCTTTAAGAGTAATGCTTGTAGAATCCTTGATTCATCAGGAGAGTAAGTTTGCTGGATTTCTAGATTTGGGAGAGTCTTTCGTGCTGATTTTTCTGTTTCTTCTAGTGACTCTCTTCGGTGTTTGATTGCGTCTGAGTCTCGTGATCTCTCTTTCTGGCATAGGAGACTTGGTCACATTGGTTTTGATCATCTGACCAGAGTTAGTAGCCGTGATCTTATTCACGGTTTGCCCAAACTTAAGATGGTCAAAAACTTAGTTTGCTCTCCTTGCCGACATGGCAAGATGGTTACTGCTTCTCATCCTCCAGTCACCGTAGTGATGACTGATGCATCAGGACAGCTTTGGCATATGGACACTGTTGGTCTAGCTAGAGTGTAGTCAGCAGGAGGGAAATGGTATGTCCTTTCATTGTTGATGATTTCTCGAGGTATTTTTGGGTATTTTTCATGGCCTCGAAGGATGAGACTTTTTCTCACTTCAAAGGATTTGTTAGTAGGTTGTCTATTGAGCTCCTAGGTGCGTTACGAGCTATACGTAGTGATAATGGCACTGAGTTCAAGAACTCCTACTTTGAGAATTTCTGTGTGGAGTCTGGCATAGAGCATCAGTTCTCTTCTCCCTACGCCCCTCAGCAAAATGGCGTAGTGGAAAGGAAGAACAGGACCCTGGTTGAGATGGCCAGGACGATGCTAGACGAGTACAATACTCCTAGAAAGTTTTGGGTTGAAGCTATAGCTACTGCTTGTCATGTTTCCAATCGCGTTTTCTTGAGAGCACATTTGCATCGCACTTCTTATGAGTTGAGGTATGGGCGAAAGCTCAGTGTTTCTCATTTTCGCGTTTTTGGTTGCAAATGCTTTATGTTGAAGTCTGGTAACTTGGATAAGTTTGAATCTCGTTCTTCTGATAGGATTTTTCTGGGTTACTCGACTTCTTCTTGTAGCTATAGGGTCTGGAGTTGTGATGCGAATAGGATCATAGAGACCTGTGGCGTAACCTTTGATGAGGCTAGTCCAGGAGCTAGACCCGATATTTTAGGCTCTTCTTATCCTTCCGAGACCATCTTCATAGAGGATGATGAAGATTTTGGTGTTTCACCTGATCCAGTCTTCTTTACACCTGAGGTACCTCATGTTTCCATCTCTGCATCTCAGGAAGACCAGCCCTTGCCATCCGACTGCTCCTCTGCAAGTGGCTTTGTTCCATCCTCTTCTGCTGAGGAGGTAGAGGCCACCTCTGCTTCTGGTCCTCCTCGCCACATTCCGCGTTCTCATCCTCCAGAGCAGATCATCGGTGATCTGTTTGAAAGTGTCACACGCTCAAAATCAGGCTTATCTTCTTTCTGCCTATACTCTGCCTTTGTTGCCTCTTTTGAGCCAAGGGATGTTACTCATGCATTGTCCGATGAATCATGGATTAATGCAATACATGAGGAACTGGAAAACTTTGAGAGGAACAAAGTCTGGCAGCTTGTAGAGCCCCTATCTGGTCATAATGTTATTGGGACCAAGTGGGTGTTCAAAAACAAGCAGAGTGAAGATGGGGTTGTCAGCCTCCTGCGAAGTGGGGGCTCTCGACTCAGGTACTCCATCAATTCTTCATTTGCTTAGTTTCCTCTCTATCTTTTAGCTTAGTAGCCTTCCTTTATCGCAGACCTTGAGCGCTCGAGCTCAATGCTTGCCCATCTTGATAATGACTGTTGTCCAGGGCGAGTCCGAGTCTGAAGAGGAGGAGGAGACCTCCTACATGCTGGCGCCCTGTCGGCCCTCGAGCCGGGGGCGCACCCCTTCAGGCCCCCAATGTTGGGCCGCGGTTGGCGAGTATGACCAGGGGGTCGACGACCCGGTCGGGGATGATGTCTTGCCCACGGCCAGTGAGGACGACGCAGCCGGCTCCGTGGACACTGAGGATAGCGCCAACCCACTGAAGGCCGCCATAGGAGATGGCACCGGGGATGCCTTGACCACGGCTGCCGAGGCCACCCAAGCCTCACCTGCCGAGGTCGATCATGCCTTGGCGGAGTGAGCCTGAAGATCGGCCGAGGATCGGGCCAAGGCCTCCACGGAGAGGTGATAGAGGACACCCTAATCGCGAAGACAAGGCCGATCGTGCCGGGACCGAGCTCGAGGCAGCCGAGCCTCGGGAGGAGGCCCGAAGCGAGGTCGCCGACGGAGTGCCCGAAGGTCCCTGCCCAAATAAGCCAGTGGCGGCAGCGGACAATACCGCACCAGGATCATCAAGGAGCAGACCCGTGGAGTACTCCCGCATAATTTTTGAGGGTCGGCTTAGCGAGGTACGAAGTCTCTTCACGCCATTGTCGAACTTAGATCGAGTCTCCATTCCTTCTCTCTTTTGACAAGGACCGTGTTGACTGTTCGAACCCCGTAGGCCATCGGCTCCGTCGCCCAAGGGCTGCAAGGTATCTAGACATACGCCGACGCGCTGAGGGTCTTCCTCAACGTGGTGGAGGACCGGGAGGCGTAGCGCTTAAAGCTCGTAGAGGCCTTGGAGGTCAAGTGAGAGGAGGCTGCACAGAAGGCAATGGCCTACTCAAACGAGGTTGCCGGCCTCCGCCAGGCGGTGAAGGTGCTCGAGACCTCCCACACATCCGAGCTCCAACGGGCCATCACCATCGAGCGCGACCACGCGTACAAGGCCGTCGAGGAGGAGCGTGCAAGGTCGGCCAAGGCGCTCGTGGCCGAGCGGGCCAAGGTCGAGGAGCTGAAGAAGGCCGCTACAGACCAATCAGCTGCCTCGGCGAGGGCCTCCCCCGAGCTTGAATCCAAGGTTCAAGAGCTCGAGGAGAAGCTGGGTCGGGCGAGCAAGGTGGCAAAAAGCGCCTTGGCCCAACTTCAAGAAGAGCGACGTCGCACCGCCGAAGCCTCCGCCGAAGCCCTCTGACTCCAGGGCGAGCTGTCGATCTTAAGGGCCAAGGTCGCCGAGCTCGAGCAAGAGAAGCTCACGCACAAGATGGCCAACCTGTAAATAGGTTTAGACTTTCTTGCCTGTAATCAAAACCTTTGTAAGACAAAAGTTTAATGGACGTCATTGTTTTGACAGAAGGAGTTAATGTCTTGGTCTGCTTAAGATTTGTCGATCAAGAGATTTTTTTCTTAATCGTGCACTTAGCCTTTCTGCTCATAGTATATCCCCGTCCAGCCCCCGTTGGGACCAAGGTTGAGCAACGCCGGCCTTGGGCGTAAGTTAGAAGCCTGCAGAGACCATGACCTGCAAGATCGAGAAAAACCCACAGGGATCACAACACAGGCGCACGAGGAAAGACTTAGGCTCTAAAGTGTTAGGATTATTTCTAAGTCAAGCTTCTCGAATCCTGACAACGATCTACGCCTTGCTCATTGGACCCAGCTGCGGGCTTGGTTCGAACCCTGGCGCAGGGGGAGCGTTGATGCGAAGAGATTCGGCTTACAAGTAGCTCGACCCCTGGGGGTGAATTTCAAGCCCACGACGCCCGGGCAGAGAACAAGCGCGCTTGTTCACAGGTCAGATTCAAAGAATCCCCGAACTCGAGCCAACACAAAATATGGAATGAAGAAAAGGTGCAAAGACCAATCATGACAATTGAACAACAACTTTATTGAAATTTGAGGTAAAAGGTATTACACATAGAATTTTTGAAGCTGGTCAATGTTCCACGAGCTAGAGAGCTCTCTGCCATCGGGCATCGCTAGCCGGTAAGCTCCCGTGCGATCTGTTGAAACAACTCTATAGGGGCCCTCCCATCGCGGGGATAACTTGTTGGTGTTAGACGAGCCCTAAATCCGTCTCAGGGCTAGGTCCCCAACAAGGAGCTCCCTAGGTTGTACCGATCGAGACACATGTCTGCGAAGAGCTTGCAGGTAGTCTTGTGATCGTAGTAAACTGACATCTTACTTCTTCCGCCAGGGTAAGGTCAAGGGACCGTTCTTGCTCAAAGTCGATCTGGTCGACCAAGCTGACCCTAGCGGAGCCCAGTGTGACCTTTGGAGGCAGGACGGCTTCAGTACCGAATACAAGCCGGAAGGGTGTGGACCCTGTTGCTTGGCTGACTGTGGTACGTATAGACCATAAGACGGTGGGAAGTTCATCCACCCAGGTCTGGCCGTGTCGTTCGAGCTCATCTGACACTCGCTTTTTCATGCCTTGAACAATCTGTCCATTGGCGCGTTCTACTGCTCCATTGCTTTGCGGATGGCCCACCGAAGCATAGCATAGCATACTTTGGTGCCGATGTCCTCGCAATACTCCTGGAACAGTTCATAGGTAAATTGTGTTCCATTGTCTGTGATAATTCTGCATGGAACCCCATACCGTGACCACGAACAAGCGGAAGAACATGACACGCCATGAGCCGTGATGGTCAAAGCGGGTTCGCCGATCCACTTGGTGAAGGTATCAATAGCGATGAGCAAGAACTTTTCCCCACCGGTCGCCTGCGGAAAGGGGCCGAGGACATCCAGCCCCCAAGTCGAGAAGGGCCAAGCTAGCGGAATGGTCTGGAGTGCATATGTGGGTTGGTGCGACTTCAGGGCATGGAACTGGCTGGCACGACAGGCGCGGATGATGTTGCGGGCATCCCGGTATTGTAATAATAGAACCCCATGCGGAAGGCCTTCCGACCATGGTCTGAAGAAGAATGCGCCCACGAGACCGAGTGAATGTCGCTCAGCAGTGCTTACCTCCTCTGAGAAACACACTTTGTGAGGATTCCAGATGTATTTCTACCTTAAAGCTTGCCATCCATGAGTTTGTACGAGCTTGCTCGGTACTTGATCCTGCTCCTCTCCGCGGGATCGGTCAGAAGCTCTCCCTGTGCCAGAAAGTTGTGAATTGGCTCGGCCCACGAGGGAATACCTTCGATGAAAGTGACCGAGGCCCCTTGGTCGAAAATTGAGGGCGACGCTAGGGTCTCCAGGATTACATCTGGAGGAATTTCGTCGTCGGACAACCCGAGCTTGGAGAGGAAATCCGCGCTGGAATTGTCCTTCCTTAGCACGTGCGTGATCTCCAGGTTCTGAAACCACTTCTCCATCTTGCGTGCTTCGGCGAGGTACTTGGCCATGGAATCTTCCGAGCATTGGTAGCCCTTGTTGAACTGGTTGATGACGAGTTGAGAATCGCCCTTGACGACCAACAGGCGTACACCCAGCGCCTTGCAAGCTCAGAGTCCCGTGAGGAGGGCTTCGTATTCTGCTGCATTATTCGTCGCTGGGAATCCAAAACGAACCACGTACCTCAGCCTATCGCCTTGTGGGGTGAGAATGAGGATCCCAGCCCCCGAGCATTTGAAGGATCTTGAACCATCGAAGTACATGACCCAGGGCTTCTCCTCCTCGACCGCGAGCCCAGGAGCCAGCTGCGATCTCTGCTCGACCACGAAGTCGGCAAGCACCTGCGACTTGATGGCTGTGCGCGCCACGAACTGGAGGTCGAAAACAGCCAGCTTCATGGCCCACTTGGCGATGCGACCTCCAACCTCTAGTTTCCTCAAGATCACCCCGAGCGGGAAGTTGCTCGGGATAACCACGGAGTGAGCCTAGAAATAGTGTTGGAGCTTGCGCGAAGCCATGAGGAGGGCATACAATAACTTCTGGACCTGGGGGTAGCGCTCCTTCGGCCCATGGAGAACCTCGCTGACGTAGTAGATCGGGTGTTGCTGTGCATCCCGCTCGGCTACCAGGACAGCACTGACAGCTTGGGTGGTGGCCGCGAGGTAGAGCAGCAATCTTTCACCTGGCTGCGGAGTCGTGAGCAAAGGTGGACTTGAGAGGTATACCTTTAACTCGTCGAAGGATCGCTGAGCCTCGGGCGTCCACTCGAAGCTCCCTTGCTTGCGCAAGGCCTTAAAGAACAACTGTCCACGCTCGCGAGCCTCGAGATGAAACGGCTGAGGGTAGCCATGCGGCCGATGAGGCATTGCACCTACCTTATCGAACTTGGGGGGCCATCTTTTCTATCGCCTCGATCTTCTCCGGGTTCGTGCCGACCCCCGAGCCCCCGATCATGTAGCCGAGCACCTTCCCTGAAACAGCGCCAAACACACATTTCTTCGGGCTAAGCTTGATCTTGTGCTTATTCAGGTTGGTGAAAGTCTCCTCAAGGTCTTGAACGTGGTTGTCTTCAAAAGAGCTCTTGACGATGATGTCGTCCACGTAGACCTCGAGGTTGTGGCCGATCTGAGGATCGAATGTCTTGGTCATCAGGCGCTGGAAGGTCACACCGGCATTGCGGAGACCAAATGACATGGTCGTGTAGCAGTAGGTCCCGAATGGTGTGATGAACGACGTCTTGCTTTCATCATCGACCGCCAGCTTGATCTGGTGATACCCAGAGTAGGCATCCAGGAAACATAGCATCCTGGCGTTTGCGGTGGAGTCGATGATCTGGACAATGCGCGGGAGAGGGAAGTTGTCCTTCGGGCATGCCGAGTTCAACCCTGTGTGATCCACGCACATCCTCTACTTCCTGCCTTTCTTCTGCATGATGACGGGATTGGCCAGGCATTCGGAGTAATCGATCTCACGAATGAAGACGACCTTCAGCAGCTTGTTGAGATTTTCCTTGATTATGGCAACCTTCTCGAGAGAGAAGCGTCGTAACTTCTGGTGCACGGGTCGGCAGCCAGGCCGCACCTGCAGTTTGTGCTCGACCACCTCCCTCGGGACACCCGGCAAGTCCGCCGGCTCCCAGGCGAATATGTCCTTGTTGGCGCGGAGGAAGGTGACGAGCTCGAATTCCTATTTGGAACTCAGCTTGGCCGAGACATGGACGCATTTGGACGAGTCGCCTTCCTCGAGCGGCACAGCCTTCGATGCCCCGCTAGGCTGGATGACCGCCTTCTAGCAGGCGACCTTCGTGATCGCTTCAGGGCCTTGCTGAGGCAGCATGCTGGCGAGGGCCAAGGCCAGGGTCTCGCAATCGTGCGCCGCCTTGAGGTCACCCCGCACAGTGATGATGCCATTGGGCCCTAGGAGCTTCATGCAGTGGTGGCCGTAGTGGTTTGCCATCATGAACTTGACCAAAGCCGGGCGCCTGAGGATGGCGTTGTAGGGAAGATCGCCTTTGACCCCCTCGAACGTGATCAGCTCGATGCGGAAGTTGTCCGAGGCGCCAAAGGTGACAGGCAGGATGACCTACCCCAGAGGAGTGGTCGAGCTTCCGGGAACGATCCCGAAGAACAGAATCGCGATATTCTTGACCTTCGACCGGGGAATCTGCATCCGGTCGAGCGCGCTAGCCAGGCGTAGGTTGAGGGAACTGCCCCATCGACCATGACCCACCTGACCATGGTGTTGCTGATGGTCGGGGTCACAACCAGGGCAGTCTTGAGATCTTTGGACATACCTTGGGGGGCATCCTCCGGTGTGAAGGTTATCGTTGCCCCGGCCCACTTGCAGGGCTGGTCCGCGGGCTTCCCAACAGTAGCCTGATAAACCACGCCGAAGATGACGTCGATCTGGTGGTCGCCCTGCTGGAAATCTAGGTTGAGATCGGCCTGGTCCTCTCCGGTGTTGACCCTGTCGGGCTAATCTCCCTCCTTAGGGAGCGTGGGCATCTCTCCGTGCCCATCGTAGAAAGCCTCCAGCTTGTTCTGCCAAGCCCTGCAGCTTCGCAGGTCATGGCCCAGAGTCCTGTGGAACAAGCAAAATTTGTCTTCATCAAACCGGGGTCACCCCTTAGGATCCTGTGGGCAGCCGTCGGCTTGCCGCGACCCAGGCCGGCGGTCCCCCTGCCGAGGTCAGTGTGGCGCCTACTGAGGTCACGACCGATTTCGCTGAGGACGGGACCCCTCCTGGGCTGAATCTCGCACCTCCATGACCTCGCGGTGGCCGTCTGCCAAAACGACTACCCGCGATCGGCCATCGCCGTGCTTGCGGTCCCTCTTCCGCTTCTTGGTGGTCGAGTTTGGGTCGGCACTCTTGGTGCTGGAGGGACCAGCCTCACCCGAGTTGATGCCAAACTTACCTTGGTCGTAGTCACACTTCTAGTGGATCGTGTCGTCCGCGTCCGCGTAGTGCTCCGCCATGCGATACAGCTTGCCGACGGTAAGCCTTGTCGTAATCTCCAGGTCTTCGGTAAGGTGCCGGTCGCGGACGCCAAACTTGAAGGCCTTGATCATGGCCTCATCGGTGACACCCGGAATCAGGTTCCTCGTGCAGATGAACCATCGCACGAAGTCGCGGAGAGGCTCATTCTTACCCTGGATAATTCGGTCCAGGTCCTTCTCCCTTCCGGGCCGCTCGTAGCAACTCTGAAAGTTGAAGCGGAGAGCGCTCTGAATCTGACGCCACGAGCGGAAAGTGCCGGCCTTCTAGTTGAAGAGCTAGGTACGGGCGGCACCGTCCAAGATGATCGGGAGGTAGTTGGTGTAACATCCCAAAATTTGGCCTAATTTAAAATTTTGGAGTTATTTGAATTTTTGTGAATTTTGAGATTTATTTAGATTTATTTGAGTTTAATTTGAATATATCCTTCTCTTTAATAATTAAATATCAGAAAAGTATTTATCAAAAATAAATAAAAATATTTTATTTAAGTTCTAAATGCCATGAAATATTTTCTAGAATTTTTCTAGAATTTTTTGGGTATTTTTAGTACTCTAAATAATTAGTTTGATTTTCTGAAATTAATTTAATTAGGAAAACCCTAGAAATTCTTGGCTACAGTATTGGGCCGAGCCCAACATTGTGCTCGTTGCTTCGGTCCGTCAGATGGGAACCCTAACCGTCGCTGCCGAAGGCCGTTGGATCGCGATCGGTCAGCTTGCCTAAAGCCACGTCGCCCGTGCACGTGTGCCGTCGGATTGTGGCGCTCGGACGTCCCGAATTGCGCCACGTCGCGTGGGAGTCAAACCGTTGGCGCCGCCATCGCCATTACAAGGTGGTTGGCATCCGTGTTAATGGCGGTTGATTTGCACGCGTATCGAAGAATCTCCGTGCATGTGAAATACCCCCGTAGAGAGCTCCTCGTTCCGCACCCGTTGCACTCTCTCCGTACACCATAGAGCTCTGTAGCGCGTGCTCTTACTCACCGGAGTTTGGCTCTTGTGCCGCTTCGGTTTTGGCCTTGTTCCGCCGCCGTCAAGCCGCTCCGCCGCATTTGGACCCGGGATCTAGGACCGCGAAGGCAAGACACACCAGACTCGATATCTCTTTCGGCCAGGGCTGCACCGAATCATCGGGTCATGCACTGTCTTCCCCAGCTCCGGTGACCTAACGCCGCCGCAGCCACAACCACCTTCGCGAAGCTCTATAGCTGTTGGTTCTCCATCGAACGAACCAGGTAACGCCGCGTAGCAGTGCTGTTCGGTTAAAGATTAGAGATGCTCCCAGCCGTTAGATCCAGATCGGGCGATGGTCGTTGCACTGAGTCATAGCGGTATAGGTCTAGTATTAGCGATTGGATCGAGAATGACCGTAGGGATGCGCCAAGTGTCCTCGCCGACCGCGTCCGTCGCTAGGTCAAAGCTGGTCGTTGGACCGAATCCGAGCCGTCAGATTTTGAACACACGGGCAAGATTTTGCCGTACCATTAGCCAATAGAAGCGCTCCATGTAGCCACTCGGGTTCCGAAGCGGCATCGCGGTTGGACCGTTGGATCCAATGGACTGTTTAGATGTTGCCGCGTGGCCCAATCATGTGTCGACGCGTGGCTCGGGAGTTGAACCGGTCCAATCATGACCGTGGATTTGGGTGGACGGTTGGGATAGCACCGCGTGTCGGCGTGGCACTCAAAGTGTCGCCGTTTGACCGGGCGTTGAACCGGGTATTAGTCCCAACCGTCGGATTCAAATCCAACGGGTGGGAACGCATGTGCCGTGTGGACCAGTGGAAGCGTGCCATGTGTCAGCCAAAGAGCTGGCATCGCCGCTGTGTCGTGTTTGGGTGACATCACCATGACGTCATACGTGGGTCCCACCTGTCAGTGTGAAAGCCGTAAGGGATGACGTCATCATGACGTCATCCGAGGGGCCCACGGGTTAGTAACACTATTCGATGGACTGAGTCCACGGTGAACCCGACTCGAGCCGTGATCTGGTCCATGGACCAAAAGCGATGTGGCTAGCTCGGTCTGACACGTGTCGGCGAAGGATTTATCCGGAATTTCAGAAAGAAAATAAATAGATTAATTCGGTTTTTCTTTTATTTGAATTTACAAACTTGTAATCGCTATAACTTTTGCATCTTAACTCCGAATTGGGTGATTCCAGTTCCTAAAATTTGTAAAAATGTAAAATATTTATTGGTGAATTTTATTTTATTTTTAAAGTTGATCTTGCTGTCTGTTGAGTGTATTTATTGAATGTATGCTTATTCGAGTAGACGTTGATTTGCCGAAAAACTTCGAGGGGGAATTTCCAGCACAAGACCAAGCTCCAGATCAGGATCATTCACTGTTTGAAGGCAAGTCATGCTTTGATCATTTTGCTCCTAAGTTTTAAAAATATATTTTGATTCAAACTATGCATGCTAATTTAATCAAAAATAGATTTAATTAATTTGGGTGAATTAGTTATTTAACCAATTTGTTATCGCCACCTTGTCTTTAATATTTGTATGCCATGATTCACTTGATGCCCTAAGTTGATAACATTAGTTGGATGCAATGATATGCCAACACGGGAGGCTAGACCGTGAATAGTTGCTTAGCCTTGCTTATGTCGTGAATAATCTTTTATAAAACAAAAGCAATATTGACTAAAGGAATAGTGAATGTATTTTGGTAAATGGTGGAATGTGTTGGTAATGATGTTGAAGTGTGGAGACCTGTGGTTCTACATGAAGGTTGATTTGTTGGCATGTGTTGCAATCGTAAAACAACTTGGGGTGGGAAATGATTTAGACTGGGGCAAGTGGCAAGATGGCTTCGTGCTAGGTGGGCCTGTGTGGCAACGGAATGAATTAAGTAAAATGAAATGGCTGTGTGCTAAACTTTTGAAAGGAAGTCTTGCCCTGGACAGTTAAGGACTTTACCTTGCGAGCCTTTGAACTGAGTTAGGGTTTAGGGTTTAGGGTTCTTCTCAAAGAACCTCCACCCCTTTGAGAGATCTTTTGTGTTAATCTTTTAGAATACTATGTGTGGGAAAATTTGATTGCGGCCATTCACCCCCCTCTGTTCGCCATTCCGATCATTCAAGATTTGCTAAGTAGACATTGTGAGCTATAAATTGATAATGAAATGTTTGGTAACAAATCAAAGGCTATTTCTTCATGTAATGTAGCTATTGCTTGTGATTTGCTTAATAATGAAAATGTTTCCTCTAGCTCATCTAGTACTTGTGATGAAAATTGCAAAAATGCATCTTATGCTAGAGAGGCTAAAATTGAAAATGAAGAACTAAAATCTAAGGTAGCAAAATTTGATAAAGGATTAGAGAAGTGCTTCCTTGGTAGTGCCACTCTTGACAAAATCCTTGTTGAGCAGAGGGTCTACTTGGGCAAAAAGGGATTAGGGTATAAGCCTAAGATTTTGCCTAAGAAAAATAGATGGACCAAATCTAAACAGAATTTTGTCAAGAAGGGCACTCAATGTTATTATTGTCATCAATCAAATCATGCTTCTAAAAATCTTTACCTTGCTAGTGCCCCACATGCTAAAATAAAAGGGGCTGCATGGTAGATGCTCATTACATGTTATTCAAAGATTTTAGAGGCAAAATGAATGTAAAGTATGTTGGCCCCTCTAATCTTGATAAGAAACTTAAAGCTATTTGGGTGCCCAAATCCTTGCTTGTAAATTCATTTGGCCCCAAAATTTTTGAAACTAACACCAAAGGACCCAAAAGCATTTGGGTACCTAAAGTCAAGAAATGAACTTATCTTTTCAGGTGAACTATAAAAGTGGAGGCCGGCATTGGGTAATTGACAGTGGATGCACACAACACATGACTGGGACCTCAAGAATGTTGACCTCAATTGAAGGAGAAGATGACCCCAGTCACAAGATCACCTTTGGAGATAATAGCAAACGAAAGGTAAAAGGTATCGGTAAGATTGCTATCTCAAATGATTATTCAATTGAAAATGTTCTTCTTGTTGAATCATTAAACTTCAATTTACTTTCGGTTGCTCAGTTATGTGATCTTGGATTCCACTATGTCTTCTCAATTGATGGGGTATCTGTGTTTGACAAAAATGAAAAACTTATTTTTAAAGGTTTTAGACACTACCAGGGAAAGGACATTTAGTCCCGGTTAGCAAGGTTTTAGTCGGTTTTCAAACCGACAGCCCATCCGAGACTAAGGTCTATGACCTTTAGTCGATTCGCTCAGCGGGACTAAAGCCCTCCTACGGTTTAAAAATACAAATGAACCCAAGACTCGAACACGGAACCTCGTGACTCGGCCTCACCCTTCTAACCAACCCACCCACCATCAGCGTCTTGATATATATAGAATTTGCATTCCTTTTGAACTTTCCTCAAGCGAGGCATCGATGCGGTTAAATAACCGAACCGTCATGAAACCCTCATCGACGGTTCGTAACACGAACCGTCATCGATGCCCACATCGATCGGTTTGTGTTACGAACCGGTACTAATATACCCGCCCTTTAGTACGGTTAAGTAACACGAACCGCATCGATGTGAGGAACATCGACCGGTTCGTGTTACGAACCGGTACTAAAAGCCCACGACAGTCCTCTAGCCAATGAACCGGTACTGAAGCCCTTATCAGTACCGGTTCAAATCCAACCGGGACTAATGGGCCGGTATGGAAGGCCTGATCTGTAGTAGTGAGATTTCAAAATCTCTACCTCGTTGATTTCAAATCTAACTCCTCATGCATTTCAACTTGCCTCTTAGCTAAAGTCTCTCTTGGTTGGCTTTGGCATAGATATCTTGGGCATGTAAGTATGTCTAATTTTAAAAAGCTTTTCAAAAATGAGCTAGTGGTGGAGTGCGAAGGATGTTAAGTTTGAAAAGAATAAGCTATATAGTGCTTGCCAAGCCGGCAAATAGGAAGATAATTCTCATCCTATGAAAAGTATCATGTCCACCACTAGACCACTGGAGCTCTTGCATATGGATGTGTTTAGCCCCACTGCATATGCTAGCATTGGTGGTAACTCATATTACCTGGTAGCAGTTGATGACTATTCCTATTTTATTTGGGTTTTTGTAACATCCCAATTTTTGTATTTTCAATTATTAAATATTATTTTATTGCTAATTATGAATTTTATGATTTTTCTGGATTTATTTGGATTTTTTGGGATTTATTGGAACTATTTTGAATTAAATAATATTACTTTCTGTTAAAGACTAATTATAAATATATAAATCCAAAATAAAGTTTTGTGAAAATATTTTATTTAAGTCCAGTATAGCTCAAAAGTATTTTTGAGATTTTTCTGGGAATTTTAGAGTATTGTTAATGCTTTAAATAAATCAAAATAATTTCCGGAAATATTTTAAATGGGAAAATCTAGAAATCCGTGAACGATAACAGACCTCGGCCCAAATTACTGTCTTGTGGTAGCGTTTAAAAGGTTTGATTGCCGGCCGTTGGATTGAAATCCAACGGCCATCATCCTTACTGCGTATTAAAACCTAAGACCATCGGTAGAAGGATCTTGATCGGCGACTCTGCGTCTTCGTTCTCGGGCGTATCCGAGAGGACTCTGCTCGAGGTTTAGCGGCGCCGCCACCGGACTCTCCGCCAAAACCTACCTTATCGTACCGTGCACTATTTAAAGGGAGCAAGGTGCGCTTACTTTACCCATAACCAAGGTCCTAAGCCTTGGCAAAAGTCGCCAAATCACGCCGCAATTGCGGTTTTTGTCGGCGCTACGAAGGAGGAACGTCGACGATTCGCCATATGCGTCGCCGCCGAGCCTTGAAACCAAGCCCATCTGCTTCACCGTGGCAGAGGCACCCGTCTTGCGTCGTGGTTTGGCCAAAGCATCACCGAAGAAGGAATCACCGAAGGGCGTCGCCGCCATAGGAGAAGAACGCGCGCGCGCGCTGCTCGGCGACCATGAGAGAAGCCAACCGCGTCACCAAGTCGGCGACATCGAGGTGAGTTAGGCCAATCGGAACCATTCTCCCGTTGCGGTTCCCCCTTCCCCCGGAACCAAATTGGGGGCGCCTCCCGCCCGGGCGAAATGCCTGTTGGAGCAAACCCGGGAGCCCAAATTGGGGTATTTAAATCCCTTTGGCCTAATTTTTTGGATTAAATTTTGGAATTTTAGTTTTTTGAATTTGGTTTTTTGAAATTTCCCCAAAAAAATTGAAAAGTTTTATCTAAATAAAAAATTTTATTTGCAAATGCCCAAAATTTCTAGATTTTTCTAAATTGGTTTTTTCCTAATAATTGTTGATTTAAATTAATATTAATGGAAACCCAGAAATTTGGTTCAAGTTGGGAGCCCAAATTGCCCTTGGTAGGGTTGGGAACCCAACCGGGCCGAAGTTTTGGGATTTTTAAACCCCTGGTTCGTTGTTGGAAATTTCCCTGGAATAAAAAATCCCAAAAGTTTTCCCATTTAAATGCTTGATTTCATGGAAATTCCATGTGAAAACCTAGCCTTTATCCGGAATTTCCAGAAAGAAAATAAATAGATTAATTCGGTTTTTCTTTTATTTGAATTTACAAACTTGTAATCGCTTATAACTTTTGCATCTTAACTCCTAATTGGGTGATTCCAGTTCCTAAAAATTTGTAAAAATGTAAAATATTTATTGGTGAATTTTATTTTATTTTTAAAGTTGATCTTGCTGTCTGTTGAGTGTATTTATTGAATGTATGCTTATTCGAGTAGACGTTGATTTGCTTAGAAAAACTTCGAGGGGGAATTTCAGCAAGACAAGACCAAGCTCCGATCAGGATCATTCACTGCTTGAAGGCAAGTCATGCTTTGATCATTTTGCTCCTAAGTTTTAAAAATATATTTTGATTCAAACTATGCATGCTAATTTAATCAAAATAGATTTAATTAATTTGGGTGAATTAGTTATTTAACCAATTTGTTATCGCCACCTTGTCTTTAATATTTGTATGCCATGATTCACTTGATGCCCTAAGTTGATAACATTAGTTGGATGCAATGATATGCCAACACGGAGGCTAGACCGTGAATAGTTGCTTAGCCTTGCTTATGTCGTGAATAATCTTTTATAAAACAAAAGCAATATTGACTAAAGGAATAGTGAATGTATTTTGGTAAATGGTGGAATGTGTTGGTAATGATGTTGAAGTGTGGAGACTCGTGTGGTTCTACATGAAGGTTGATTTGTCGGGCATGTGTTGCAACCGTGAAACAACTTGGGGTGGGAAATGATTTAGATGGGGCAAGTGGCAAGATGGCTTGCTAGGTGGGCCTGTGGCAACGGAATGAATTAAGTAAAATGAAATGGCTGTGGTGCTAAACTTTTGAAAGGAAGTCTTGCCCTGGACAGATTAAGGACTTTACCTTATGCAGCCTTTGAACCGAAAGTTAGGGTTTAGGGTTTAGGTTCTTCTCAAAGAACCTCCACCCCTTTGAGAGATCTTTTGTGTTAATCTTTTAGAATACTATGTGTGGGAAAATTTGATTATGCCATTCACCCCCTCTCTCGCCATTCCGATCATTCAAGATTTGCTAAGTAGACATTGTGAGCTATAAATTGATAATGAATGTTTGGTAACAAATCAAAGGCTATTTCTTCATGTAATGTAGCTATTGCTTGTGATTTGCTTAATAATGAAAATGTTTCCTCTAGCTCATCTAGTACTTGTGATGAAAATTGCAAAAATGCATCTTATGCTAGAGAGGCTAAAATTGAAAATGAAGAACTAAAATCTAAGGTAGCAAAATTTGATAAAGGATTAGAGAAGTGCTTCCTTGGTAGTGCCACTCTTGACAAAATCCTTGTTGAGCAGAGGGTCTACTTGGGCAAAAAGGATTAGGGTATAAGCCTCAAGATTTTGCCTAAGAAAAATAGATGGACCAAATCTAAACAGAATTTTGTCAAGAAGGGCACTCAATGTTATTATTGTCATCAATCAAATCATGCTTCTAAAAATCTTTACCTTGCTAGTGCCCCACATGCTAAAATAAAAGGGGCTGCATGGTAGATGCTCATTACATGTTATTCAAAGATTTTAGAGGCAAAATGAATGTAAAGTATGTTGGCCCTCTAATCTTGATAAGAAACTTAAAGCTATTTGGGTGCCCAAATCCTTGCTTGTAAATTCATTTGGCCCCAAAATTTTGAAACTAACACTAAAGGACCCAAAAGCATTTGGGTACCTAAAGTCAAGAAATGAACTTATCTTTTCAGTGAACTATAAAAGTGGAGGCCGGCATTGGGTAATTGACAGGATGCACACAACACATGACGGACCTCAAGAATGTTGACTCAATTGAAGGAGAAGATGACCCTCACCACAAGATCACCTTTGGAGATAATAGCAAACGAAAGGTAAAAGGTATCAGAAGATTGCTATCTCAAATGATTATTCAATTGAAAATGTTCTTCTTGTTGAATCATTAAACTTCAATTTACTTTCGCTGCTCGCTTATGTGATCTTGGATTCCACTATGTCTTCTCAATTGATGGGGTATCTGTGTTTGACAAAATGAAAAACTTATTTTTAAAGGTTTTAGACACTACCGTGAAAGGACATTTAGTCCGGTTAGCAACGGGTTTTAGTCCCGGTTTTCAAACCGACAGCCTATCCGGACTAAAGGTCTATGACCTTTAGTCCCGTTTCGCTCAACCGACTAAAGCCCTCCTACGGTTTAAAAATACAAATAACCCAAGACTCAACTCGAACCTCGTGACTCAAATTTCACCCTTCTAACCAACCCACCCACCATCGCAGATCGATATATATAGAATTTGCATTCCTTTGAACTTTCTCAACGAGGCATCGTTCAGAATACCTAACCGCATCGGTTTCATCGACAAGATCGTTCAGTAATACTAACCGCATCGATGTTTCACATCAAGACCGGTTTGTGTTACGAACCGGTACTAATATCCCTCGCTTTAGTACCGGTTCAGAATACTAACGGCATAAGATGTGATGGAGATCAAGACGGTTCGTGTTATTTAACCGTATTAAAAGCCCACGACAGCCCCTTCTAGCCAATGAACCTGCATCAAGCCCTTATCAAGACGGTTCAAATCCAACCGACTAATGGGCCTGAGTATGGAAGGCCTGATTCAGTAGTAGTGAGATTTCAAAATCTCTACCTCGTTGATTTCAAATCTAACTCCTCATGCATTTCAACTTGCCTCTTAGCTAAAGTCTCTCTTGGTTGGCTTTGGCATAGATATCTTGGGCATGTAAGTATGTCTAATTTTAAAAAGCTTTTCAAAAATGAGCTAGTGGTGGGTCCAAGGATGTTAAGTTTGAAAAGAATAAGCTATATAGTGCTTGCCAAGCCGGCAAATAGGAAGATAATTCTCATCCTATGAAAAGTATCATGTCCACCACTAGACCACTAACGCATTAACGCATGTGTTAGTATTACTAGCTGTGTGGAGTAGTTTCAATATATAAGGATGATGCTTCTAGACATAATCTGAGAAGTGAACCAACGTTGTTGCATAAACGATGAGGCAGTTGAAATTACCTTACGTACGACTTGGAGTTAGCCGTTGTAGCACGCGAAGAAAAATGGTGTCACTATTCCATCGAAAATAGATATGAACCTTAAGAGTCTAAATATATTTACTCCATCAAATCTTAATATGGAGAGAATAAAATGGCTAGAAATGATTAAAGATTCCTATGTCGTAATCCATAGGCATTCTAATAAAGTCAATGTGGTAGTTAACGTTAGAGTTATAAGGCCACAAAGTCTTGGATATGTTAATAAAAAGCGCTTAACCAAAATTTTGCAAGGAATTTGAAAGGTTAAAATTAAAAGTCATTCGACCAAGTTTCACAGCTGCTTTGAAAATGAAACCAACATTAGGAGATTGGATCATACAAAGTTCAAGGGAAAAAACGCAGTACAAAATCAAGTCAAGAAGAAGGCTTAGCTAAGAAACAGAATTTTAGTGATTAGGATACCATGAGGATTCAAGGTCGAACCAAAGGTACCGGATAGGAAAATCCTAAGAAAATGATACTTGAGAAAACTCATAATTCTAAGTATTCGATATACCTGTGAAGTGCCAAAAGAATCAATATATTAAGGAAAGGTTTTGGTGACCTAAGGTGAAGGGCTAAACTATTGGTTATGATACTCAAGGTGATGAGAATAAAAAATATATATATAATAAATAAAGGCAATGCATTAGAGGTCTAAAGGTTCGTTAAAACATTATAGATTCCTATAGGAGGCAAATCATTAAAATGATCCCTAGTGTAAATGGACCCTAAAAGGTATAAATTCGAGGAATCATAATTGATTAAATTAACCAAAATTTCTCATTCCATACCACCGAGGACTACGATTCAAAAGATCATTTGGCAAATGTCAGAATTTAATAATCATGAGTAGGTGCCTAAGAAGATTGTGTCTCGATAGAGGTATTCAATTTATCACGAAGGCTTAGAATAAGTTACATGAAGCAATGATAACTCGCTTGAATTTCAAAGATAGCATCGCTCAATACGAGAGTCAAATGTAAAGAGCTAATCAGATTCTCGAGGGTATGATTAGAGGTTGTGTGTTAGCTTACACCACGCTTTGGGATAAATGTTTGCCATAGGCGTAAATCGCTTATGATGATAGTTACTGTGCTAGTTTGCGATGTCACCATTTGAAGTCTTATATGGACGAGCCCGTCGAACCCCGTAAGGGAGTGTTCAAGATTTGGGCTCGAGATACTCAGAGAGGTCAAGAACAAGTTGCCATGATCGAGAAAGGCCGAGAACAAAGACAATCAAAGCGTAAGAGTTATGAATGACAATCGTCAGAGAGCCTTGAACCCAATGATTTCATGTATCTTAGGGTTACTTTCCTTAAAGGTGTGAAAAGGTCTCAAGTTAAGGGAAAACTTGCACCTAGGTATGTTGGATCATTTAAGATCTTAAGTCGTCGTGAAGAGGTTATGACGCTTGGAGTTGCTACGCCTTTAGGGATTTCATGATATGTTCCATGTGCCTCAGCTTTAAGAAATGTCTTAGAGTGCCAACAGAGCAGACACTCGCTAGAAGCAATCGAGTTGCAGGAGGATCTCGACTTATAAAGAGCAATTTATTAAGATTTTGGGTACAATGGAGCGAGGACTAGAAATAAGGCTACTGCTCAGAGAGTTCAATGGAGTAATCATTCGAAAATGAAGCAACCTAGGAGCGTGAGGAAGATCTCAAGGCGTAATTTCCCAAACCTATTCTCTAGTACTCCAATCTCTGGTCTAGATTCCGCTAAGGGGAGGTTTGTAACATCCCAATTTTTGTATTTTCAATTATTAAATATTATTTTATTGCTAATTATGAATTTTATGATTTTTCTGGATTTATTTGGATTTTCTGGGATTTATTGGAACTATTTTGAATTAAATAATATTACTTTCTGTTAAAGACTAATTATAAATATATAAATCCAAAATAAAGTTTTTGTGAAAATATTTTATTTAAGTCCAAGATAGCTCAAAGTATTTTTGAGATTTTTTCGAAATTTTAGAGTATTGTTAATGCTTTAAATAAATCAAAATAATTTCTCGAAATATTTTAAATGGGAAAATCTAGAAATCCCGTGAATAAAGAACTGCCTCGGCCAAATTATCGTGCGGCGGTAGCTGCTTAAAAGGTTTGATTGTTTAATCGCTGATTGAAATCCAACGGCCATCATCATCGCACACGATTAGGAAACCCTAAGACCATCCGCCGGCGATCTTGATCGGGCGGCTCTGCGCTTCGTTCTCGGGCGATCCGAGAGGACTCGCCGAGGTTTCGCATGGCGCCGCCACGGACTCTCCGCCAAAACCTACCTTATCCGCCACCGCACTATTTAAGGGAGCACCGGCGCGACTTTACCCCGCAACCAAGGTCCTAAGCCTTAGCCCGAGAGTCGCCGCCACGCCGCAATTGCGCTTTTTGTCAAGCGCTACCGGCGAGGAACGCCGACGATTCGCCGCTTTCCGTCGCCGCCGAGCCTTGAAACCAAGCCCATCTGCTTCACCGTAGTTCGAGGCACCCTCGCGCGTCGCCGCTTCGCCAAGCATCACCGAGAAGGGAATCACCGGCCGCCGCCGCCGGAGAAGAACGCCGCCGCCACGCTCCGGCCACCATGAGAGGAAGCTAACCGCGCCACCAAGTCGGCGACATCGAGGTGAGTTAGGAGGTGCCGATAGCTCGCCGCCGCCACTTAGGGTGCAGCGCCACGGTGACGGGCGTGATGGTATGTCGACATGTGGCGCCACGTGGGGTAAATGTCGACGTGGTGTTGATGTGGTGATGCGTGTCACGAGTTGGTCTGTACACGTGAGCGCCAGATAATGGCCGACGCCGGAAAAATGATTTTTAATAAAAACAATTCCACTAATTCAGATTTTATGAATTTAGAGTATTTTCAGATTTTAAAACTTCAAAACCTTATAACTTTCAAGCATAAACTCGATTGAGGTGATTCAAATTCCTAAAAATTTGTAAAATTGAGATCTTTCTAATGGTGGCTTTTATTTGAATTTTTGAATTTGTTTGCTCTTGGTTTTGGTTTTTATTTGCTTTTCTCTCGATTCGCAGAGACGTTGAATTGTCGCGAGGCTTCTAAGGATTTCACAGCTCAAGAATTATTTCCAGATTAGGAGCAGGAGCTTAACGAAGGCAAGTTGTGCTTTGATCATGTTGTACCCATAAACTAGATTGCATGTTATTTTGGTTTACCTTATCACTTATTATTTCATGAGTACAAATGATTTTGACCTAGATTGGGATTTAGATATTATACCCTCTTGAATTACATCCTACCTTGTTAAGTTGTATGCCATGATCCACTTGTTACCCTAGGTTGGTTAATTATAGTTGGTTAATAGAAAATCAACATGGATGGTTAGAACGAATAGAATTGCTTAGCCATGCCACGCCATCACATGCTCAGAAATATTGCTTAATAATCTTGACTAATGGAATATGGAACAATGATGATAACTTGTGGGCCATGTGTGGTCGCACAAAGAGATTGAGTTGTTGTGACAATGAGTCACGAACGATGTTGATTTGTGAAAAGCACATGGTATTTGGTAATCAATCGGGAGGAAAATGATTTAGACTAGGCAAGTGGCAAGATTGTTTATGGGCCAAGAGTGGCAATTGGCTGGTCAGATTTGGTTTTGGTGGGCCAAGAGTGGCAATTGGGTCGATTTGGTTTTGTGGCCAAGAGTGGCAATTAGGCGGCGGTCGATTTGGTGGGCCAAGAGTGGCAATTGGGCGGTCGATGTTGGTTTTTGGGCCAAGAGTGGCAATTAGGCGATGATTTGGTGGGCCAAGAGTGGCAATTGGGCGATCGATTTGGTTTTTTGGGCCAAGAGTGGCAATTGGGCTGCATTTGGTGGGCCAAGAGTGGCAATTAGGCTGGTCGATTTGGTTTTATGATGAACTTTTGGTTAGTCTTGCCTCGGTCAACTAAGGGTAATTAATTAAAATAAACAATTGGATGGGATGGCGGGATGCCATGTGGATAATGGAACTTGGATTTAGGATGGAAAACTTGGTTTACTTGAGAATCACTTGAATCTATTACTTGTTACTATTTGTTTTATCGTCTTTTTAAATCTATTAATGTATGTGTTTCAAATGTCGCTTATTGCTTATGAACCATAAGCCTTCCTTTGAATAAGCCCGCATATAGCTATGATAGAATTGCATTCTCATGCACAACTTGTTGAGTACGTGTTGGTGTACTCACCCTTGCTTACAAAAATCATCGCTGCTAAAGAAGGAGTACCATGAAGAGACGAATGTTTAGGGTGCAAGCCTTGTCAGTTACGTGGTATACCGAGGGTTATCTACGTCTTCATTCCGCTGCAGTTCAATTTGTTGTTCAGCCTTGTGAGGCATTGCTAAGTAAGTTGACCATAAGGTCATACAACCGCCAATATTTAATATATTATGTCTTTATTTTATTTACGTTGTGTATGATTATGATATTCACTAATGTTGAGCTGTGTGCACTAGCGTGATCCTGGACTAGTGCAGTATACACAGAGGGTCCGGATTTGCATATTCGGGTCCCGACAGTTTTCTTTTTGCCAAATAAAAGTGAAGTTGGAAATTTTTTTAAAACATTTGCAAAAAGGGCCCAAAATGAATTTGATTGCCTCATCAAGAAAATTAGAAGTGACAATAGATCTGAGTTTGTCAATACTAACATTATTGAATATTGTATTGAATTAGGAATAAAACATGAACTCTCAGCCACTTATACTCCTCAATAAAATGCTATGGTCTATGCTAGATGAGCATGGTACTTCGGATGCATTCTGGGCTGAAGCCATCAATACAGCATGCCACGCCATCAACCATCTCTACCTTCCTCAACAACTCAAGAAGACTCAATACGAGCTATTGGTAGGAAGACGGCCCAACATGTCCTACTTTCGTGTGTTTGGGTGCAAAGTTACATCTACAAGAAAAGAATACACTTGGGTAAATTTCAAACAAGATGTGATGTTGGTATTATGTTAGGATATTCTTCTAAGTCTAAAGCTTATAGAGTGTTTAATAATACAACTGGCTTATTTGAAGAAACTTATGATGTTAAGTTTGATGAATCTAATGGCTCACAAGGTGAGCATGAGAATCTAGATCATGTAGGTGATGATGCCATGGTGCAAGCTATGAGAAAGATGGAAGTTGGTGACATAAAGCCCAAGGAAGATCAAGATGAGCTTCTGCACCATCCATGGAACCACATAATGGCACACAAGAAGAAGAAGAAAAGAAGAATCAAGATAGACTAACTTTCATCAAAAGCCATCACACAATCGCTAAGGATCACCCCACGGACCAAATTATTGGTGAAATCAGTAAGGGTGTTCAAACTCACTCTATACAAGCTTCTTTTGGTGAACACTACTCATTTGTTTCTTGTGTTGAACCTAAGGCAGAGAAGAAGCTCGGAGGATGTCAATTGGATCATAGCCATGGAAGAAGAGTTAAACAACTTTGAAAGAAACAAAGTCGGAGTTTGACTTGAGCGCCCAAAAGATCACAATGTCATTGGAACAAAATGGGTGTTCCAAAATAAACAAGATGAGAATGGAGTTGTGGTATGCAATAAAGCAAAGCTAGTAGCTCAAGGCTTCACTCAAGTAGAAGGACTAGACTATGGGGAGACATGTGCCCCTGTAGCCCATCTTGAAGTTATACGGTTCCTTCTAGCCTTTGCCTCTCATTTCAATATTACTCTTTTTCAAATGGATGTGAAAAGTGCATTTCTTAATGGTATCATTGATGAAACTATCTATATTGAACAACCACCCGGTTTTGAAGACTTAAATTTTCCTAATTATGTTTACAAATTGTCTAAGGCACTCTATGGTTCGAAACAAGCCCCACAGACTTGGTATGAGCGCCTTAGAGATTTTCTATTAATTAAGAACTTCAAAATTGGGAAGGTTGATCCAACATTGTTTGAAAGAAATCAATGGTGCATTAATGATTTGCCAAATTTATGTAGATGATATTATTTTTGGATGCACTAACCTCTCTTTATGCAAGAAATTTGGTAACATGATGGCAAAAGAGTTTGACATGTCAATGATAGGGGAGCTTTCATTTTTTCTCGGTTTTCAAGTTAAGCAATTGAAGAAGGAAACTTTTATCTCACAAGAAAAGTACACCAAAGACCTTCTCAAGCGCTTCAAGATGGAAGAATTCAAACCAATCAAAACTCCCATGGAAACTAATACACATCTTGATCAAGATGTGGGAGGTAAGTCTGTTGACCAAAAACTCTATAGGTACATGATAGGGTCTCTTCTTTACTTGACAGCATATAGGCCCAATATCATGTTTAGTGATTGCATGTGTGCTAGATTTCAAGTCGCTCCTAAAAATTCATCTTAGTGCTATAAAAAGAATATTTAGATATCTAAAGCATAGCCCTTGCATTGGTTTATGGTACCCTAAAGGTGCTTCATTTGAGCTTCTTGGCTATTCAGATTCCGATTTTGCCGGTTGCAAAATTGATCGTAAAAGCACCTTAGGGGTTGTCATTTGCTTGGAAGATCTTTAGTTTCTTGGTGTTCTAAAAAGCCAAATTTCAGAGCACTTTCCTTTCGCCGAAGCCGAATATGTGGTTGCCGACAGTTGTTGTGCTCAAATTCTATTTATCAAGAAAACATTTTTGGATTATGGCATTAAATTTGAAAATGTGCCTCTATTGTGTGATAATGAAAGTGCAGTGAAAATAGTAAACAATCCGGTCCAACACTCTAAACCTAAGCATATTGAAATCAGACATCACTTTATTCACGATCATGTTGCAAAGGGTGACATTATGCTTAGTTATGTAAAAACTGAGTACCAATTGGCTGATATTTTCACTAAACCCCTTGATGAGGCCAGATTCTCTAAATTGAGAAATGAATTGAACATTATTGCCTTTTCAAATGTTGCATGATAATTTCACATTAAGGGGGAGCCATGTTTTCTTGCTATGCATTCTTTGATACCCACTATGTGAACAAATTAATCCCAAGTTTGAGATACGATCGAGCTATTTTCTAAAATAAAAGGAGTCTCAAGAACTAAAATTGGAAAATGTCGCTATAAGCCTCTCCTTTCTATGCTTTTGTCGCAGTACTCTGACCGGGTACCCTCTCCATAGTAAAAGTAACAGCCCAAGAAGCGGCTCGCCTGGGCTTTGGCGCCTGGGTCAAGGCGAGGCGAGCACGCCCGCCCGGACGAGGAGCCCATGTGGCCTCTAGCGGTGTAACATCCCAAATTTTTATTTTTATTTAATTAATATTATTTTATTTCAATTTATGATTTCGTGAATTTTCTCGGATTTATTTGGATTTTCCGAGATTTATTTGAATTATTTTGAATTTAAAACATATTGCCTTTTGTCAAGAAATAATTATAAAAAGAAAAGTTTAAAATAAGGTTTTGTCAAAATATTTTATTTAGGTCCGTAATGTCCCAAAGTATTTTTGAGATTTTTCTGAAATTTTAGAATATTTTTACTACCCTAAATAAATCAAATGAATTTCCTTATTTATTTTAAATCGAAAATCCCAGAATTTTCTTCGGAACAGTAACGGGTCGAAGCCCATTACTGTTCGGACCGACCGTGAAACGGGAGGGGTAACGTGCGCCGTCGGATTGCCATCCAACGGCCGAGATCAGCCCACGCCATTAGTGAAAACCGTAAACGCTAGCTGCCGTCAGATTTGCATCGTGCGGCCGATAAACGCACATACCGATTCGGAAACCTTATCCTATCGTGGCCGTCGGATCAAGATCGATCGGCTGCGGTTCATCGTGTCCATGCGGGAGTCAGAGTTCGACTTGAACGCGCTGCCGCCACCGCCGTCATGGATTCCAGTTGCCATACGCGTCGCTCGGGGGGGGGGGGTATTTAAGGACCTTGGAGCCTCCCGAGGATCGCCAGAGCTTGGCGCATACATTTTCTGCCGCGCAGATCGCCGCGGAGGAGCGCCAAGAAGTTGCCGTAGCTTGCCGAAGTTCAAGACCGTGCCGCCGCATTGTTTCTTCGATTTGTGCCGCCGTCAAGCCGTTAGCCGCCGTGTTCGTTCCATCTTCGGATTCGCCGTAACGAGACGAATCCGAGCCGCCACTTCTTCCTCATCGGAGATCACCGGAATGCCATCGGGAAGGTTTCTTCTTCAAGTCCGGCGAGTTTTGCACCGCCGCTTCGCCATCACCGACCGCGAGTAACCTCAGCCGTGGGATCAGCATCGGACCGCCGGGATTTCGCCACGTCGTTTTGGAAGAGGTAAGAGTTTCGGGTTAAACATCCACCGTCCGATCGTAGATGAACGGTTAGATTTGCGCCGCGTCATTTAAGTGCACAGTAAAGTGCTCGAGTAAGCATTGGTCGTCCGATCCAGATCGGATGGCTGTAGTTCAACCACGTGTTAGATTAATCAATGGCCGTTAGATTGGTTTCGGTCGGCTCAAATTTTGCCACGTGTCGGTCGTACCAATTTAGCTCAGGGCTGATGTCAACTGACGTCATAATTCGGATTTCTCTTTATAAAAATAATTCTGTTAAATCTAGAAATTCAATTTAATTTATTTTCAAACTTCTAAATGCTATAACTTTTGCATACAAACTCCGATTGAGGTGATTCAAATTCCTAAAAATTTTAAAATTGAGATATATCCAATGGTGACTTTTATTTGAATTTTTGAGTTCATTTGTTCTTTGTTTTTGGTGTTTATTTGCTATTTATCCTCGATTCACGTAGACGTTGAATTGTGCGAGGCTTCGGAGGAGGAATTGGCAACTCAGGAATTATTTTCAGAGCAAGACCAGGAACTTAACCAAGGCAAGTTGTGCTTTGATCATGTTGCACCCATGTTTGCAAAATTGCTATTTTGATTTACCCTATTGCATGATATTTTATGTGTATAAATGATTTCAACTTAAATTTGGGATTAGCTATTGTACCCTTGAATTATACCCTACCTTGCTATTTGTATGCCATAATCCACTTGTCACCTTAGGTTGGTTCACTATAGTTGGTTAATCTCAAATCAACATGGGATGGTTAGAACGAATAGAATTGCTAAGCCATGCCACGTCATCACATGTACATGAAATGTTGATTATTAATCTTGACTAATGGAATATGGAACAATGATGTTAATTTGTGTGTCATGTGTGGTCACACAAAGAGATTGAGTTGTCGTGGCAGGGAGGTCACACAACGATGTTGATTTGTGAGTAGCACGTGGTGCTTGGTAAACAACCGGGGAATTAATCATTTTAGATTAAAGCAAGTGGAAGGGGCAAGTGTGCCAGGGTGGGCTCAGTGGAGCTGAGGGTATGTGCAAGTCTTGCTTTAATCAATCCTAAGGACTTAACCTTGCGAGTCTTTGACCTGGGTCAATCATGCAACCACATGCCTGTTATGGGGCAGCCTAGCTGACTAATTTGCAAAATCTTTGCTTGAGTGCTATCGTGGTGGTGTGAGTCCGGGTGTACGGAGAAAACTCACATGACGCAAGAGGGGGGCCCTATTGTGGTGGTGTAACCCTTCACTGTTGAAACCTCAGCGGGTAGCACTGGGTTAAGAGGATGCATTGTAAAGGCTTTGTTATAATCATTCGCCTGTGTGGTGCATGGTTGTATCATGTGGGTAAAGTGCATAACCTCTGCAGAGTGTATAAACTATTCGGATAGCCGTGCTCACGGTATTGAGCAAAGATCGGGAATTACAGTCAAGGGTTAGTTAATTAAAATGGACAACAGTTTGGGATGGCAGGAAGCCATGTGGATAATGAAACTTGAGTTAGGATGAAAAACTTGGTTTATTTAAGAATCACTAAATCTATTTACTTGTTAATATTTGTTTTACTGTCTTTTCAATCTATGTAATGTATGTGTTGACACCAAAAACGTGAAGTAGAGTTTTTGATTGCAACACACTGGACGAACACAGGGTTCAAGAATTGCGGGCGTGCTACCGATTTGACCTCGTGAATCGGCAAGGTGGACGACAACAAGCTGAACTGCACAAGTCGATCGTACTCAAAACCACCGCCAATCCATCGATGAAGATAGCCGATGGTGTAGTAGACAATCTATCAACTACGAATCGGTCACGTAATTAATAGATCAGATAATAGGCTATCGGCTTAACGAGACGTCAAGCCGATAGAAAGAGGGGTGGAACCTAACTCCTCCGGCAGACGGCGATACGCAGCAATACCGCCGAAAGATAGTATTCCGATGCCGACGGCGAGAAGATCGAACTGAACCGAGGCAGTTCTCTCTGGCGGGGTGTAATGCAACAGAGATCAATTTCGGCGATGCGCAACTCGATTGATCAAAGAGTATTACAGATGAAAGACTACAAGCTAAATTGGCTACTCCTTGTTGACAGAAAGTAAAAAAGTAGATGCGTGTTTGTGGGTTGGCTCTGGGCACCTTTTCTCCTTGTCTCTGGATGTCTTATATAGCCTCTAGCCGACCATAGTCCCGATAGAATACGCTTGACAAGTAGTATCCATATCGGCCTCTCCTTTCCAAATATGATGAGCAAGATCCGTGTCGGTCTCTTCTTTTCCAAATCGATGAGCGAGATCCATGTCGGTCTCTCCTTCCAAACAGATTTTCCGAGATATTCCTAAGTTACATTCTTTCCATGTTTCGCTGACCCGGACTTACCGATGTTGACCATACTTGCCAAATTTGGGTGCAAACATATGCTCCCGGTTTTTGTGACATGAGAATCATGTTGCAAAAATCATATCGCTTTTGTCCATCCGCTATGGACTCACTTCTCCTTCTCGGCGCCTTGTCGATTTCACGCTTCTTCGGGTCTTCAATCTTTGCAACCTTCGCTTTTGAGACTTTGTTAGACCCGTAGGACACCAGCGAGGATTGGGCTCTATTAACTTGCTTTTACTTATCAATGTACGCGGTCTATCATTAGCCGATGTGACCTTCACTTTGCACCATTTGCCGATTTTTGGATGTCCTTCGGCATTTGCAGTTACTGCAGTTGGCTCATACTTGGCCTTTATTTGCTTTTGGCCAACTAATACTTTCAAATATGGTGTTTCCTCAAGCTCTGTATGAGTGTCGCTTTCATTGCTGCCCCCCGAGGAACCGACTGTATCAATATGATGAGAATTCGTTGTCAAAGTTGGCTTATCTTTAGAGCTTGATTCTGAAGTTTGCTTGCAGCTCTCTTGCTTCCTGGCGTCGGCTTGTCGATTAGCTTCACGCCGTTGTTGATTCTTCGCACGTTGTAGCCGACGCTTTTGTGTTTTGCTTAATCCAGCTGGGCACTATTGTGGTTTGGCTTCTGTTGGCTTTCTATTTGCTTTCTCCACATCACGAAAGTGCATCGCCTTTCAAAGTGATTCTACCCTTTGATATGCACATCGGCTTTTTGGAGCTTATATTAGGTGATGTATTTTGTTGGAACCTTGAATGAGCACCCTGACGAGGATGGAGATGCGACATCGGACAATCATAAGCCATTGGAAGCCTTAAATGTCTAGCAAAACTGGAAAAAAGGACACTCCCAATGAGCCCTTTCTTCATCCACATGTCGGATCTTCATATGTGATTGTTTATGTCTTCTAGTATGCCGGACATATGACTCCCCTTTATCAATTAGCTTGGAAGCCGATTGCTTAACTGTTCCAAAACTTCCTGACTTTGGCGTGCTAGCCGATTCCTCTTTCTTCCCGATGCTATCGGCTTTGTGAAGTGAAGTACCGATGGTAACTTGTGCAGTGTCGATGGAAGATCACCGCAAGAGGTTTCAACATCTCGCATCCTCGCCATCGAGATTCGAGCTATCAACATGAAACGCCTCGCCTCGGCAATCGTAAAATATGTCTTCATCGGAATCGGCTTTTATGATTGTGTAGTATGGCATCATAGCAACGATCCTGCCTTCTTTGATTTCTTCAACCGATGGCTAATGCCGACATCGGCTTTTGTAGTTAGAGAATCCAATCGGCGCTGATCAAGATCACTAATTCCAAGTTGCTCCCCGAGGATACTACCTTCCTTAATCGGCTGGGCCGATACAGGAATCATCATTGGCTTAACTCCACTTTGAGTCATGTCGATGAAAAATTAATAATGTAGAAGATTGTAGATGATACATCCAAACCTTCATGATCTGGGCAACCGATATCTCAAAGATCCTTTCTTGCCGATTGATAGGATCGGTCATCACTAACATCAGTTTCATAGATGAATCTAACAATGATGGGTCCGTGCTGCCTTTTTGGCGATATTTGCCCTTTGCCGCATGATTCATCCACTTGCCCCCCGAGTGCTTGAGGGTTTTGATCGGCCAAATTTATCAATTCAGATTGCAATGCAAAATCCCGATCATTATCGTACTTTTCTGGAGTTAATCCTGGTTCTTTTGTAGTTTTTTGTCTCCAGAAGTATGCTTCTAGATGTAACATCCCAAAATTTGAGTTTTGGAATGTTTAAATTCAAAAGTGAACCATTTGCATTTTCTTGAATTAATTACAGTTTAATTTGAATTTTCTAAATAATGAAAAGATTTAATTAGATTAATCTATGCATCAAATTAAAGGTTTCCAGTTTTTATTGGGTTCCTTGTGCCTCAAGGAATTTTTCTGTATTTTTGGAGATTTTTCTGAATTTATTTGCTATTTATTTGAATTTATTTGGAGTTATTTGAATTTCTGGAATTTATTAAATTGGAAAAACATTTTTAATTTCCAAAATTCCTTCGGGCCGAATTCCATTCCTCCGGCCCGTTCCTATTTTTCCTTTCCTTGAGCCAAGTTCACAAGACGCTTTCGCTTCCTTTCGCGCCAGCCACCCTTGGATCGCTTCATGGCCATTGTTCGATCTGCGCCACACGTTCGCCAAGATCCATCCACGCCGCCACAGCGCCGCCGCCGCCGTGAACCCTAAACCTAGCCGCCACTCGAGTCCGTGTTGAGCACGCCTCCGGGCTATTTAAAGCGCCGCCACGCCTTGTCCCGAGGTTCCCGCCCGTCTTGACTCTTTTGGTCCATCTCCGTCGCCGAGACGCATTGCCGCCGCGGAACGCTTCGCGAAGTCGCGCCGCGCAAGCTCTTCTCCGCCGTCTCTCGGCGCGCCGATGCACCTCCGCTGTTCGCTGTCTGCGGTCGAACTTCGTCGCGAAGTCCTCTTCCAGATCCGCTTTGTCTTCCGGCCGATCCGCCGCCCAAACGCCAAAGCCTGCGTCATCTTCTCCGCCTCCGGTAGGTGTGCGCCGCCGCTTCGCCGTCGTTCCCCATCCGCAAATTCTGATCGTCCGATTGGCCGCCGACGTTCCAGATCGCTCCGCGTCGATGCACTCGCGCCCTCACTTCGCAGCCGTCCGATCCGATCGCCACCGTCGGATACTGGACGCGTGTTCCTGCCATGTCAGCCACCGCATAGCCGCTCGGTCAGCGCTTTGTCAGCCGCCAGGTGTGCACCGCGTCAGCCCTAACTCATGCGTGGCGTCCGCATCAGCATAGCTCGCCACCTCACCCAAATGTCGCCTCGGTAAACTCGGTCTACCGTGGACCGAGTCTCTGACTCGTGGGTCCCACCTCTCAGCCAAAGCATCTTTTCACTTTTCTGATTTTTCGAAAAACCGAAAAATCCAGCCAATCACAAGCTGCCACGTGTCACCCTTGTGAATTTTTCTGATTTTCTCTGAATTAAATCTTCCGAAGGCCCGTTCTTCTTCGTCCGAACTCCGATTGAGCCGATTAAAATTTCTAAATTTTTGTAAAATCGAGATCTACATTCTAGAGCCATTTATTTTCAATTTTGAGCTTGTTTTCTCCTCTGTTTTGTATTTATTTTGTTTCATTGCTTTATTTTCCGGTAGACGCGAACCCCGAAGGAGCGAACGGAGACTTCGAAGACCAAGGATCAGCACTTGAACAGCAAGGCAAGTCGTAGACCTTTGATCATATTGAACCCATGTTTGCAAAAAGTACTTTGTTTTATACAATTGCATGCTATTTGTGTAACGATGCTAGTTTACGGGAGTAGCTATTTACTTGTTTGAGTATGCCCCCTTTGATTATTGGAATGCCATGTATCCATTGTTAACCATAGGTTGGGACATTATTAGTTGGACATAATCATAGTACCAGCATTGGGTTATCGTAGCTATGCTTAGCCATGCTTAGTTGTCCGATGGGATTCATATCACCTGTGAGCTAATGTTAATCTTGACTTAATGAGATATTGAATTGTGGCTGTTGACCACTGTTGTAAAACTTGTTGTACCATGGCAGGGGATGCCATTGGTTTTGGGTTAAACAAAATGTTTCCCTCGGGCAATTGATCGTGCGAAGAGGGTCTTTGTTTAGCACATTGGGATGTGTTTTTTGCTCGAGACAATTTAAGGACTTAATCTTGTGCGCCATTGAACTGGCCTAACCATGCAACCACAAGTCCGGTATGGGACGGACCTAGCTGATTAATTTGTAATGTCAGACTTGAGTATTGCCGGTTGTTGGTGTGGGGTCCAAGATGGACGGGTAGACTCACATGGCTCAAGAGGGGCCCCGAGGGAAACCTTAGAGGGCGATCTTGGGTTTAGACATGCATTGTAAAGGCTTTGTAGTGATCTCTCTGCCGACACACCAAAGGAAGTGTGTTCTTAGCGCTTGGCACTAAGGGATGATCATGTCTTGTGGGTAAAGCTGTACAACCTCTGCAGAGTGTAAACTATTCGAATAGCCGTGTCCGCGGTCATGGACAAGCCCGGGGATTTCACACGGGGTATAGAGTATTTTTCTTGAAATGTGGAATGGTTGGGATGTGAACGGGGAGTTCATTGTTATTTTGTTGTCTCAAGCTATACTGTTGAATTGTGTGGTTGATACTTGTTCCGAGTGATGTAGGGTGATGCCTCGTCATTCTGTTCATGTTGTCTACCATTGATTTATCAGATTATTTATTATTATTTTATTCAAACTGCCTTCAATCTATTTATTGTATTTAAATTCAAGTTATTGCGTTCTGCAAATGAACCGTATAACTACCCTTTGTCAAGCCGTGCATGAATATATTGCATCATTTCCCTACGGCTTGTTGAGTACGTTTTGTACTCACGGCTTTATGCCCCTCGTTGTTCGATTGTTGAGAACGACGGTAATGAGTATCAAGAGGAGTACTATGAAGACTACGTCGACTAGGAAGGCGTTTTCCCCAGACGATTGACTGTGGCATGTCGAATAGCCCAAGTTATTTTATTTCATTGCAATAGTTTATTTGTTTCTTTAGCCAAGAGGCATTGGTGTATGAACCTTGACCATAAGGTCGTTTGCTTTATTCAATAATAATTTGTTTCTTCTTAGTTATTTCGATGTATGGAATGATATGTCATCTATGTTTCCACTGTGTGCACTAGCGTGATCCTGGACTAGTGCGGTATACACAGATGGTTTCGGATTGCATATCCGGGTCCCGACACTAGATCCCTTTGTAATACCTCCCCGACTTTCTGGAATATATCCTTCAACTGATCTTCAATTGGAATATGATGTTGAGGCTCACAACCTTGCCAACCTTGCCTTGTTGATACGATTGGTGGCACATACGTAAGAATCGCCTTTGGGCACAGATCTCTATGATTCAACAAATGATGATTGTAGATTTGCCCTTGCATGCTTTGGTATGTATTTATCGGCTGAGGAATAGCCTGAAGTCCATAATATTGCCGATTTTGACCATAGAGACTAGCCCCAGATTGATCTTGATGTATATGGCCGTATTGATTTTGATAATTCATAGTGATCGCCTGGTAGGCCCGATGTCCGTGAGATCGCCGCAAGTGCATGGGCACATGATAGATAGATTGATTCATCTTGAAAAATAACAGATCTTCTGGGTTTGATCTCACGTGGTCCCACCGTCGTGCGTTAAAATGTGTTGACACCAAAAGCGTGAAGTAGAGTTTTGATTGCAACACACCGACTAACACGGGTTCAAGAATTCTTGGCGTGCGGCCGATTTGACCCTCGTAATCGGCAAGGTGGACGTACAACAAGCTGAACGTACAGCAAGCCAACCGTACTCAAAACCACTGGCCAATCTACTGATGAAGATGGCCGATGGTGCAGGTAGACAATCTATCAACTACACAACTGGTCACGCAATTAATAGATCAGGATAAATAGGCTATCGGCTTAACGAGACGTCAAGCCGATAGAAAGAGGGGTGGAACCTAACTCCTCCGGCAGACGGCGATACGCAGCAATACCGCTGAAAGATAGTATTCCGATGTCGACGGCGAGAAGATCGAACTGAACCGAGGCAGTTCTCTCCGGCGGGGTGTAATGCAACAGAGATCAATCTCGGCGATGCGCAACTCGATTGATCAAAGAGTATTACAGATGAAAGACTACAAGCTAAATTGGCTACTCCTAGTTGACAGAAAGTAAAAAAGTAGATGCGTGTTTGTGGGTTGGCTCTGGGCGCCTTTTCTCCTTGTCTCTGGATGTCTTATATAGCCTCTAGCCGACCAGAGTCCTGATAGAATACGTTTGACAAGTAGTATCCATATCGGCCTCTCCTTTCCAAATATGATGAGCAGTATCCGTGTCGGTCTCTTCTTTTCCAAATCTAATGAGCAGTATCCATGTCGGTCTCTCCCTTCCAAACAGATTTTCCGAGATATTCCTAAGTTACATTCTTTCCATGTTTCGTTGACCCGGGACTTACCGATGTTGACCATACTTGCCAAATTTGGGTGCAAACAATATGTGTTCTTAAATGCTGCTTTATTGCAAATGAACCCTTAGCCTTTCCTTTGGAATGAGCCTTGCATATAGCTATGGTAGAATTGCATTCTGTGCACAACTTGTTGAGTACGTGTTGGTGTACTCATCCTTGCTTAACAACCAACAACAGTGGAGGAATCATCGCCGTTATTGGAGGACTTTCAGGTGGACGCGAGTCACTAGGCCAATCCTTGTCAATCACCTGTGGTGTGCTGATGGGACATCTACGTCTTTTGCTATACTTTCCGCTGCATTTGTTTAAGTTTACTTCAATCTAGCCCATGTGGCAGAATAATGTAAGTGATCATAAGATCATACACTAGTTATATTAAATAAATAAAGTCTTGTTATTCTTATCGTTGTGTATGATATGATGCTTACCAATGTTAAGCTGTGTGCACTAACATTGATCCTGGGACTAGTGCGGAAAGACACAGTGGATTCAAATTTGTGAATTCGGGTCCTTACACGAGCAGCCTGGTGATCACGCCCTGCTCGCCGGGCGAGCGGCTCGCGTGGCGCCCTAGCGACAACAGGCGAAACACGCCCTTCCTTGACGAGAGCCCATGTGGCCCTGGCGGCGACCTAGCGATCATGCCCCTCGCCCAGCGAGTGGCCAGCGTGGCGCCTGGCGTGGCGGCGGGCGAGCACACCACCCGCGCCGGGTGAGGAGCCCACGTGGCCCCTAGCGGCGACTGGCGATCACGCCATGCTCGGCCGGGCGGCGGCTGCGTGGCGCGGTGGCGGGCGGCGAAGCGAAACGCCCGCCGTTGGGCAAGGAGCCCACGTGGCCCCCTAGCGAGTAGCCTGGTGATCACGCCTTGCTCGCCAAATGAGCGGCCCGCGTGGCGGTCAAGCGAGTGGGTGGGCATTCGGGCCCCCCTTGTCAGGCCACGAAGGCAACCAAAGAAATGAGATGGAGGCTTCACCTCGAAGTTTCCCTCCCTTGGCACCTCGTATCAGGAGCGTCGTGTTCCGGGCGGACAGGGCGACGCCACTCACCGACATTAAATGAGGTTTGAAGGACAAGACCACGGAGGTGTGCGTAATAAATGAGTCGTGGGTCGACGTGGAGGCTAAAATGATGGGTGTAATTAATGTGTTATAGATAAGCATAGCGTCACCTTTTCCCCTGCCCGGGCCTAGGGCTGGGCAAATAAACCGGAAACCGAAAACCAAAACCGAAAAAACTGAAACCGAAACCGAAAAAATCGAAACCGAATTGTTCGGTTGTCGATTCGGTTAGCTATATGAAATAACCGATTTTTTTTCAGTTAATTCGGTTTACACTCAGTTAACGAACTAACCGAATATGGTGGAATACAGCCGAGCTTGCCAACCATCTCCTCTGCTGAGACCGTGCTGAAGGAACCCAAACTCAGTCAAAAAATAATAATTATTGCCATGGCCAGCAAAAGAACAACGGCCAGTCCAAACTCGGCTGCGAAAGTGATCACTTAATTAAGTCTCACTATTGCTCTCATTATCTGTCTTATCTCCGTGAACCCAGCTAACCCAAGCAATTTTGTTGTAACAGAAATTCAGAAACTCGAATAATGAGTTACATTCAAGTTCGAAAAGAACTACTTTTCGACTGCTTCAGATCGTCATGCGAGAGAGCGGACAAGTTATTCTTAGCTGCGCTCCAAGCTGCCGCTTTTTAGTTTCTTTTATTAGCTTAAATAGAAATACTAGATTACAAAAGACCAACCAACGACTTAATCCAAACAATCTGGATGTATCTGCAGCTAACTACAGATTACAAACAATCAAGGTAAACTAACCAACGAAACTCAACAACTCTATACTATCACCATGCAACAAACTAACTGAAGCCAGCCGAAGCTACTCACTGTTGCTGTCTTTTCATGCACGGGTCACATTACCTCAGTCATCCGGCGCCATCCCTCTCATTACTGCTCTTTGGCAGCGTCGTGACAATTTGTGTCAGACAATTTATTCTTTGTGGTGATTCCTGACAATCAAACTCTGGTTAATTCGGTTAAAACTGAAACCGAAACCGAATTATCGGTTAACCGAAATGTCGGTTTTTGAAATTTCCAAACAAACTTTGGTTTCGTTTTTAGAATAACCGAATTTTCTAAAAAACCAAAAACCGAAACCGAAATTTTCGGTTTAACCGAACGCCCAGCCCTACCCGGGTCGGCTCGTCTATATAAGGTCACCTCGGTGCATGGAAAAGGGGGTCGATCAACTGACTGGCTGACATATAAAAGCAGTAGAGAACACTCAGAAGTAAGCTCTTGTAAACACCCCCATACTTCCTCAACAAAGACCAAGCAGGACATAGGGCTATTACCCGAATCGGGGTCCTGAATCTGGGTAAATCGTAGTGTCCACTAGTTTATTGATTCCCGAGATCCATCGTTGAGAGATGTTAGGGTTTCCAGCCACGAAGATGCCCTCTACCGAACCATATCTTCCGTCTAAGGAGTAACCACTCCGTTAACGGGATCTTGTCGGGTGAAATACGCCGACAGGGGTGCGCTAGGTAGGGGGCTAGTGGTTGGCTCATCCAGCCATCTATTCGGTGGATTTCGGTCTTCCGTCTAAAAGGACCCTACATCTGGTGATGGCGGGTTCGCACTCACATCGACAAGATGTGGCGGAGGCTAGTAGCACCCAGAACATGTCCCAGCACTCTCGCCGGACGAGGGATCACCTCACGCCGCCTCCGCAAGAGGGCGGTGGCGCCCCCATGGCAGCAGCCGGGCTTCCAGTTTGGCGTCGGCTGGCCATGGAGGCCGCCACTCTGGCCCAAAACCTGCATGCGGTCCGTCTCCTCTTGGACCACCCTCCGGTGGAACTTGCTGGTGACACCCCGGCCACGCCGTGGCTGCGGGATATCACTGGCCTCGTGGACGTGGCTCAGCTCCGCGTAGGGATGCCCGACCGGTACCCCTCGATCAAGGGTGCAAGTTGATCGCACCCAAGCTTCCAGCTGCCCTGCTGGGAAGCACTCTGGCTAGGTGGGCCAGAGTAAAGGAAAGGGTGTGCAAGAAGAAGGTCCCATCTGATGCTCTGGCGCTGGCGGCGCGGCGGTGATTTGTGTGATCGCCTGTAGCGTCGTCACGCTCGCGACGGACGGATGGCCCCTGGGGGTGAGAGTCCCTCCCGCGGCTCTCACCTTCAGAGTGAAGAGGAGGTTCGCTCCTCCGATTCTTTGGGGAGCCGCGGTCCACCCTCTCCGGCCTGGTTTCCTGGCCGGGGTCAGGGCAGACGATGGATCCCCTCTATGGCATCGGATGCCAGGCATTTTCCCGACGGTTGCGCCGCGTGGAGTGGCCTGAAAGATTTCACCCGGCCTCCATCGAGAAGTATGATGGCACCACCAACCTAGAGGAGTTCCTGTAGATCTATTCCACCGTGGTGCGTGTCGCTGGCGGGTCTGGAAAGGCCATGGCCAACTACTTCCCAACGGCCTTGATGGGGTCCGCAACATTAACAGCATCGTCGCTCTTATGACAAGGAATAAAGTGAGCCATCTTAGAAAATCTATCAACCACCACAAAAATACTATCCCTCCCCCTCTTGGTCTTAGGCAGTCCTAAAATAAAGTCCATAGATATATCCTCCCATGGAGTGCTAGGAACAGAAAGAGGCATATATAAACCATGTGGATTCAATCGTGACTTAGCCTTTTGACATGTAGTGCAGCGGGATACAAACCTCTCAATGTCTCGCCTCATCTTCGGCCAAAAGAAGTGAGCGGACAGCACGGCCTCCGTCTTCTTGGCACCAAAATGACCCATCAAACCTCCTCCATGAGCCTCCTGTATCAAAAAAAGCAAGCGGAACCAAGCTGGAATGCATAGGCGGTTAGCTCTAAACACAAATCCATCATTTATCACATATTTGTCCCATGTTCTTCCCTCTTTGCAATGCAGCAAGACATCTTTAAAATCATCATCATTGACATATTGTTCTTTAATTGATTCCAATCCAAATATTCGACAATCAAGTTGGGACAACATGGTATATCTCCTAGACAAGGCATCAGCAATCACATTATCCTTCCCTTTCTTGTGTTTGATAACATAAGAAAAAGATTCAATAAATTCAACCCATTTAGCATGTCTACGATTGAGTTTCACTTGACTGCGAATATGTTTCATGACTCATGATCGGAATGAATAACAAATTCTTTGGGCCAAAGATAATGTTGCCACGTTTCTAAAGATCGCACAAGAGCATACAATTCTTTATCATCGTGGAATAATTCAAAACAGGACCACTCAATTTTTAGCTAAAATAAGCAATGAGGTTTTCTATCTTGCATCAAAACACCACCAATTCCAATCCCACTAGCATCACATTCAAGCTCAAAGGTCTTATCAAAATCGAGGAAGTTGGAGTAAAGGTGCATTAGTAAGCTTATCTTTCAAAAGGTTGAAGGCATTCTCTGTGCTTGCCCCCAATGGAAAACAACTCCTTCTTCGTCAACTCATTCAATGGGGCTGCAATGGTGCTGAAATCCTTCAAAGCGGCGGTAAAATCCGGCAAGTCCATGGAAACTCCGCACTTGTGAAATAAATCGTGGCGTTGGCCAACTCTTAATCGCGTGCACCTTGGCTTCATCCACCTCAATTCCTGTGAGTCACAACATAGCCAAGAAAGCGATACTAGTTCGATTGCAAAAAGTGCACTTCTCGAGGTTACCAAATAAACGTGCAGCACGCAAAGCATCAAAAACAGCACGTAGATGATCAAGATGTTCATGTAATGACTTGCTGTAAATCAATATATCATCAAAATAAACCACCACAAATTTTCCAATGAAAGCTCGTAAAACCTCGTTCATTAAGCGCATGAAAGTGCTAGGTGCATTAGTTAACCCAAAAGGCATGACTAACCACTCATACAATCCAAACTTGGTTTTAAAAGCTGTTTTCCATTCATCTCCCAATTTCATTCTTATTTGGTGGTATCCACTCATAAGTCAACCTTAGAAAAATTATAGAACCACTTAACTCATCAAGCATGTCGTCTAACCTAGGAATAGGATAGCGATACCTTATTGTGATATTGTTAATGGCTCTACAATCTCGACACGCCATAACTGCCATCTTTCTTAGGAACCAAAAGAACAGAACAGCACAAGGACTAAGGCTCTCACGTACATACCCATGATCCAAAAGATCTTGGACTTGGCTGAATCTCCTTAGTCTCCTCGGGGTTGGTCCTATAAGCAGCTCGGTTTGGCAAACTCGCTCCGGTATCAAATCAATTTGGTGCTCAATCCCTCGTATGGGTGGGAGTCTGGAGGTATCTCGGTGAGGAAAAACATCCGCATACTCTGCAAAAGGTTAGTGACAAACGAGGAGGCAAAATCTTGGGCATATCATCCAATGAAAACAAAGCATCTTTGCATATCAAAGCATAGCACAAAGCATCATCACTAATGGCAGCAAGATCAGATTTTGTAGCAAGCAAGGCGGGATTCCTCAATTTAATTTGGTTGGCTACATGCTGAATTTCAGATTTTTCATCAATGGGTTTCTTGTCATTAGCAATCCGCTCCCTATCGGTTAACAATTTCAGCGGGGTCAAAGGTAGAAGTGTAATTTTCTTTCCCTTATGCATAAAAGTGTATTTATTACTTCTCTAGTGGTGAAGTGCATCGATGTCATATTCCATGGGCGACCCAATAAAAGAGAGCAAGCTTGCATCGGAACCACATCACAATCAGCAAAATCGAATAGGAACCAATGGAAAAATGAACCCGAACTGTTTGTGTTACCTTAGCTTTGCGGAATCATTCAACCCTCGAATGTGGTATGGATGTGGAGTCTTGGCGTGTGGTCAAGCCAAGCTTCTTGACCAAATCTGTACTCACCAAGTTGTTGCATTTGCGGAGTCAATGATCACAGCGCTCGTCGGTTGTTGATGACGAAGAAAATCTGGAACAAGTTGTGGCGCTTCTTGCTTTCGGCTTGCTCCATTTGTGCGCTAAGGACACGCTGGACAATGATGGCCCCTGTCGCAGCGGTATCCTCGGCGCCAAAGGTGGCATCATCATCATCCACGTCGTCGTCCAATCTGGTGTCGTCGACCTCATCTTCAACATCGGAGGCGCCGATGTAACCTCCGTCGTCGGTGGTGATGTATGCCCATTGGTGGGGCATTCTCTCTTGGCGTGGCTAATCCTTGGCACTTATGGCAGCGAATTCCGTCGATGTACGGCTGTGGAAGCGGAGGAGCTCTTGGCGGTGTTGGCGGGTCGATTGCCGCTGCCGTGTGGCACGGTGGGCGGTGCCGTCGATGCTGTCGTGTGCTTTCGTCGTAGGTGGCGGTGCGGTTGGTCGGAAGGTGGAAGAAGGTACTCGTCTTCGCTTGTCCGTAGTCGTTCGGCGTAAAGGTGCTGCGACGCGGCGTTGCTCGCTCTTAGAATGGCGTCCTCGCAACTCCTTCTCTGCTAACATAGCAAGTTGAAACAAGCGATTGTGATTGTATATTCTTTATAATCAACAATATCCTGAATTTCGGGCGCAATCCACCGTAAAAGCGAGCAATTTTATCCTCGGGTTCCTCTACTACCCCACAACGTAACATACCCTTTTGAAGCTCTTGGTAATATTCTGAACGGTCATACTACCTTGATCTAATCGTTGCAATCTCTTGCGCATATCACGTTGGTAGGAAGGAGGAACAAATCTATTATGCATAGCATCTTTTAATCTCGCCCAAGAATCAGGTTGTAGCGGGCATTTACTAGTTCATTCCACAGATTATAGCAAAATCTTTAAATTCACTAGTGGCTTGTCTAACCCTATGAATCTCGGGAACTAGATGGGAATTAAATTTTTGCTCGACCGTCATCTCCCAATCTAAGTAGGCATCGACATCATAACCTCCGAAAAGGAAGGGATGGTGAATTTTACCTTAGCGAAAGGATCATCATTGCGGTTCTGATTATTACCTCCCATACCGTGATGGTTGCGGCGAAGACGGTCATGCAGCGGCGTCTCGTTGAGCAGCTCGTTCCTGGCGGCGCGTTCTTTGCTCATCTTCATCTTCCTCAAAATCACCATCCTCGTCATGGTCGTGGTTGCGTGGTTGTTGCCGTTGTTGATGCATTGTTGCGGATGCTTCTCCATCAATAGTCGCGGAGGGCGTTTTTCGGCGGCATCCATCCTCTCGGCGAGGTGGAAACTTCGTCGATCGATGCTCTCAAGGGTCCTGTTCATCGTCATGGCATGCTCCTTGAACATCGTTTTTATCTCCTCCAGCATGGTCGACAACTCTGATTGAAGGACACAGTCGTCGATGGTAATATCATCCTCGTTCCTGCCCTTCTTGCCACCTGCCATGGTTAGCACAGAAAAGGACAGAAGAAAACACAAACACAAGTATTATGAGCCCTATGAACTACTAGGTGGGATCTCACGCTCTCAAGCAATCTTACCAAGTTCTTACCCGGTTCTTACCAACACAGCGAGGGACGGTGCAACCGGTGGCTGGTTCGTGACACCGTGAGGGCGTGATGAAGCGATTGCAAGGGTCAATAACCTGTGCTGATCAGAAGGATGTATATGTGGAGCTGTAGGAAGGTTATATGTATGGAGTGGCACACAATTCAGTAACAGATAGTAATGCTGAATAAATGTCCAAAAGCACTTGCCCTAATTGCTGGTCTAAACACGTGGCCTTAGTCAGCTGCCGCAGAAAACAAGGAATATGTAGAGACAAGCAACAAGGCGTCAGAATATATGAACAGATATCAGCACCGCAGCAAAACACTTCTATCAGGCACGGTAACAACACCTACCGTGCTCTGTCCTTTTTTTTGCTCTCTGCTTCCTCTGCTCCTCTCACAATTTTTTTTTTATTTTTCTTTGATTTTTCTGATATTTTTCCTAGGATTAGGAGCACAAAGGCAGATAGTACACAAATTTTCAGCCTGAACAGATGTAAGATGAAACCGATATGAAATAAGAAGTGTTTTCAGAAAAGCGTGCTCAAACTTCGGCGGCCGAGAACTCAATCTTCCCGAGGGAATTTCGCAAAAATAAATTCGGCGAACCCAACAAAGTAGGGGAGAATCGGATGTAAAATTTTCTGTAGATATCCGTGAAAAAAAAATTTGCCTAATTTGGAGTCCGTATGCGAAAGTTATGGCCGTTTTACGGAAGGACTCCGAATCAGGGTTTTCTAGGCGGCACCTCTCCAAACTCAAGGGCGTATGGAGTGGATATGGAACGCGATGATCTGTGGTGGCATGTTCTGTGATGAGGGGTGGCGATATGGATAACAGGAGGTGGGGAATTAGGGTTTATGAAGGAGAAACCCTAACATAACTAGGACTCCGAAACTGAGGAAAAACCACAAAACAATCCGAATCCAACAAGAACTCAACTAGCGATTGGTGACTGGATCGGTTGTAGGATATGGGATGCAGCGGAGATAAAACACAACTAAATTAAGACCACGATCTAAACCAGCAACACGACTCGACTATGGACACAAACTCGATTACCGATTACGAAACGAAATTGTGCAAAGGCTAGGCGTGGTTCTAGCTATGGTAGACTATGAACTGCAATTTTTTTTTGGCTTTTTCGTGGACTATAGGACGAACACAAAACTAAATTAAACTACGGGAAAAGGCGAACCTAACGGTAAACCTCGCTCTGATACCACTTGATGGGGACGGGGTTGCCCGAACTTCCGTCACGTGGAGGATAAGTCGATTAGGCGCGCGAGACACACACGATCCGGCTTCTTGATCGCACGATCAAAACCCCGCAATCGCAGCACCACGCGTCCTCGGTTATCAACCGTGCACTGCCCGGTTGACCTCGCCACGAAGGCTAATCCCTGCCAATGAATCGAGAACACAAGCAAGAACAAGAAAGATGCAACTGAATTTGCAATTGAAGATGAAGCTCACGAGTTGGGGTCTCATAAACCGATGAACGGCGACACTGTTCAAAGACAGAATTAATCTAAGCAAAACCCAAATCAAACCCTAGCGGCGGCTACTGGATATAAAGGCTAGGGGACGTCCTAGAAACCCTAGACGCGTCCGTGATGGACTCCAACACGATACATGGGCCAAGGGCCCAAATTGGTGACGCAGCACCCTGGGACAGATTCTATCCGCCAACTTGCAATGTGAATTCCTGTCGACTCCGAAGTCCAAATGACCTAAAACTGGTGCCATTGGAAAGGTTATCTCCTTAGCTTTCGAGGCATATGTGGATCATCAAAATCGGAGCCCGTTTGTGGCCTGGGCGACGATTTTAGTGAACACTGCTCCTAGTGGCCGAGGTAGTCGACTCCGAGACGAATTAGACCTCCAACTTGAATTGGACGCCCTCCTTGCCTCCCTCCTGGCCCTTGCTGGTTCCCAAGGCCTTCATGATCCTCTCCAAAGTTCCTAAGTACAATATAATCAATAATATCATTAGGTAGCATACCATTCTCACAAGTATCAGCACGGGCACTTAGGAACGAGCTCACCTGTTGATTCAATTGCCGTGCTCGTGCTCTTGTGATGGGTCCTTGCATCACAACTGGAGGAGTCTCGGGCGTATGCATTGGAGTGATGTCCTCATCACTAGTCCTAGCTGTTGAACCTCCCGCGAGGATCGGTGCACTTGTGGGAGGAGTTGTGCGGCCTTTTTGTCGCCAAAATTCAAGGCTCCTTCGCACAGCCGGGCGTGGAGGACGATCTCCATGCCCTTGAGCAAGAAAAAGGGGAGTCGTTGCACGACTTCATCTAGCGATTTTGCCACTGTCGCAATACGATTCCCCGGATTTCAGAGCAGTTAGTCATTATCGCCTTTCGAAGAGGCGTTCGCGACCGCAAGATGCGGGAAAAGATGGCGACCCGCGACATCGCCACCACCTCCGAGCTCTTCTCCCTAGCGCACAAGTGCACGCGGGCGGCGGACGCTCGGGGGCCAATATCTGGTGCCGCGCGAGGATGTGGTGGGGACGAAGCCGGGACTTCGAGGGGCCCCAACCATGCAAGCAGGAGGGTGCGGAAGCGCGAGGCGATAGAGACCAGGTGGGTCCTGGCCGCCGAGAGCGAGCTTGAAGACGTCCGACCGCGGAAGCGCGACCACTGTGACCGACGGGATGACCGCCGCGAGCGGCAGGATGACTGCCGAGGCCAGCGTGGTGATCGTCGTGGTCAGGGGAACGACCGCCGCGAGGAAAAGGAGGGCGAGCCCTTCTGCCCGATACATCAGACCAACTCTCACGGCCTGGATAATTGCCGGGTTGTGAATAAGATGGTCAAGCAGCGGCTCAAGGAGCGCCGCCCCCGCGATGACGATCGAGACGAAGACCCCGTCTCGCTGGCCTTCCAGCAGGCAGACCGCGCTGTGGCGTACATTCATGGTGGCTCGTCCACCTATCCCTCCAACGCTTCCTACAAGCGGTTGAGGAGGGAGGTGTGCGCCACGGCGTCGAGTACAGGGGCGTGTCGGGTGCTGAAGTGGTTGGAGGAGTCGATCACCTTTAGTCGGGCTGACACCCTGAGAGCACCGCTGGCGTAGGTCACCTTCCGATCATGGCTTCCCCTACAGTCCGGAACGTGAAGCTCGACTGAGTGCTGATGGACAGAGGGAGTTCCATCAACCTCCTGTCCTTTGAAGCATTCCGGGCGCTCTAGGTGCCAAACCAGGAGTTGTACCCTGCCCTACCTTTCTACAGCGTAGCTCCGGGGGCTAGCATGGTCCCCCTGGGCCAGGTGCGCCTTTCCGTCACTTTCGGGGAGGAGAGCAACTTTCGTACGGAGCTGGTCGACTTCGAAGTTGCCGATTTCGACCTCCCGTACAATGCCATACTCGGCCGACCTGCTTTGGCCAAGTTTGTGGCGGCAACCCACTATGGCTACATGGTGGTGAAGTTGCTAGGGCCTGATGGCCCCATAACCATCCAGGTGGACAGGCCAGAGACTTTGCGCTGCCACAAGCACGCACTAGACCTGGCTAGTGCCACCTATGGGAAGCCGGCTGATGCCGCCTTCCCGGGAACCCCTCAGGCGTAGACTCACGCCTCGCTCGGCTCGGCCGGTGAGGTAAAGGAGGTCTCCCTGAGTACGGGCAGGCCCGAGAAGTCCGTCTTCACTGGCGCCAGCCTCAGCGCCAAATAGGAAGACGCGCTCGTCGCCTTCCTCCAGTCTAATTCCGACGTGTTCGCCTGGCAACCGTCCGATATGACTGGGGTCCCCAGGGAGGTGATCGAGCACCGACTGGCTACGCTCCCCGAGGTGCACCCCGTCCGCCAAAAGGTCTGGTGCCAGGCACCAAAGCGTTAAGACGCCATTCGGGAGGAGGTAGAGAAGCTGCTGCGCGCAGGGATCATTCGGGAAGTCTCTCATCCTGAGTGGCTTGCCAACCCTGTGCTCGTCAAGAAGTCCAACGGGAAGCGGCGAATGTGCGTTGATTTCACCGACCTCAACAAGGCCTACCCGAAGGACCCTCATCCCCTGCCGCACATCGATCTCATCATCGATTCCACCGCGGGATGTGAGCTGCTGTGCTTTTTGGATGCATACTCTGGGTATCATCAGATTAGCATGGCAGTAGAAGACGAATACAAAACTGCTTTTTTAATACCCATGGGCGTCTATTGTTTTGTTAGAATGGCTTTTGGGTTAAAAAAATGCTGGTTCTACTTACCAACGTGCCATGCATATCACTTTCCGTCCACAGATAGGGCGCAACCTTGACGTGTACGTCGACGACCAGGTCGTGAAAGTGAAAAAGAGTGCAGAATTGATTGAAGACCTGGAGAAGACTTTTGTCAACCTCCGGAAGAATTGCTTGAAGCTCAACCCCGAGAAGTGCGTGTTCAGCGTACCCTCCGAAAAGCTGTTGGGGTTCCTCGTGTCCAGGCGGGGCATCGAGGTCAATCCTGACAAGATAGCGGCCATCGAACACATGAAGCCGCCGATCCGAAGCAGGTGCAGTGCCTGGCTGGTCGCCTGGCCTCCCTCGGGCGATTCATTGCCCGATTGGGGGAAAGGAGCCTGCCCCTTTTCAAGCTGCTGAAGAAAACGAACCACTTCGAGTGGACTGAGGAGGCTCAGCAAGCATTTGAAGACTTGAAGCAGTACCTCTCCTCCCCACTAGTACTGGTCGCCCCTCAGCCTGGTGAACCATTACTCCTGTATATCGCTGCTACTCCGGCAGTGGTGAGCGCAGTATTGGTGGCGGAGAGGGAAGGCATTTAGAAGCCAGTTTACTACATCAACAAGGTGCTACACGAAGCGGAGACTAGATACCCGCAAGCGCAAAAGATGCTGTACGCCGTCCTGGTGGTGTCCAGGAAGCTGCGGCACTACTTTCAAGGGTGAGAAGTCACAGTGGTCACTGTGATGCGCACAGTGGCCCGATCTTCTGACAGGTAGAGGTAAGTCGATTGGTGGAGACTCGACGTTGACGATCCGGCTTCCGATCAGAACCGATCCGAACCCAGCAATCGCTACACCACGGCTCCGTTGGTCATCAACCTTGCACAAACACGGTTGACCTCGCCAAGAAGGCTTATCCCTGCATGCGAATCGAGAACACAAGCAAGAACGTAGAAGAAGACATCTGAAATTGCGAATTATATTAAGCACACGAGTTGGGGTTCCACAAACCGATGAACGGCGACACTGTTCAAAGACAGAATTGATCTAAGAAAAACCCAAGTCCTAGATGAGGGTTTGGGTGGTTATTTATACTAGGGGAGTAGGAGGGGGTCGTCCATAGCATTGGAGATCTAATACAACTCAAATTGAAAGCACCAAGCCTACTTTGACTAGAGTTTGACTCGGACTGAAAAAGTAATGTTTGGTTTTTGGCAGTTTCCGGACGCATCTGAAGGAATTTTGAGGTCAGTCTGGATCCTTTGGAAAGTAGACCCCGAGATCTTTCAAACGTGTACTCATGGGTCTCCAGAGCCCTCCGGAATCAAAAGTTATGCCACTTTAAAGTCAGTGCTGTTGCTGAGGCCGAACTGGACTCGAACTCGGACTGAAAAAGTATTCTGGATTATTTTGTATATTCCCGTTGACTCCGAAGTCCAATTGACCTAAAACTGATGCCACTGGAAAGATTATCTCCTTAGCTTTCGATACATATGTGGATCATTGAAATCGGAGTCCGTTTGTGGCCTGGGCGACGATTTTAGTGAACACTGCTCCTGGTGGCCGAGGTAGTCGACTCCGAGTTGAATTGGGACTCTCACTCCGAGATGAATTGGGACTCCAACTTGACTTGGACGTCCTCCTTGCCTCCCTCCTGGCACTTGCTGGTTCCCAAGGCCTTCATGATCCTCTCCAAAGTTCCTAAGTACAATATAATCAATAATATCATTAGGTAGCATACCATCCTCACAAGTATATACACAGACACTTAGGAACGAGCTCACCTGTTGATTCAATTGCCATGCTCGTGCTCTTGTGATGGGTCCTTGCATCACAACTGGAGGAGTCTCAGGTGTATGCATAGGAGTGATGGCCCCTCAACCTAGTGAACCATTACTCCTGTATATCGCTGCTACTCCGGCAGTGCTGAGCGCAGTATTGGTGGCGGAGAGGGAAGGCATTCAGAAGCCAGTTTACTACATCAGCAAGGTGCTACACGAAGCGGAGACTAGATACCCGCAAGCGCAAAAGATGCTGTACGCCGTCCTGGTGGTGTCCAGGAAGCTGCGGCACTACTTTCAAGGGTGAGAAGTCACAGTGGTCACTGCCTACCCCCTGCGAGAGATTCTTCACAATCGGAAAGCTGAGGGCCGCATCGCCGAATGGTCGGTGGAGCTGGGGGAATTCTGTCTTAAGTTTGTACCCTTACTTGCCATCAAGAGCAGGTGGCGGAGTTCATTACAGTGGACTCCGCGCTCCGGTTGAAGAAGTACCCGCACCTTCCCCTGGACCTTGTTTTTCGACAGTTCCTTCAGGTTTGAAGGCGCGGGGGCTGGGGTGGTCCTGGTCTCTCCAACCGGTGACATCCTCCAATATGTGGTCACCCTCAATTTCAAGGCCACCAACAACGTCGCTGAATACGAGGGCCTGCTGGCAGGGCTACGCGTTGTCTCGGCATTGGGCGTCCGGTGCCTCCAAGTAAAAGACGACTCCCTGCTGGTCATCAATCAAGTGCGGAAGGAATTTCAATGCTCTGATCCTACCATGGCCGCGTACTTGGCGAAAGTCAGGAAAATGGAGCACCACTTTGAAGGACTGGGGTATATCCATATCCCTCGACGTGACAATCATCTAGCGGACGAGCTTTCACAGCTCGCGTCCTCAAGAGCCTCTGCTCCAATCGGAGTCTTTGAAGAAAGACTCTCACGACCGTCGCCGCTGCCCGCTCGGCGAGGGAGGACGGTATGGCGTCATCGCGCTGCTCCCGGCCGGGAGGACGTAAAGGTTGTCGTTGCCCGCTCGCGCGAGAGGATGGTCCCACCGTTGTTGCCCCTGCTCTACGCGGGGAGGATGGCGGTGCCGCCGATGCAGCACTTGGGGAAAAGCCCGGCCCAACTGAGTACCCGGGCGATCACCATGTGATCGCCACTCTTGGCCGGGAAGGTCAGTGGTTGGACACCATCCTAGCCTTCTTGCGAGACCGAGAGATCCCCGACGATGACGCCTCTACTGAAAGGATAGCACGAAAGGCCAAGTGCTACACTCTGGTGGATGGGGACCTATACCGCCGAAGCAGAAGCGAAATTTTCCTAAAGTGCGTCACTCAGGAAGAGGGGAGTGCCCTGCTCTCTGATACCCATGGAGGCATGTGCGGGAGCCATATGTCCGGCCGAACGCTCATCGGCAAAGCGTTTTGCCAAGGATTTTATTGGCCTACTGCCCTCCAGGATGCTTGCGAACTGGTGAAGAGGTGCGAAGCATGCCAATTCTTCACCAGGCGAATCCACCGACCAGCCCAAGCTTTGCAAACCATCCCACTCCCTTGGCCGTTCGCGGTCTGGGGGCTGGACATCCTGGGCCCATTCCCGCGAGCCACAGGGGGCTTCACTCACCTGTTCGTTGCCATCGACAAATTCACCAAGTGGGTCGAAGCCAAAGCAGTACGTGCCATCACGACTTCCGCTGCTATCAACTTCATCCATGGGATCTTGACCCGCTTTGGAGTTGCCAATCGCATCATCACCGACAACAGCACTTAGTTTACTAGCACGACTTTCCTGGAGTTCTACGAAGAGATGGGGCACCAAGGTATGCTTTGCTTCGGTGGCCCATCCAAAACAATAATGGCGGCGTGCCAATCTTATTTGGTATTGAGAGGCCTGAAGACTAGAGCATTTGATCGGCTCCATAAGCGGGGGGTGCGGTGCACGAAAGAGCTCCCAGCCATGCTGTGGTCGCTCCGAACCACGCCTAGTCGGGCGATCGCGAACGCTTTTTTCACGGTCTCGGCGCAATTTGTCCTCCCGTCCAAACTATTGTTCAGCTCGCCGCATGTCTCAGCGTTTAGCGAGGAAGGACAAGAAGACCACCATGGAGAAGACGTCAACCTTTTGGAGGAGGTGCAAGACCGAGCGGCCTTGCACGCCGCCCGGTACCAGTAAAGTCTCAGGCGATACCATGCCACCTGGGTCTACGAGAGAACACTGGCAGTTGGTGATCTGGTCTTGCGCAGAATCCAAGCGCATACCGGGCTCCACAAACTGTCTCCCCGCTGGGAGGGCCCCTTTACGGTGGTCTTAGTATCTCGACCCGGGGCGGTCTGGTTGGCTACTGAGGATGATCAAGAGCTGGTCAACTCCTTCAACGTGGAGTTGTTGCAAAAGTTTTACCCCTAAAAAACTGTAAGTCCCTGGTAGCTTGCTTTGATCGGCTGCGCTGGTGAGCTTTCCCCCGGCCGATCGGCGGCTGCCGATGGTTAGCAAAGTTGTTTTCCTTGAGAACTTTTACTTCATTCTTCCTGCTTGTTCCCTAGCGGGAAAAGTTGCGTGGGGATGTCATGCGTCCTGGCAATTTGGCTGCTCTTCGCTAATCCGTGGTGACACCCGGCATTCGCGTCGTGCCCGGATGGGCGACCAGGAGCGTGAACCTAGCACGGTGACTCAGACACAGCCCGTACACCTCGGTTCGGCTCAGCGAAGCACTGATGGCTGTCTCTGCGAGCACCGCATAAGCCCAATATCCCTCCTGGGAACCTGCTCCCATACCACACAGCGCTGCGGGCTAACCCCACATCACAAGAGCCTAAGTCCCAAAGAAAGGACCATGACATACCCGCGCAAGGACTTGCGTCCACTACAGGAAAACTGATTTTTTTCGTCAGCCAAAAACCGACGAAAATTAGGACATAACCGATGAAAATAAACATTTTCGTCGGCTAACCGATGAAAATTAGCCGACGAACAAAAACAGACGAAAATATGCATGTTTTCGTCAGCTATACTGGGCTGACGAAAACGTGATTCATGAGGGCCGGACGGCGTGGCACTAACTCATTTTCATCGGTTTATACACGAGCCGACGAAAATAGGTTTCCGAATTATCGTCGGTTTATCAAGACCGACGAAAATACGTTCATATATGTTTGTCGGTTCTGATAAACCGACGAAAATATGTTTGCAAATTTTCGTCGGTATTGACCCCAGGCCGACGAAAATAATCGATTGCAAGGAAAAACACAGATTCATAATATCACATATATCACAATAACAAATAACACAGAATTCATCGTCGGCCTGTATCACTACAAGACCCAAATCCGTTTGTCACAAGATGTTAATTAAGACCTGAATTCTTCCTTTCGACTCTTGAGATTCTGATCCAGATTAATGAATGCCGCTAAAATATATGCAAGCAGAATGACAGAATCACCAAAGGAAACAAAGTGTCCAACTTGAAGTGGTAATCCACACTAATCACCATTTTTGGAGCAACTCTTTCCATATGCATCAAAAGACTAGTTTGTTCGAGAATCCGAGGATCGTTAAAATAGGGATAGATTTTAGTTACCGTTGCTCAAGACTAGTTTGTTCGAATCCACTTCAACTTCTCAAGGCATTTGGATATGAATAAAATTTGGTACGATGTCTGCAATTGGATATGAATCGGTTTGGTACTGGTTTTCCGGACCTTGGGCTTAAATGTTTGGTCCATTGTAGCACTTTGACAAGTTATCCTTGCATGATGTTTACTCCTTCATCTATTTGTAATAATTGAGCATTATTTCTCATATAATTCTTAATTCTGGTTAGTCGAGGATGCCAATCTTATGTCGATGGTTTATGTGAACATAAATGTGGATAAGACAACCATGATCATCATATTGAGAAAAAGAAATGCTATTTCATGGTTTATTACATCATAGACGCAAGTTAAGGAGAAAAAGCGCCATTGAGATGAGACACTCTTCTTTGCACACTTATTTGTCACCTAGTACAAAAATCTCCTTGTGCATTGTACTAATAAATGGGACTTCAAGAATGCGATCTTATGCGTGATAAAATATGTTACACCGCTCAGAATGGCGAAATCTGTTTTAATATGCTTTTGATATATATATTTTTTGTTATTGTAGGGGCCCTTTGTATTTTTGGTGACATAATAAAGCGGTGGCAATAACAAATATTTGAGGCCTAAACCTCATCTTTATCTTTCAATCATGAGAGCATTTGCTACTATAGGTGATTTTGATATGGTCAAGAGATTGAACAAGCGCATGTGGCGATTTGATTGGATCCATTAGCCGTTCGGCAAAAAAAGAGGCGATGAGCTATTAATGGAAGTTGCTAGATCAATGACCTATATCCAACGGTTGCGGATTGTCAAATAATAGAAGCTAAGCACTTTCGGCGTGTGCTGTTAGAATATGTTGGGTGGGTTGATACCTCGGTTATGTGATCAATCTCAAACAAGTTTGCATCGGTTTCATATTGCTTGAAGTTCAAAGTGAATTGCAAGCAAAGCTTCATTATCTTTGTCCGATATTCTAGAGGCGATCCTATATCCAAGAAAGATTGTGAAATCAATCTTGACAAATACGCAATACGAAGTAATAATCAGCCAAGAAGAAAGGCAAAGCTATATCAAAGATCAAGAAGTGCACGATTACGGAAAAAATCACCTTTCGCTAAAAGAAAATAATCCTTCAATGCCTTCAAGTGACCATTGAGATCGGCACAAACAACCACTAGCTTTTATCAAAGGAGGAAACAATAGTCGATGTTCGATTGCAATAAAAACATTGATAGAATACATAACACGATTCATAATATCACGAGAATATTACAAATAACACGAGAATACCACAATAACAAATAACCACGAGAACATTAGCGTCGTTTTGGACAAACATCACAAAAACATCGCAACAATCCACATCAAACACATGCAATCACAAATCGTCACAAAACATATATAATAGTACAACTTCATTCGCTTGACCTCCACCCAAGTTAACCACATCATTGAACTCATTCACCGAGGTGAATCATAGTCGGTGCCATTGTGTGAACCATCGCCTCCCTGCGAGCCTCCCTGCGAGCCTGCTGCCGACCCAGCTGTTCCCTACATCATATAAGGATGCAAATGGTTAGTTTGAACAATTTGACAAAAGTATATACAAAAATCGAACAAAAAGCCAAGTACCATGAATGGTGAGGTCATAAATGGAGGAATGGGTGGAGTCTGAAACTGAGGCGGGGCGGAAGGTTGATAGGTCTTCAAAGGCGATGAACATACAATCTGTGTAATAATCGCATATAATCAATTTGAAAGCGTTAAAGTCAGATTGTATGCGATATGAAAATGAACTTACATTCAGTTGTGAGTGCCAGGCAGACATGGCTTCTTGTTGTTGCCTCGATATTCTTGTTGTTGCCTCATGTAATCCTGCAAGAATCGAGTTTCTTGTCTCCTCAAATTTTCCTCCAACTTAGCCTCTCGGGCGATCGTGTACTACCGACGAGGTTCAAACTCCTCGTCAAGCCTCGAGTCATGGAGGAATCGACGAATCCATCAAACATGGAGAACCTCCTGTGACTCTTGCCACCGCCGCTCTGGTACAAGGCGACGACGTCAACATCTCCTGCCCTCCAGTCGTAGCCCTCACCATGGGTCCAAACCATCTCCTCTCCATATTTGCTTTGTGATGCATACGAGTCATGAACATAGCTAATATGTCAATACAAACAACATGTATATAAATTGCACTCATAAATTAGCCAAAGGGAGTTTAATTGAGGCAGTAGTAAGATAGAAAAACATATGGCAGTGAAGAAAGAGATGGCTGTGAATAAAAGTGAAAATGAGAAAGGGGAAGAATAAGATATGAGATGACAGAGGAGTGGAAATGGATCATGTACCTGCATTGCAAATCATAATAAAGCATCTCGAAACAGATAAAAACATGTTTGGGTTGGCAAAGTCCAAAAGAATTGAGGTGGACTCAGATTGAGCCACTACTGTGTACACCAAATCTAAACAGAAAGACTAGATACTCTCTCGCTCAACATATTTATAGATAAACCATTAAGAAAACGAGCACCCTTTTCATGCATCACTTACCTGCATCCATATTCTCCTTAAAAGTTGTTTTAGTCGAAACTTATTGTAATAATACAAGTAAATGTATTAGTTTCCGGGACAGAAAATAGAAACACTAACTTCATTGCTATTATTTGAACAGGCTTACCCAAAAGTCATTCCACACATTTTGTGCAGCTGTTTGTTGATTAGCATCTGCTATCTTATAATGCTCCCACTTCAAAGCCGGCCGTTCCACACCGTCAATTTTAACCAATCCAGGGTAACTGTAGCGACAAAGAGAGCCAAGTGTGGCATTGACCTGCCTTGCCCTGTTCGTCCCAGTGAAAGAAGATTCATCCCATGACCTACAAATAGTATACAATTACAATTAGAGATGTATATAAGGTTAAATAAATTGTAATAATTACTAACCTATCACCAATTGGTCTTATCTGCACACGGAGTTGTGGATTATCTTGTCGTGGAGGAACTCGGCTTACTGCTCTATACCTAAAATTATACATTTTACATCAGTAAGAAGTTAATAAGAGAGACAAAATACACAAAAGAAATAAGTTATCATTAGAAAAAACCTGAAGACCGGTCCAATGTCTCCACCCTCATCCGTGGGTGTGTCTCCACCTTCATTTGCCACATCCTCATTATTCTCTTCTGGTACTTGATCAACGTCCACTTCTGGTGCTTCCTCCTGAACATCTCTAATACAACTCTCCAATTGTCGCCTTCTACTTTGTTGAGAGGAACTTCCTTTGAAAAGGCTACTAACACCTTTTGAAGAAGAAGTGCCGTTTGTATTAGAAGATGAAGACCCATCCTTCTTTGATCTCGAACGGTGCAAAAATGACCTCATCCTGCAAAAACAACAAATGAAATATCAGAACAAATGCAATATATAGATCCATAAAAATGCAATATATAGAAATTAATGTAAACATTAGAAATGCAATATATACATGTATTTTGTCGTTTTCACTTCCCAACTTTCCGTACATGACCATCTTCCTCGGTGGGCACGTCACCAACTAAATCATTGAGTGATGTTTCGACATCTACTTCAAACGTTGTTGGCAGGTCACCTTCTTGGAATGTATCAAGCTCACTTGGTATATACTCATCGGATCTAGGAATGTGCAGCTGATCACGTGGATTAACCTTATACACAACCCACCACGGTTTAAGACTTGGCTTGGTGCATGGATACGAGAGGTAATATACTAGCTTCACATCTTTGGGCAAGCACAAATGGATCAAAAGTGAAAGTCGTGATTCATGTTTCACTTGACCAAGCCAAGTTTATCATTCCGTCGTATCCTCGCCTTGTCAAACCAATCACAATAGAAGAAAGCGACACTCAAATCTTTTGGTCCTTGAACTTGATCTCTACAATGTTTTGAAGAATACCATAGTACTCAGTTTGCCGACCATCCGCACCCTCTGCCATAGTGACTACCCGCTATTCACTTGTGGTGCGTCATGACGGGTAGCTTCAAAGGATGCGATCTAAAACGAAACCTGTTGATATCATATCGCACAAACTTCCTTGCGATGCGTGAATCCACGGGACAATTGGCGTAAATCTTAAGTGGGCGCTAGCATCGCTCTCGCCTTTGCAAAGACATATATTTTTTAGGAACATTATCGTATGGCTATATCTATAGTAAAATTGAGATAGGATCTATACATGTCTTCGAAACCAGGTAACAAAATTTGGGCCACCGCGTACACCGTTGCGACGTAAATTGTCTAGTTGTTTTTCAGTAGGCCGTTGGGTCGATAGCCATTCTTGTTTGTCGAAAATCCTACAATTTGCATGAGTTATTTGCAATATAGTTATCAAAACTAATTTACACATAAATGACTTGTACTTACGCGAAATACTTGTCCATTTCCTCAATATTGAAGAACATATACATCATGGATGCATTCCACTCCTCCTGAGTCAACTCATGGGGGGAACTATCATCGGCCTTTGCCATTCCACTTGAATATATCAAGGCGGCCTTCGCTTGTTTGGAAGAGGTATGGTATCGCGTTGTTTCAGCATTAATATCATTTTGCTCCATGAAATAATGGCTCGAGAAGTAGGATATTTCTTTTAGATAGTGCGCCTCGGCGATGCGACCTTCAACTCGTGCTTTGTTACCCACCATAGCCACGAGTTTCTTCAAGGTGCGCTCTATGCGATACATCCAACGGTATTACCTTTGGGCCACCCACCTCGCGCCCGTGCGGTAAATGTACCAATAGATGCTGCATTAAGTTCATGAAACCGGTGGAAATACCTTTTCTAGTTTGCATATAAGCTTTGGTATATTCTTCCCCAATTCTTTCATCGTTGATTTCTTTATTACCTTAGAGCACAAGCGCCTATAAAAAAGCCGATCTCTACCAACATTAACCACACTTCTTGAGGCATATATCCCGAACATCACCGGTAGTAACCTTTCCATGATGATGTGGTAATCATGACTCTTTAGACCATTAGGTTTACGGTCGAGATGCTCTGTAGCGTCTCATTTGCCGCATAACCATCTGGAAAATTTATATTTTTCATCCATCTAAGAACCTCCATCTTGTCGACCTTTTAAGACAATAAGGAGCACGAGGTTTCTTTCCACCTTCCATCACTTCAAGTGTGGGACTGATTCTGATTTCAGCCAAGTCTCTCGAGCCTTAACATTGTCTTTTGTTTTTTCGTTAAAATCGAAGCGCATTACTAATGATGCTTTTCTGCGACATTTCGCTCTTGATGCATAACATCAATATTATGCACGAGGATTAAACAAGTGGCATATGGCAGACTCCATATGCTAGATATGTGAGTCCAATTATGTGTGTCTTTGAATCCGTCATTACCATCCTTTGAGAGATCCAACTCACCATGCCACGCCACAACCTCATGCCCGGTTAAACGTTTCAGCGGACCTTTACTAACTGCCACATCCTTCCAGAAATCCCTTTTTATCTTTCTGAATGGGTGACTTAGATTAAGGAAGCAGCGGTGACAATCAAAAGCAGATTTTGCCCCATGCTTCAAGCGAAATGCATCTGTGTCACCCATGCAAACCGGACAAGACATTCGACCATCGTGCTCCACCCGCAAACATGCCGTGGCGGGACAATCATGGATAGACCAAACATAAGCCACACGCATGTTGAAGGTCTCTTTTCTATTATTGTCATATGTCAAAACACCTTCCCACAGCTCCTTCAGCTCCTCAATCAATGGCTGCATGTACATATCCAAATGCTTTCCTGGATGCTCTGGCCTAGGAATAATAAGTGTTAGAAACACATACTCATCTTTCATGCATAATGATGGAGGGAGATTATCTGATCTTTGCAAACACGGGCCAGCTTAGTACGGAGTCCGCACTTGTGGTGAAAGGCGTGAAGCCGTCTGTTGCTAACCCAATACGAACATTTCTAGGATCTCTGGCGAAATTTGGATCGAACCGTTCTAATGTCTTCCAAGCTTCACTATCAGAAGGATGACCCATGGAACCCTCGTATGTACGCATGCCTTCTTTGTGCCACCTCATATGCATGGCGGTATCCTTTGATAGGTAAGCTCGTTGTAGCCTTGGTTTAAGGGGCATATAAGCGGAGCACTTTGGCGTGACTTTGTTGTTACCGTGTTTCCCTCCTCGTCCGATTACTTGAATATACGGGACTCATTGCAATATAGACAATGTGTTAGTTCTACATTCTCCTTCGAATAACATACACTTATTGGGGCACACATGTATCTTCTCGTATTGCATCCCTAAACACGCCAACATTTTTCTAGACCGATAAAGATCTTTGGCATCTTATGATTCTCTGGAAGAACATCACATATCAATTTGACCAGATCATTGTAACAATCTTTACTCAAATTGTATTTCGATTTGATAGCCATCAAGCGTGTCCTTTACTGACAAGAAGGGTGACATTGGTAAACTCATGCAGAGGCTCATTGGAAGCGAGAAGAAGCCTATAAAATTCTTCGACCTCGGCAAGGTCGTTCTTCCGATTCATCCTGTCTTGTCGACCAAGATCTTCCACCATATCTCGGCATCTATCCTCCGTGTCATCATAATCACGGACTACGTTAGATGTAGAACCCAAGCGTGACTCACCATGCTCGAACCAAGTTAAGTAATTGGGCATAAATCCATATTTGCACAAGTCTAATTCGATCTCCTCCTTCCGCTTCTGGCGAAGTTTCGGCACTTGCTGCATGGACGCCGCTACACCACCAGTGGATTCAAAGAGAAAATATGATCCACAAATGCTTGTGTCCTCTCTACCCATTCGTCGTGTGACCCCGTTGTTCTCCGGTAGACATACATCCATGCTCGATTATCACCCATATTGATACCACTCTATTAAAAAATGATGATACAAGAATTATGGTTCTAATAAGGCTTAGGAACTGGGTTAAAAACTAAGGCACTGAAATTTACAAAATTTCGGCATGACCTCCCTAGAAAGGAGGACATCCACTCAGCAGACAAATAAACAGTTGCAGTTACAGTTATAAGATATCAATCACCCATACCGGTTCATCATTGGTTCATCAAATTAAATATGTATCCACAATATAGCTACGATTCACTCAGCAGATCCTTAGTTAAACAATCACGCATCCAACAGGCAATTTGTAAACTACGCCACTGAAATTATGGATCATTACCGGTTTATCATTGGTTCATCAAATTAAATATGTATCCACAATATAGCTACGATTCAAACTTATAAATTCAATTTCCCACTGTTCATACTTAACCTTGTGAATTATAAAAGAAAAACACTAATGAGTAAGAGCAGGAATACATATGGTCCAACAAACTAATACTAAATTTAGGTTCTGTCGGTTCTATAAATTCAAAAATATGTTTCCATGCACAATCGAAATAAAACATGGGGATGCTTTTTTAGCCAGCATGCATCTTAGATCTACAGACTCACTTCACTTTGTGATTTCTGATACATGTTTTTTAGAGTGAATATTATAAATTGTAATCCTTTTATTTTAGGCAGTTTTCAGGATCTGAGCTCATAGAACTATTCATTAATATACAAATAGACATGCTGATATAACGAGGCATTCAGGATGTTTTGTCAGATGAAGAAGGTTCTTGTTCCAGATTATGCAACACTCTATACTATCCTCCCAAGTTTTGTGAAAAATGGACTCACGAAGGAAGCTCGCATCTTGTCAAGAATACATCCTCCAACGGGTTCTAGAATGGATAGATCTTCATGCCAATCACTAATGGAAGGATCTTGAAGAAGGTGGCACATAAAGGTCAATTCAGGTTCTTTGAAAACATAGCATCAAGTGGTATTCTCTGAATGATTTCTTTTCTCGTGCCCATTAATTAGGCATCTCTGTCAATTTATTTTTCTTCACACCAATAATTACAGGTCATCCATGGATTTGTGGCACTTTCGAAAGTGAAGATAAAGCGCTAATATCATCTCGGGTAAAGATAAACTAACAAAATGAGAGCATAATGTGAAGTCTGCGAGAAATTCAGCTCACTGATTTGTCGACAAATGTTTCTTGTCGGTAGATGGCGCCTGTGGGCGGCGGGAGGGCAGCAGGGAGGGCCGACGGCGGCGGGGAGCGCAGCATGGAGGGGCGGCAGCGGGGATGGCGGCCGGGGAGATGGCGGGAGGGCGTGGGAGGGTGGCGGGAGGGGGCGGTGGCCGGGAGGGCGCGACGCAGGCGGCGGCGTCGGGAGGGCGCGGCGCGGCGGGCGCCGGAGGTGGGCGGAGGCGGCGGCGCGGAGGAGGGCGCGGCGGGCGGCGGTGGTGGGGAGGGCGCCAGGGGCGAGGGCGCCGATGTGGCGCGGGGCGCTGGGAACCAGACGAGTAGACAAACAAGAGCGCTCAGCTCAGCCCTTGTGTACATAAACGTTGTATTTTAAATCGGTTTCAATCCGTGCCGCCGAAAAATTTTGTATTTTAAATCGACTCGTTTATAGCAAGCGAAAACTTAGCGACATAGCGGACCGACCTAACCTAACGCCTATATTTTAAATCGGTATGTCTTTGGAGCAGGCGAAAATCGTATATTTTCGATGGTAAAGTAAGGGCCGACGAAAACATAATAGCCGTGGCAGGGTGTGCCAGTCCCTACCTTCTATATTTTCGTCGGTCTGCACTATAGCCGACGAAAATATATATATTAATCGTCAGTTACTGTAAAACCGATGACAATATATGTAATAATCGTCGGTTCTAATTAAGCCGACGAAAATATGTTTATTAATCCTCGGCTTTTGTCAGGCCGACGAAAATACATTTTTGGCCGACGAAAAAAGTTGGTTTTCCTGTAGTGGTCCTTCAATATGTTTTCTACACGTTTCGTGCAATGTTTACTTGTGCTTTCAGCAGCCATGCATGATCGCAGATGAAGTGCTGAAGCGCCTGTAGCTCAAGCATACAAGGTAACCCCATTGCAGCCGGGCAAGCAGTCGGGCGATCATGCCTTGGTCACTTGGCGATATGCCCACGTGAGGGTTCGGCAGGCAGTCGGGCGACCACGCCCTGCCCACCGGGCGAGCAGGTGGGCGACCACGCCCTGCTCACCGAAGAGTTGGCCTTTGTCACTAGCCCAAGGGCTAGTTGCCCAATGGCCTATAGCAAAGATAAGTTGTTTGCTTTAACGGTACCAACTTATTTTTCGCATTTGTACCCTGTTGGGTTGAATTATGCGCGGCTGTCACCGGCTCTCATAACCTGATGGCTCCTTGCTGGTAAAAGGAAATGCCTAGCGTTTGTGTCGCAAGGACACGTGACGGGGAGTGCGAGTGTGGCACGCTGACTCAAACGTGGCCCGTACACCCGGGTTAACTCCACGAAGTCCCGCTGGCAGTCTCCACGAGCACCGCAAGCCCGGTACCGCTCCTGGAAGCTCACCTCCTTGTTGCGCAACACTGCGGTCAGGTTCCAAGAGATCACAAGGATATAAGTTCCAAAAGGACAAGAGTTAGTGACACCCTTACGCATAAACTTAAGACTTTGCTCGTCTACATTTTGCATACTTTGCACAATCCCTATTCGCAGTATTGCGATTGCTCAAAAAATGCCTAAATGTCGATCTAACCTGAGTGCTTAGGTTCGCATCGTAACAGGGCTGGGGGCTGATCGCCCGAAGATTGAGTTGAGCAAGCATACCCAAAATGCGAACGGACGAACATGTTCAGGTGAAACTGAAATATGCCAACTTCATTACACCTGCTAATGTCGTTCTGGTATACAAAAAACAGGAACAAAGAAGAAGTAAAGAAAACTAAAGAAGGTGGCCCGGGCGATTAGTCACCGTTGACGACTTCAATGCCCCCGTTATCATCCCCGGCCTCCGGCTCCACTACCGCCGTGCCAAGGTCCGGGGCCTCTGCCGTCATCATGCCGACGACGTGCTCCGCGGCCTCCTGCACGTGCACCTGCGCCTGGGCCTCGTCTCCCTCAATGCCGTCTGCGACGGTCATTGGGTTGAAGGCGACGTCGCGGCTGGCGTAGCACGCGAGCACAAAGGTCACGGTGGCCCTGACGACCTGCTGCCTTTCCTGGATGGAGCGGGCAGCCATGGCGGCTGGCAGGCCGGAGAGCGCATTGCCGACCCGAGTGGTGCAGTGGGCGTACTGCATCGCCGTGGGCTCAAGCGGCTCGCGAAGGTCTACTCCCAGCGGCGCCAAAACCTTCACCATGTGCTGGTATGATGACCGGAGTATGGTCACGATGTTATGCAGCGCCCGCCGCTGCTCCTCCGCTGCCTCCCTCTGCGCTGCCTCGGCCGCCTGCGCCTGGGCGAGTAAAGTTGCCCCGATGGCCCTTTCTTGGGCCAGTTGTGCCTCAGTCCTCTCCAGCTCCCCACGCAAAGCTGCCACCTGCTGTGTCACATGGGCTTCGCGTTGGGTGGCTGTTGTGAGGAGGGTGCTTGCAGCTGCGAGCGCCTCGCCAAGCTCGGCGAGCAACGCATGCAGTTCGGTGGTGTGAGCAGCAGGGGCGATCAGAGCTGGGGGAGCAAAAGCACTGGTCCTGGCGACTTCGGCGCCGCCAGGCTGCCTTGAGCAGAAGTGCCCGTCGTGCTTGTCAGCGCTACGGATGTCTGTGCGGGCGGGGCGCTTTGGCGATTCGCCCACAAGGGCAACTTGAAGCTGAAGGCAACGGCCGCCACTGCAAGCCCACTCGAGCGGACACCGGTGACGGTTGGACTCGGCGCCGTGGGAGCTGGCGCCATTGGAATTGGCACCGGCGGAGACGGCGTCACAAGAGTTGGAACTGGCGCCGGCGTAATCGGCACCAGAAGACGGGCGGCAGGCGTTGCCGCCCCGGAAGAAGATGTCGCTACTTCGGGTGCGCTCGACGGAGTCGCGGAAGCGGCGGTAGCAGAAATTGGGCTCCCTGTGCAGAACCTCTTGGGGTTCGCGCCCGGAGCGTCCTGAACGATCGGCCGTTTGTCTGCGCTCTGGTCGGTGGCCCAGAGCTGGTCCCTGATCACCAAGGGGCCGCGGGCCGGCACCACGGCGGGACCAGTGGAGTCCATCACTGGGAAGGATTGGATGATCTGGAGGCGTTCTGAGAACTCCAGATCACAGAGTGGCCGGGCCTCGACTGAAAATTCCAGGCCACTCGGCACCAGTGGGATCAGCACGGATAGCCACCGGGAGAGGGTAGCACCATTCAGGTTTCCCTCACCTGGCGCCAAAAGGAGACGGAAATGTTAACCGATGGAGACCGTGAAGAGGAATATGCATTCAAAGGGAAGAGTAAGGAGACTTACTGCTGAGGTACGTGCGCGTCATGTCGTCGTACCCTGTATTCTTCCATGCGGGGCAGACGCGACGATGTAGCAGGCTGATCCTCCGAGCCACAAAGTCCCGGACTGCCAGCGCCCCAATCAGACCGGTGCCCCGCAACCGATCGGTGCGGGCCACCATTGCCAGGAGCTCCGCCGTCTCCTCGACGGGCGAGCTCCAGCTCTCGCGGACTACCGCCCGCGCGCAAGGTACTCCAAGAAGGTCGACACCGCTGTCGTCGCCGACATAGAGCCTGTCGCCCCGCTAGTTCTTCCAGTTGGAGCGTGGTTGGAAGGGAATGTAGGTGGAGGCCGACCCATCGCGAAGGCGGACGTGGCAGCTCCCTGCGGCCCCGCTGTCGGGAGTGATGCGGCAGGTGAAGAAATGGAAACAGGAGGCACCTCAGGTGAAGAGGAGACTGGATCAGGTGGAACACCATCATCTCCATCATCCTCATCCTCTACAAAGATGGTCTCGGAGGGATAAGAAGAGCCTGAAATATCAGGTCTAGCACCTGGGCTAGCCTCATCAAAGGTCACGTCACAGGTCTCTATGATCCTATTCGCATCACAACTCCAAACCCTATAGCTACGAGAGGAAGTCGAGTAACCCAGAAAGATACCATCGGAAGAAGCGAGACTCAAACTTATCTAGGTTACAGGACTTCAAGATAAAACACTTGCAACCAAAAAGCGAAAATGAGAAACTTGGGCTTTCGCCCATACCTCAACTCATAAGAAGTGCGATGCAAATGTGCTCTCGGAAAACGCGATTGGAAACATGACAAGCAAGTAGCTATAGCCTCATTAAAACTTCCTAGAGTCTTGTACTCATCTAGCATCGTCACAGCCATCTCAGCGAGTCTGTTCTTCCTTTCCACTCGCCATTCTGCCGAGGCGCGTAGGGAGAAGAGAACTGATGCTCTAAACCAGACTCCACACAGAAACTCTCAAAGTAGGAATTCTTGAACTCGGTGCCATTGTTACTGCGTATAGCTCGTAATGCACCAGGAAGCTCAATAGACAACCTACTAACAAGTCCCTTGAAGTGAGAAAAAGTCTCATCCTTCGAGGCCATGAAAAATACCCAAGAATATCTCGAAAAATCATCAACAATGACAAGGACATACCACTTCCCTCCTGCCGTTGCACTCTATTTGGACCAACGGTGTCCATGTGTAAAAGCTGTCTGGTGCATCGGTCATCACTACGGTGGATCGGAGGATGAGAAGCGATAACCATCTTGCCATGTCGGCGAGGAGAGCAAACTAAGTCTTTGACCATCTTGAGTTTGGGCAAACCACGAATAAGATCGCGGTGCTAACTCTAGTCGGATGATCAAAACCAATGTGACCAAGTCTCCTATGCCGAAGGAGAGATCACGGGACTTCGAAGCAATCAAACACGAAGAGAGTTTCGGAAGAAAGCAGAAAAATCAGCACGTAAAGACTCTCCCAAATCTAGAAATCCATAAACTAATCCTCGATGAATCGAGGATTCTACAAGCATTGCTCTTAGAGCTTACCTCGAAAGAGTCATCGATAAGTGAGAAACAAAAAGCAAATTATATTGCAGCTTACTCACTAAGGCAACGTCCTTAAGAATAAAATTTTCATTAATGAGGCGGTACCTTTAGCAATGACTCTACGAAGAAGCATCCCCAAAAGTGATCAACTCATCACCGGGGGCTCGGACTAGGAAGAGAACCAGCGAGAATCTCCGGTCATATGGCGAGAACAACCGAGTCAACAATCCAAACATCTCCTTCCCCATCCAAGCGAACTGATCAAGTCGGAAGAAGACTCGATCTTGGGATAAAGTGAAGACTTGGGAACCCAATCTTGAATTACACGACACCTCAAAGTACCAGCCACAAAAGAAGAAGATGGACTTTAGTGTCTCTCGACGCTCAACTCTAACAAGATCGAAGAAGCGGCTCTAGTGGAAGATCTAGGAGGCACATCGTTTGGTTTAACTGCTGTGGTGCAAAGGCGGACCATCCCAACGAATTGCCTAAATCTCCTACCCGAAAACACCTCCGCGCGATATCTACCTCGATGGGAAAAAGCGAGGAATATCAAGAGGGCGGCGGAAAGATCGACCATGAGCAACTCCGGGACTAAAACTCGATCAACGACATGAAAACCGAGTCACGGACGCTGCCTAAAAAAAAGCGACTCTCTAACTTTGTCTAGTAGCGATTAATGCGCCTTAGGAGCACTTAGAGTCTAGGGATGACCCTGAATACCCCTAAGAGCATCAACACGCTCACGCCGAGTGATCTTGGCGCTCTGAGCGAAATCTACTAGGTGACCATCCTTCTTACAGAAGGTGCATGTGTACTTTGCCTTGTTAGAGGCAGAAGCAACAAGAGAAGCATCCTTCTAGTCAGAAGTCCCGTGGACCACACCAGCAGACCTAAACACAGTGGTGCTCAGCACAGGAGCAACCACTATCTCTCCACTCTTGGAACTACGCACAATGGTAGGAGGATGAGTCCTAGTGTGCTCCAAGTAATCAAATCCTAGACCTTGATTGAATCTCGCTAATCTTGGGTGGTCTAGAATGAGATTGAGCTTCTTCTTGCCTCCAACAAATTTCTCAAGAGTGCTCATAAGATCTTGACACTCTCGGAAAAGTGAAGCGCAAGAAGAGCAGGTGAGAGGAAGAAGAAGAACGAGAAAGAGAAGAAGAGATACCAAAGACGTCTATTTTTTCCCTTAGCATGGTCTGCCTCAAGCTTGAGGGACTCACAAGAAAGCATACGATGCTTCTCTAATCCTATGGACTTGTTCTTTTAATTTCTTCCTAAACTCTGTGTGGACCTTATCCATGTCATCATTAACCCCAACACACAGCAAGCAACCAGTTTGTGATTTAACTAGTAAATCCTTAGCAAGTTGATCACACTTGACATTCAAAGCATCATTGTCAAGTTTTAGTTGCTTCTGACCCTCACATGAATTTGTTGGGTCCTTAGAAGCATGCATCTCAAGTTCATCATTTCTAGAGAAAGCTTTCTAAGGTGTGGGCTCATGGCATCAATCTCGACAAGCAATTTAGGGCAATTATTACGGGAAGCATTTGTGTGGGCATGAGAAAAACTAGTATCGGCAGGAATATCAATAACAACGGGACTAGCATTCTTCGACTTGATTCTCAAGATCAACAAACACACTATCATGCAAAGTCCTTATGTTCTCGGCTCCACAAGCAAAGCATCACATAGTGTACACGGTGTCGAGTCTCGGGAGGAACATGATTTAAGTGAAGCTAACTACCGAGACAAGCGGTCTACCTCCTTCTCTAACTCGAGAACACCTCGACCTAGCCTTAGCATGAAACTTGCCTAATTCTGAAGGCATCATTTAACTTCGTCGTAGGTGGGTACCTCATCCGTGTCATTTGTCTGCTCGGAGTCGCTCACTTCAATGGCGCCTGCCATGAAGCCCACGTGGGAGAAGTCGTCGCCGCCTTTCTTCTCTTGCGGATCATCCTCGCCTTCGTCGCTCCATGTCTCCGTGTCGGAGAGGTTGATGTCATCGAGGGCGGCGAGGACGCGGTGGAATAGCTTCTTGTTCTTGGAGAAGTTGCGGTACTTCTTCTCATGGCGGTTCACAGTGGAGGCTTCTTGTTGCAGTTCTTGTCGGTGTAGTCGTTCTTGCCCAAACGGCGCGTCGTTCTTGCCCTTCTCCGGCTTAGGGTAGTTAAGCTCGAATGTGGTTGGGGCCACCACACTCGAAGCGAGGATCATGCCACCTCTCTTCCTCTCTCTCATTCTTTTGTAAATATTGGAAAATTTTGACGACAAGAGCAAGCTCATTTTTCGAAATTGTTCAGAATTTCATCGCTACGCCGCAAAAAGCGGAGAGAAAAACCGAAGCAAAGTCAAGAAAATCGAGAAGAGGACCCAATGGGATCGGTGACCAAAGCCATCGACTAAGATTTCATCTTAGGAGGCGACATCAATCTCATGAGTCTTGAGGCGGAATAAAGCCCGTCAAGAGTCGAGTCGACAAATCGATGGTGTCCTTGATGGTGGTCACCTTCATCTCCCAAACCCGAAGGTCGAGTCAGCGGTCAAGAAATGCCGAGCATTGTCCGAGTCGGGTATATACAACCGATTGCTCGGAGGTCGCTCAAAATCTTAGTAAACCGACCAAAGCACTCATCGAGACTCTCACCCAAAGCCGTTGTTCAAATTTGTTGTACTCGCTTGGCGTGATCTGCCTCACGGTCTTGATTTGAGTAGTGCCCTCATGGTAAGCATCGAGGTTACCCAAATCTCGTGGGCGGAGCGAAGGTGAAAATCGATCATACTCACTACTGGTGAGTCCCTATATGAGAATGTTCTCGCCTTAGCATTTGCCTCAACGTCGGCCATATTGCGGCCGTGGCGTTCTCATCGGCAGAACCTCATATGGGAGCTTCACCTTCGCCATATCAGAAGCCACAGGCGATGATGTATGACTCCATCGGGATTTCCAAAAGGAAAATCAACACCGAGAAAAAATTGGAGGCTTGGTGGAATACTTATGCATCGCCATGGCTCTCGAGACCGGTCAAGATCTATGGAAGAGCAAAACCGGCTCTGATACCAATTGAAGGATCGAGATGGCGAACAGAGGGGGGGTGAATGATCGCAATTAAATTTTCCCCCAAAATACTCCAACTAAAACCGTGAAAAGATCGCGCAAAGGAAATCGTGAAAAACCTGCAAAAACCGGAACGACTAGACAACTATGTGCAACCCTAGCTTACATGGATGTGATCCATAAAATATGTGAGGGATTTTCAATCACAATCCTAGTTTTCAAGTGTCCAAAAAGGAGAGGAATCAATTCAAATACTTCTTTTCTAAAAGAGATCAAGCCAAGACACAAAAGTCTGTTTTAGAAAAGCAAACGCAGATATTTCCAGAATCTGTCTTTAATTTGAACAGGAGGTTGGTGGGTTTCTGCTGATCACAAAATTATGAGAAATTTTCTACCTATGATAAGATGAGTCTTAAAGCTCTCCACAAAATTTCAGATCAAAAAGCCATGTATAAAAATCATCATAAATCTATGAACACAGACAGTTAGGAACTTCAACCAGAAAATTTGGCGCTCGGTTTTCACCTCATGGCACCCAAACTATGAAACCAGTGAACTCCAAAATTTTTCTGAAGATGGATATAGGAGTCCCGCACAATCTCCAATAAGAATCACACAAAAAGATTTTTCTAGATTTTTCCAAAAATCAAAGACTAACTGCTGTGCGAAGAACAAGTTCTGGACAGAACTGGAACTTGAAAGAAAAGATGATCTCTACTCAATCAAAGAGTGCAAAAGAGATGTAAAACCATATGAACACACTCAAAACATCCAAGATCAGCATTTAGAAGGAGGAGGCAAATCCAAATTGCATGAATGTAGATTGCGGAAAGTAAATCGTAATGTAAATGCTGAATTTAAATTGCGTAAAGTAAAGACATAATGTAAATGCAGAATTTAAATTCACAATGATGCAAAGAAATTTCTTTGTATTTCTGGTGGGAAGGTTTACAAAGCCTCACTTCATGTGGGCAAAGCTCAAAGGAGCAACTCAAACCTTCAAGGAGGAGGCCACCCTCCACCCCTATTTATACAACTCTTGGGCCACCTACCACCCTTGGATGAGTCTCTCAACCCTAGGACACTCATCTAAGGGCTAGGATTAACCCACTCACACAGCCATGCAATGGCTAACCCAAAACCCGCACACATACCGGGTTTTCTTGAACGGTTTTCAAAGCATACTACCTAGACCCGCTAACCTATCAACTAGACCGCGATCCGGCGGCCCTCATTGATCCACGCGCATCTAGCTACCATCATCTCCTTTCCTTATCTTCTTGGCTTGCCGGACTCGCCTCTCGGTCATCTTCCGGTGATCTCCCGACCGTCTGGACCTCGGCGCTCCTCGCCTAGTCCCGGTCATCCTCCGCCTCACCATGACCTAGCACCGTCGCCCTGCAACCATCAAAGACAAGGAAAAAACCTTTCACATAGCAATGCCCACAAAGATATTTTCAATGATTATCCCACAATCATTAATCGATCATAATTGCGCCCAATGGTCCGGTGCTACTGCCCCCAGGCCAGTAGCACTAGGCAAAGCAACCAACACTCAAATTGCTTCAATTTGAAGATTCAATTCAAATCAAACTCAATTTCAAATCAATCCAATCTCAAATCTTGTCAATTACTCATCACACACAAGGATAGACCTCCACATGGTCTTTTAGGGACCTAGCCCCGAGGCAGATTCAGGGCTCGTCCAACACCAACAAGTTATCCCCACGGTGGGAGGGCCCCTATAGAGTCGTTTCAATAGATCGCACGGGGGCTTACCGGCTAGCGATGCCCAAGGGCAGAGAGCTCTCTAGCTCGTGGAATATAGATCAACTTCGGAAGTTTTATGTGTAACCTCTATACCTTACATTTCAATAAAGCTGTTCTTCCATTCTCGCCTTTTATATGCCTTGTGTTACTACTATTCTTTTTTCGAGACTCCTTTTCTTGAGCACGACCTTCAGTCTGTGGCGCATTTGCTCTTGGTCTAAGTGTCGCGAGTTTGACGTTCACCCCAGTGGATGAGCTAAACGTAAGCCGAACATCTTCGCAATCTAGCTCTCCCCTGTGCCCGGGCCCGAGCCGAGAGCCTCGCCACTTTGACTGTTGAGCAATGCGCATGGTCGCGGTGGTAAATCGAGCATTAATCTGGATGTGACCGTCTACTTAACGGGCTCGCTTTTTGTCACTCTCCCCTTGCGGACCTTTCCTCAACTCTGCAGGTCGTGGCCACTCGTCCGTATCTACGTCTTGTGCCCAAGGCACGCGTCGCTCAACCTCGGGCCCAACGGGGGCTCGATAAGGCTATCCTATCGGCGCACGACAAAAAGAGCGCGAGCGTGGCAAACGAGCGAAGCCGGAGGGACTCCGAGTATCCTCGACTATGAAATTAGATCAGGAATGAGGTTTTCCAAAAACGATCTGTTTCTATTAGAACATTTCTTGCTTTCTAACATTTTTTACAGGTCGGCCATCTTGCGAGCAAGCTACTCTTGCTCGAGCTCGGCGACTTTGGCCCTCAGGGCCGACAGCTCACTCTGGTTCTGGAGGGCTACCGTGGAGGCATCCGCAGCTCAGCGCCGTTCGTCTTGGAGTTGGGCCATGGCGCTCGTCGCCGCCCTTTTTGCGCGCTCAAGCCTCTCCTTGAGCTCCGAGATCTTGGCCTCGAGCTCGGGCGCCTCGCCGAGGAAGGCGTCACGGTCGCGGCGGCCTTCTCCAAACACCTCGACCTTGGCCCGCTCGGCTCAAGCGCCTCGGTGGCGCTCGAGCTTCCCTTCAAGCTCATGATTTTGGTCTCGGCTCGGGGGACGCCCTCGCCGTGGAGGGTGCTTGCTCCGCGGCGGCCTTCTCTAGTGCCTCGACCTTGGCCCGCTCGGCCTCGACCGCCTCGTTGGCACGCCCAAGCCTCTCTTCGAGCTCCAGGACCTTGGCCTCAATCTCGGGACACCTTCGCCCGGGAGGGCGCTTGCTCTCGGCGGCCTTCTCCGGCGCCGACCTTGGCTCGCTTTCGGCGCGGCGCCTTAGCCGATCGCGTCGCTCGTACTCCTGACCTTGAAGTCGTGCTCGCACTCGGAGGTCCTGGTCTACTCGAGCTCGGCCGCGTGGGCTACCTCCTGCACCCTCATCATTTGGCGAAGATCGACAAGCTCCCCGGCTTTCTGCTCGAGCTCCGCCTGATCGACCTCGATGGTCCTGACGAGCCTCGAGCGCTCAGCCTCCCGCACCTCCATCGCGTTCAGAAGGCCCCTCAGCACATCGGCGTGCTCTTGAAGGCCTTGCAGCCCCAGGGAGACATGGTCGATCGCCTTCACAACAGAAAGGGTGGCCCGAATTAAGAAAGAAACAGGAACTCGGGCTAACAAGATCGGGGGTGCGGAGGGCCCTTACCCGCGAAGTCGATTCTCGGTAGCAACAGTATATTCTTCGTGATCGTCGATGCGGCCGTGGGGGATTTCCTCCTCCTCGTCGCCCACTGCTCCTGGGATGAGGTCGACCGCAGCCCCCATCAGCGCACTGGGGCCAGGATCTTTAGGCTCCATGCCGAGCGCGACCTGGGATTCCGTCGCCCCCTCCAGAGGGCTCGGTTCGCCGGCAGGGGAGGGAGCGGCGACAACGCTAGCCCCTACCTCCGTGGTCAGGGCTCCGCTCGCCTCCGGCTCCGAGGGAACGATGATCGGCTCCGCAGCAAGGCCTCCCGAGGTGTGGACGATCTCCGCGGCCTGGGCTGCCACGACCTCGGTGCGCGGCGCGGCCGCGGTTGCGCATGTCTTTGACGCCCCTGCAGCGGTGCCTTCTTCGGTGGCCGGCGGCGTCACGACCTGGACGCCCGATGCGGCCGTGGTTGGGTGAGCCTGGGACGACTCCGCGGTGGCGACCGTGGCACCACTGGTGCCCGCCCGCGTCGACCTCGGTGGGTCGGCGGCATGGCGGCTCCCGCCTCGCCGATCTTTGTAATCCTCACTGGTCGCGGGCTGTTTTTCCTGCTCGTCCGGGTCGTCGACCCCTTGGTAGAACTCGCCAACGGGGCCGGGCTTGGCGGTCCCGAAGGGGTCCGTGTCGGGCGTGAAGCTCGGCGCGGGACCAGCTCGAAGACATTCTCCTCCTCCCCGGACACGGACTCACCCTGGACAACAGCCATCGTCAAAACGGGCAAGTTTCGAGCTCGGGTGCTCAAGGTCTGCGATCAAAAACATACACTAAGCCAGAAAGATGCGGAGGGGACGGTGCAGGCCAAGAAGCCGGAGATTTACCTAGGACTCTAGCCTCGCCTCGGCGAGGTCGGCGAAAACCTGTTGCCTGAAGCCAGCGGGCACTTCGCTTGCGTGTCCTCGCGACACAGGGTCTCGGCCGAGCCAGCTCCGCGCCGCCCGCCGTGGCGGGGGCGGGCTTCGGGGCCGAGGCCGGAGAGGCTCGAGGACCTAGCGGCGGCATTGCGCTCTGCTTTGCAAGGAGGAAAACTCATCAACCAGCAAGGCACACGAGCACGGGCTCGGGGCTCGACCAGCGGGATCCTAACCATGGCACGGTCGCCCCACTCGGCATGAGGTTTCTTCACCTCCTGGCGGTCCGCTTCGGCCGGGGAAGGCCTCTTCTTCCCTTTTTTGCTCTTGCCCCCCGGGCAGCGGGAGCATCCGCCTGGCCGTATCGAACAGCTCCTGATGGTCCTGCATACATGAAAGGATCAAGGAGGGCCCCAGGGTCGCTCAGGTCGAGCCATTGGTCGGGATGGCTTACCTCGGCCTTTCGGCGGAGCACGTTCTTCGGCACGGAGTCGTCCATGGAGTAGTTGTGCGCCAGTTTCCCGAACATCTCGTTCATCCTGGTGGCAACCCAAGACTCCTTCCAGGCGCAAAGGAGCGACCCCTCGAGAAGATAGAGGCGAGCTCAAGCAAGACCACGAGGCAGGGAGGCATACCAGACGTACCCACGCGGGTCGGGACGATGCACCCTTGGATCTCGTAGAACGGGTGCGTCCGCTTCCGCAGGGGGGACACCGATTCCGCAGAAGTCGGGCGATCGCTTGCGGTGAGACGCGCTCGGTGCGAGATGAATGGCGGCGATGGCCTCTTCGTCGGCCTCGATATCGTTCGCCTCTAGGGTCTCCTTCTTCCGCCGATGGGCTTTCCCTCGTATGACAATAACGTCGCGAGTTCCCCTTTCTTGAGTAGAACCACCGCTCGGACCATGGCCGAGGGAGTCTGAGATTGGATCTTGGGAAGGACCACTTGAGCCTGTCATTATCGGAAATAGAGGCATCCGACCACGGGTCCTTCCCAAAGCGGAAGAGGCTGAAGTACCGAAAGAAGAGCGAGGGGTTGGGAAGGATTCCTAGGAACCCCTCGCACAAGTGGGAGAAGATGGCGAGAGTGAGAATGGAGTTTGGCACCAGGTTTATGAGCTCGATCTCGCAACTGGTGAGGACCACGGAGAGGAACTCGCTCTCCGGGGTCCGCAGGCCGAAGAGGACGTAGCTGATGAGGGCTGAGCATCCCTTGCCCGGCCAGCACACGGTCAACAGGCTCCCCAAGCTCGGGAGGCCTCGACCACGACCTGGGCGTATGCCGAGACGCTCGACCTAGAGCACGCTGGACCCGAGCACGGCCCCGCACGACCTCGAGGTCGGGTCGGCTCTCGTTCGAAGCTGTAGTCCACCCTTGGATTACGGATCGTGCATTTGACCGGCGGTTGCCAAAACGCGGGTCGTGGGGATGAAGCAGGTGCGCGCATCAAGTCCAGAGTGGTTACTGCCAGCCCTCAACGTGCATGAAGGCCACTTCCCGGGAATCTCTCCCATCCGTTGTGTGTAGAGGTATAAGACCAAGGATGCGCAGTCTCTTAAGACACACGAAGACAACACACAACACACCATAGCTCGAGCTTAGACATAGCCATCGTCGAACTTGAGCTGTAACACACCTCTGTACTCAGAAACAGTTAAGAATACTACAGCAAGGTGACTGGAGTAGAGCTATTACCTTCACAGGGGCTCGAACCAGTATAAACCTCTATCTCACGCTCGTTGTCGTCTTGCTCCGACCATCGTCGCGTCCACTCCATTCCTCCGTTCGAGCGAAGCACAGCTCGGGTCCCATATCACACTGACCCCCCATCTCATTTCTTGCGGTTGGCGATCCCGATCGTCGACAGTATAATTTCTCAAGAAGAGCTGAACAGGGATTTCAAATGTTTTCCAAAGAAGTACCAAATGCATAAAGCTACTGGAGAAATTCTGAGGGTCTCTGGATTTCTTCACAACCTGCAGCAAAATCAACCTCTTGAAGAGGAAGAGCCAGCACAACCAGATTTGGAAGAAGAAGCAGATCAGCCTAGTATGGAAATTGTGCCAGAATATGGATCTGAAGAAGAAAATGAGCCAAGTGCTCAAAATAAGTCTAATGATGAAGACTTTTCTGCTAGGAGTTTTATAGCTCCAATAAGTGGAAGCTACAGCCATCACTCACTTCACTCTCAGAGTCATGGTAGCCACCATAGTGCAAGTAGATCTGAAAGAAGTAAAGAGCCAAGTGCTCACAGTGGGGTTAAAAGTAGATCATCAAGTCATGATGGAAGCTTTGTAAACCCTAGAAGTGGTAGCCATGGTCATCAGATTGCTCATTCTCTAGTCCTAGATATTCCTGTTCCAGAACATTCAGCAACTAGATTCTTCACTCAGCAATATGAGCCAACAGAAATATATGAAGATGATGCTGCTACACAAATTCTCTCCAGCTCAGTTGCTCAATCACAAACTGAGGAACAGCAGATTCATCATCTTCAAGAAATGGCTGCAGCTGCTAGATTCATGCAAAACCAAGGTGTAAAGCTAGGAGCCCATGACTATGAAGCAGGAGGATCAGGAGTACCTCAAGGACCTGATCAAACTTTCTATCTTCCTCCACCTCCAGAGGCTCACCTATAGAATGCTTAGAAGGATACCTTTCCTAGGTGGGAAAATCTCTTTGATATATAGCCTGCATGGTTCCATTCTTATGAGCAGCAGTATTATGCTGATCAAAGAGGATTTCAAGCCAGATATGAGGATGATTAAAGACTGATAGCTCAAAGGCATGAAGAGCAGATGAGGGCTATGCTGCAGTACCATGAACAAGTCCAGGAGATGATGAGAAAACAATATGAAGAACAAGTCAAGTTCAAAAATGAATCTTTTACAAGATTTGATCATATCAGAAGCAATTAGTGGGACTTGAGAAACTGGATGGAGAAAATTGGCACAAATCAAAACCTTCTCAAAGATAGGCTATATGACATGAATTTGAAGATCAATGAGTATCAGAAGAATCTCTCAGGCCAGGTCAATGATGGATTGAAGAACAACCAAAGTGCTCTTGATTGGATTGGTGGAAATCTTGAAAATTATTTTGACTTCTTTGAAAATGCCTACAAAACTCTTACAGAGTATCAACGAGATACCTTCAAGAGCAATTTTGATGAGTTATGTGGGATTCATGATTCTTCTATGGCCATGAAGGAGTCTCTGAACAAGATGCAACAAGATCTCCATAATTTGTCTCTTCAGCCTGGTGATCCGGACTATCCAAGCTGACATGATCAAGTAATGGCCTCAATGCCCAGTTCCCAGGCTCAGGAACAATTGGATGAAGAAGATGAAGAAGTGAAGATTGTCTCCCCTCTAAGGAAGAGCTCGGCTTTCAGTCGCCTCAAGAGGACTTTTCCCAAGCACAAGTAGAACCCTTTTTGGCAATTGATGCCAAAGGGGGAGAATTTAGTTCTCTAGGGGTTATCTGAGTTACTATTTGTCTAAGGGTGTGTGGGGGACTATGAGAGGCTATGAGAGATTAAGAGAGATTAAGCTCTATGTATAGTTATGCTTTGGTTTTGAACTTAAGTGCTCTAAATTTGAATGATCTGATGTTCTGATCTGTGGTGTTTTTTGCTCTGATGTAATACTTTTTGGATGCTCCGATGATAATACTTTAGTTTTAATGATCAGTATGAATGCTCTGAAATATTCTAGCTCTGCATAAAATGTTAGCTCTGATATATTCTATCTTGCACAAATTTAGGGGGAGCAAAAATGTTATTATATCTGCATAAACTGCTTATGCTCTGTTAAGCTAACTCTATTTTGCAGGATGTTTGATATATCATTGACTTAGAAAAGGTATGTTGTCATCAATCACCAAAAAGGGGGAGATTGATAGCATCTAGGCCCCCTAATTCTTATCTCATAATTGTTTATAAGGTTTTGGTGTTGATGACTAAGTCAATAATTTCTAAACAATGAAAGATATTGGTTGAAGCAATAAGGAAGTCATTTAAAAGGTCAAGATTAAGGATCTTTGTGACTAGTTCTGGCTTGGGAGATGATTCAAGCTAAGTAGCTAGGACTTATTTTTGTTTGGCCGTACTATTAAGAGGGATTATGTACAAGTTAAAATTTTGGTTCATAGGCTAAGACTAAATAGATAGCTTGGAGTCAATATCATTCAAATATATTTCCTCCCAAAATCAATCCTTTCCTTGAATAAACAATATGTATTTGCCTCAGACTCAACTTCATTGCTTGTTCCTTAAGTCTGACGCAATCTCAGTTAGAATTCCATTTTCGCCAGACCATTCCAAATTTACTTCGGCGCCAAAATCTACTCAGTCAAAATTCTAACTGAGTGCATTCCATTCACGATGGACCATATTAAACTTCTCATATATTTTAGTCCGGTGCAAGCCATTTATGCTGGACCTTTTATTCTTTAAGTCTGTGGTGAAAGTATCCATTATTTAAATCAAACCGAGCGTACACCATTACGACGGACCAAAGTTTGCTAGCCCAAAATCTAGTCCAGTGTAGATGCATTCTTCTCGGTTAGACTTAGAGCTATTCTTTCAAAAAGTCCGTTGGAATAATCTTCCTTGAGATCCTTCTTCTACAGACCAAATATTTCGGTCTGGTGCACATGTACAAGTTCATATCTTTTTTTGGACCTAATTTTCTGAAAATCCTTTGTACGTCGAACCAAGTCATTTCAGTCTGGTGCAAATGTTCTTCTTTACAAAATCAATCTGGAGCACAAAAAGCTAATCTCTAAGTGTATTTTTGCTAAGTTTGTTGCAAATGTGTTAGCTTGTTTTTGATAGCCTGACACGTTCCAACAGCTATTGTGGTAGGTGTAACGGCTCTTTTCAATCCAAATGGCTATATAAGCATTTCCTAAGCCATCTAACATAGAACTTTTTTGCATATCTTTGATCTCCTTGACATATTAGCACTCTAGAGATTTCATTCCACCAAGGAGAAGGTGCTTCATCTTCAAACCCAAAATCTTAATACTTTCTAAGTGTTTTTGGTTCCAAGCTTAGTCTAGATAGTGCTATGCTGAGTGAACCAAGAGACAGGACTTGTGGATAGTCTATTACTCTTGGATCTTAGGGATCCTAGATGTCTTGGAGGAAGTGTAGGTGCGACCTGTCCAAAAGGGTTTGTGGAAGGCCACCTGATTGTGAGAGGTTGGGACTCACCTCACCGGAGTGGTGGAAGAGTCACCTTAGTTGAGACCGAAGCTACTGCGACTAACTTTGGAGGAGCTATACTTCGAGAGAAGTGCTCTAACGTGGAGTAGGAGAGTGGATCTGAACCACGGGACAAATTATTGTGTCTCTTGTGCTTATTCTCGCTTCCGTGTTATTTTTTGCTGCTTTTAGTTATTTGTGCTTTATATTCTGTCATCTTGTATCTGTTAACCACGTACTTAAGCAAAATAACTATTCTGTAATTAAGTCTGAAAATTTGATAAGTTGCCTATTCACCCCCCTCTAGGCCAACTTGATCCTTCAATCCATCCAGACAAAACTCACCTTGTTGAACTCACCTTGTTGGCACAGGGTACTCGGGGAAGAGCTTGCCGAGGATGTGGACGATGCTTGGAGTGGCGGCGGTGTCGGGTGGTGAGAGTTAGGGCATTGTGAGCGGAAGGAACGTTTTGGAAGAGGTGGCAGCGGGTTTAGTTCTATATATAGAGGGATAGTATCTGTGGCGGTTTTTAATAAAATCCGCCATAGATAATATTATCCGTGGCAATTTTTAAGAAAAACCGCCACTAATGATATTATCTGTGGCGGTTCTTCTTAAAAACCACCACAAATAACCGGTTATCTGTGACAGTTCTTCTTAAAAATTGCCACAAATAACGCTTATCTGTGGCGGTTTTAAATAAAAACCGCTACAGATAACCTATGTTGCTATTGTGCTACACTATGGAATCTAGTAGCTACAGGAATTACACCAATTCCCATAAGATTTAGGATTTGGAACACAGGAATTTCCAAGAGATTTCACATAAATTCTGCAAAGAAACCATACAATTACTCCAAAATTCTTACCAAAATCCCCCATTTCAAACAGAGCATTATTGTTTACTCAAAAAAATATGATTTTCAGCTGGGAGATATATATATTGAAAATCATCATCTTTCGAACATTACAAACTGAAAATGATTTTAAAAAGCCATTGAAATTCTGTTTTGGTGGGCTTAACCCCATTGTGTTGGGCCATTTTGTATAGGTTGTGAGTTGTGACTGGTGTCTCTAGTGTGTTCTAATTCAATATAATATAGTGATTAATACATCATCCACAGTAGTATGATGTTTCATAGGGGTATTAACAATAGAGCATTTATCCAAACAACAAAGTAATTCACCAGCATCTATCGGATCGATTACATAGAAGACTTGTGCTACTTGCTTCACAAGTATGAATGGTTCATCTCTGTATCCGACATGTTCAATGTCCACAGTAGTGAATCTGTACTTGTCCACTTTGACACCGTTTGGGAGTTGGACCCAACGACACTGCAACACCGGGATCTTCAAAATGTAGTAGTCAAGCTCCCAAGTCCCCTCTATGAACCCGTAGTAGTTGCTTTTCTTATTGCCTGTGTTGTCGTAGGCATCTATACGGACACCACTGTTTTGGTAAGTGCTTTTGCTCTCCTGAGCTCTCGTGTAAAATGTATATCCATTTATGTCGTATCCTTGCTATGTCACGATTGTACCTGAAGGGCCTTTTGCCAACCACCTCAATGTAACACTCGTTTCTTCACCAGACATGTGCTCCTTGAACCAATGACTGAACAAATGATTGTGCTCTATTGTTATCCAAACCTCTGACCGTCCACGGTTTTCCCTCCATAGCTTATCCTCGTGTATGTCCAAACCTCTAACTGTTTCAAGACTGTGAAATGGGCCTGTTCGAACAAAACATGATCATAAGAATTTGTAGATTTCTTTCCTATTACACCTTTCCCAGTTAGCCTACCCTCATGGCGAGATATAGGCACTCCTACCGGTCCAACCTTGTCCATGTAATCGACGCAAAACTCAATAACCTCCTCGGTTACGTAACCTTCTATAATGGAGCCTTTTGGCAGAGATCGATTACGTACAAATTTCTTCAGAACACCCATATAACTTTCGAACGGATACATCTGATGCAGGAATATGGGGCCACAAATATTTATCTCATTCACAAGGTGAAAAATGAGATGAACCATGATATCGAAAAATGGTGGAGGAAAATACATCTCTACCTGGCATAGAGTCTGGACCACATCAGACTATAATTCATAAAGTCCAACGGGATCGATGTCCTTCTATGAAATCACGTTAAAGAAGAAACACAACCTCATGACTACCTCTCGGATCTTGTCATGTAAAATACCTCTAATTGCAATAGGTAGTATTTGTGTCAACATCACATGACAATCATGAGACTTCATGCCAATTAACTTCAAATCTTTCATCGATACCAGTTTCTTGATGTTTGCAGAGTAACTGGATGGAACTTTAACACCATGCCAGCACTTGCAGAGGTCTGTTTTCTCTTTCTTGTACAGAGTGTAGCAAGTTGGGGGAAGGTAAAGTCGGCATTTCCCGATGTCTTGAGGATGTAGCTCAGCTCTGATTTTCATATCTTCCAGGTCCTTTCGTGCCTTTAGTCTATCCTTTGTTTTGCTAGGAATATTCAGTAAAAAACCAAGCACGTTGTCACATACATTCTTCTCTACATGCATGACGTCGATGCAGTGTCGAACTTCTAAGTCCTTCCAATAGGGCAAGTCCCAGAATATGGATCTCTTCTTCCACGTGATCTTCTCAGTATGGGACCTCGATGTATTATCAGTACTCCCCTTTCCAAGTACAACATTAAGATCTTTAACCATATCATAAACCTCTTCCCCACGAAGAGGCCTTGGAGCTGAACTGCCCTCCTTTGTCCCATTGAATTGCGGTACGGATGATTCCTGCGAAGGAACCTACGGTGACACATGTACACTGTTTTCCTCGAGTTGTTGAGCCACACACTAGCAGTTTCATCCAGGCACTAGGGGCATGCTTTGGATCCTTTATAGTACGCTCAGACAGGTTACCAAGGGCAAGTAAATCATTGATGGTGCAGAACAACAATGCATGTAGAGTGAAGTACTCTCGTTTGTACTCATCCCATACCTGTACACCTTTGTTCTACAGTGTCACAAGATCTTCCACCAAAGTTGTAGGTATACATCAATATCGTTGCTAAGTTGTCTCGGCCCTTGGATAAGCAGCGACATCATAATGTACGTTTGTTTCGTACATAACTAAGAAGGAAGGTTGTAGATACAGAGAGTCACGAGCCAAGTGCTATGAATGCTACTCCTGTTACTGAAAGGATTCATTCCATCCGTACTCAAGCCAAGCCTTACATTCCTCGGTTTGTTTCCAAAGTTCTCTCTGAAGAGCCTATTGATGATTCTCCACTAGGCAGAATAAGTAGGGTGTCTTAGTTTTCTATCCCTCTTACACTCTTCTGAGTGCCATCGCATCAATTTAGCGTGCTTTTTGTTTCCAAATAAATACTTCAAATGAGGTATTACTAGCAAATACCACACCACTTTAGCGGGAACTCCTTTCTTCACCTCAATGCCTTCGCTGTCATCGCCCTTACGCTTGTATCGCGATGCTTTACATACCGGACATACATGCCTGTCTGCATAGTCTTTACGATAGAGTATACAGTCGTTTGGACATGCATGTATTCTTTCTACTTCCAACACCAAGGAACATACAACCTTCTTAGCTAGATACGTGGTTTTAAGCAACACATTTCTCTTTAGAAGAATGTCCGCTAAAAGATGTAACAACACCGTGAAACTCATGTCCGACCAACCATTGCCTGCTTTCAATTTTAGCAGTGAAAGCACGGTGTGCAATTTTGTGTATTCCTCCTTGCAACCTGGGAACAAAGGTTTCTCCTAGTCCTCCATCATACCCTTGAATTGATTAAACTCTCTCTAACTAGTGTAGTTCTCTTCTGCATCACGCAACATTCGAGCCAGATTATTGTCATCATTGACATCCAACCTATCCTCATCGGATCCATAATTGATGTCATCTACCATAGTGCTGGCTCTGTCGTCGCCGATGTTATCACATTGAAGTATGATCTCCTCTTCGCTGTGCCTTGTCCAACTTGTATAGCCAGGTACAAAATCCCTCCAAATCAAGTGCAAGTGGATATGGTCTTTGTCCGAAAACATCTTCTCATTCTTGCAATCAATGCATGGACAATGTTTGTACTTCATTTTCTTTTGCAAGCTGTTCTCCTTTGTGGCTCTTAGAAAATAAGAAACGCTATCGATGTATTCTCGGCTGTAAAGGTTCACATTGTACATCCAACTCCCATCCATCTACAATAATTAATTAATGTAAACAATTATTAATATCCAATAATCTTAAATAAAATATATGCTTATACCAAACTAAAATTAATTTTTTCCTCTAAATGAGGTACATAATAAATTCATCAACTCAAAATAAAAGGCAACTTCATTATCATGAACCTACCATATTAACTAAAATTTAATATTTCTTAATATCCAATAATCTTAAGTAAATAAATTCAATATATGCTTCATAAAAATTAGCCAACAATAGCCGCTAATGGTAAAAAATTAATGGTAATTAAAAAAATCTTATTTACTTAATTTTTATATATGCCCATACCTAGCCAAAATTAAATTTATACTCTGAAAGTGCTAGATAATAAATTCATTATCTCCAAATGCGAGCCAACTTAATGATCACCCATCTACCATATTAGCTAAATTTTAATTTTTATTAATATCCAATAATTATAATTAAATAAATTTGATATACGCTTGATAAAAATTGGCTAACAATAGCCACTAATGGAGCAAGATGTATATGCACACGCTAATGGTAAAAAATTAATGGTAATTAAAAAACAAATCTTAATTACTTCATTTTCATGTATACTCATACCTAGCCAAAATTAAATTTAACCTCCGAATGTGCTACATAATAAACTCATCATTTCAAAATGCAAGCCAATTTCAAGATCACCCATCTACTATATTAACTAAAATTTATTTTCTGTTAATATCCAATAATCTTAATTAAATAAATTTTATATATACTTGATCATAATTCATCATCTAAAAAATATAGACAACTTAATCTAATAGAGCAAGATAATAAATTCATCATCCACAAAATGCTAGGTAAATAAAAACAAACTAAATCTAAACCTTAATTAAACTAGGTCTAAGCATTGAATTGCAACAACACCACTACAAATGAAGAGAGGAGAACGAATCACACACCTTGGAACAATTACAGGAAGTAGAAGCACAAAAATCTTTGCAAAACGAAATATGAAATCTGCTAGTAAGGTTTTGTACTCGGGAGAAAGATGACCATGGCGTAGCTGTTGGGGGTATTTATAGGAATAATATTTATGGTCGTTTTAAATTAAAACCGCCACAGATAATAATATCAGTGACAGTTTTAACAAAAAACCGCCACAAATACTAATATTATCAGTGGCGGTTTTTCGTTAAAACCACCACATATTATCAGTGGCGGTTTCAAAGAAAAACCGCCATAGATAATATGATTATCTATGATGGTTCCATTCAAAAACTACCACAAATAGTCCCGAGATTATTTGTGGCGGTTCTAAAGAAAAACCACAACAAATAATCAGTTATTTGTGACGGTTCCAAACAAAAACCGCTACAAATAGTCTTTCCACCATTTTCAGCTTTAGAATCCCCACAGATAAGTGTATTTGTGACGGTTCCAAAAGAACCGCCACAAATAAGGTGTCACTTATGTGCTATTTTGTGGTAGTGCTTCCAATTACCCTAGATTTTAGTGTTTAGTTAATCGGCATGAATCACGAGATAGGATGGCCAAAATTAAATGCGTTTCATTGGTTGGGTAACACTCACCCCGTCTCAAAATATGATTTTGCATTTCATCAATATATATGTACAAAAAAACTATATTGCCCTTCTTGATTATATCTTTTGATCTTTTGTTAACTCTAGTATGTAAATGACATTTAAAACAACGGAAGGGAAGAGGTGTAGAAAGAAAAATTGGTAAAAAGCTTTCTCAAAATTGTAGAGTGATATATATTTATAAAAAAAATCTGAAAGCTAGTGTGGAATGTATTCCCGAACGAAGGGAGTATTTCAAAATGGACGTCCATTTTGAACCATCTGAATTTATAGCCCAAGTCTGTAAAACACCCTCAGCTATAAAATCATTCACTTTCCACCACCAACAAGCAAAACTAGTACAAATTAACCCTAGAGTTGATTTCATCTGTGGTTTTTGCCACATGCGCCCTGGTTTTCTGTTGATTCACACTCACCATCGTATACATAGTCAACAAATAAAAGGTTCTTGGACCATGGCAACTGACGGTGGCTTTGAATTGAGCTAACAGCAGCGAAGCGACGAGCAGATTTGGTGAGGCCTCGGCTTCAACACAGTGTAGTGGTGGTGTCCCCTAGAAAGCTACGGCCATACGAGCAAAAAAAAAAAAAAAGTTAATGAGGCTTGAGTCGACAGTGACTCGTTACTCGAATTTAAAATTACCACTTAAGTGATAAATAAAATGATTTTATATCAATTTTGAAATAAGATCAATAGTTAGCACTGTAAGAGAGGGGAGGGGACTGGCGATTGGTATGGAAGCGGGAAGGGCACAACAACGTTGCTCGGCAAAATAGGTGTTTATATGTAATTACCAAAATATTATTTGATGTAAAACATAAAGGTTCGTAATAGCAAAATACACTGTACAAATCGTTCTTACCAGAGACAACTCCTGAGATAATTTAGAGATTTGTGAATTAGGGATTTAAAATCAACATGCTTTCTATTTATTTTTAAATGCTCCATCTGTTACATTTCAAAAATCGTGATTCACATTTACAAGTAAACATAACACTGATAGATTTGTGAATTAGGGATTTCATATTAGACATTCAAGAATGAAATTCACATATGTTATTGCCAATGCCAAATGCTCAGCTGCTGCTTGTTGTTTTAACACCGCTTCTTGCCCTATCGGGTGTCGCCGCACTAACCTTTTGGCCGACGCTGGCGTCACAACTTTCATCCCTGACTCAAAGCTCGTCATGCCCACACAAATTCCTTGCAACATGCTGCGTGCTGCTCTCTGAACCATTTTATTTGAAGCTTTTACTATTTTATTTGAATTATTTTATTTGCTGGAATTGTTTCAAAATGAAAAATATTTTAAAATGCAATAGTGTTTGGCCGGAGCCCCACTGGGCCCAGTCCAGTGCGCGTGCGGCCCAGTCCAGTTTGTTTGAGAAATCATGGCCATTGGATCCTTGATCAATAGGCTGACATTAACCGTGGCTTTTGGCAACTTAACCCTAGTGTTGTGCGGTCATCCGATTTCATGTCTGGTTCGAATGGAGCCACGTCCAGGTGCATCTGGCCTATTCGTTGCACCACGTGTGTGGTTCTACCATAGCCGACTAGAGTTACTCTGCTTGCCATTTTCCATGGCTATAAAGGTCGGTTGACCCCGGCATCAAGTTCCCCGTACCGTGCCGCGCTTATTTATCTTGAAGATTGTTGCCCGAGGTGCCTTGTGCGTGGAGTTCAAGCTCACTGGAGATCGAAGCACTACCGTCAAGTTTCATTGCCTGGATCTCCCACCTTGCCGTGTTTTAGTTCGAGCCAGGTCGCTAGCGAGAAGCCCACGTGACGCCACACCAAATCCGTGTAGATCTGAGGTCAATCTATAGCCGTGCATCGTGTTATCTCATGTCATCTCTCCGTCATGTCTGGTAAGCGCCGCCGTGAACCATAGCCACCGACTTTGCATGTGGTCTCAACCGTTAGATCTAGCGCAAGTAGTCCAGATTGCATCACGTGGATAGCTCCGCATCATGCCACACAAGCGCACACCTACATCATCGGTGACGTCACGGTGTGACATCAGCATTGTGTCATCTTTGAGTGGTGGTCAAGCTTCAAGTGGACCGGGTGCAAGGTGGACTCTCTTCGGTGCATGGACTTGGTCCATGGACCGAAGGGTCTACATGTTAGCTAGATACGACTTTTCTAGAAATATTTTACTTTAGAAAATCAGGACTGATGTGAGCAATGATGCAATAAATTGATTTTCTAGTACAAAAATAATTCAAGAAAATATGATTTTTCCAATTTTCTGATTTTTATTATTTTTGAATCTTATGTGAGCCAGTTCTTTCTCATATGAGCTTCGATTGAGGTGATTTAAATTTCTAAAAATTTGTAAAATTGAGATCTATTTGATGGTGAATTTTTTATATTTTTAATGTTTGTTTGCTCTCTATTTTGGTATTTATTTGGTATTCTCTCTCGTTATGCAACTCGAAGCATTCGAGGAAGATTCGTTGACTCGAGATTAAGGTCAAGAGCAAGCATAAGAGATGGTTCTAAGACAAGTTATGCTTTGATCATGTTGAACCTAATTTATAAAATAGCTATATTGTTTTACTTTATGCATGTTATTTTATGTGTATAACTATTTCAACTTAATTTGGGATCTAGTTAATATGTCCAATTGAACTACACCCTACCTTATCATTTGTATGCCATGATCAGTTGTCACCCTAGATTGGTTCATTATTAGTTGATTAATATTAATATCAACATTGGTTGATTAGTCTGTGATTAGTATGCTTAGCCAAGCCACGTGTAACTCATGCCTTTTAAGATATCAAAAGTTAATGTCGACTAATGGAATATGGAACATGTTTATGGAATTTGTGTGTCAGGTGTTCTCAAACAATGATGTTGAGTTGCAGTGACAAGGGATGTTGATAGCACGTGATGTTTGGTAATCAACTCGGGTTGTAATCATTTAGACTATGGCAAGTGGCAGGGGTAGTATGCCATGGTGGGCCGAAGGGCAGAGGGTATGTTGAAGTCTTGCTCTAGTCATATTAAGAACTTTACCTTGCAAGCCTTCGACCTGATTCAAACATACAACCACATGTTTGGAATAGGACTGACCTAGCTGATTAATTTGTAGTGTCTTACTTCTGGTACTACCAGTGACGGTGTGGATTCTAGATTTACGGATCAACTCACATAGTGCAAGAGAGGGCCCTATTGTGGTGGTTTAACCCTTCAGTGTTGAAACCTTAGTAGCTAGTACTAGGTTAAGGCAGAGCTTTGTATAGGCTTTGTCATGATATCCCTGCAACACACCAAAGGAAGTGTGTTAGTAACGTTTGCACAAAGAGATGTTCATGTCTTATGGGTAAAGCACGTAATCTCTACATAGTGTAAAATCTATTCGGATAGCCATGCTCATGTTATAGAGCAATGCTCAGGAATTACAGTCAAGGGTTAGATTTTATAAAATAAAAACTTGGATGGGAAGGTTGGATGCTGTTCGAAAGTTAAAATGTGATTTAGGGTTGGGTGCCATGTTTACATAAAAATGCTCATGGTTATTATTTACTACTATTTGTTTTACTTTCTTTCCAATCTACTTATTGTATTCATTTATAAATATTGCTTTACTGCATAATAACCATATTAGCCATTCTTTTAGAATAAGCTTTGCATATAGTTATGTTAGAATTGCATTATGTGCACAACTTGTTAAGTGATTTAAGTACTTACCCTTGCTAACAGCAAATCATCAGCTGAGGAGTCTACATTAGCTCTTGAGGAGTACCAGGAGGAGACGAATGTTTAGGGTGTGAGCCTTGTCAGTTACCTATGGTATGTATACTGAGGGGTTTATCTACATTTTCATTCCACTGCAGTTTAATATGTTATTCTTAGTTTATCCTTGTGAGTCATCGTCTCCATGTAAGTTCAACCATAAGGTTATTCAACTAAGTATTATTTAATATATGATTTCTTTTATTATGTTTCCACTGTGTATGATTATGATATTTATCTATGTTGAGCCTATATGAACTAGCGTGATTCTGGACTAGTGCGATATACATAGAGGGTCCGGATTTGCATATTCAGGTCCCGACAGAGGTGGTATGAGAGCCATATTGACTGTAGATCTTGAACGTAGATAGTCTAATCATCTTTTTAGGACCATCAAAATTCTTTTCCTAACAAAGACTTCACTTGGAAAGAATAATATGTTCTTCACTTATCCCATTCTTCTATTCTTTTCCCTTGCTGTAATTTCTTTCTCTTTTGCTTGCTGGAACAAGCTGAAATCTTACGTGAGTTGCCTCTAGTAGATGATGAATGTTCTACACCTTGGGAGGAGCATTGAGTGCCCACTGCTATCCTGATGATCCAGCCAAAATGAATCATCGAGCTCAAAGAAGAGTGGATCAATGAAGTGTTCTAGAAGCTTGAAGATATAGTGCTTCAAGTAGCCAGTTGAGACTCATGTGTGGGAGTCGTGTTTGCTTAAGATAGTGGTGTCTCCCTTGTAGACAGTAGTTTTGTGTGCTTAGGTTGAATTGGTTCTTTCATGATTGTCGATTGTGCATTATGTGTTGCATAGCTCTTAGGCTTATGTAAGAAACCATACAAAGTTATTATTAATGTTTGCTTAAGTTGTTAGGTAAAACCTATACTCCCCTGTAGTAGGATCCCTACTTCTTACCTACGGTATTTTCCTTTCTCCTAACCTTATGAAGAAATCAAGCAAATGGTTTAGATCTATGGAAACAACGGGTCAATGGAAGTGGTAATAAACCCAGTGAGAATCTCAATTATGGTTTAGCTCCCAAACTGTCACTACAGATGGATATGTAGAGTTTTGGAGTGTTTTTGGCTATTCAGACTCAACTGATGCATGCAATGATGAAGCGAATGCAGAATATGACTAATCAAGCCAATGCCAACAATGCGTCTCGAGATGCTACCAATGATCTTTGTTCCTACATAAGGTTATTAGAGTTCATAAGGACTCGTTCGCAAACCTTCTCTAGAAATGTTCACTACTACACAAAAGCTTACCACAGATGGTTCAGAAACCTCATCACTAACGGTTTTGTGCTCTCTGCAAACCTGTGTCAATGATAAGAAGGGAACATCACAGATGGTTTCTGAACCATCAGTAAAATCTAACATCAGAGATGGTTCTTTCTATGAACCATTTGTGATGATGGAATATCTTAGTCTTAGATGACAAGTAATCAGAAACAATTTTCTAATAGAACCATCTGTGATATGTGTTTATCACATATGCCTTTTAAATAGAACCATCTGTGATATGATTTTTTCCCTAACTCTCTTGACAGAACTTCCATGATTAGTATATGTTGTTCAAAATTTTATTCTCCTTAGATATTTCTACAATGACATTTACAAGACACAACTAGATATCAATTTTGCAATTGAATATCAAAATATCCTAGATGTATGGAAGTAACAGCTTTTCTGATGAGGTCTTAAAATATGAACATTTGTAGCACTTTCATCACCTTTCTTATCCTAAGGTTGATGGATTTCAATGCAAAATCCAATTCCATGAACAATTCATCCTAAAAGTTGTCATGCTCTAGTTTATTTTTCAGTTCATGCTCATCCCTGAATGGGAATACCATATGCAGCCCATTTTCACTTTGATCTTGTATATCTTGTTCCTATATAAGATCTAGACCTTAACTCTCCTAACCTAGTCTTGATCTCCTGTGCCTCTCTATGACCTAGCACCCAAGTTCGAAACTTAATTCTCGGTGTCGGTTGTCAGCGTAACTCTTTTGCCTTGATTGTGCAGTCTTCAGTCTTTCTCTAACCAAAGCAATCTTTTCCTCTGCATCTGAGAGTATGTCTGGTCCAAAGACTTGACGTTCTCCCGTCTCGTTCCAATTTAATGGTTTTCGACATGAATGACCATATAAAGCTTCAAATGGAGACATCTTCAAACTAGCTTGATAACTATTGTTGTAGCTAAATTCTGCATATGGCAAGCATTTATCCCACGATGTAGTATATGATAGTGCACAAGCTCTTAACATATCCTCGAGTATCTGATTTACTCTTTCAGTCTGACCATCTATCTGCGGATGGTATGCCGTACTGAAATTCAAACGGGTGCCCATTGCCGTATGCAACTTATCCCAAAATCTTGAGGTAAATTGAGTACCTCGTTCTATCCGATACTATCTTCTTAGGTACTCCATGCAAGCAAACAATCCTTGCCATGTATAGTTCTGCTAACTTATCTCCTGAGTACGTTGTCTTTACTGGTATGAAATGCGCAACCTTTGTTAAACGATCTACTATGACCCATATGGAGTCATAGCCACCTTGAGTCCTTGGCAAACCGGTGATGAAATCCATCCCGATTTCCTCCCACTTCCATTCCGGTATCTTTAACGGTTGCAACAGTCCTGCTGGTCTCTGGTGCATTGCTTTGACTCGCTGGCATACATTACATAACGCTACATGCTCAGCTACTTCTCTCTTCATACTCGGCCACCAAAATCTTTCCTTCAAGTCTTGGTACATCTTAGCACTTCCTGGATGAATCGAATACTTGGAGTCGTGAGCTTCCTCCAATATCAACTGCTTCAGCTCCTTTTTGTTGGATACACAAATACGCTCTTTCATCCACAATGTGCCTTATTCGTCCTGCTTGAATTCCTTCGCCTTGCCTTCTTCCATCTTGGACTTGATTCGCTTGATCTTCTCATCATTCTTCTGACCTTCCTTGATCTGGTCTTCTAAGGTAGGCTTTACTTCCAAAGTAGCTAAAAATCCTTCCGGAACAACTTCCAATTTCAACCTCTGGAGGTCCTTGCACAATTCTTTCCGGCTCTCTCCCACCAACATATTTATACTACGCCTTTTCCGACTTAAGGCATCAGCCACCACATTGGCTTTGCCTGGATGATAGTGAATCCCCATGTTGTAATCTTTGATCAATTCTAACCACCTTCTTTGCCTCATGTTTAGGTCAGATTGGGCGAAAATGTATTTAAGACTCTTGTGATCTGTATACACTTCACATCTATTTCCAATGAGATAGTAACACCATATTTTTAAGGCATGCACTACGGCTGCTAGTTTTAGGTCATGTGTCGGGTAATTCCCCTCATGCGGCCTCAACTACCTTGATGCATAGGCTACTACCTTTCCGTTCTGCATCAACACGCATCCAAGTCCTTGACGTGTGATGCATCACAATAAATATCAAAACTCTGATGAACATCAGGTAAGACTAACACTGGCGCTAATGTCAATCGCTTCTTTAGCTCTTGAAAACTCCTTTCACACTCCGGTGTCCATTCAAATTTCTTTTCTTTCTTCAACAATTGCGTAAGAGGTCTAGCAATTGTTGAAAAACCCTCAATGAATTGGCGGTAATATCCCCCATTCTGAGAAAACTTCTAATCTGGGTAACCGACTTTGGTTGTTCCCAATGTAACAATGCCTCCACTTTCTTCGGATCAATAGCTACTCCTTCAGCAGTCATTACATCTCCCAGAAACTCTACCTTCTTTTTCCAGAAGTCACATTTGCTAAATTTTGCATACAATTGGTTTTCTCTTAGCTTTTCCAAAACCATTCTTAAATGTTCTGCATGCTCCTCTTCTGTCTTGGAGTAAACAAGGATGTCATCAATGAATACTACCACAAATTTATCTAGATACTCCACGAATACCGTGTTCATCATATTCATGAAATAAGCTGGGGCATTGGTTAATCCAAAAGACATGACCGTGAATTCATAATACCCATATCTTGATGAGAAAGTTGTCTTTGGTATGTCCTCGGTCCGAATTTTTAACTGGTGGTATCCGGATCGAAGATCTATCATAGAGAAGACCCCTGCTCCTCTTAACTGATCGAAAAGATCATCTATCCTAGGCAAAAGATATTTATTCTTTATCGTCACCTCATTTAGTGCACGATAGTCTATACACATTCTAAAACTTCCATCTTTCTTTTTAACGAACAGTACTGGTGCTCCCCACGGCGATGAGCTAGGTCTTATAAACCCTTTCTCCAATAATTCCTCAATTTGCTTCTTCAATTCTACCAAATTCTCAGTGGACATCCTATAAGGTCTCTTCGCGATCGGAGCTGTTCCAGGCACTAGCTCAATCACGAACTCGATATCTCTACCCGGTGGCATCCCTAGCAAATCTTCAGGAAAAACATCCGGAAACTCTTTTACTACCGGTACATCTTCTAGTCTGACAGTCTGTAGGTTGTTGATCTTCATTTTTCCACCTCGGACTGTGGTTGCTTGAAATTTCACTTTCTACCCGTCTTGGTTCTCTACAGACACTACTCTGTGGCCACAATCTAATACGGCTTTGTGCTTGGTCAACCAATCCATTCCGAGGATTACATCCAAGGTTTGGGTGTCTAGCACAATTAGATTTGCTAGAAACTCTACCCCGTTTATGACCAACTTAATTCCCGAACATCCTAGGTTAGATTGAAGTTCCGACCCAGGTGATTGCACTACTAGTGTGCACTTAAGTTTTCTCAATTCCAACACATTTCCCACAGCAAAGTCTTGAGAAATGAATGAATGTGAAGCACCAGAATCAAATAAAACTATGGCAGGTACTGAGTTAACCGAAAACGTACCCAATACGACGTCCGTGGCATCTTGAGCTTCAGCAGTTGTGATGTGGTTCACTCGGCCTCGGACAATTGTCGACGGTGCAGCTCCAAATTGATTGTTTCCACGGTTTGCTGCTGGCGCTGGTGTCTTCGTCAGTGTTGGCCCCAGATTGAAGTGAACTAGGGTCACATTGCCTCTCTTTGGACACTGATTGGCAAAGTGTCCTGGTTCATTGCAGCTGTAGCAATGCCTTACTGCATTTTGCTGGTTAGAACCCGGTGCATTGTTTCCCAGCACTGGCGTCCTAAAGCCCTGACTTGAAGATCCGGGCGAAGAAACTGTCCTCTAATTGGGCAGTTGCGGTTTGAACCTCGCAAATTGCTGAGGATTGACTCTCAGCCTCATTTGATTCGGACGTCCCCCTTGACCTGACATCCGGCGCTTATGGTCCTCTCCTATTTCTTTACGCTTATCTTCAAGAATGAGCGCCTTGTTGACAAGCTCTTGAAAGTCTTGGAACGTGTGGGTGATCAGTCCCACTTGAAGCCCAGAGTTCAGTCCCTTCATGAATCAGGACTGTTTAGCTTTGTCCGTTGCCACGTCCTCTGGCGCATAGCGAGCCAATTGAGTAAATCTGTTCAAATAATCGGCCACTGATTGGCCTCTCTGCTTCAAGGATCTGAATTCTTCTTTCTTGAGTTCCATCATACCCTCCGGTACATGGTATTGGCGGAAGGCTGTAGTAAATTCCTCCCAGGTGATCTTCTGGGGATGTTCATGGGAAGCGCAGTAGTTTTCCCACCATTCTGTAGCAGTTCCTTCCAGTTGATGGGAGGCATACAAGACTCTCTCATTGCCTCCACACTGGGATATGTGCAGCTTCCTTTCAATAGTCCATAGCCAGTCATCCGCCTCAATAGGGTTGACATTTCCCGAAAATGTTGGAGGTCTGGTCCTCATGAAATCCGACAGTCTAGATTGATGTCCATAGTTCATGGCCTAATTATTGTTGGGGTTGATAGCTGCAGCCTGATTTTGCATTTGCTGCATCTAATGCATCATAGTCTGCATCAGCTGGGTCTGAGCAGTCAGGAAAGCTCCTAGATTCTGCATATCAACAGGTGGTGGTCCTTGTGGAATTGGTGCATTGTTCTGGTTGCTTCCCTGCTGCTAACCGCTTCCTCCCGCTCCACTACTTCCACATGTGTTCACCATCTAAAGAACAATAAAGTTTATAGGAAAGAGGGAAACAGAGAAGACAAGTTCACAAGAAACTAGTGCAGGGAGAAAGGTTTGACTCAAAACAAAATGCTAAATTTTATTATTATTAAATGATATGGTCGCTCACAAGTGCCTACAGGCTATGCGACGCATATCTAGCACACCAAACAAACATATCAAATGTTTAACTCAGACAAACGTTCTATGGAACAACTTGACAAAACTGACTCGATAACTTGACTCAACATTTGAGTCGACTTTGAAAAGAAGAAGAACTCTCAATCATCGAGCCACCCGGGTTGCGGTCCTCCTGGTGGGTACTGAGGTGGGTGCGATGGCATAGGGGCGAACTGGTCCTGATGCCCCACTGCAGGCGGTACGAACGACCCCACCGACTCTGCTGGTCCTCGAGCCGCTCGCTCTGTGCCGATGGCTCGGCACCTCTGATTGGCGCCCCAGACCTGGTGCCCTCAGACTGCTCCAGCTCCTCTGGATCCGGGTCGTGCAGCCCAAAGATCGCCCGGCTCAGTCCATCTGATGCCACCTCCAACTCATGGACCCTTTGGATGGAGTGAGCTAGATACTCTCGAACCTCCCGCAGCTGAGTCCTCACCTCCGTGACGTCGTCACAGGCCCTCTGCAGCTCCTGGACTGTATCGTCCATGGTCTCCTCCTGCGCGATGACGAACCTCGCCAGGTGGGTGATCATGGCGTCATCCTCCACTATCGGCTCTCGGTCGAAGTGGTTGTCTCGGCACGGGTGATGACAAAAGACGGTGCCCTCCAACTCTGTGGAGTAGGTGCGGGCGATCTGCCGCATCGCAAGACGCAACGTCTCCTGGATCCTAGCCTCAAACGAAGACCTCCTGGCAGTGATGTAGATAGGACGACTCGCTGTCGTCCCTTCTCGAGTGTAGACCGTGATCTTCACATCCCAGGCAATATCCAGTCCTGCCCGAACTACAAAGGTTCCCCGATAGATCAGCCTATTGAAGCCTCCGAGCAGCTACATCATACGCCACAGCTCAGCAGCGTACCCTCCAGTGCGCTCTCCATAAGTGTGAATCCTCCTCATCTACCAAAACACACCTCGTTAGCCCTAGATTTTAAAATCATAAAGTAACAACAGAAAATTGCAGCATAGGTACCAAGTAAGAAGAAAAGATTAGTCAAGATTTCATTGATAATCTTGTATAGTTTTAATCTTTAGAAAATAGTTTTATCTTCCTCAGCCAGTCTATCTAAGGTCAAGTCCTACAGTCAGTATGGCTCTGATACCACCTCTGTCAGGACCCGAATCTGCAAATTCAGACCCTCTGTGTATTCTGCACTAGTCCAGGATCACGCTAATGTACACAGGCTAAACAGGGTTAAAATACCACAATCATACACAGCGTGTCGTGCCTAGAATTTGAATTCCGAACACTCAGTGTGACACACCAGTCCAGGATCACGCTGGTGCTCACAGACACAACAGAGATGAATATCATTACACATACACAGCGGAAATAATAACAATAATGTATGTATCTTAAATTAAACTGTTAAGACCATAAGGTCAGCCTTACAAGGTTAAGCCACACAGGGCTGAGTTCAGAGTAAGCAAATAACAGCAGCAGAAATAAATCTTCGTGGAGCCCCGTTTGCCACAGGCAACTGACTAGGCTCGCTCCCTAGTTTGTCGGCTCCTCCTGGAACTCCTCTTCCAATGTAGATGTAGCTTCTTCTTCAACTGAGGTTGTGATGTTTGCAAGGGGGGTGAGTACACACCGTACTCAACAAGTCACGCACAGAATGCAATCTAATATACTACATGCCAGGCTTATTCCAATGGAATGGCTTAAAGGTTGATTTGCAATAAACAGCATTTAACAAGTAACATAAGTAGATTCGAAAGCAGTAAAAACAAGTAGAAATAACTATAACTTTTCCAGAAGTTAAGTAAAAGCATTTCCAAATCCTAATTCATACTTCCATCAAATTCACCTTTAAACCCAACCACATTTTTAATAAAGTCTAACCCTTGATTGTAATCCCCGAGCAATGTCCAATACCGTGGACACGGCTATTCGAATAGTTTGTACACTCTGCAAAGGTTATACACTTTACCCACAAGATACAGTCAAACACCACAAAAGCGAGTAACCGTAACAAAACCTTTCCAAAGATCCATCTAAACCCAGTACTGCCCGCTAAGGATTCAACACTGAAGGGATACACCTCCACAACAGGGCCCCCCTCTTGCGCCTGTGAGTTTTATCACCCATACACCCGGGACTCACTCCACCACGATAGTACCGAAGAATAGATTTCACAATATACTCAGCTAGGTCTGTCCCATTCTGGAACTTGTGGTTGTATGAATGACTCAGGTCAAAGGCTCGTAAGGTTAAGTCCTTAATTGACCGAGGCAAGACTTCCCAAAAACCACTACTACGGTGAGGCTTATATCAGACGCACGATCACAGACGGTTTTGAAAAACCGTCTGTGATATGGAACATCACAGACGGTTATGAACTCAAACCGTCAGTGTATATATCACTGACGGTTTTATATTACGGCCGTGCAGTGATGATTAAATATCACTGACGGTTTCAAAATATAACCGTGCGTGATGGCTCTGATACTCATTACGAGCGGTTTCTAAGTAAAACCATCTGTGAAATCACTGACGGTTATATAACACAACCGTCTGTAATATCTGATAGTCATTACTGATCGTTATATTTAGAAACCGCTCGTGATATTTAATGCATCATGCATACCTGTAACATAAAACATGCTCGTGATATCTCACGATCCGGCCACTTCGTTTATAGGGTTTCGGTTTCCATCCTGAGACTAGCGGCTGTGGAAGTGAGGCGATTTTGTGAAAGAAGGCCAATGATTTCGAAGGGTGATATTAGATTCATTTGATTTGGGTGATCTAAGGTTAGTATGAGTTCTAATTGCATGCATCCAATTCAATATCTAGGTTGGTTAGGAGAGAATTAATTTAAAGATTGTTTGATTAGATCTAGCTTAATTGTAGCTGAATTCACATGTTGTTTGTGATATTTGGTTAGTAATATGTTTTAATTGCATTATATTCAACATCTAGCTTGGAATTTGATGATTTTTTTAGAGCTACCTTGTAGAACCATGTGTTGGTTGTTTGATCTAAGGTTAGCTAGTAATGGTTCTATTTGCATAATATTATATTCGATCATGATGTAGCTAGCTAGCTTGTTAAGGATAGAATTTAAAGATTGTTTAGATCTAGCTTATAGATCAATTCAAGTCTTTTGGTGATCTAAGGTTAGTAATGGGTTCTAATGTCATTATTATATTGAAGATTAATTTGAATTGTGTTAATTATTTCTTTGTGATGTAATTAAGGTATGTAATTGCATAATTAGTTTAAGAATGTGTGCATCGCACTACACAGTGCATAATATTTAACACTAAGTGTTACATGTGTAGCGTAGATGGATCGAAGTGGATGTACGTTGAGAACCGTCATTGAGTGTTGAGTACCTTAATGGCGTCTCCACTTTCAAAAGAGCTGCAGAGGAGGATATGTTTAATAAGGGGGTGCAATTCATGTCATGTCCATGCATTGTTTGCGAAAATCTAAAGATGTTTCGAAACTCAGCGCAGATCGAAGCACACTTGATTCGGAAGGGTTTCAAAAGGGGCTATACATGTTGGACCAGTCATGGAGAAGAGCATAATATACAGGAAGCAGCAAGTAGTGTTAATATCGTCGACAAAGTCAATGATATGTCGGATGATCATATCGATTGTGCTTCCGATGAGGACAGGTTGCAGGATGACAATTTGGATCAGATGTTACGCGATGCAGAAGAAAACCTTGATGACAGAGAATATGGAAAGTTTCAGGGCTTGATGGAGGACTCGGAGAAACCTTTGTTCGCAGGGTGCAAGTTGAAATACACAAGGTTATGATCCGTGCTTGAACTACTCAAATTGAAGGCAAGCAACGGTTTGTCCAACAAGAGTTTCACAGCGCTGTTACGTCTATTGGCGGACATGCTTCCAGAGGGAAACGAGTTGCCGACAACCACCTACAAAGCCAAGAAGGTTCTTTGTCCCTTGGGAATGGAAGTAGAAAGAATATATGCATGTCCAAACGACTGTATCCTGTACCGCAATGAGTACACAAACTTGCATATATGTCCGGTGTGCAACGCGTCTCGGTACAAGCGTAAGAGTCATTCAGATGATGATGGTGAGAGTATTGAGGTGAAAAAAGGACCTCCTGCTAAGGTGGCACGGTATCTTCCTGTAATTCCTCATTTGAAGCGTTTGTTTGCGAACCCAAAGGAGGCAAAACTGTTGCGTTGGCACTTTGAGGAGCGTAAGAATGATGGAATGCTAAGGCACCCTACTGATTCCATCCAGTGGAGAAACATCGATAGGAGCTTTCAAGAATTCGGTGCGGATCCGAGAAATATAAGGTTTGGATAGAGTATAGATGGAATGAATCCTTTCGGTAACATGAGCAGCCGGCATAGCACTTGGCCCGTAAATCTCTGTATCTACAACCTTCCTCCTGGGTTGTGTATGAAGCGGAAGTACATTTTGTTGTCTGTGCTTATGCAAGGACCGAAACAACCTGGGAATAATATTGATGTGTACCTAGCTCCAGTAGTGGAAGATCTAAAACACTGTGGGTTACCGGGGTACACGTATGGGATGCGTACAAACGAGAGAACTTTACTTTGCACTGCTTGTTGTTCTGCACCATAAATGATTACCCCCCTTGCTAACTGTCGTGGCGAGTACAAAAGGAACCAAAGCTCGCACTCATTGCTTAGATGATACCGAGAGTTTATGGCTGAATCACTCCCGCAAAACCGTGTACATGCGTCACCGTCGGTTCCTTCGGAGGAATCACCCATATCGCAAGATGAAGCAACTTTTCGATGGAAGGAACAAAATGGTTCAGCTCCAAGGCGTTTGGCGGAGAGATGTTCATGACATTGTTAAGGATTTGGATGTTGCGTATGGAAAGGGACGTAAATCAAGTACCCATGAAAAGAGCATGTGGAAGAAGAGATCAATATTCTGGGACCTACCTTACTGGGAGAACCTAGAAGTTCGCCACTGCATCGATGTCATGCTGTTGGCACCAAAAACGTGAAGAGGGTTTTTAGCCTCAACACACCGGACGAATGCTGGGTTCTGTTTTGCGCGAGCGTGCCAATCGATTTGACCCTACAATCGATAAGGGAAGTGATGTGAAATTCGATCAAGCCGATCCTTGAAGCGAATCGGCTAAGAATCAAGAATCGGCCAGAAAAAACCGATTAGAAGGGTAACTAGATTAGCCGATTAAGACTAATCCGAGATAAAAGGTAGATCGATTCTGAAAAGGCGATGCGCAACAAGACAGAACAAATCAAACCTGAAAAAAGCCAATGACGATCAAACAATCGGCGATGCGCAACTTTATTTGATCGATGTCGACTTACAGAGGAAAGATTACAATGCTAAAAAGGCTAACTACGGAAATCAAAAACTGGTAGATGTGTTAATTGTTGTGGATGCCCCTCCCAAGCAGCCTTAGCGCACCTTATATACTCATCAGCCGATCCGAGTCCGGATACAATACGTTGGTCTAGTCCGAATCGGCTATAGTTTCCTTATTGGACTCTGCTTCCATATATTGTCCGTACGTCATCTGGATTTCCTAATAATGCCTTCGTGCTTTATCCAAACTCGAGTTCTTCTGCCAATTCCTTTTGTAGTTTCCAAAAATTGGTGCAAACATATGCCCCCCATTTTTGGAAGATAACTTGTTATCTTTCAAAAATTCATCGGTCTCTTCATTCGTCGGCTTCTTCTCCCATCGGTTTCTTTCTTACCGGCTAGAGAAATGTTCCAGTAACTGCAGTATTAATCGCTCTGTACGGACCTTAAAGCATCGTAATTGCTCCGTCGCCCGATAATCGTTTCCGCCGTTTTCACTTTTCACCGTGCTATATATATATGGGACCCCACGGTCATTTTCACGCTTTTCTGCTCTCGGACCTCCTGCAATCGGCTTTTCTCCCTCGATTGGCTTCTCTGTGCTGGTGATCAATCCTTCATCTTCCTCAGTCGGCTGAATGGACCCTTCAAAGGTACTCATCCCGAACCCAGAAAGTAATAATCAGTATTACTTAGGACCGGTAGGAGATATAGATGCCGATACAATGATCAATGTAGAGATCCCGAGACTTCCTCTATCGGCTCAAGGATACAACGTAAAAGAGTGGGCAAGAGTTTTAGGGCTTGGCCGACGGCGCTCAAAGGATGGAGAAGTTGGTATATTAGAGTATCGGCTCAGAAAAGAGCAGAATGGGAGCGGATGGGCGTAGCCGAATGTCTTCCTTTAAGCCTAGCCTGCCCAGAAGCCAATGAGCCTTTAGTGGCCACGGCGTGCTATTTCTGGTCCGATACCTTTAACGCTTTTCTTTTCCGCCCCGGTCCCATCGGCCCAACCCTTCTGGATGTGGCTGAATTGTGTTGCCTATGGCCTGATGGAGACCAGTTATCGGCTTACAGTGGAAAACCTCAGTACAAGCTGATCCAGACGAAGGGTGAAGGATGGTCGAAGTACATCCAACATAACAACAAAGTGAACGGGCTTGTATCGGATGAAGAACACGCTGCCTTCTTGAACCTTTGGCTTGAACGTTTCCTTTTCTGCGGTGCATCTCTTGGGCCAACACAGGTGTATCAGCTGGTAGCAGAGCAGCTTATAGAGGGTCATCGACTTGCTCTGGGAAAGATGTTTCTGGGGGTTGTTTATCAGATGATGTTCATTATCAGAAACCGATTGTTTTCTGGTTTCACTGATTTTGTAGTTGGTAACGTTGGCGGCCCTTTATGGTTTATCCAACTCTGGCTGTATAGTATATTTAGCCGACAGCTTATTTCTGAACCCATCGAAGACTCCGCCTTCCCTTGCGAAGACTACCCAGAGAATGCCACCCCCTGATTCAGAGCGAGCCGATCTCGTGGCGAAAGACTCATCATGTGCTCAAGTGGCGACACAAAGATTACATCGACTGGTCTCCACAAATATCTTACATTCTTCCTGGCCTAGACAGTGTAATATTTACTCAACAAGATTTCTTCTCTTATGGTGATGCGGCCGATTTTCAATGGCTATCTTTCCTACACTTAGATGCCGACAGCTCTTCGATGCCAGAGTTATCACTGATGTTTTATCGGATTTTCATTTCCCCCTGCATTCTCCATGTCAGCTTAAATTCCAGAAACAGAACATTTCAGCCTTCATATGACTTCTACCACCCTTCCATTTACTCCCGTCAGCTCGGTTTTGGTCAAGTGGTTCCTTCATTGCCCCTTCTTGATCGGCTTCAACCCAGAGCCAAGGTGAAGAATGCGCTATCGGCCAACGTACTCCTGAAAATTGTCGATGAGCTTTAGATTTCTGCCCTGCCGCGCTTCTTCCTGAATTCACGTCGAGCTAGTCATTTCTCTGTTTGGTGGTAGCGCTTGGTGACCGAGGCTTTTGGACCGTGACCCGTCGGCTTTCATAGAAAAGTTTTTACCGGATTATCATGAACCGACAGTAGTCTCCAGTAGCAGCAGCAGCAGTGACAGTTCAGGCGAAAGTAGTTCCTCGGGTTATACTGATTCGTCGGTAGCTGTAGAGGTATCGGCTTTTCTAAATAGCTCTTACCACTTGCAATCCCTGTTATCCGTTGGCTAACCTTCTTATTACCTTTGTAGGTTGCAACCACAGGCGAGCGGGCCGCTGAAGGTCCATCGGCAAGTGGGACGAGGGGTAAAAGGCCACACCAATCGGTCGGTTTGACTGGCTATACTTCGGGCAACCTCGGAGTGAAGAGCCCATCGCTGGAGGAACTAACTAAGGATCGGCTGCCAAGTAAGCATTTATTCTGCTTTGTAGGAATTGGAATTGTTTTTTCTGAATCTCTCTGACCTTTAACTGCTGATTCCAGAAAAACCAAAATCTACGAAGGTAGTCACCAAGAAAAACCCAAAACGAAAAGAACAAATAGCCGAAAATTCCTCCCATGCGCCAACCAACAATGTTGAGGTGAGCATTTATTATCTTACCATGCTTATGCACCTTTTAAATGTAGCAATACTAACTCTCCAGTCTCTTTCAACCGACCCCATCGGTTCAGGTAGCTGGCATCTTGACCGATCTACAGGGTACGCCTACTGCCGACCCCTCACCGCCTTCTCCAGATGAACTTCCTATTGCTTCACTACCTCAGCCGACCCCTGCTGCTTCCCAAGCCAATTTGCTGCCCCAGCCGACACCTACTGCATCTCAGGCTGTTCTGCCGCTTCAACCAACTTTCGTCGCGCCTGCGCAAGAAAACCCTGATGACCCGATGGACTTGCTTGGTTTCACCCTGGACGAACTGGACGACCCAGAAGTCATGGCGACCGATGATTATGTTGAAGTACTCCGTAACATCATCGACGTCTCTGCAAAGGCATCGGCTTCAGTTGTTCACTCCGAACCAAGTATGCAAGAGAAGCTGAATCGGCTTCTCAATGATGTCAGCCAGCCCGAAGCGCATATCTTAGCAAACGCGCAGCCGCTACGGGATGCGATGGCAGCGGTAGAAGCCGACCTCCCGTCGGAGACTATGGGGGCACTCCTGGGGGTCTGCCATTTGGACGAGCAGAGGGTGGAGGTGGAAGCTGCTCGTGAGCGAATCGCCCAGCGGGAAGCGCAGCGAGCCGATCGCCAGCTCTTGGATCGGCTGGTGGCCGAAACGAAGACGATGAAGCAGGATTTTGACAAGAATGCTGCTACTCTGAAATCCACCAAGGCCCGAATCCTCCAGCTGGAATCGGATAAGAAAAGACTTGAGGACCAGCTGGCTGAGCTCAAAAATCGACTGGCTGATGAACAATCGCAAGTGCCGGCAATGTCGGCTACTCTCACTGACCAAAAACAGAGAATCGGCCAAGCCGTGGCAAAGGTGAAAGAGCAGGCGATGAAAATAGTCCCTGTGCCCGGCAACGCCCAAGCCGACGAGAAAATCGTTGATGACGTTCAGACCGCGCTTGCTAAAGCTGCCGGAGCATTGTCGGCTTTGGGTGCCAGACTTCCCGGGTCGGGTCTGTAATTTTTTAAGATGTAATGTTGTTTCTGCTGTACTTGTTACATATTTCAATCGGCTGTTTAACCGATTGTTTTTATCTTATTTAATCGGCTGTTTTAACCGATTCGTTCCTGAATTATTTATACCGTACTTTGATCACGCACCGATCCAAATGCTAGGATAGTATTTCTTTAGATATTTCCCATCGATTGCTTTCGGTAATACAGTACCTTCTAGTGTTTCGAGTATATACGCATTCCCGCCAACAAGCCGATTTATTTTATACGGTCCTTCCCAGGTAGGTGACCACTTACCGAATCGATTATCCTTAGAACCGATCGGCAATATTGTTTTCCAAATCAAATCGGCCTTGCTGAAGGATTTTGGCACGACCTTTTTATTATAGGCTCTTGCAACCTTTTCCTTATTCTTTTTAAGCCGATTTAAAGTAACCAGTCTTAGCTCCGCTAAGTCATCCAAATTGTATAGCATCAATTCTTTGTATTCATCGGCTGATAGATTATTCTGCCTCGCTACTCGCATTGACTCAATATTTATTTCTACGGGTAACACGGCCTCCTGGCCGTATACCAACTGATACGGTGACAATTTAGTCGATCCGTGGAACGCTAGCCGATAGGCCCATAAAGATTCCGATAATGTACAATGCCAATTTCGAGGCTTTTCATCGATTTTTCTCTTAATCAGCTTGATCAAAGTTTTGTTAGACGATTCGGCTTGCCCATTGGCCTGAGCGTAGTATGGCGAAGAGTTAAGCAGTTTAATGCCCAAACTATCTGCGAAGTTTTTAAAATCATTAGACATGAACACAGTTCCTTGATCGGTTGTGATAGTCTGAGGAATACCGAATCGATGGATAATATGTTCATTAACAAAGCTGATTGCTTCTATACTGGTGACCTTTTTGAGTGGAACGGCTTCAACCCATTTTGAAAAATAGTCTGTGGCTGCGAGGATGAATTTGTGGCCTTTGCTTGATGCTGGGAATATTTGTCCGATTATATCTATCCCCCACCCTCTGAATGGCCATGGCTTAACAATTGGGTATAAAGCCGATGCTGGTGCGAGTTGCACATTTCTAAACTTTTGACAACTTTGGCACCCTTTGTAATACTTGAAGCAGTCCTCTAACATCGTCGGCCAAAAATACCCGGTTCGTCTTAAGATCCATTTCATTTTATGAGCCGATCGATGCGCCATAAATTCCTTCGTGAACCTCACCCATGGCTACCTTTGCTTCTTCATCGCCTAAACACCGAAGCAATCCTTCTAATGTCCGATAGTATAGCTCCCCTTCCAACACAACATATTTCAAAGCTCTTTGTCGAATCTTGCGAGCAGTGGGTTTGGATGGGTCCATCAAGTAGGCTTTTATTTCGGTTCTCCAATCGGTGCTAGAGACGCACAGAACTGTTTTGTCGATCAAATCAAATGCTTCATATCGGCTTTTTTCCTTGTAGCCTGAAGCTGTCTGAGCCAATGTGTTGGCTCGTCGTTCATTCCCTAGGTATATGGCGATCTGAGAATGGCGAAAAGCGTTGATGATATTAAGGCAATGTGTAGATATTACGATAGCACCTCATCGTTGCATTTAAACTCTCCTTTAACTTGTTGCACCACCAGCAATGAGTCACCGTATGCTTCCACACTACTTGCCCGACATCGTCTATCAAGCTGCAGCCCTTTGAGCGATTGCCTCATATTCGCCCTGGTTATTAGAGCATCGGCTTGTGTCGATATGCAAACTTCGATGTGATGTCCTTTTAGTGAAATCAGCACAATACCTATTCCACTCCCTCTTGACAAACCGATCCATCAAAATCTGATTGCCACGGTGCTACATCGACTATTCTGCCATGGTATCATGTCCGGTTATGAAATCGACTCATTGCTTGGCCTTTAATGGCTTTGGCGATTCGTCAGAGGTCGAACTCGGTTAGAGCATAAGCCCACTTCCCAAGTCGTCCTCTCAAGATTGGTGCAGACAGCATATATTTGATGATATCGTTTCTGCATACTACTATGCAAGTTGATGCTAGTATATAATGCCTCAATTTCGCACAAGCAAAATACAAGGATAAGCATAATTTCTCTATCGGTGGGTACCTGGTTTCGGCTTCCAGGAGTAGTCGCCTTAAGTAAAATATTACTCGCTCTTTGCCATCGACTTTTTGCGCCAATACAGCTCCAATGGTCTCGTTTTCAGCCGATATATATAACTTGAAGGGAATTCCCTTTCGTGGTGCAACCAAAACCGGTGGTGATGCTAAGTATTGCTTTATATCATCAAAAGCCTTCTGCTGATCGGCTCCCCACGTGAACTCCTGATGATCCTTCAGTTTTAGCAGTGGCGTAAAAGCTTGGATCCTACCAGACAGATTCGAGATAAATTGTCTTAAGTAGTTAATTTTGCCGATCAACTTTTGCAGCTCATTCTTGCATGTCGGAGGCTTTGTGTTTGCTATGGCGTCGACCCTTGTCTGGCTAACTTCAATACCTCTTTGATGAACCATGGCGAGGCGGCACCGACACGCCAAATGCACACTTCAAGGGATTCATTTTTAGCCCATGAACTCTTGTGTTTTGAAATACCTTTTCTAAATCAGCTAAATGTTGCCAGTCTTCCTTAGACTTGACAACCACGTCATCAATGTAAATTTCAACGATGTGGCCGATTAGATCGTGAAAAATCAAGTTCATGGCGCGTTGATAGGTGGCGCCTGCATTTTTTAAACCGAATGTCGTAACTGGCCATTCATACAACCCTATCGCGCCAGGGCACCTGAAGGCCATTTTGGGGATATCGGCTTCTGCCATAAATATCTGGTTATATCCAGTGTTCCCGTCAAGGAAAGTGATAATCTTATTACCTGAAGCAGCATCGATAAGCATATTGGCTATAGGCATCGGATATTCGTCTTTTGGAGTGGTTTTGTTCAAGTCTCTGAAATCCACACACACCCGAAGCTTTCCGTTCTTTTTCATGACAGGGACAATATTGGATACCCACTCGGCGTATCGGCAAGGTCTTATAAATTTGGCCTCCAGCAACCTTTCAATTTCTTCTTTTATCACACTGTACAATTCTGGATTAAAACGCCGAGGCGGTTGCTTATATGGCTGATACCCTGGTTTGATAGGCAGTCGATGTTCCACTAACTGTCGGCTTAATCCGGGCATCTCATAGTTTTCCCAAGCGAAACAATCCATGTACTCTCTAAGTATTTTGACCAACATATTTTTATATTCTATATATAAATTTGCACTCACAAACGTTAGCCTTTTCCTATCACCTTCTCCTATGTCGACTTCTTCAAGCATATCGGCTGAAGTGAAACCTTGCCCCAATTTTTCACTTTGGAAGTCCTCAATGGCTTCACACGAATTTATCACTTGCCGATAGCTTCTTGCTTTGTTTTGTAGAATTTGGATCATTTTTGACCCCATCTTCTTAGAACTTCATTTGCCCGATCAAATGTGCCTGGCTTCACACTGATCGGCATCAAACCCGACTTCCCAATGCATATAAAATCACAATCGTCTAGAGCTTTACCTGATATGCATTCTGCTTCTTCGTGCGGCCAATTCGCATCTGAACTAGCCATTGCAATATGAGCTGATGTATCGGCTGATACAACTTCAACCTCATCTCCGTTCCACTGTACCAGAAGTTGGTGCATTGTGGAGGGGATACAGCAATTGGCATGTATCCAATCTCGTCCTAGAAGTACACTGTAATTCCCTTTAGCTTCAATTACAAAGAATGCAGTCGGCAAAGTTTTACTTCCGACAGTCAGTTCTGTAACCATCACCCGTTTTGCTTCAGTAGGGTCACCTGTGAAGTCATTCAGCACCATGTTAGTTTTGATCAAGTCTTCATCAGTTTTGCCCAACTTTTTGCAAGTGGAGAGTGGCATTAAGTTCTGATGGCGCCCGATCAGCGAGCATCACGGATATCGGCTTTCCATTGATGTAACCCTTTAAGTACAGCGGCTTAAGATCTTGATGGGGATCTTGCGGTTTTCAAATACAACATCTGTGCTCCTAAGCATAGTTGAGCAAATGTATGTTTAGCCGATTGCATTTTAATTCGAACTCATTTGGTATGGTGAACACCATGTTGATATCCATGGGAGGAGTGTCATCTCGAATCATTGGTGACGACAAATCATCGAAGAATCCGACTCATAAATCGGCTTGTTGTTTTTTCCTCCACTCCTTTGTAACGAGTTTCACCGCCGCATGACTCATTAAGCGTTTGGTCCCTCTGTTTCTCTTCTTGGCTTCTCTCATCTCTTGCGTTCTTAGGCGTTGAAGCCGTCTGTTTTGTGATCGGCTAAGTCGATCGGGCACCACAGGTTTAGGTTCTAATGGCTTACGGATTTTGCCGACCAAGTTTTCCGTTGGCTCTTTTTCCTTGTCATGCTCTGGTGTGCCTAGTCTTTCTTTTATTGGCCTTCTATAAACTGGTTCGTTTTGTTCTGACATCGGCCTGAACAGGCGTTCTTTCACCAATCGTTTCGGCCAATCCTTTTGCGGGTAATGTTCCATGGGGCATGACCTTGCAGATGGTAGTGCCATACCCCTTTCCCAACAGAACCGCCAAAAAGGACATCTCTGGTGAGCTTTTTCTGCGTTGTCTGGCCGATACCAATTATTGGGCCGAGACATAGTGCTTGGCCGATATGATTCATCTGGTCGACGAAACTGCTGCTTCTGCCGATAGCTCATCCTTTCATATTTTTCAAGTAACTGCGAGAAGGTTGGCTTGGGCTTGAACGCTGGTTTTCGCGGTGGAGTCCTTTCAGCTTTGTACCATCGTCCGATTTGTAATTCCCCTTTTGGCTTCACAGTCCTAGAATTTTTCCCGTCTCGATCAGCTTCAATTTGAAGTGAGCCGATCTTTATCTTCAGTGTTTCTCCTTGTGAGCTTGACTCTATGTCGACTTGCCGCGCTACTCTGGGATTCTCGTCAACAATCTGCTTCCCTTTGCTGGAGCACTGGACCATGTTAATTGGGAAAGGGTTGACATCGACTTCCACGGCCGGCTCTTCTGCAAACTTGAGCCGACCATCTTCAATGGCGGCCTGTATCTGCTGCCGAAAGATATTGCAGTCGTTAGTGTTATGGGAAAAAGAATGATGCCACTTACGATGATCGCCGCTTCTTGATCTCATCGGTGAAGGTATGGTATGCCCTTGACGATCGTGTCGATTTTCTTGCAACAACATGTCGAATATGCGGTCGCACTTGGACACATCGAAAGCGTACTTAACTTCTGACTTACTCCTAGTCGGCTTGAGCCATGAATAGACAAGTGGTTTTTTAGAACCCTTTATCCATTCGGCTATATTTACATCTGCTTCATCTTCAGAAGTTTCACTTGAACTATATTCAACCATGTTTATTTTAGCTTTATCTTTCCCATTGCCATTTAATCTAATTTTATCTTTGAATTTTTTACTCAGATATCGGCTTTCCTGTGCCGACACACGATGAAGCAGGTGACTTAAATCAGTGAACTCCTGTCCAGCAAGTTTTTCTTTAAGTGGGGGAATTAACCCTTGAAAGACTAAATTGGCTAGTTGGTTATCGGGCAATACTACACTGAAGCAGCGATTTCGTACTTCTCTAAATCTCCTAATGTAATCTGAAGCCGACTTACCAAATTTTTGCCGGACAGCACTCAGGTCTGAAATTCTTAACTCTAAGCTACCAGAGAAAAAGTATTCATGAAATCGACTTTCTAAATCGTTCCAAAAATGGACCGAATTTGGAGGCAGATTGGTAAACCAGGTGAAGGCAGTCCCTGATAAAGACAAGGGAAAAAGCCTAATTTTTAGCCCATCGGACTGAGCTGCTTCACCACAATGAGCGATAAATCTTCCAACATGTTCTAAAGTGGTGACTAAATCATCCCCTGAAAATTTCGCAAAATCGGGAATCCTGAAGTTATGGGGATATGGCATGCGGTCAATGTAATCTGGGTACGGCTTTCTATAGCCGATGGTCTTTCCTTTGGGCTGTAAGCCAAATTGATCTCTTAAGACTATGGAAATTTGATCAGCCCAATTAATATTGTAAGCCGATGGAACACTAGGGTTTGGCCAATTATTTTGGGTAGCATCCTGCCCCCCGAGTGTAAACTCGGCCAGTCGGCTTGCTCTAGCCGATGGATACTGCTGTTGCCATGATTCGTATCCATCGGCTCGGCGATCGTAACCTCGTAATGGAACAAGCGGCTCGTGTATGTAACTACTTTATATGGGCGGATTTCTAACAGGTTAGTCCTTGAGGTTTATAATTTCCATTTAATTCAATCGGCCAAGGAGCCGACTGGACGTAGTGAGTCCCTGACGCTGATGGATCCAACTTTGCAGCGTCAGTATATGCATGGACATGAGTAACTGGACTCGGGCGGGGATTTGGTGGAGCCAACACGTGGGGTGGGTCGGCATTAGTGAGGTCTTTGGTGCGGCGCTTTGATCGTGTTGGCGTTTGGAGCCCTGAGAATATCTGAGTGCGTTGGGAGTGGGCGCAATGGGTCCATCAATCCCCGACGTAGCCAACTCTTGTGCAATCATTTTCGCTATTCTCTATCGCCGGCTTCAAGGTCGTGACCAAAGCCGATGATTGATTAATAATGCATGATGCAGTTGTTCAATCATAGCGGATAACTTCGGCTTGAGTGGCATGTATCGGCTTCTGGGGTTGATGTGGCGCCGGCCGCCAAGCGGATTCAGCGTTGGAAGTGCCATCTTCTGCGTGACTCCCGTCGGGTTTATGATAGCAACCCAACATCAATTCCTCCAAGGCAGCTTTCCGATCTTGATCTCCTTGCGCTGCTCTGGAGTTAAATCGTCCAAAGTGGGGACGATTATGGCTTCGGTGTTTACGTCGGATGGTGCGACAGATTTACCTGCAGTCATCTTGTCGATCGTGATCCCACCGGGCGTGCAAAAAATGTGTTGGCACCAAAAACATGAAGTGGGTTTTCAGCCTCAACACACCGGACGAACGCCGGGTTCTGTTTTGCGCGAGCGTGCCAATCAATTTGACCCTACAATCGATAAGGGAAGTGATGTGAAATTCGATCAAGCCGATCCTTGAAGCGAATCGGCTAAGAATCAAGAATCGGCCAGAAAAAACCGATTAGAAGGGTAACTAGATTAGCCGATTAAGACTAATCCGAGATAAAAGGTAGATCGATTACGAAAAGGCGATGCGCAACAAGGCGAACAAATCAAACCTGAAAAAAAGCCAATGACGATCAAACAATCGGCGATCGCAACTTTATTTGATCGATGTCGACTTACGGAGGAAAGATTACAATGCTAAAAAGGCTAACTACGAAATCAAAAGCTGGTAGATGTGTTGATTGTTGTGGATGCCCTCCCAAGCAAAACCTTAAGCGCACCTTATATACTCATCGGCCGATCCGAGTCCGGATACAATCGTTGGTCTAGTCCGAATCGGATATAGTTTCCTTATTGGACTCTGCTTCCATATATTGTCCGTACGTCATCTGGATTTCCTAATAATGCCTTCGTGCTTTATCCAAACTCGAGTTCTTCTGCCAATTCCTTTCGTAGTTTCCAAAAATTGGTGCAAACACATGCACGTAGAGAAAAATGTCTGTGACAGCGTGATTGGTCTCTTACTCAACATTAAGGGTAAAACAAAGGATGGTATCAACGCACGGCTTGACTTGGTCGATATGGGCATAAGACCTGAGTTAGCACCGAAAGAGACTGATAAAGGCCATACGTACTTGGAACCCGCTTGTTATACTCTGTCAAAGGCCGAAAGAACTGAACTGTACTAGTGCTTGCATGGTGTTAAAGTTCCGTCCGGTTACTCCTCCAACATGAAGAGACTTGTTTCGTTGGAAGATTTGAAATTAACCGGCATGAAGTCTCATGATTGTCATGTGCTGATGACACAGATGCTCCCTGTCGCGATTAGAAATATTTTGCCGGTCAAGGTCCGAGAGACAATCACTAGGCTGTGTTATTTCTTTAACACAATCGCTCAGAAGGTCATCGATCCTGAAGGACTAGATGCTCTGCAAGCTGAGGTGGTGATGACTCTATGTAATCTTGAGATATATTTCCCTCCATCATTTTTCGATATCATGGTCCATCTCATTGTTCACCTTGTGACAGAGATAAAGATATGCGGGCCAGTGTTGCTACGTAGCATGTACCCGTTCAAGAGGTACATGGGAATTCTCACGTCTTACGTACGGAATCGATCTCGTTCGGAGGGTAGCATTGTCGAAGGTTATGCAACAAAAGAGGCCGTTGAGTTCTGCGTCGATTACATGGCCCAGGTCGAACCGATAGGTGTGCCTCGAGCTCGCCATGAGGGGGCCCATTTCACGATTTTGCAACACATGGCTATAGTGTCCGCCTATATCGTCGAGCACAAGCAATGGCTAAGGCAAGAGAATCCAACACGGCAGGAGTCTTGGATCACGAGACAGCATAACCTTCAATTCAACAAATGGTTGAAGGAGCGACCTATCATTGGGAGCTCGTCAGATGACACACTGACATGGCTGGCAAAAGGACCAACTTTTACGGTTGTCACATGGAAAGGATATGACTTAAATGGGTACACATTTTACACGAGAGATCAGGATATGAAGAGCACAAACCGAGCAGTGAGTCCGCATAGATGCATTCAATAATACATTTGGGTTGACGAGGAGCTCCTATTATGGGTTCATAGAGGAGATATGGGAGCTCGACTACGTGCTTTTCAAGATTCCCTATTTGGTGCCGTTGGGTCCACCTCCAAAGACGTGAAGGTTGACAAGAATGGCATCACTCTGTGGACCTCGAATGTGTCGAATGCCAAGATGAACCATTCGTACTTCGCTAACCAAGTTGTTCAAGTCTTCTATGTAACCAGGCCGTCCAACAAGAAGCGCCACGTAGTTCTTCAGGAAAAAGGAGAATTGTCGAAGTTGAGAATGTAGTAGATGAGGAAGAGTACAATCAATTTGATGAGTTGCCACCTATTGGAAATGACATCACGGTCCCGGAAGAACAACATGAGGAAGCAAGCTACACGTGTCGATCATCATGAAGGGCTAATTTTCATACAAAAGAATAAGCATGTGGTGGAGTAGTTATGAGAAGGGTGCATTGTCATCATGTTTACTAATTTTCATGTGTAATAATATTACATTAATGCTATTGTAAAGATGATACGACCCATCATGCTTTGTACATATGATTGTGATGATCTTTGTAAGTAGCTTGTGAAGCATCTGAATTATGTATATAGGATTGTGATGATCTTTGTAAGTAGCGTGTGAAGCATCTGGATTGATGGAAAAGATGCGAGTATAAGAGCAGGTATTTATTCCTTAATATCAATATGATTCCAAATACATGATTCAAAGATGGCAAAGACATAATTGATGAGAAGAAATAAATGATGTAGACTATGGCAAACAAGAACAGAATCATGTCTACTTTGGCAATATGGAAATAGTTGTATGTGATTGCTCTCAGATTTGAGGGTTTGAATTAAGGATTAGAATCTCCACTTCAATCACAAATGGGCAAACAATTTATTGAGTGAATAAGGCCTCAAACCCTTACCACCTTAAACATGCACATCAAGAATTGATAATAATAAGATTCACTGAAATTAAGGTTCTTACTGAAAACTACTGAATAAATATTCACTGATCACAAACAAGAGACTGAACTGAACAAGAATCGATCTTCAACCTCACAGTGAATGTCAGTGAAAAGTATATATCACAGACGGTTCTATAACATAACGATGCATGATGTTAATTATCCTGAGCGGTTCTATTTTATAAGCATGCAGGATAACTTGACATCCTGAGCGGTTCTATTATATAACTATCTGTGATAACTTAACATCACAGACTGTTATGTCATAGAATCGTCTATGATAACTACATCACAGATGGTTCTCTTTTATAACCGTTTGTGATGTCATCTCCTATATATATCTCCCGCGCGCAGACCTCATTCACAGCGCGCCAAACCCTAACCCTCTGTGATATTTCGTCTCCCACGGCGGCCTCCCCCTTGGCGTACGTGCTTCCACGGTGGTCTCCCCCTCTCGGCGTCCTCCCTCTCTGCGTCCTCCCCGGCGTACGTGCTTCCTCGGTGGCCTCCCCCTCTCGGCGTCCTCCCTCTCTGCGTCCTCCCCGCCGTACGTGCTTCCTCGGCGGCCTCCCCCTCTCGGCGTCCTCCCCAGCATCGACCTCCCCCTCGTTGTCCTCTTCGGCATCGACCTCACCCACGTTGTCCTCCCCCTGTTGTATGTTTTCCAGTACTGCACTTGTTTCTTAAGTCTTGCTGGCTGAAAGGGAGGTATTGCTCTATGATGATCTAGGGTTTATATGAGTAGAACATTTATTCTGTGGTCTGGGCCTTGAACTGGTAGACATACATGCTAGGAAGTATGTTCTGGTAGCTTCTAAATCTGTGATTTAAGTCTGGTTGTGCCGAAGTAAGTTCTGCTGGTTGCTTCTGTCATTGTTGTGATGTTCCAGTTGCTAGGAGTTAGGGAAGTCAGGTGGTCATGTCCTTATGTGGCTGTTTGAATGTCTTCTGTGTTTCTAGTCTTGGAGCTGGGCTCCCAGGAGGTTAGTTGAAGCGGTATGTTGAGTTTCTGAGTTGATGTTGATGGATTTGTGTGGGCTCAAGCTGTTTTCTTGTTTGATAATGGCGGGGCATCTAGTTTAGATGTCTGTTGTAGCTACTTATGCGAACTTGGTTGATTCTGATTCGGTTAAATAAGTTAGCTTTGATTGAATTATGCTCTGATCCATAAGTCGAAACAATGAACTTTCTTTAAATAAAACTTCATTGTGCATGTTAAGGTGGTAAGGGTTCAAGGCCCGATTCATTGAATAAGTTATTAATCCATTTGTGATTGAGGGGAAGATTCTAATCTTCATTCAAACCCAACAATCTGAGAGCAATCTTAAATAATTACCTCCACATTGTCATAGTAATCATGATTCATTATATAAATGACATATTATTGCCTTTTTGTGACATGTTGCCATATGTGTCATTTCGAATGATCATGAATCATATTGTTGCCTCATGTTAATATCTTATACCATCTGAAATATGTATTCTTACGCATGTGCTTTGTGTGGATGTCCTAGTTTTAGGGAGGTGCTTAGAAATTTTATTAAGTTCAACAACCTCCTAGTTAAGCTTGTTTTGCTAAAATTCTCCGGTGTTTTGTAATTATTTTGCTTGAGGTGTAACATTAGGGACACGTGGGGTGCCGGGTGCTATTTTGAAGTATTGGATGGTTAGCTAGTTCTTTTAAAAGGCTAATAACAAGCCATGGTATCCTAAACTTATTCACTCTAATTTGATTTTATTTGTTCTTCTCTTTTAGTTACTTTGAAACTATTTTAACTTACAAAGAAGATGTAGTCCTCTAATCCATAAATGCGAAGGAAATGATGTGCCCACAAAAGAAAAATCGACCCGCGCTGCAAGAGGACCAAACAAAAGGCCAAAAAAGGCAGCGAATGCATTTCAGAATTTGTGCGGGATAGTAGCACGGGAACAAGTTCCGATCACGCTATCTTCCTGGAGGTTGCTGACTATTGAGACTCGCAATGCCTTGCTGATGGAAATTCTTTCATCATTCGACATTCCAAAAGAATCCACTCCCCTAGTGCGACGGTATGCACTGCTAGTGGCAGGAAAGGCATGGAAGACCTTCAAGCACACGCTTTTCATAGACTACATCAAGAAGGATATGGTTCCATACTCTAAGTATGGGTTCATTGATGAGGACACGTGGCGGCGTTTTGTTGAGATGAAGACGATAGACGAATTCGTGCGTCAAAGTGAAGCAAACAGGGCCTTGCAGGCAAGGAACACTCACCCCCACAGTCTCGGCACTCACGGCTCTGCGGGAAGAGAGCGCAATGGGACGGGGAGGGCGAGGAGGTATCTCGCCATTTGCATCGATCACGAGATCAGCGTGCGAGAGGCCGACTAAGAGCGAGTCGGCCGCCACGTCCTCATAGCCGTCTCCTTTGTAAACCCCGGACGAGGAAATGCATAGCAGCAGTAATATATAAATTGAACTACCAATTTTACGTAATTAGTCCATGACTTCATAAGTGAAATAACTTGTTGGGATCTTGCGGTAGCGTTGAGTACACAATCAGGCGATGGCTCTTTTTGCGAGACAGGAAGAAAGATGCTGCTTGTCCATGGCCTTGGGAAACAAGGAACACCACAGTCGTACCACGAGGCAAAGGGTTTTTGTTCCATGGAAAACTGGATTCCCGACGACTTGGACAAATACCGAAATAAGAAGAGAACTAAAGCCGAGCGCGAGTCAAAGCTTATAAAGAATTTGGAGGAGAAGTTGAGAGAGAGTTGAGAGAAAAGTTGAGGGGAGGCGAGAGAAGAATTTTATGATATGATAAGAAGCCTCGAGGAAAGGCTCAACAATCAAGAAAGAAATCTTGCACAAGCCCGAAGTATATGCGCAAGTCAGCCCCTTGCCCATAAGAGCAGTTTGTGCATCCGCGCCCTAACATAGATGAACATAAGCGGGAATTATTCAGTATGTGACATTAAGGTGGCCACGCGGTGCAATCTCCAAGTGAGAATTAGCAATGGCACCGTTCCTCTTACGGCTGCTTGGGGCATCGCGTATCCATCCACTAAGGGGACCATGGTGCACGGTACCATGATAGCGACGAGTTTCACCAAGGTCAATGTGGACGGGGTATTTGATAGTTTCAAGATTGTCGATCTCTGAAGCCGTAAGCAGCGAGATCGTGGCGGGGATGCCATTGGCACATTCATCCAATGGCCTAGCGGCGACATCTCCTCGTGCGTCCCTTACGTCATGCAACAACCATAGCGATCCGATTAGCCTATTGTATCTGATCAGTTGGCTACTAAATCAGCAGTCGTAGCCCAGACTCCACTTGATGTACATAATGTTGACTTCTTTCCTGCCCATTCCTCTCCCGTGAAGGCTTCATACAATACAAAGAAAGGCAAGGACAAACAGATGAAAGAAAGGCAAGAACAAATCGACTATCCATCTGCTGAGTTGGCTAAAAAATACAAGCTAGGAGAGCCGTTACTAATGAAAGGCAGCGTAACTTCACTTAGTATATCTTGCCAACAATTGCATTTTTGGTACACCCAATAAGCTGGAAAGCCAGAGCATGAACGTACAACAAGTATCATGGTTAAGTTCAAGTACGAACATCTATTCAACGAGTCAGCGGGGGGCTTCTTCTCAGTCGATTTTCTGGACTTGTTCCATCTCTACAACCTTGATGCCCTCGACGCCGCACTCTTGAGATGCTGGACATTGCTCTAATCTGCTGCATGCTGCCGCCACCATTGTCCAACACCACAGCCATCACCCAGCATATGCTGGTGCTGCTTCGCTCTAGCTACTACTCTAGTACCTTGCTCTTCTTGATGTGTGCTGTGCTTGGTGTGCTTCTCCTGCATTCATGCTCTATGCTGCCGCTACTAGATAGGAGATGCCGCAAACATCCGCAGCAAGCCATCGGGAAGACAGAAGAAAGCCAGTAGGAGGAAGGGAGGAAGGCAATTTGAAGAGATAAGAAAGGAAGAAGGCAAGGTAAGCTAAGACCAGGAGGGCTACTGCAGTGAGGAAAGAAGAAGAAGAAGACCAAGGCAGGAGAGAGAAGTAAGGTAGAAGAAGGAAGAGAAGACGAGATCGCCACTGCCATCACCATAGGTTTCAATCTTCGTGCCCTATGTAATGACCCTAAATTCTTTCCTTTGCCTAGTTCATCAATTATTTGTATCTGTGTATGGTGAAAGCTCCACTTCTTTGGTGCAAATGCCTCAAAACATTAGTCTCTTATAGGATGATGTGATGCTCAAATTCAATGCATATTCAAAATATACTACTTTCGGTGGATAATTGTGGAACAAAGCATGAAAATAATAAAATAAATGTTTTCCCTTAAATCAAATTACTCTATAAGAATCTCATCCAAAAAGCACAAACTTTTAATTTATGTTCTATCATTTGATATACTGATTGCATGTAGATTGGCTTTTGGCTATGCCTATGCCACATATGACCGCTACAAGATTGTTGAATTGAACAAACTTGAGACCGAATAGCTTATATTTTGGTGTCAGTATTGGTAAGGTGGTTCTTTCCATTCTAGATCACAAGTTCAAAACATTAGACAAGATGATAATCTTACAAATTTTGTTGTCTCTTGAGTCTAGGATTTTAGTTGATCTTATGATGGTTTTGGAGAGATTTGGAGATTTTACAATATCATGGTAGGACTGCTAAAGGTTGCATTTTTTCATTAGTTCTTTTTGATAGTCTCTAACATTAGTTGCATCATGCAAGTGCTTATGCTGAAGGCTACCATTTTACTCAGAAGCAAAGCTAATGTTCTTTATATACTTTTGGTGTCGTAAGACAAAGGTACTCGATTTGTCTCTTGCACCTTCCATTTTATAGGTTTTACTATACATTGGATTGATGTGTGCTTTCATTGTAGGAAACTACCTACATTTATGGGACTTTCTTTACGCCATATATATTTGCATTAATATGTTCGTCTGACCCCGCTGAGAGGAGCAGGATTAAGCGTCGGGCGAGTTCATACAAGCTCGTAGACGGTAAGTGTCAACATTTATGATCGGCAATAAAGAAGAGAGAGCGGGGCAAGGCGGAAGATTTGAGCTTGATGGTAACACAAGACACAAGAAGATTTATCCAGGTTCGGGCTCTCCAATGGAGATAATACCCTAGTCCTGCGTTCGGTGTTTCTGGTGTATATGGGTGTGTGTTCTTTCTTACAAGTTCTCTCTTATCGATTTTTACTCTTCCCTCTTTCTCTCCAAGCTCCCTTCCTCTTTATACATCAGAGGAGGGCGCCTGTGTACAGCAGCGGAAGTTGTTGAAGCGTAGTAGGGGTAGTTGGGCATAGAGGAGAGACTATCCTGTAGCTGGCCAACCATGTACAGCGGCATGCAAGCGCAGAGCCGCCCTTCGTAGAGGGTCTGATGCTGCCCACCTAACCTATCAGTTCCTTCTCCCAGTCTTTTTCTCTGCTGCATACGACTGGACCTTCTGGAAGGTCCTTCTTTAGTCCGTCCGGCCTAGCCCGTCCTCTCGAGGTGATCTGACGGCCCCTCAAGCAAGTACCCTAGGCCCATGTATTCCACAGTAAGCTTTATCATTGGAGTGTCTCTGGAGTCCTAACAAAATGCGTCACCACAGAGGAAGGTAAGTACCTGTTAAACAACATCCACTCGGGCCTCTATGGAGTGCATTCTTCTTTCAAGAAGATGGTCGGTAAGGCCTTCCACATGGGATTCTATTGGCCAACGGCGCTTCAGGATGCTCGTGACATCATTCGCGCCTGTCGGGCCTGCCAATTCCATGCTCGAAAGTCACGTCAACCTGCCTATGCAATCTAGACCATCCAGCTCGCTTGGCCCTTCTCAACGTGAGGGATGGATATCCTCGGTCCTTTCCCTCAAGCGGTCAGTGGAAAGAAGTTCTTGTTCATCGCCATCGACACCTTCACTAAGTGGATCGAGGCCGAACCAGTTTTGACCATTACAGCTCGTGCGGCTGTCAAGTTCTTCCGCTTGTTCGCGGTCACAAGGTATGGAGTTCCATACAGAATTATTACTGACAATGGAACGTAGTTTACCAGTGAACTGTTCCAGAAATATTGTGAGGACATTAGCACCAAAGTATGTTATGCTTCGGTAAGCCATCCGCAAAGTAATGGAGCAGTAGAACGCGCCAACAAACAGATCGTTCAAGGCGTCAAGAAACGAATATCAGATGAGCTCAAATGACACGGCAAGACCTGGGTGGACGAACTTCCCACTGTCTTATGGTCTATTCGTACCATGGTTAGTCGAGCAACAAGGTCCACACCCTTCCGGTTTGTATTCGGTACCAAAGCCGTCCTGCCTCCAGTGGTCACGCTAGGCTCTGCTAGGGTCAGTTTGGTCGACCAAGTCGACTTCGAGCAAGAACGGTCCCTTGACCTTACCCTGGCAGAAGAAGTAAGATGCCGTGCACTGCTACGATCAGTGTATTACCTGCAAGCTCTTCGCAGACATGTGTCTCGGTCGGTACGACCTAGAGAGCTCCTTGTTGGGGACCTAGCCCTAAGATGAATTCAGGGCTCATCCAATGCCAACACGTTATCCCCGCGGTGGGAGGGCCCCTATAGAGTTGTTTCAATAGATTGCACGGGGGCTTACCGGCTAGAGATGCCCGATGGTAGAGAGCTCTCGAGACCAACTTCATAAATTCTATGTGTAACACCTTCGTCTCAAACTTTAATAAAGTTTATTATCCATTTGCTATGTTGGTCCTTGCGTTCTTTCTTTCTTTCATATCTCGTACTGGGCTTAAGTCTGTGATTTTTTCTGAATCAGACCTGCGTATAAGTGCTTTGGATCTAGACCCAAATGTTGTAAGCTTGAAATTTACCCTCAGGGGTCGAGCTACTTGTAAGCTGAATATCTTTGCATCCCAGCTTGTCGGGACCCGGATATGCAAATCTGAAACCCTCTGTGTATTCTGCACTAGTCTAGGATCACGCTAGTGCACACAGTGGAAACATAGATGACATATCATTCCATACATCGAAATAACTAAGAAGAAGCAAATTATTATTAAATAAAGCGAGCGACCTTATGGTCAAGGTTCATACACCAATGCCTCTTGGCTTAAGAAACAAATAAAACTGTTGCAGCGGAAATAAGATAACTTGGGCCATTCGACATGCCACAGGCAATCATCTGGGGAAATGCCTTCCTAGTCGACGTAGTCTTCATAGTACTCCTCTTGATATTCATTACGGTCCTTCCTCGGCAAAATTGAACAACAAGGGCGTAAAGCGTGAGTACAAAACGTACTCGACAAGCCGTAGGAAATGATGCAATATATTCATGCGCTTGTGACTTGACAAAGGATAGTCATATGGTTCATTTGCGAAAGCAATAACTTGAATTGAAATCTGATAAATAGATTGAAAGCATATTGATGAAAACAATAATAAATAACTGGTAAATCAATGGTAGACAACATGAACAGAATGGCGAGGCATCACCCTACATCATTCGAAACAAGTATCAACCACACAATTCAACAGTATAGCTTGAGACAACAAAACAACAGTGAACTCCCCATTCACATTCCAACAATTTCACATTTTAAGAAACACTCTATACCCCGTGTGAAATCCCCGGGCTTGTCCATGACTGCGGACACGGCTATTCGAATAGTTTTACACTCTGCAGAGTTTGTACAGCTTTACCCACAAGACATGATCATCCCTTAGTGCCAAGCGCTACAAACACACTTTCTTTGGTGTGTCGGCAGAGAGATCACTATAAAGCCTTTACAATGCATGTCTAAACCCAGTACTGCCCTCTAAGATTTCGCCCCTCGGGGCCCCCTCTTGAGCCATGTGAGTCTATCCGTCCATCCCGGAACCTACACCAACAATTGGCAGTACTCAAGACTAGACATAGCAAATTAATCAGCTAGGTCCGTCCCATACCGGACTTGTGGTTGCACAGTTAGGCCTAGTTCAATGGCGCACAAGATTAAGTCCTTAAGTTTTCTCAGGCAAGACAGCCACATCCCAATGCGCTAGACAGCACCCCTTTACTGCACGATCACTTGCCCGAGGGAAAATATTTTGTTCAACCAAGACCAATGGCATCCCCTACCATGGTACACCAAGTTTTACAACAGTGGCCAACAGCCACAATTCAATATCTCATTAAATCAAGATTAACATTAATTCATATGTGACAAGAATCCCAACGTACGACTAAGCAGGTCTAAGCATAGCTACGATAACCCAATGTTGGTATTATGATTATGTCCAACTAGTAATGTCCCAACCTAAGGTTAACAATGGATACATGGCACTCCAATAATCAAGGTGGAATAATGGCAATGAGGTGAATAGCTACTCCCATAAACTAGCAATGATACACAAATAGCATGCAATTGTACAAAATAAAATAATTTCACAAACATAAGTTCAACATGATTAAAGGTTATGACTTGCCTTGCTGATCAAGCGCTGAATCTTGGTCCTCAAAATCTCCGTTTGCTCCTTCGGGGTTCGCGTCTACCGGAAAATAAAGCAACAAAACTAAATAAATACAAAACAGAGAACCAAACAAGCTCAAAACTGAAAATAAATGGCTCTGGAAGGTAGAGCTTGATTTTACAAAAATTTAGAAATTTGAATTGCTCCAATCGGAGTTCGTATGAGCGAGAACGGGCTTTTCGAATTTTCGTCGGGAAAGAAAATTGAGGAAAAGAAATGAAATCGCACTGTAGCGATGCTACAGTACTCGACGCGATGCTACAGTGCTCGCCATGGCTGCTTCGGCAGAGGCAGTAGGGCTACAGTTGTGCCAGTGAGGGAGGAGATGGAGAGGTTGAGGAAAGGGAGCACCGAAAAGATCTCGACGTCGCGAATCCAACGGTGGTGCTGGAATTTGCAGAAGATGATCAGAGTGCCCGCAATCGACGCCGGAAGCGACGAACAACCCGACGAGCAAACTCGAAATTCGGAGTCAATCTGCAATGAAAATCAAATCCGATTGAATGGTTGTGATCACAGAGGCAAGGCGCACGAAGTGACGCGGTTGGTTTACCTAGAACCTCACCGGAGCAAAAGATGGCTCGTCGGTGTCTTTGGAGTACGCCGAGCGACGGTTTTTGAGAGTTTTGTAGAGACAAACAGTACTAGATCAATGAGGATAGGTGAGCATGGGGTAGAGGACATCAATACACAACTTTTGAGTACTCACACGCCCGGTGGGGGTGGAGAAACGCCCGCGATAATGGCCAAGCAATGAATTACCATTAGGGGTTAATTGCAGCCGTTTCACTTGGATTAAGGACAGGTAACAGCAGGGGAATGAATCCTCACATCATTATCTTCATAATGCTTCAGATCCCATGCATTTTGGTCGACTTTGGAGGAAGTTATGGGTGATTGATGATTTGCTTGCTATGGAGGGAAGAGAGACGAGGACAAGTCTATGGAAGATGAACAGTAGCACGCGAGGAGAGAGAAAAAGGAAGGAAAAAGAAAAGAGAGAAGAAGAAAAAGAAAAAGGTCCGGGTGAGGAAAAATGGGCCGAATAGGGACGGGCTGGCGGGGAATAGGAATGGGCCGGCGAAGGATTTGGCCCGATCAGATTTTTGAGAATTAAAAATATTTTCTGAATTAAATAAATTCTAGAAATTTAAATAATACTGAATAAATTCAAATAAATAGCAAATAAATTCAAAAAAATCTCCAAAAATACATAAAAATTCCTTGGAGCACAAGGAACCCAATAAAAACTAAAAACCTTTAGTTTGATGCATGGATTAATCAAATTAAATCTTTTCATTATTTAGAAAATTCAAATTAAGCTTTAATTAATTCAAGAAAATGCAAATGCTTTATTTTCAATTTTTAAACATTCCAAAACTCCAAATTTTGGGATGTTACACAGCTCCTCCTACGTCAGGGTTCAAACCAAGTCCACATTTGGGACCGGCGAACAAGCACGAGTCGTGGTCGAGATTCGAGGATCTAATCTAAAAATGATATTAATACTTTGGGGGCTAAGTCTCTTCCTTATACGCCTATGTTGTGCTTAGCTGTTTCCCCTGTGGACACTTTCACTCTGATGAATCGACAATTTTAAATCGGCCAAGAACCGTCGAAAATAAGCCTAAAACCAAGCGAAAATACTTGTTTTTAAATGGATTGGTAACTAAAATTGGCCGACGACAATGAATAGACGAAAATCAACAAAATTTCGCGACTCTGAAAAAATCCATCAATTTTAAATCGGCCTAATAAAGCCGATTTAAAATACGATCGTCCACGACCGACGAGGCGGTGGCGTGGACCCGAGATATTTTAAATCGGCACGAAGTTCGGTAAGCGAAAATCAATCCATTTGCGTCGACCTAATATAGCCGACGAAAATGTAGGGCATCACGACTGACGGGGGCGAGCTGACGTGGATCCAGTTATTTTCGTCGGCTATAAGTTTAGCCGACGAAAATAATGGTTCTTTTTTCGGCAGTCTATATTTGGGCCGACGAAAATGCGTGATCCCATTTACGGTAGCCTCTATGTGGGCCGACGAAAATAGATGGGTGCAGCAAAGGAATAAAATTCAGAATTCATTTGATCCATACAAACCACATCACAATATATACGAACCAGATCACAATATATAGAAACCAGAATTCTATTGATCCATATCACAAACAAGATAGCATAAATGCACAAACGAACAAACATACATGCAATCCGACATTACACAAACAGATTTCCAATCCACTCTCGCACAAGTCGACAATATCAAAATGTCACCAAGCAAATCCTAACAGTGTGAAACAAACCAACAAAAAGAAAGACTAACTAGAGCCTCCACCTAAGTTTAGGACATCATCAAATTGCTCATTCACTGGAGGAGGTATACTATTGTCGCCAGCACTTTGTGACCCATCACCTCCTACTGAGCCTGCAGTCGAGCCATCCGTCCCCTACAACATATAAGGAGAGAATTTAAAAATGCATAATTGTCAAAAGATAGCAGAGGAGGATAATTTATGAGATGGGATTAACATGAATTTGACACTATCATGAAAGTTAAAATAACAACAACTTTTTGCTCTAGCACTAAAATAAACAACAACTTTTTGCTCTAGCACTAAAATAACTAATTTTTTTCCTTGACAATGATACCAAAGATACCTGATACTCTTCTGCACCACATAACAGGTAGCAGAACCCAGGATTTTCTTGTTACGGGAAGATATAGGTGTACTACAGCAGGGTCTAAGGTAACCTTCGCTTTTAAGAAGATGAATCGTTACATATCTTGCATTGAAATGATTATCTAGAGCCTAGAATGAGAAAATGCTGAAACATTGGTAAGGAACTTATATTCAGGTCCTAGCATTAAGATGAACATAACAGCATCTGAATAAAGCATCTAAAGAAACCGAATCAAATACTCAGCTTCCAAACAAAAAATTGGTTTCCAGTAATCCAATTAAGCATAGGAATCTTAGAAGTTAGAAGTGATATCTTGTGAGCATCTAGAAACTACCACCAAGCAGGTAAAGCCAATATATGTCACCAGACAAAAACATAATCATGAAGGAAGTAAAAACAGGAAGCTAATACTAGAAAAAGAACTGCATCCGAGCTTGCATAGTAGCTTTAATTAATTTCTAATCAAGAAAAACTTGCGACTCAATTGTGGTTGAATGAAATGATTGAGAGTGACATAGACATCATCAATTCAGTCAAATCATGATGAGCCTTATAGTCCATTGTATGAATTGTAATTTGTACTCAACATGTACAAAATCAGCAAAATTTTAAGTGATAAATGAAGAAAAGCAGGTCCTCATTCGGAGGGGGAGCAGGGGACATGACACCAGAATTCTATTGTGCAGGAAGGCATACTGAAAGCGGCAAATGAAATCCTTCAAGCAAAGGTAACACTAGACATAAATTTTGTATTATTTGCATGGAAAATTTCGATGATTAACCTTACATAATTGACAAACGACACTTTTATATAAGGTTAGCACAAACTACAAACCCAAATTTGAAATACACATTTAGGAGGGGAAAATACCAAATTTGGCCACTAAATTTAGGCTTCAAATTTCTCAAGGCAGCAGCTAGCAAAACAAACCCTTCATTTGTAGGACAAGTCCAAATAACACCTTCTATTATATAACTTACACATCATATTTTTTTAAAAGAAAAGGGTACAAACATGCTCTCAATCTTTGTTGGTTCTCCATATTCAACACAACCAGTTACCAATGAAAATGGCTTCTTTTCCATCTAGTTTGCAAACTACCTTTGTCGTTGTTATTGAACAACCCATATGAATTGAACTATTGAACTGTACTGTATTTTTATCCATCAGTTTATCATTCAGAGTGCAAACTGTATTGAACCATAAACATTGTGTAGCAGTATAGTCACAGAGTGGAGTTCATATCCTGGCCGTGCAAATCCTCTACATTGTTTGACTGAACCATAAAAAGGAAAATCACACAAACAATCACAATCCTATGTTTTGCTTGCCCTTTACCCGACCATCTATTGCATACTAAGTAGTGTTAATCTGGATGCCTATTCACAGCAATTCAACAACCCATAATGCATACAAAGCTGAGACATCGGTATAATCACTCAAACTATACAAGAATATCATATTTTTATAATAGAACAATCTTGGAAAATATAGTACCATAGATAGTGCGGTCATAAATGTAGGAAAAATGGAGCGAAATCTTTGGAAGATTGAAGGGTTTTCCAAAAGCAGCAGACATACACTCTGTGGAATAATTGCACATAATCAATTTGAAAGCATCTTAGTCTTACTCATATCACTAATTGTATGCAGTATGGAAATGAACTTACATTCATTTGTGAGTGCGAGCATATATGGATTCTTGTTGTTGCCTCATGAATTCTTGTTCTTTGGGCTATCATATCGCGATGTTGAGCCAATTGAGCGCGTTGTTGTCTCAACTCATCTGCATCCCGAGCCTCACGAGCAGCACGTGCACTACTTGTGGAAGTCCGAGGCGCCCTTGTCAAGTCTCGAGTTGCAGATGAATCAACGAAGCCATTGAACATGGAAAACCTCCATGACTCTTTCCACCGCCGCTCCTATACAAAGCGGCGGCGTCAACGTCTTCCTCCCTCGATTGCGATCCTCACCATGGGTTGGGCCATCTCATCTCCATATCTAGCTGCGATGCATACGAGTTACATTGAGAAAAGCAATAACTTAACACGATAAAGAAAGGCAATTGACTAACCAAAGTGTCCGTAAGCCCTCTGGTACGCAAAGTTGATCCGGTGCGTGAAGTCGCTCCCCTTGTGCCCATAGCGTAAGTTTCAATCGCACTTGGTCTCCTCCCAAGTCGAGCTTCTGTAATCATGTTAATCGCTACTACGCCGATCATAAAGAAAATGAATTATTAACATAGCATGATAAGCGTGCGATTAAACAGCTAGAGCGAACATGACCATCGGCACCATATGTATGAACAACACTTGAGCCCGACTCTCGATTCACTCTCTTGCTATTCGACTTTGCAATGAGCGCTTGAAGCCCGATTACTCGAGAAAGTGCCGACCATGCATCGGGCATGCATTAAACCTACAATGTTAGCGGTTAAATTAAGCAACTATTCAATGGCGCAATCTGAAATAAACACAATTCATATGACTAACCATTTCGGTGAACTGCATGTACTCATTAGCTTGAAGGTAGATTTTTTAAGAACCAAGTTTTTATTCATTTCCTCTCCACGATGCCTCTTGCGGTATGCACTCACCGCTTCTTGAGCGAGCATTGGACATCATATCTTTTACTACCTTCGTGAGCGACATTCTCAAACACACGTTTGGAATGTGCTCCACTCCTCCTCTTCCCCTCTATCAGCGATACCTCTCCTACAATACAAGTAAATGTATTAGTTCTGGTGACAAAAAGCAGAAAAACTAACTTGATGACCATGATTTGAAAAGGTTTACCCAGAAATCAGTCCACACCCTCTGTGCTGCTGTCCGTCCATTATTGTCTACTGTCACCTTATAGTGTTCCCACTTCAAAGCTGATAGGGACACACCGTTGATCTCAACCAATCCAGGGTAATGGTACCGACAAAGAGAGCCCAATGTGGCATTAACCTACCTTGTCCTACTTGTCCCCGTGAAAGAAGGATCATCCCATGACCTGCAACCAATATATTTGCACAATCAAACATATGTATACAAGGTTAAATAAATTGTAATCATTACTAACCTATCACCAATTGGTCTTATCTGTTTACGGAGTTGTCGATTTTCATGTCATGGAGGAACACCGCTTACTCCTCTATACCTAAAAATATAAATTTTATATCCATATGAAGTTACTTAGCGAGACAAAACATTCAACAAAAGTAAGTTATAATAAAAAATAAAACCTGAAGACCGGTCCATTCGCACCATCCTCTGCCTCATCCTCCGCTATGTCTCCACCTTCCTCTGCCTCATCCTCTCCATTGTCGTCCCCTGGTCTTTGCTCCTCATCATTCTCTTCTAGTACTTGCTCCTGAGCCTCTCTCAGACAACTCTCCAATTGTCGCCTCCTGCTTTCATGAGAGGTACTTCCTTTGAAAATGCTAGTGGCGCCTTTTGAAGATGAAGAGCCATCGTTCTTCGAAGATGAAGACCCAGTCTTCTTTGATCTCGAACGGTGTAAAAATGAATTCATCCTACATAACAAATGAAATATTAGAACATAGACATAAAATATAAATATGTAAACATTAGAAATGCAATATATATATGAACATTAGAAATGCAATATATATATGAACATGAAAAATGCAATATATATATGAACATGAAAAATGCAATAATTACTTGTTGTATTCGATCGTCCATGTTTTCTCTTCCTAACTTTCCGTACAGGACTGTCTTCCTCGCTTCGCATGTCACCAACTAAATCATCGAGTTGTATTCCGACATCTACTTCAAAGGTTGCTGGAAGGTCATCTTCTTGGAATGCATCAATCTCACTTGGTATATACTCATCGTCCCCAGGGTTGTGTAGCTGATCATGTGGATTCACCTTATACACAACCCACCATGGTTTAAGACTTGGCTTAGAGCACGGATAAGGGAGGTAATACACTTGCTTGGCATGCTGAACAAGCACAAATGGATCAAAAGCTGAAAGTCGTGATTCGTGTTTAACTTCTACCAAGCCAAGTTTATCGTTGCACCGTATCCTGCTTTGTCAAACCAATCACAATACAAGAAAAGCGACACTCAAATCCTTTGGTCCTTGAACTTGATCTCGACAATGTTTTGAAGAACACCGTAGTACTCGGTTTGCCGACCATCCGCACTACACACGGTAGTAGTTACTACCCGCTATTCACCGTGGTACGCTTGCGGACGGGTAGCTTCAAAGGGTGCCGTCTGGCGAAACCCATTGATATCATATCGCACATACTTCCTTGCGGTTGTGAACCCACGAGACAATTGACATAAATCTTCTTGGACACTATCATCTCTTTGGCACTGCAAAAGTTAGATATTTATTACAAACATTATCGTACGAAACCCATTTAGTTCAAGTGTGATAGGATCTATACATGTCTTCGAAACCAGGTCACAAAATTTGGGCCACCGCGTACACCGTAGCGTCGTAAATTGTCTAGTTGTTTTTCAGTAGGCCTTTGGGTTGACCTCCATTCTTGTTTGTCGAACAACCTACAATTGGCATAAGTTATTTGCAATATAGTTATCAAAACTAATTTACACCTAAATGAATTGTACTTACTCGAAATACTCGTCCATTTCCTCAATATTGTAGAACATATACATCATGGCAGCATTCCACTCCTCTTGAGTCAACTCATGAGGAGAACTATCATCGACTGCTTTTCCATTCCACTTGAATATATCAAGACGACCGTCACTTGTTCCGGAAGAGGTGTGGTATCGCGATGTTTTAGCATTGACATCATTTTGCTCCATGAAATAATGGCTCGAAAGTAGGATATTTCTTTCAAATAATGCGCCTCGCGATGGACCCTTCAACTCGTGCTTTATTACCCACCATGGCCTGAGTTTCTTGAGGCCCGCTCTGTCGATACATCCATCGGTATTGCCTTTGGCCCACACATCTCTGCTTCATACGGTAAATGTACCAACAAATGCTGCATTAAGTTCATGAAACACTGGTGGAAACACCTTTTCAAGTTTGCATATAAGCACTTGGTATATTCTTCTCCAATTCTTTCATCGTTGATTTCTTTATTATCTTAGAGCACAAGCGCCTATAAAAAGCTGATCTCTGCAAACAGTATCCACACTTCTTAGGCATATATCCTCTGAACATCACCGAAGTAGCCTTTCCATGATGATGTGGTAATCATGACTCTTTAGGCCATTTAGTTTACGGTCGAGATGTTCACCACACGTCTTAGATTTGCCGCATATCCGTGCGGAAATTTGATATTCTTCATCCATCTAAGAATCTCCTTCTTATCGACTTTTTAAGGCGAGAAGGAGCATGAGGTTTCTTTCCACCTTCCGTCACTTCAAGGGTGGGGCGGTTCTGATTCAGACAAGTCTCTCGAGCCTTGACATTATCTTTTGTTTTATCATTATAGTGAAGCGCGTGCTAATGATGCTTTCTCTGACATTGCGCTCTTGATGCATAACATCAATATTATCGCGAGGATTAAACTAGTGACATAAAGGAGACTCCATATGCTAGATATGTGAGTCCAATTATGTGTGTCTTTGAAGGCTTCAAACCCATTCTCCGTGTCAACCAACTCACTATGCCACGCCACAACCTCATCTCGGTTAAACATTTGGCGGACCCTTACTAACTGTCACATCCTTCTTAAATCCCTTTTTATCTTTCTGAATGGGTGACTAAGACTAAAAAGCGCGGTGACAATCAAAAGCTGAATTTGCCACCATGCTTCAAGCGAAATGCATCTGTGTCACCCATACAAATCGGACAAGACAACCGACCATCGTGCTCCACCGAAAACATGCCGTGGCGGGGACGATCATGGATAGACCAAAGATAAGCCACACGCATGTTGAAGGTCTCTTTTCTCTTGTTGTCATATGTCTTAACACTTTGCCACAACTCCTTGACTCCTCAAACAATGGCTGCATGTACATATTCAAATGCTTTCCGAGGATGCTCTGGCGGGTATAATAAGTACTAGAAACACATACTCATCTTTCATGCATAACGAAGGAGGAAGATTATACGGTATTGCAAACACGGGCCATCATAGTACGGAACGCACTTGTCTTTGAAAGGCGTGAAGCCGTCGGTTGCCAAGCCAATCTGAACATTTCTCGGATCTCTGGCGAAATTTGGATCAAATCGATCCAATGCCTTCCATGCTTCACTATCAGAAGGATGACCCATGCCCTCATATGCACGCACGCCTTCTTTGTGCCACCTCATATGCATAGCAGTCTCCTTAGATAGGTAAGCTCGCTGCAGCCTTGGTTTAAGGGCCATATAACGTAGCACTTTGGTTGCAGACTTTGTTGTTACCGTGTTTCCCTCCTCGTCCGTTACTTGAATGTCCGAGACTCTTTGCAATATAGACAATGGGTCGATTCGCATTCTCCTTCGAACAATATACAATTATTAGGCGGACATGTATCTTCTCGTATTTGAGACCCAAACCTGCCAACATTTTTTTGGATCGATAAAGATCTTTCGGCAACTTATGATTCTCTGGAAGAACATCACACATCAATTTGATCAGATCATTGTAACAATCTTTACTCAAGTTGTATTTCGATTTGATGGCCATCAACCGTGTCACTGCCGCAAGAAGGGTCACCTTGGTAAATTCATGCAGATGTTCATTACAAGCATTAAGCAGCCTATAAAATTCTTCTACCTCGGTAGTCGTTCTTCTGTTCACCATGTCTTGTCGACCAATATCTTCCACCATATCATCCATTCTATCCTCCATGTCATCATAATCTTCGACTATGTTAGATGTAGAACCCAATCGTGACTCACCATGCTCGAACCAAGTCAAGTAACCGGGCATGAATCCATATTTGCACAAGTCTAATTCGATCTCCTCCTTCTTCTTACGAGCGAAATTACAACACTTGCTACATGGACACTTTGCTACACCACCAGGTGGATTCAAAGAGAAAACATGATCCACAAAAGCTTGTGTCTTCACTACCCATTCGTTCGTGTGACCCCCTGTTGTTCTCCAGCCGCCGTACATCCATGCTCGATCATCACCCATTTTGATACTATTCTATTAAAAAAGGATAGTACAAAAATTATCTACATGCATGTGTGTCCATTCAACAATAAAAGAAGTCACCATTGTTATCTAATTAAGCATTAGGTTTGCATTTTTCATTTTCATCTTCCAACAACTTATCATCTTAATTAAACAAGAAAGATCCTCATGTTCTCCAACATCATGAACAATCCAAGAAAAAGATATATTTGCATTTTTCTTCTCAATCCCCAAATTAGTGATGCACATGATCTAATACAAATTTAATATGTAGGGGAACCTCCAAGTGACATATAAACAACATTGGAAAACAATGTAGACCCCAAAATAGAACCCAATCCGACATAATTCTAAGAGAGTATGTACGATTACAGCAAACAACAAAACAATCACGAGTTGGCATTTTCCTAGGTAATCCTAATATGGAAAGAAGATATCGTCAATGAGCAATCTTAAACACAGAAGTACAAAAGCACAACTCATACTCAGTCATTTCCTTTAGCAGAAAGGTCTACATTGCAACCTTAATATGCACGCACAATCCCACAGATGATGGAAGGGAATACGTTAATTTGCAAACCCTATATTCCAATGATTTACATTGCTATAGCTGTCTTTTCCATGTGGTTTTTATCTGCTCACTGGCATATAGTTGGTTGTATCCTTTTGAATTGTTTCCATTTTGTCAGTCATCATAATGCATTCAGAAGGATAGTGAAAACAAAATTTCTTATATTTATACAATCCTGATCCCATTGAACATTTACATGGAATGTCTAACCTGAAGAAATGCTTCGTTTAATTGCCCTTTTTTTCACTTCTTTCTGACAACAGTGTCTCAAGGAAGTATCCAGACATGGATGCCTTAATATCACATGCCTATGATACATGCAAAGTGGGTTTTAAGACAAAACATTTAGGCCTTCACAAAGCATTGTGTGTTATGATGGGCTGGAACTGGCATGTTGCTCCAGATACTTCTAAAGCCTATCACTCAATTCCAACTGAGGAAGTAAATGCCATGAAAGGAGATCTCATGTTGTGGCCTCCAGTTGTCATAATACATAATAGCTCCATCACGAACAAGGCAAAGGTTACTGAAGAAAAGAATGTGTCAATAGATGAAATTGAATGTGTACTTACAGGTTAACATGCATTAAGCACCAAAAGAATTTACATGCTATCATTCTGTCAGTCTGCCACATGTTTATATTTTGTTTGTTCTTGTAGATATGCAACTTATGGATCATTTCTATCTAGCTTGAGCTGGTCATTTTTTGTTGTCACATGCTTTCTTGAGAGAATGATTACATCAACTGACACAACGCTAATATCTTATTTGGTTCTTTTGTAGCTGTAGTCCAGTGGCACTTTTGGCCAAAACGAATACCTGTGTCTTCTAATTGTACAGCTTCTAACACAATACAATTTTTAGTTCTGAAAACACACACACACACACATTGTTCTATGGCACATTTGGTCCCTCTACTTTAATCTGAGGATACTACAATGCATTTCAATAATTCATACAAGAACCAAGGATACTACAAAGGAAAACATGTCTAATAATACCTTAGCTTACTGACAATAACGCATATAATTTAAGAGGTAAATATAAATAGCAAACGAATTATTGTATTTCAATAGACGATGCATTAATAATTCAGATCCATCAATTCAAATCAACAATAAGGCATTGACAACAAAACCAAAAAATCGAAGCAGTTCTAACAGGCAGAGGCAGACCTGTCCCTTGACCTTGAGGTTGATGTGGGCGCCGCCGCCCTGCTCTCAGGTGGACTACCGTGTCGGGAAAGGTTGCGCCGAGCGAGGACCAGAGGTGGCCGGGAAGAGGCACCAGTCGGGAGAGCTCGAGGAGGGCAGGCGGCGCCGCGGCTGCGAGGGAGAAGACACCGAGGAGGCGGTGCCGGGAGCTGGGGGCGGTGGTGGCCGGGGAGGCGGTGTCAGGCGGGAGGCGGGGAGGGCGAGGGCGGCGCTGGTCGGGCGGGCGAAGCAGGCAGGGGGTCAGGGGGGAAGGCCATGGTGGGCAGTGGCGAGGAGGGCGTGGCGGGCGGGCGGGGCGGTCTGGGGTTTAATTTGCGTCGAGTAGACAAACAGGCGAGGGCTTCACGGGGTAACTAAGCCTGTATTTTAAATAAATCCTCGATCCCCCGTCGAAAACAAGTTTTTGTTAAATCGGCGGCGTTAGAACAAGCGAAAACTTAGTGTCCGGCGCAGAGTGCCCTAACCCTAACTCAAATGTTTTCATCGGTATATACTTGAGCCGACGAAAATACTTATATTTTCGGCGGCTAGGATGAGGGCCGACGAAAACATAGTATGCGGGGGAGCCCTAACAACTCTATTGTCGTCGGCCATAAATATAGCCGACGAAAATATTATAATGTCGTCGATTAATGTTAGGTAAGCGAAAATACATGAAGTAATCGTCGGCTCTGGTTTAGCCGACGAAAATATCTGGATTAATCATCGGCTTTTGTTAGGCCGACGAAAATAAAGTTTGGCCGATGAAAAATGTTGGTTTTCCTGTAGTGTTTCTCGACCTTGCGGGATGTATCTTTGTAGGTTTCTAAACTTGCGCCCAAGGTCGGCGTTGCTCGACCTTGGTCACAACGGGGGCTGGACGAGGGTACACTACCTCAGAAAAAGGCTAAGTACACAACAAAAGAATAATCAAACAAAGACGCAAGCTCATTTTGTCAAAATAACTTTGTTTCATTAATCTTTTACCTTAGAAACTTCTATTTACAGGTTGTCAGGTCTAACCCTAACTACAGGTCAGCCATGTTGTAGGCAAGTTTTTCTTGCTCAAGCTCGGCGACCTTAGCCCTTATGGTCGACAGCTCGCTTTGGAGTCGAAGGGCTTCGTCTGCGAAGTGGGCGGTGTGGCTTCTCTCGTCCTGGAGTTAGGCCAGGGCGCTCTTTGCTGTCTTGGTCGCTCGCCCTAGTTTCTCCTCGAGCTCGACAACTTTAGCCTCGAGCTCGCTGGAGGCCTCTGGCGAGGCGGCTTTTTGGTCTGTGGCTGCCTTCTTCATCTCCTCCACCTTAGCTCGCTCGGCTTCTAGCAATTTGGCCGACCGTGCGCGCTCCCCTTCCATGGCCTTGAGCGCATGGTCGCGCTAGGTGTTTATGGCCTGCTCGAGCTCGAACTCATGGGTGGCCTCGAGCGTCTTTATTGTTTGGCGAACGGCTACAAGCTCGGTGGAGTGGGCCGCTGTCTTACGCATGGCCTCCTCCTACTCGATCTCCAGTGTCTCTTCGAGCTAAAACCGGTGCTTCTCTCGCTCCTCCACCAGGTTGAACAGATTCTTCATTGCATCAGAATGTGTCTGAAGACCCTACAGGCCTTGAGCGACAAGGTCGATGGCCTACGAAAGTTCAAAGGGAACACTATCTAGTTAAAAAGTCTCGAATGAAGATTCAACAGAACCAAAAGAAAGTTTCGCACCTTGTTAAGCCGATTTTTGAAGACTACACGGTGAGGGCAAGTGGACTTGCTGCTCGATGCCTCGAGCGCAGTACTACCCTCTATCGTGGCTGAGGTGTTTGGGCGAAGATCTCCTGGTGCTTTGCCGGCGACGGCCTCATCTTGAGCTTCTTCCATCGAGGGGCTCGACTTGCCCCCGAGCTCAGCTCCGCCATCCAGATTAGCCCTAGCCCCCGTGGTCGGAGCATCTTCGGCTTCCTCTCCCACGAAGGCCTTGGCTTGATCCTCGACACAACTTTCCTCGCTGGCCCCAGCCAAACTACGGTCGATGGACGGAATGACCACTGTAGGAATGGCTTGAGTGGCCTCGGCCGCAGTGGTTGAGGCGTCCTAAGCATCATCCTCTACAGTAGCCTTGGTTGGGCTGGCGTTGGCCTCGGTGGCCATGGTATCATCGGCGTCGTCATCGTCGGCCATGGGCAAGTCTCATCCTCGACCGGGTCATCAAGCCCTTGCTCGGACTCGCCAGCCACGACCCAACTTTGTGGTCCCGTGGAGGCACGATTCTGGCCCGCGTGTCGGTCGGGCAACAACTCGTAGGAGGCTTCTTCCTCCTCCTCAGACTCAAACTCGCCCTGGACAACAGCCATTGTCAGGATGGGCAAGGTTTGAGCTCAAGCACTCAAAGTCTGCGACAAGGAGCGACCACAAAGCTAAAGGCAAAGGGAGACTGCGCGATTGAAGGAATGATGGCGTACCTGAGTCAATAGCCTTTGCTTCGCAGGGGGCTGGCGAGGGCCTCGGTGCCCCAAGGGTGAGGAGGCATCCCTCCTTCGGGTGCCTCGAACTGGAGACCTCGGAGCCCGTGGTGGCTCTAGGTCGCCCATTACAGAAGACCTGGGGCCCTGTGGTCGGGACCCTTGGGTTGTTTGAGGACTCGAAGTCCTGGCGGCGACCGCAGCTCTTTGCTGCTGCAAGAAGAAAGATATGTCAGAGAACGAAGAGGCAAGAGCAAGAACATGGGGGCTTGACCATGGGAAAACTTACCATTGCACGGTCGCTCCATTTGACGTGTTGTTTCTTCGAACCCCTGCCGCCTGCTCCGTTTGGGGGTGACATCTTGCCCGTCTTCTTGCCCTTGTTCACCCCGGGCAACGGTAGCATCCTCTTCGCCGTTTGAAACAACTCTTCGTTGTCTTGTGGGCGCATCTAAAAGATCAGGGAAAGCCCTAAGCATTCATGAGCTAAGCCCTCACTCAAGGTGATTTACCTTGGCGCTCCGGCGCAGCACGTTCTTCGAGACGGGGTCATCGAGGGTGTAGTCGTGCGCTACCTTCCCGAACATCTCGGTCATCCTAACCGCAATCCAAGATTCCTTCGGCGCTGCTGGAAGGGTAAGGTCGTCAAAGAAACCCAAAGACCAATCTCGAGCAAACTTCAGAGCAGGAAGGCTTACCAAATGTTCCTTCACAAGCAAGGTCGTCGTGACCTTTGATCTCGTAGAACGGGTGAACCCTCTTTCACAGAGGGAACACCCAGCTCCGTAAGAAGTCGTTGGCGATGACCTGCCTGATGAGGCCACGCGTGGCACAGATATGGATGGCAGCGCTGGCCTCTTGGTCGATCTCCAGGTCGTCCGCCTCCGGGGTCTGCCTCTTGACGGCGATGGGGGTTCCGCCGTACGCCAGCAAGCCGTCTTCGCCCCTCTTCAGGTAGAACCACCGGTCGGTCCACGGACCAAGGGAGTCCCGAGCACGGATTTGCAGGAAGGACCAAGGGAGTCCTGCCCGCAGCCAGAAGTAGAAGCATCCAACCACAAGGTCCTTCTCGGTGCGGAACAAGGAAAAGAAGCGAAAGAAAAGAGAGGGGGTGGGAAGGATCCCAAGAAACCCCTCACACAAATGGGAGAAGATGGAAAGGAGGAGGATAGAATTTGGCACCAGATTGATAAGTTCTATCTCCATTGGGCAAGAACTGATGCCATGAAGTCACTCTCCGGCGTCCGCAAGCCAAAGAGCATGTAATGCTCGGTGCTGACGAGCTTGTCATCTCATGGCTGCGGCTCGGTCTCTCCGCCCGGCAGCCGCCACATCACCGGGTCCAGCAACCCTTACACGATCTTGAGCTCTGGGCGACCAGAAGACCGTCCTCTTTGTCCATATCGTGAGGCTCGAGGTCGTCCCAAGTGCCTGACACGACCTTGAGCCTTGGGGGCTAGCTGTCGGGGACTGAGAAATCTCTGACAGTTCAATGCATAGTCAACGGGGCCCCTAGCTCGGGGTTGAGCCCCAAACTCTCCGATCATGACCTCGAGCTTAGGGGGCAAGGATTCAACTCCCGCACGACCTCGGCATTGGGGGGCAAGGATTCATCTCCCACTCGGAGAAGTTTATCCCGGGTTCCAAGACGTGCGCTTACTTGACAGTTACCAAGACCTTGAATGCCGGAGTTAAGTCAGACGTGGGCATCAGATCCGGGATGGTTACAACCCACCTTCAGTGCGCATCAAGCCACCAATCCGAGAATCTCTCCCAGCCGTTTCTGGTAATGGCCAGGAGAGGTATAAAACCCCTTGAGGCGAATATGCTCAGAGGAGGCAAGCATCTCAAGAAACAAGGCAGTAGACACCACAAATACAGAATTCACCAAAGCTCAAGCTAGAGAGCAAACACTTGTGCTCGAGCATAGTGAAATTCCTCGCCTCAAGGCAAGACTGGAGTAGAGTTTTTACCTTCACAGGGGCTCGATTCAGTATAATTCTCTGTGTTCTACTCTTTTTTCTCTTTCCCTCGACCAACGAAGTAGTGAACCTATTCCTTCGGTGAGTAGAGCTCATTTTGGGTCCCTCATTCATTCTAACCCCTTTACTCATTTGTGGTCAGGCGATCCCGATCGTCGACAGCTGTTTAGTGAATCCTTGTCATGCTTGCAGTTTGTTACATGAAAATATACATTCTTTTCACATGCAATGCAGAAGCATGGTTTTCTTATATTATGTGCGCATGATTACCATCTTAACACAACCTACTGTCTATTGGTTGCTTCATGCTATACAGTGCGACGTAGCTCACAGCCCTCCCTAGTATGCACAATGGGACATAAATATTTTCACTAGACACTGGCATATCTCAATTGTATGATGAACCATACTAGCTACATGTGTTGTGCGTAACACAAGCATATCTCAATTGTATGATGAACCATACAAGCTACATGTGTATATCTGTGTTGGATTCTTAGGAACTATGAGTACTAGTTGTATGAATTTCTAGTGTAATGTGTGTGCCATTGCAAATTAAGATTGAAAATAGTGAAGCTATGTTTGTAACCACTCCTAAATTACCATATAATGCCTACTATTAGATGGCAAAATAGAGATAAAGATGCGATGGACACCACATCACAATCGGTTCTAAGATAAGAACTGATCATTATGTGTCCCTCATCACAACCGATTCTAAGCTAGAACTGATTGTGATGTGACAATCAGTTCTTAGATCAAAACTGATTGTGATGTGCCCCTCACCATAATCAGTTCAAAGCTAAGAACCGATTGTGGTAATGCCATATCTCTATCGGGCAAAAATCGATTGTGATAGCGTCTCCCCATCACTGTCTAACGACTTTGTATCTCCACCAAAATTGACCCAGATGATGAAAAAGAATAGATTATGATGTGCATTTCTGTAGTAGTGTGTCGCCACGCACCATGGCCTTAGCTAGCCGAACCGCTGTTTCCTCAACTAGCCACATTTGGGAGATTTCATATATCTGACTAATTATCTTTGAAAATATCCAAAAATATTGTCAGTAAATGCTAATCTAACGGATAGTACAATCTTGAATTCGATGCCGAATTTGAATCCATATATCTGAAACCAAATTCGAATGCAAAAAATATCCAACCTGACTAGCGAAATCCGAACCGAACATATCTGGGTCAGTCAGTATATATCCGATCTGATTGCATCCCTACTTTGTGCAAAAAGAAATGTGCCAGCCATCCTTTGTACTAAGCCTTGCAAATAGTTATTTAGTCTTGCATTCTATGCACAACTTGTTGACTACTCCATGTGCTCACTCTTGCAATAAACATTGCTCAGTTGGAGAAGAGAAGTCAACACCTTCTTTGGAGGAGGAGCATCGTGAAGAGGCTGATTACTAGGCATCGAGCCCTAGTTGATTGCTTGTGGTAGGTCAATGGGTCACTTCACATTCCATTTGCACTACTACAAAATAGCACATAGGTGACGCCCTATTTGTGGCGGTTCTTTTGGAACCGCCACAAATACATATATCGGTGGCTGGTCTATACAGAAATTGGCGGGAGAACCATTTGTGGTGGTTTCATCCAAAAACCGCCACAGATAATACATTATCTGTGGCGGTTTTTATTTGAAACCGCCACTGATAATACTCGGACTATTTGTGGCGGTTCTAGCCAAAAGCCACCATAGATAACTCATTTATCTGTGGCGGTTTGTTTTTGGAACCGCCACTGATAAGGTTGGGACTATTTGTGGCGGTTTTTCATTGGAACCATCGCAGATAATAAATTATCTGTGGCGGTTTGTTTTTAGAACCGCCACTGATATAATTATCTATGGCGGTTTTAATTTAAAACCGCCACAAATAATTATTCCTATAAATACAACCTGTCACCAGTCGCTGGTCATCTTCCTCCCCGAGAAGAAAAGATAGCCCTCTGATTTCAGATTTCATTTGGCCAAAATATTGTGCTTCTACTTCCTAAAATTGTTCCAAGGAGTGTAAATTGTGTCTCCTCCCTTCATTTGTAATGTGAAATTGCAATGTAAGGTTTATTCCTAGCTTAATTAAGGTTTAGATGCAAGGTTCATATTTAATTTGTTTTTTATTTACTTAGTAATTTATAGATGATGAATTTATTACCTTGCTCTATTAGATTAAGTTGTCTACCTTACTTAGATGATGAACTTTTGGTCAAACATATATGAAATTTATTTAATTAATTAAGATTATTGGATATGAAAGAAAAATACATTTTAGTTAATATGATAAATGGGTGATCATGAAGTTGCCTTGCATTTTGAGAAGAGGAATTTGTTATGTTGCTCTTCCGGAGGATATATTTAAGTTTGGCTAGGTACGAGTATATATAGAAATTACAACACATAAAATTTCTTTTGTTAGTTACCATTTATTTTTTTCGTTAGCGCGTGCATATACATATTGCTCCATTAGTGGCTATTTTTAGTGAATTTGTATGAAGCTTATATCAAATTTATGTAATTAAGATTGTTGGATATGAATGTTAAATAAATTTTAGTTAATATGGTAGATGGGTGATCATGAAATTGCCTTGCATTTTGAGATGAGGAATTTATTATGTTGATCTTCCGGAGGATATATATAATTTTTGGTTACATATGAGTATATATTAAAATTAATTAATTAAGTTTGCAACATTTACTTAGCATTAATGTTGTTCCGTTAGTGGATATTGTCGAATATTGGAATAACAATTTATTTAATTAAGATTTTTGGATATTAATAATTGCTTAAATTAATGAACTGTAGATGGACCGGAGATGGATGTATGATGCGAACCGTTGTAGCCAAGAATATATCGACGGTGTATCTGTTTTTCTAATAGCGTAGAAGAAACGACTGCAAAAGAAGGCGAAGTACATACCTTGTCCATGCATTGATTGCAAGAATGAGAAGATGTTTTGAACAAAAACCATATCCATTTGCACTTAATCGGAGGGTTTTGTACCGGCTATACAAGTTGGACAAGGCACGATGAAGAGGAGATCATACTTCAGCGTGATAGCGTCGGCGACAGCGACCCGACAATGTGGCGGTGACATCGATTATGGATCCGATGAGGATAGGTTGGTCGTCGATGGCGACAATAATCTGGCTCAAATGTTGCGCGATGCAGAAGAGAACTACACTAGTCAGAGAGAGTTTAATCAATTCAAGGGTTTGATGGAGGATTCAGAGAAACCTTTCTTCCCGGGTTGTAAGGAGTAATACACAAAGTTGCACACAGTGCTCTCGCTGTTGAAATTGAAGGTAGGCAATGGTTGGTCCGATAAGAGTTTCACGACGTTGTTACATCTCTTAGCGGACATACTGCCTGAGGGAAACGTGTTGCTTAAAACCACGTATCTAGCTAAGAAGGTTGTATGTCCCTTGGGATTGGAAGTAGAAAGAATACATGCTTGTCCAAATGACTGTATACTCTATCACAAAGACTATGCAGACATTCATGTATGTCCGGTGTGCAAAGCATCGCGATACAAGCGTAAGGGCGATGACAGCGAAGTTATCGAGGTGAAGAAAGGAGCTCCCGCTAAAGTGGTGTGGTATTTGCCAGTAATACGTCGTTTGAAGCGTTTATTTGGAAACAAAAAGCACGCCAAATTGATGCGATGGCACTCGGAAGACCATAAGAGGGATGGAAAACTAAGATACCCGGCTGATTCTGCCCTGTGGAGAACCATCGATAGACTCTTCAGCGAGAACTTTGGAAATGAACTGAGGAATGTAAGGTTTGGCTTGAGTACGGATGGAATGAATCCTTTCGGTAACATGAGTAGCATTCATAGCACTTGGCCTGTGACACTGTGTATATACAACCTTCCACCCTGGTTGTGTATGAAGCGAAAGTACATTATGATGTCGCTGCTTATCCAAGGGTTGAGACAACCTGGCAACGATATTGATGTATACCTACAATCATTGGTGGAAGATCTTGTGATACTGCGGACCGAAGGTGTATAGGTATGGGACAAGTACAAACGAGAGTATTTCACTCTACGCGCATTGTTGTTCTGCACCATCAATGATTTTCCTATGCTTGGTAACCTAACCGGCCGTACTATAAAAGGAGCCAAAGCATGCCCCCAGTGTATGGATGAAACCGCTAGTGTGTGGCTCAACAACTCGAGGAAAATAGTGTACATGCATCACCGGAGGTTCCTTCGCAGGAATCATCCGTACCACAATATGAAGAAACAATTCGATGGGACAAAGGAGGACGGTTTAGCTCCAAGGCGTCTTCATGGGGAAGAGGTGTATGATATGGTTAGGGATCTTAATGTTGTACTTGGAAAGGGGAGCACTGGTAATACATCACGGTCCCATACTGAGAAGACCACGTGGAAGAAGAGATCCATCTTTTGGGACTTGCCCTACTGGAAGGACTTGGAAGTTCGACACTGCATCGACGTCATGCATGTAGAGAAGAATGTATGTGACAGCGTGGTTGGTCTTTTACTGAATATTCCTAGCAACACAAAGGATGGACTGAAGGCGCGAAGGGATCTGGAAGACATGAAAATCAGAGTCGAGCTACATTCTCAAGACACTGGGAAAGGCCGGATTTACCTTCCCCCAGCTTGTTACACTTTGAGCAAGAAAGAGAAAACAGAACTCTGCAAGTGCTTGTATAGTGTGAAAGTTCCGTCCGGTTACTCCGCAAACATCAAGAAACTGGTATCGATGAAAGATTTGAAGTTAACTAGCATGAAATCTCATGATTGTCATGTGATGATGACACAAATGTTCCCTATTGCAATTAGAGGTATTTTGCCTGACAAGGTCTGTGTCGGGACCCGGATATGCAAATCCGAAACCCTTTGTGTATTCTGCACTAGTCCAGGATCACGCTAGTGCACACAGTGGAAACATAGATGACATATCATTCCATACATCGAAACAACTAAGAAGAAGCAAAATATTACTGAATAAAGTAAACGACCTTATGGTCAAGGTTCATACACCAATGCCTCTTGGCTTAAGAAACAAGTGAAACTGTTGCAGCGGAAACATAATAACTTAGGCCATTCGACATGCCATAGGCAATCGTCTGGGAAACGCCTTCTTAGTCCACGTAGTCTTCATAGTATTCCTCCTCTTGATATTCATTCCCTAGTTCTTCCTCAGCAACTGAACAACATGGGCATAAAGCCGTGAATACAAAACGTACTCAACAAGCCGTAGGGAACTGATGCAACATATTCATGCACGGCTTGTCAAAGGATAGTCATAGGGTTCATTTGCAGAAAGCAATAACTTGAATTTAAATACAATAATTAGATTGAAGGCAGATTGATAAAAACAATAATAATTAACTGGTAAATCAACGGTAGACAACATGAACAGAATGATGAGGCATCACCCTACATCATTTGAAACAAGTATCAACCACACAATTCAACAGTATAGTTTTAGACAACAGAACAACAGTGAACTCCCTGTTCCCATTCCAACAATTCCACATTTCAAGAAAACACTCTATACCCCGTGTGAAATTCCCGGGCTTGTCCATGACCGCGGACACGACTATTCGAATAGTTTTACACTCTGCAGAGGTTGTACAGCTTTACCCACAAGACATGAACATCTCTTAGTGCAATCGATATTAACACACTTCCTTTGGTGTGTCGCAGAGATATCATGACAAAGCCTTTACAATGCACATCTAAACTCGGTACTACCCTCTAAGGTTTCGCCCCTCAGGGCCCCCTCTTGAGCCAGGTGAATCTACTCCTCCATCCCGGAACCCACACATACAGTTGACAGTACTTAAGAGTAAACAATGTAGATTAATCAGCTAGGTCTGTCCCATACCGGACTTGTGGTTGCACGGTTAGGCCCAGTTCAATGGCGCACAAGATTAAGTCCTTAAATTATCTCAAGCAAGACAGCCACATCCCAATGTGCTAGACAGCACCCCCTTTACTGCACTATCACTTGCCCGAGGGAAAACATTTTGTTCAACCAAGACCAATGGCATCCCCTGCCATGGTACAACAAGTTTTACAACAGTGGTCAACAACCACAATTCAATATCTCATTAGGTCAAATTTAACTTTAGTTCACAGGTGATATGAATCCCGACGTATAACTAAGCAGGTCTAAGCATAGCTATGTTAACCCAATGTTGGTACTACCATTATGTCCAACTAGTAAACAACCCAACCTAGGGTGACAATGGATACATGGCATCTCAATTAATCAAGGTGGCATAATGAAAATTTGGCATATAGCTATTCCCAATAAATAGTTCTTGTATCACATAGCATGCATTTGTATGAAACTAAATAGATTTGCAAACATGGGTTCAACATGGTCAAAGGACTACGACTTGCCTTCGTCGATGAGACGCGATGCACTGCATGGAAGATCTTCTCTTTCGTTGGCGACTACGGCCGCTTCTTCGACTACGCGCAAAACGATACATGAAAAGAATAAAATAAATTTAGAAAAAACTAAAAATTATAATAAAAATACTGGCATATAGAGGATGAATTTAGATGAATTTAGCAATTGGAATCACTCGATTCGGAGTTATGACGAAGGAGAAACAATTGTTTGAATTCTCAAAATCTTGAAAATTGGAAAACCGAGGAATATTCTGGAATCTTTCCTTTTTCCAGCATTTTCCTGATTTCTCTCCCTCACTTACATGTGGTCCCACCTGTCATTCTCTAAAGGCTTCTTCTCCATATGACTGGAACAGAGAAATGAGCAAGGGACAAAGAACGACAGGAAGTAGCAGTTTTGGTCAAAGAAGAAACAGCACCGGCCAAAGGAAAAGTGGCAGCTCCGACTGGGAAAAGGCTCGCCGGAGGGGACTCACCGGCTGGCGTCCAGGGCAGCGGTGCAGCAGGGAGGCACACACAAGGAGGCAGCAGCCAGAGCGCCAGGCGCAAGGGAGCAGGGGCGCACGGCAGCTCGGCCATGGCGAGCACGGCGGCGGCGACCGGGCCGGGGAAAGGTGCAGCGGGGGTGGCCGGAGGTGATGAGCACGGTGGCCAGCGACGGCGAGCACAAGAACGGCCACGGCGAAGTAAAACCGATGACCAAAAATGAGCCCACGGCACGACGGTGAAAAACTCCCGACAACTTGAAATTTCTTGAAACTAAGGTGAGCACCGGATAGCTAGCATCGAGGGGAGTCTATGGGTGCAAGGAATTGAATTGAATCGTACCCAAACGGGAGAAATCGACGATGAACGGAGTGACGGCTGACGACGAACAAACTTGAAATTCAGGGTCAAACTGCAACAAAAATCAAATCCGATTGAATGGTTGTGATCACGGAAGCAAGGGGCACAAAGTGACGCGGTTGGTTTGTCTAGAAACTCACCAGAGCAAGAGATGGCTCGCTGGTGTCTTTGGAGTGCGCCGGGCATCGGGTTTTCTCGAGTTTTGGTATGGGAAACGGCACAGAATCAGCAAGGCAAGGTGAACACAGGATAGAGGACACCGGGATGATGAATTGAGAAGTGGAAACTCATCGTTTCGTGGAGAAACGGCCGAGTTATTGATGTTTCAGTGCATTTCGGTTTCTACTCAATTAATCCAATTCCGGTGGGTTAAAGGATGAATGATCATGGAAAATGGGTTCTCCTCGTCTCCCTTTTCGCAATGGATCCAGCCACGTATGATTTGGTAGAGGAAATGAGAAGTTATGATGATTTGAATTTGGAAATCCATGGAAGGAAAAAGAAACGTGTTCTCTGGAGGTGGCTGGCTGGAGGTGGAAGAAGCATGAACAGTATCCACCATGTGTCGCTTTCTCATTGGTTGGAAGAAATGAAGGGACAAAAGCGCGATGAATAAAATAGGAAAAATGATCTAAAAATTCTAGAAAAATTTCTAAAAATACTAGAGATTATTTGGAACCCAATAAAATTAGTTTCACTAAATTTTGATGAATTTTGGAATTTATATTATTCTGGAATGAATAAACTGAATTTGATGAAAGACCGCGAGAGATAAAATATCAAAGAGATTCCAAAAATCTTGAGAAAATTCCTAAAAATGTTTTGGAATATTTGGAACCTAATGCATTAGGTTTCAGGATTTTTGGAGTATCTTGGAATGTAGGTGAAATTCTGGGTAAGAACCGAAATTTCGAATTCCGACTTTTGCGGACGGTCAAGGATTGAACTTTAATTTAGGAAGGATATGGATGCCAGGTTAATTAGAACACCGAGGAAAAACCAAATTTTGAAATTAATTATTTTATATTAACTTTTAGCAGAAACCCGAATTTGGGGATGTTACAAACCTCCCCCCTTAAATGGAATCTCGACCCCAAGATTCGGACTGGCTAGAGAATAGGTGGGGAAACTTGGACTTCAGATCCTCTTCTCGCTCCCAAGTTGCTTCCTCTTCAGAATGGTTGCTCCACTGGACCTTGCAGAAACAGATGATCTTGCTTCTCGTGATGCGCTCTGCAACATCCAAAATCTTCACTGGCTGCTCCTTGTAAGTGAGATCCTCTTGCAAATCGATGGCTTCCAACGGCATTTGTTCCTCTGGCACTCGCAAACACTTCTTCAATTGCGACACGTGAAACACATCATGGATTCCAGCGAAGGACTGAGGCAACTCGAGCTTGTAAGCAACTTCTCCTCTTCGTTCCATGACTTTGAACGGTCCCACATATCTAAGGGCAAGCTTTCTTTTTACTTGAAATCTCTTAACTCCTTTTAGAGGGGTGACTCTAAGATACACATAATCATTGGGCTCGAAACTCAAATCTCGGCGACGATTATCTTCATAACTCTTCTGTCTACTTTGAGCTATCTTTAACTTGTCTCGATTAATCGCACTTGCTCTTGACTTCTTGCAATATGGCAGACCAAATAAGCATCTTTCTCTGTCTCCTTCCAATTTAGAGGAGTTCTGCACTTTCTTCCGTATAAGGCTTCGAAAGGAGACATTTGTAGACTGGCCTGATAACTGTTATTGTAAGAAAATTCTGCATAGGGTAAACACTTGTCCCACTTAGCACCATAGGTTAGGGCACAGGCTCTTAACATGTCTTCAAGAATCTGGTTCACTCGCTCTGTCTGTCCATCAGTTTGAGGGTGATAAGCAGTACTGAACCTGAGATGAGTCCCCATAGCTTCATGCAAACTCTGCCAAAAACGAGAGGTAAATTGGGTTCCTCTATCAGAGACAATCTTCTTAGGCACTCCGTGAAGACTGACAATCCTTGACATATATAATTCTGCCAATTTATCTCCGGTGTAGGTAGTCTTAACTGGAATAAAGTGAGCTACCTTAGTCAATCGATCCACTATCACCCAAATCGAATCATAACCTGCTTGGGTTTTAGGAAGTCCGGTAATAAAATCCATACCAATTTCTTCCCACTTCCACTCTGGAATCTTCAGTGGCTGAAGCAATCCTGCTGGCCTCTGATGCTCTGCTTTGACCTTCTGACAAACATCACAAAGAGCAACATATTCTGCAATCTCACGCTTCATGCTAGGCCACCAATACCTTTCCTTGAGGTCTTGATACATCTTGGTACTTCCAGGGTGTATGGAGTACAAAGTCTCATGCTCTTCTTTGAGTAACAACTCCTTGAGCTCTTTCTGATCAGGTACACAGATACGATTCCCATACCAAATGGTACCTCTTTCATCCTCGGTGAAACCTAGGGCTTTTCCTTTCTTCATATTACTCTTGATCTCTTTGATATCAGCATCATCAACTTGGGCTTTACGAATCTGATCTTCCAGTGTTGGACGCACTTCCAAAGTAGCCAAGTAACCTTCTTGAACCACTTCTAGACTAAGCTTCTGAAATTCCTCATAGAGAACTGGCTGACTTTCTTTAATCATCAGGGTATTGCAGTAACTCTTTCTACTCAAAGCATCAGCTACGACATTGGCTTTGCCGGGATGATAATGAATACCAATGTCATAATCCTTGATCAACTCTAACCATCTTCTTTGCCTCATATTGAGATCAGATTGAGTCAAAATGTACTTCAGGCTCTTGTGATCCGTATAAATCTCACAGCGATTACCGATGAGGTAATGGCGCCAAATCTTTAAAGCATGCACTACGGCAGCCAATTCCAAATCATGGGTCGGATAGTTGACTTCATGTGGTCTTAGTTGACGCGAAGCATATGCCACAACTTTCTTATCTTGCATCAGCACACAACCGAGTCCTTAACGGGATGCATCACAAAATATCTCAAAATCCTTCTTGATATCTGGCAAAATAAGCACTGGGGCAGTTGTCAAACACTTCTTTAGCTCTTGAAAACTTCGCTCACACTCTGATGTCCAAGCAAATTTCTTCTCCTTTTTAAGAAGCTGAGTGAGCGGTCTAGCTTTTCTGGAAAAACCTTCTATGAAACGACGATAATATCCCTCCATTCCAAGGAAACTTCTGACTTGGGTTACCGTTTTGGGCGACTCCCAATTGAGCACATCTCGTACCTTACCTGGGTCAACAGCGACTCCTTCCGCAGATATAACATGACCTAGGAAAGCAACTTCTTTCATCCAGAACTCACATTTACTAAACTTGGCATAGAGTTGATGTTCTCTTAGCTTCGTCAATACTTTCCGCAAGTGATCCTCATGTTCTTCCTCACTCTTGGAGTAGACCAGAATGTCATCAATAAAGACAACAACAAACTTGTCTAGATATTCCATAAATACTTTATTAAATCGGGGTCATGAAATAGGCGGGGCATTGGTCAAACCAAAAGACATCATTGTATACTCATCTTGTCCATACCGAGTCACGAAAATTTGTTTTGGGGATATCCTCTTCTGAATCTTCATCGATGGTAACGACCTCAAGTCAATTTTGAGAACACTCCTGCTCCTTGAAACCGGTCAAACAAATCATCAATTCTTGGCGAGGGTACTTATTCTTGATGGTGACTTCATTGAGAACACGATAATCCACACACATCCTCTGAGTTCCATCTTTCTTTTCTACTAGTAGGCGGGGCTTCCCATGGCGAAGAACTTCGGTCTAACAAAACCTTGATCTTGCGACTCTTTAATCTGCCTCTTCACTTCAGCTAACTCATTAGCAGGCATCCTATACGGTCTCTTGCAAATGGGTGGCGTTCCAGGAACTAGCTCAATCAAGAACTCTATATCTCTATCCGGTGGCATACCAGGCAACTCATCTGGAAACACATCAGGAAAATCTCTGGCAATTGGCACATCTTCCAAATTTATTCCTTTGGCACTACAAACTTTTATCCTTGATTACCGATCTGCGATAGCTTGAAGTTTTAACTTAGCTCTGTCTGGACTGGTTAAAGTGATCTCTCTATTCCCACAATCCAAAACTGCTTGGTTCTTGGAGAGCCAATCCATTCCTAGGATCACATCTAAGGACTTGGTGTCTAGGATAATGAGGTTGGCTAGGAATTCTACCCCTCCGATTAATATCTTAACTTCAGGGCAGCCTCGGTTCGTACTCAAATCCGAACCAGGTGATTGCACCAATAAAACAGTCTCAAGAGGCATTGTTTTTAACTGATGATTTGCAGCAAAACTCAGAAACAAGCGAATCGTAGCTCGTAATCAAACAAAACCATGGCGGATGCTAAGTTGACTAAGAGCTTACCAAGTATGGCGTGCAGTGCGACTGAGCATCCTCGGTGGTAATATGATTCACACGGCCTCTTCCAATAGGCGGTGGAGTCCTAGTAGCTTGATTTGGAGTTTGAGATGCTCCACGTCCTGCTCCTAGTGCGGGGGTTCTGGCTGGTGTTGATCCCAGGTTGAAACGAACGGGCGTCACAGCTTGCTTCCTGGGACAACTATTTGCATAATGACCACGCTCATTGCAGTTGAAACAAGTGACTCCTGCAGCTGGATTACTGGTCCTCTGAGGCGGATTTCTGTTGGTACCGAAGTTGGGGTTGCCTGAAGGAGCTGGGCGAGGCATTGGTGCAGGTGTCCTGAATGCCGATGGAGGAGTGAAACGAGCAGGCTGCTGAGCATTGGTCCTAGCTCTCTGCGGATGACTCTGATGAGCTCCATGCTGCATCATTTTCCTCTTGCGGGACTCTTCCAACTCACGACGAGATTCTTCAATGAGCATAGCTTTGTCCACCAAGTGCTGGAAATCTGCATAGTCGTTGCCAATAACTTGCACCTTTAATCCCGGGTTGAGCCCACGCTTGAACTTCTTCTGGCGTGCATCATCTGTAGCTACATCTTCTGGGGCGTAGCGAGCGAGTTGAGTGAATTTATTGAGATATTCACTCACTGACATCCCTTCTTGCTTGAGCTCTCGGAACTCATTTTTCTTCATTTCCACCTTTCCATCAGGGATATGGGAGTGACGGAAAGCAGCAGAAAACTCTTCCCAAGAGATAGTCTGAGGGTCATCATGGGCAGCAATGTAGTTCTCCCACCATTCAGCGGCAGTGCCCTCTAAGCGATGGCGGCATAAAGCACTTTCTCATAGTGCATAATCGAGCACTTGCAAGCTTCTTCTCAATGGAGTGAATCCAATCATCCGCGTCCAAGGGTTCTAAAGAGTTGGAGAAGGTAGGTGGATGAGTCCTCATAAATTCTGCCCGGCTTGGATCATGGACGAGCTTGTAGAGGTGCAAAGAAGAATAAAGAAGCAGCAGCTTGATTCTGTTGGTTCAACAAATTAGCCAGTGCAATTGCAGTCTGGTTCTGCTGATTCATCATATTATTCATATTCTGCATCATTGCATTCATGAGTTGGGTCTGCGCTGCTAGAAAATGTCCCATGTTCTGATCCGTCACTACAGGAGGTGGCGGCGGTGGGTTGGCACTAGCACTGGCATTAGCATTGGCATCCACTGCCGAACTGCGACTGGCTCCAGAACGAGTGTCAACCATCTGCGGCACAATACAAGGGTTTAATAGGTAAGAGAAAAAAGCAATAGACAAGTTGTAAGGTCATCTAGGGGAGAAGGTAATACCCAAGAACAAAGGCCAACCAAAGACATAGCCGAAAAGGCTACAAAATAAAGAGCCAATTAAAACTTTCAACTTGAGGTATGATTGCAGCACCATGCTGGAGGCAAGTGTACAACATACCCAGTACACAAGTAAAGAAAATCCTTGTATACGCATACTAACATAGCCAAACTGAAAAGAAATAGAATATTCCAACCCACGGAGCACCTTAACCTATCTTATATGGTAGTCTTCTCGGACATACTCTTTGATGTCTTGATCATTGCCTCCCTTGATTTGATTCCTTGCAGAAGATCCATGGCTTTGAGATGTTTCATGAGATAAGATCAATTTAAATTTCAAAGCAATGTTTCAGCAAAGATGAGGAGTAGGAACCTGGGAATAAGATGAGAGGAGACAAACTATTAAATATCAATTTGTTGGTTTGATTTAGAAAATAATTTTGAAGACCATGCTAACTTAAGAGAGCGACCAACAGTCGATATGGCTCTGATACCATCTCTGTCGGGACCCGGATATGCAAATCCGAAACCCTCTGTGTATTCTGCACTAGTCCAGGATCACGCTAGTGCACACAGTGGAAACATAGATGACATATCATTCCATACATCGAAACAACTAAGAAGAAGCAAAATATTACTGAATAAAGCAAACGACCTTATGGTCAAGGTTCATACACCAATGCCTCTTGGCTTAAGAAACAAGTGAAACTGTTGCAGTGGAAACATAATAACTTCAGTCTCAATGAAGAAGAGGAGTGCGAGGTAAGTACTCCAGATCAATGAAGAAGAGGAGCGGGAGGAAGCCTATGGACAGTGGTACGCGAAAGAAGATAGCAACCAAGTCCATGATAAGCGAGCCTGCCTCCTCATGGCTTCGCCTCTCGGTGTACCGGACGCTCTCGTCACATCCATGCTTCTTGAACTTGCAGGGGCTTTTTTTTTAAATCATTTTAGTGTGGAATAAGAATGATTCATTATTTTTTATTAAGCAAATATATTCTTAAGAATATATGAATTTTTTCATATTATTTTGTACAATTGTAGGATCAAATTCATTATATACCGAGAGTTACAAAAAAGAGAGAATTCGGACAAATTTAAGATCTTTAAACTTGTCAGGATTTTCTCTTTTTTGTAACTCTTGGTATATAATGAATCTGAACTTAGAATAATTCACATAATACATATTCATTTGACATGATACATATACATTTCAAACTTCACATATACATAGAAATCTCACACATACATAGAAATCTCACATATACATAGAAACTGATCAATAAAAATAGAAATTTCAAAATTCACCAGAAATTAGAATAATTCACATGATACATATTCATTTCACATGATACATATATATTTCAAACTTCACATATACATAGAAATCTCACACATACATAGAAATCTCACATATACATAGAAACTTCACATATACATAGAAACTTCACACATACATAGAAATCTCACATATACATAGAAACTTCACATATACATAGAAACTTCACATATACAATATCAGGAAGAGAAATATAAACAGGACATCCAACATGGATAATAAACGAGTTAACCAAACCAGTATAGTACTCATGTTTGGTTTTGCAACTATTGCTCTCAGATTTAATAAATTGATGGGTTGCTCCAAATGAGCCCTCCAACACCAATTTCAGCAATATATCACAGGGTATACAAATCTGAAATTAGTGAATCTATACGATCCAAAGACTTTGTTTAATAAAATTGATTCACTAGAACTCAACAATGGACTATGAAAAGCTCTTGAATAGTAGGGCAAAGCACCAATTTGGACTAAAAGCAGAGTAGCCAAAGTTATTCACAACTAAGTTCCAGATTAGATCGGAGATATCACTACTGAACCAAGCCTCATAACAGAACTAATAACATGATAGCATGTCACATATACAAAGACAATAAAACCAAGTTGAAGTTTTAGACACAATGATCTAAAGATCTTTGAATCACAGAGGAAATCACTAACTAACAGATTAATATTGCCTCATTTAATTGAATCATCATAGAGCAGAAGAGGAGAATAAAATCGGTGCCTCCGGATCAAGAAATACTGACCTCTAGCTCGATGGCTAGTCCTCAAATTTCTCAATCGGTTCATCGAGTCAACACCAACAGATAAAGTAATGCCACTAAAAAGGATCTTCTTAACAGAGCATAATTACAAATGACACCAATTCGAGAGACAACCAAAATGTCTCAAACATCTCCATCACATTCATATGAAAAAGGTACTTCTCGAACCTAAATTCAACTCAATTAAATTTACAAAAGCAAGAGGTAGATTATGCCAGCAGGATATGACATTGCTTTAACGAAGAAATGTAACTCAAGAAATGGAGTAATGTGCATTCAAGTATTAAGGGTTGCAAGTGCTCACATAGCATTTTTTACTCAAAAGCACCGATGGCATTTATGCACTACTCTCTACCCTAAAATAGCAAACATCAAATATCACTTCAATATCTAAATAAATCTACCTTACCAATCTCCTTATGCCTTAAAATAAGAATGTGGAGAACTTAAATTCAAGCCTTTGCTTGCTATTCGAAAATTCAATATGACGGTGCATACACAAATGAAATCCCTATAATTTGTACCATTCAATCACGTAAAGATCTAAGGCATGAGCATAGGAAATTGATACCTTTATGCACTAAGCGAAGAATTCTAGTACAAGCATTTTGCGGTGAAATCAAACAATACAAATGAGGTCATCTAAAGCTGCATATCTCGCAAACCTCCAATAATTCCATCAACAAAATAGAAGACACGATGCGATCAAGTCAATCGGTGGGATTTAACAATTAAGGGTGTCTAATAATTGTAGGTTGCAATCAGAATATTAACATGACAAACTACTTCGAAAAGAAATGGTTGCAATCAGGCAGCACCCAACCAATTCTTTAACCCTAGTTCATCATAGAGCACTACAGGCGAGGACGACAGGTGAGGACTATCCGAAGGTGAGGAGGACGAACTTACATTGCCCTAAGTCGGAGGTGAGGAAATGGCGGCAGGGTCGTCGGAGGCGCAGGAAATCTGGCGGTGGGGTCGTCGAGGCGCAGGCGTCGGAGGCGAGGTCGCCATGAGGCAAAACCGGAGGCGAGGTCGGGCGGAGAAAGGCTTCAGAGGCGAGGGGCAGCGGTGGGGTCGTCGGAGGCCGAGGAGGACACAGCGGTGGGGTCGTTGGAGGCGAGGTCGTCGGAGGTCTTTGCAAATGGCGGAGGAGGAGGAGATTGGGGAACAATGGCGGGAGTAGCAAAATTCGGGAAGAGGAGGCGGCGGGAGGGATTTATAGGTGCACCATCGGTCCGGTTGGTGTATTCAATCGATCGATGTCTCCTATCGTCTGGGTTGGATACTCCAACCGCATCGATGTGAGACATCGATCGATTGAATACACCAACCGGACCGATGGGTCACCTCAAGTAAGGGAACCCTAGGCACTATCATGATAGTGCCGGTTGAAAACACCAACCGGGACTGATGTTAAAAGACTCAAAACAATTTTGCGCCCATATTAATCGACAAGAAATCTTCCTCCCCCTTGGCTAGCGCGAGGCGCTTGAGTGCGCGGGCTCTCCCGACCGTGAGGTCTCGGGTTCGAACCCCGCTCATGCCCCCTAGCCCTTCTTTTTCGTCTTTTCTTTTATTTCTTTTTTTATTTATTGTTTAACCACTGTTTCATTAAATAATTTTTAAAAATGCTTTTACCACTTTAGATTCATTTAGTCTTTTTTTTAAGATTTCTTTTTTGAATCTCTTTGTTTAACTATTGATTCATTAAATAATTTTAAAAATGCTTTTACCACTTTAGATTCATTTAGCCTTTTTGTAAGATTTCTTTTTTAAATGTCTTGTTTAACTATTATTTCATTAAATAATTTTTAAAAATGCATTTACAACTTTAGATTCATTTAGTCTTTTTTTAAAGATTTGTTTTTTTTATTTGTTGTTTAACTATTGTTTCATTAAATAATTTTTAAAAATGCTTTTACCACTTTAGATTCATTTAGCCTTTTTTTTAAGATTTGTTTTTTTATTTGTTGTTTAACTACTATTTCATTAAATAATTTTTAAAAATACTTTTACCACTTTAGATTCATTTAGTCTTTTTTTAAGATTTCTTTTTTGAATCTCTTGTTTAACTATTGTTTCATTAAATAATTTTTAAAAATGCTTTTACCACTTTAGATTCATTTAGCCTTTTTTGTAAGATTTCTTTTTTAAATGTCTTTGTTTAACTATTATTTCATTAAATAATTTTTAAAAATGCTTTTACAACTTTAGATTCATTTAGTCTTTTTTAAAGATTTGTTTTTTTATTAACATTATAGAAAATTGTAAGAAATAAAGTAATTTTTGCACTCTTATAATTCCATTGCAAACTGTCACCTTGTTATATTAGTACAGAGGGACTTTGAACAATATTGTTAGTCAAATATTAGTACAATTTGAACAGAAAATACAGGAAAACCACTAGAGGAATGAGAAACTAGTATGTTAGTAGTCTATTACACCAAAAGAAAGCAAAGCAATCCTTATTTGCTAATATACTTTGCTTTTACAAGTGATCCTTCATTATGATCGCGGCGTACGTAGGGAGATTCCTCTGTATCATTCAGGACACTAATGTCTACGTCCACCGTGAAAGGAGGCAGCTCGTCGAACTGATTATACTCTTCTTCGTCCGTGACGCCCTCAACTCCGACAATCCTTCTTTTACCTAGAAGAACCACGTGCGCCTTGGCCGATCGCTCTTGCTAGTCTTCTCATACCTTTTTAGGTTTGTTGTTCATGTCCATCACATAGAATACCGTGTCACATCATTAGCGAAAGCACGAACAGTTCGTCCCTATAGGCCACTTGCTTGAGGTCCACAGTTGTCATACCGTACTTATCGATATCCACGGTGTCGGTTTGACCCATTGGCACCAAACAGAGGGACTTTTAATGGCCCGTACTCAACTCCCAGATCTCCTCTATGAAACCATAGTAGGTGTCCATCTTTCCATTTTGTCCAAGGCATCTATCGGACGCCCTTTGTTTTGGTTGGTGCTCTTGTTATCCTGGGTTGTCGTGTAAAATGTGTACCCATTTATCTCATACCCTTGAAATGATATGATTGTTGTGGGCGGTCCTCGAGCCAAGAGTTTCAATTGTTCATCGTGCATGCTTGCCCAACAGCTTGCTTTTGTAACCAAGCGCGAAATGATCCATTTGCTCCACTGCGATCCACTTATCGACTTCTCTGGGTATTGGTAGCGTAGACTCATTTCGTGATCATAGATATACTGAGCCACTCTGAGCTTGCTTGTTTCAATACCGTGAAATGTGCTTGTTTAAATTCAAGTAGATCGTCGCTATAGGATTCTTTTCTCCCTAAAGTCCCTTTTCCGTAGCCTCCCCTCATGGCGTGATCAGGACGCCAATCGGATTCAGATCATCAATGTAACTAACACAAAACTCGATCACCTCCTCTCGTCTTGACACCTGCGCAATGCAACTATACAGGCGAGACCGATTCTGAACATACTTCTTTAGGATACCCATGTACCTCTCGAAAGGGAACATATTGTGGAAGAACACGGTCCGAGAATTTCTATCTCTTTAACAATGTGGACCATGAGATGGACCATAATATCAAAGAAGGATGGAGGAAGATCATCTCAAGGCTAACCGGACTATTGACCATGTCATCATGCGAGACTAGATACCTTATTCGCTCGATGACCTTCTGCGACACCGCGTTGAAGAACGAACACGACTTTATGATTGTCCTCGTACCCAATCTGGCGAGAATACCCCGCACCGCCTTTGGGAGCAATCAGTGTCATCAACACATGACAATCATGGGATTTTATGTGTACGATTTTATTCTCTTTCATGTTTATGAGTCTCCTTATATTCGAGGAGTATCCAGAAGGGACCTTCACACTGTTCAAGAACTTAATCATGTTTTTTTTCTCTTTCTTGCTTAGAGTGTAGCTCATGGGGTGAAGGTAATGTTGTCCTTTCTCTCTTTTTTTCGGATGTAGGTCGTTCACGAGTCCCAATAGCATGAGGTCCTTTCGTGCTTGAAGTGTATCTTTTGACTTACCGTACATATCTAGGAAACCTAGTAGGTTCACGCAGACATTCTTCATGATATGCATGAAGTCCGATGAGTGGCGGACCTCTAAGTCTTTCGAAGAAGGTAAGTCCCAAAATATTGACTTCTTCTTCCAAATGGCCTTCGTGTGACCTTGTTCGGTAGGGACAGTTTGCTACGAGGACCTTTTCTAAATACTACTTTCAGATCCTTTACCAAAGAAAATACAAGCGCCCCATCTGCGATGCATGGGCTTCTACGCTTTCTCTTCGTCCCATCAAAATTCTCACCCTTCCTCCGTCTTGGGTCCTTCATATGGAGGAACCTACGGTGGCCCATGTACACAACCTTTCGAGAGTTTTTAGGTACTTGCTGTCCGTATCCTCTAAGCGGTGGATGCGGGCTTTATATCCTTTGATAGATAGGCCCGATAGATTACCAAGTGCAGGCGGTTGTTGATGGTTACGAATAGCAATGCACGAGAGTGAAGTGCTCTCTTTTGTACTCATCCCATACACGTACACCATCGTTCCACGTGTTAACAGATCTTCAACCAACGGTTTGAGGTACACATCAATGTCGTTTCAGGTTGCTTGGGCCTTGGATAAGCAATGGCATCATAATGTACTTCCGCTTCATACACAACCAAGGAGGAAGGTTGTAGATACATAGAGTCACGGGCCAAGTGTTGTGGATCGCCGCTCATATCGCCGAACGGTTTCATCCCATCCGTACTCAACCCAAACCTTATGTTCCTTGCATCCTCAAAGAAAGTCCGGGTATGTTCTATCGACTTTCCTCCTTTGGGAGCCATCGACAAGGTGCCTTAGCCTTCCGTCGTCCTTACGGTCTTCCTTGTGCAACAAGCATCATCTGGGCATGCGCTTTGTTCGCAAATAAACGCTTCAACCGGGGGATTACAGGGAAATACCACACCACCTTAGCAGGAGGTCTCTTCTTCTTACGTTGCCCCTCTACCTCACCGGGTCATCATGCACGGTCTTATACATGCAAGTTTTGCACACCGGACAAGCTTAGAATCCTCATACTCATTGCGATAAAGGATACAATCATTACGACATGCATGTATCTTCAGACCTCCAACCCCAAAGGGCGGATAACTTGTTTGGCATCGCACGTAGTTTCGGCGGTGTGTTCTCTCTCGAAGTAACTTCTTTATGAGGCATAACAACTCGTCGAATCCCTTATCGGACAATCCATTGGTCGCCTTCCATTGCATCGATTCTAGTGTGGTACGCAACTTTTTATGGCCTGTCGACGGTTTGGGTACAACAGTGTTCCGTGGTCCTCCATAGTATTGGAACTTTTCGTAATGTCTTTCATCGATGTATTCTCCTCTCCATCACGCAGACATCTGGTCTAGGTCATCATCACCACACTCCCCAATGTATCTTCGAAGAACCGTGTTGACCGTCGTCCGGATATTGTTGTCCGCCTCTTCTTCTTCACCGTCTTCTGTATAATCTCTTCTTCACCGTGCTTGGTCCAGCGGTATAGTTTGACATGAAACCTCTTGTGAGCAAATGAAAGTGAAGGTGGCTGGATTTTGGCCACTCCTTCTCATTCTTGCGATCTATGCATGGACAGCATATGTAGCCCGACATCGTGTGTGCATCGGTCAAGACGAAGAAAATCTTGCAAACCTGCAAGAACTCGGGAGCGTCGATCCATGTACATCCATCGCCGGTCCATCTATATTATGTTACATCAAGATAGCTGTTAGCTCATTTTCCGATAATGAATTGTTGAACCAAAACCTAAATATTAGCTAGATCCACACCTTCAATCCGAGCTAAATAATAATCCAAGCAAAATATAAACTCACACAACAAGTTTTTGCAACCTACAAAAAGAATTGATCGATCGAGTGCGGATTCAAAATTACGAACAAAATTCACGACGACTTTGTTTGCAAATTCTGTTGAAATTGTAACACCCTAAAAATTTCCAAATTATTATTCAATCATTTATTTTTATTTTTTCTAAATCTCTAGCACTTAATTAATGATGTTTTCAAAAATAATTTGTTGATGGAAATTAAAACCAAAATTATACTAGAAGTAATTTTCTAAGTTTAAAATATTCCAAAGTATTTTTGAAAACTTTTCTCAAATATTGAACTCATTTTATATTTTCTATAAAGTCATTCATATTTTCGATATTATTTTAATTCGCAAATAAATTTAAATTTCTTCTTTTCCACATAACCATTGCCATTTGAAGATCCCAAACTCCATGATTTCCATGCACCATTCTCCCCCCAACCACGTGCAACCAAACCTCATCCTTCATCGATCGATGGAACTAAAACCTAAATTTAAGCTAGATCCACACATTAAATCGACCTACATTATAATCCAAGCAAATTCTAAGCTTACACAACAAGTTTTTGTATCCTATTTGAAAAGATCAAGCTAGATCTCTACATTCATAATCTTTCATCAATCATGGGAAAAGATCAAATTTTTTCATAATTCAAGCAAAAAGAGGCTCCATTTAACACCAAATGATGTGAGGAATGATGTTACTAACCTTAGTTACCTTGGTTTGCGAGTAAAATGACCAAAATTTTGAAATTTGGACAGCACCTCCCTCTACATTCATAATCTTTCATCAATCATGGGAAAAGATCAAATTTTCTTCATAATTCAAGCAAAAAAGAGGCTCCATTTAACACCAAATGAAGTGAGGAATGATATTACTAACCTTAGTTACCTTGGTTGTGAGTAAAATGACCAAAATTTTGAAATTTTGGGCAGCACCTCCCCTCCCTTGAAGCTCTTGGCCGAAGCTCCACTGTTCTTTTCGCGCAGTGAAATGATCTGGGTTTGGCAGAGAGCGGGAGGAGGAAGAAGTTTAAATTGGAACTCAGTACTGGTTGAAGACACCAACCGGTACTGATGGTCTCACATCAGTACCGGTTCATGTCACGAACCGGTACTAGTGAGCTCCCGCTAAATAGTACCGGTTCGTTACACGAACCGGTACTGATGTGAGACCATCAGTACCGGTTGGTGTCTTGAACCGGTACTAATATCCCCCGCATCCTCAGAGCCGTTGAACCGGATCGTTCTAACTATCGATCCGGTTGTACTCAACCGTCTTGATGGGCGGTAGGAAAGGTCGATTCTGTAGTAGTGAGAGGTGGTGGCGGTAGCGACCACGAGCAAAGGTTTGGTGACGAGAATGTGTGCACCGGGTAAAACACAAGATGGCAATCAGGACAATGAAGAGTGAAGACCCATAGGCAACTGCGGAATCGAGCGGCAAAGTATGGCGGAGGTGTGGCTTCGATCTCATGATTCGAGGAAACAGTAGCTCTATTGATCAGCTGCTAATGCTAGGGTTTCGATTGCGTCAATCCAAGCGATACAGATCTAGAACTCGAGCAACGCTATTTACCACGAACAAGGCAGTGCGGAAGATGGAGCCCACAGCGGACATGGTGCAGCGTAAAGTCCAGGTCGGGCACGACGAAGATTACTACTAATAGGCTGGACCCACTAGTCAGCGACTCAGACATGGTGCATGATGAGATAGGCTAGGGGCCTGTTTGGGGGAGCTTTGCTTCAGCTTTAGGCCAAAAGCTCCCCTAAACAGTATGGTTACAAAGCAGCTGGGAAGCTAAACCACAGCAGAAAAACCCCTAAAAGCTGAAGCTACAAAGGAGGAGCTTTTCAGCTGTGGTTTCACTTGACCACCTTCTACCTCGGTCGCTTTGCCTTCTCGACCTCCGCCACCCCGCCTTGCCGCCTCCACATCACCCCCCACTCGGACGCCGCTGTACTTCGCTATATTGTTACCTTCCCGCTCGGTTGGCCCCCAAAAACTACAGCTGCAACAGCCAGTTTGGCAAACTGCATAACAAGAAAAGTCACAGACGCCAGCTACAACTGCTTTACAGCCCAACAAACCAAAAGCAGTTTTTTAGCCCAGCCACAGCTCCCCAAACAGGGCCTAGGCTTGTGACTTGGGCTCGGCAATGCGGCTGGTTAGAGGTGGGCATCGTGCTGGGCCGGGCCGGCCCAACACGGGCCCATCGTGCTTCATGCCTGAACCGTGTCGGGGCGTGACAGCCCGTCATGCTTGCCGTGCTATACCGAGCCGGCCCGACTCACCTTTGGCGAGCCCAAGCACGCACTACACCATGACACCAAATTAGCGTCAGACATCAGTCGGCAATAATACATAATTACCAACCAACTATCTATCGCTAAAACTTGGTGACGGACTAACTGTCGACAATAATACTTTTAGGATCAGATGGTGCATTGGAAATTATTTTGATATGTAGGGACACACTATGTGTCAGCAATTCTTATTTTCTAGGTCAAATTGTCTGACGGTAAAGGTGTGGCAGCAGATTAAATGTTGGCAATGTTGGGTACATGATAAAAACGATATATTCTTTGAAGGATCGATAAAGTCGCCTAGAGGGGGGGTGAATAGGCGTAATAAAGTTTAAAACAAATTTAGCAGCGGAATTATCGGAATATCCGACTTTGATATCGGACTATTCGATTTATATCGGACTATCCGATAGTGCAGGTCGGACTATCCGATACTGCAGGTCGGACTATCCGATCAGAGCGCAATAAACCCTAAAAAGTAGATCTGAGAAATTTGAGAGACTAAATTTCTACCAAATGAAATTTCTGAGCTAAGGCAACTACCAAAGAACTAGATCAACCAATATCTACTGCAAGTAGCCACCAAATACTTGAATCCCCAAAGATTAAGTCAAGAGCACACGGGGACAAATAGAAAACTCACAAACCAAGGAGATGCAGCGATTTTTTCGAAGTTCGGATCTTTGAGGAGATCCCACGTCTCCGTTGAGGAGGCACAAAGCCCGGTCCCTTTCGACCACGATCCTCCGGTGTTACACAAAGCACTCGCGGTTTCACTTCTTGATCCCTTTCCTTGCGGAGGTGGAATCGGACCTTCACAAACTCCATGGCTTCCCACACGAGATCGGGAGCTCACCGGTGACTCCTAGCCGTCTAGGAGACCTCAATCTCCAAGAGTAAGAAATGGAGTGTAGACCCGCTCTTGAAAATTTCCCTAGTGCTCAAAAGAACTTTCACGATTTGCAATAAAGCACTAGAGATCACTTGCTCCAATCTCTCAACAAATTTCTCAAGGATGAACTCAAGAGAGAGCAAGAAAGAGCAAGAGAAGAGTTAATGCTCAGTACACTGGTAGGTAAGAGTAAATGAGGGAGAGAGTGGGGTATTTATAGCCAGGACACAAAATATAGCCGTTCTGCCCTGTGTCAGACCCCCACATCGGACTATCCGATGGCAGACATCGGACTATCCGATATGTGCAAATCACCAGATTCGACTCCACTCAAGAATTCAAAATTTTCTTCGAGAAAAGCACACATCGGACTATCCGATTTCACATCGGATGTTCCGATGTTTCAGAAGATTTTCAAAGCAACAATAAAATCCAAAATCTTTCTAAGTCCACATCGGATGTTCCGATCTTAAACATCGGAATGTCCGATGTTTCCCGAGAGTTCCAGTCCAAAGACTTAGAAAAAAATTCAGATCACATCGGACTATCCGATATCAACCATCGGACATTCCGATGTTTCCCGAGAGGTCCAAGTGCAAAGACTTAGAAAATTTTTCAAATCACATCGGACTATCCGATATCAACCATCGGACATTCCGATGTTTCCCGAGAGTTTTCAAACATGCAACCACACACGCACCGGAGAGTCCGATACCATCGGACTGTCCGATATTAACATCGGACATTCCGATAATATCAGCACAACTGAAATGCAAAGTGAGTGCCGTGCATGGAGACTTCCAAAACCAAATTTATAAGAGATGTTCATCTGAGCACAGAGGTTATTTCTAAAGCATGTACATTCCATCCCTCTTAATAGTACGGCGTTCCTATTGACTCAATAAAGTAAAAGATCTACCCTAAGTCGACGCGTTCATCTTTTCACTTTTGAGGGTCAACAACGTCGAGATGAATCTTCTTTTGGGATGTCACCGCTTATATACTCATTTAAGCCATTAGTCCCTTAATCGTTTGTCATTAATCATCCAAAACACAATTAGGGGCCTAGATGCACTTTCAATCTCCCCCTTTTTGGTGATTGATGACAACACGATTAAAGTTTGATAGAAATAATGAATGATGAAGTTGAGAGTGGCCAAGATATGTTGAGCTCCCCCTAGATTTCTGCATTAGAGATTCTAAATACACAATTTTTAGAGGTGAAATTCAAAAGGAGCTTCCCCTATATCTTGGCATTCAAGTAAGCAGCAATAATAATATGATGAACCATAAAACTTATCAAACTTATCATTGCAAGTGTTAAGCATGTCATAATGTATCAGAGCATGATATATCAAATCCAACAAAGTATAAGCAACAGGTATGGTTCACACGACATAACATAACGGACCAAAATATGTATGATAACTTTTCTCTCCCCCTTTGGCATCAAGGCACCAAAAAGGAGAAAGAACAACTGAAGAAAAGATCACTCTGCGGACTCCTCATCAGAGGCGGCATAATTGTCGGAAGAGGAAGGATCTGCAGCCGTCGGAGAGCCGAAAGGATCTGCCAAGGAGTCATCACTGCCACTGGAACAAGGAAGGTTGAGGTGCTTTTGGATAGACTTGAGCCTCTTCGCATTCTTCTTCGCCATCTTGACAAGATATTGCGAGATCACGATCGGTGGAAGAAGAAGACTGCGGAGGGACAGTAGGAGCAGCAGCACCAGAGCGAGTAGACACAGAAGGGGCTGGAGCCGAGGAGCTTGAGGAGCAACAGTCTTGATCGGCGATCTGCAGACCCTAAGTGCCGCAGATCGCACTCAAACTTCTTCTTGGAAATACCGAGAATTACCCTCATGATGTATGGAGCGAATCCACAAGCGTGCTTGGTCGAGGGAGTTTGCATGAATCTCATTCCCGAGGTAAAGGGCCACCATAAACGGTCTTCCACCCTAAAGATCCGATGCAAAATATCACGAGTGTAGGACAGATATGAGAGGCATCACCTTCCTTGGGAGCAATGGTCTTCGAAGGAGCCGGTTGGCAAAGAACCAAGGGCTTCAAGAATTTGGTGTTCCTGCTCAAAAGCGAGAATCCTCGATATCTGAGCACTCAGATTTTCAGAACCAAGGAGCGATTGTTGTGAAGATCGTCCTTGTCCATGCTCTCCTCAAATTTTAAATCCCAACAAAGTCCCAAAACGCCCCAGACGTACATTCTCAGACTCACCTTCACCATCCATGTCATGGTGTCATTGGAGACATGCAGAGTGGCGAGAACTGGGCAATGATCTCAGTGTTCCAATCTTGCTTCATGCCCATGATCCTCTTGATGCCGAGCCTCTCACAGGCCTCGATGACGTCGTTGAAGACCGGATCATCACATGACTCCATATATTCCCAATCAACCCCGCATATTGACGCAGTGATTCTTGCGAGGAGGATAATGATCTCATAGAAATCTTGTTGAAAGAAGGTCGAAGCGCTTACGGAGGAGAAAGCCTTTCTCGAGGTAAGGATCCAAGCCCTAGCTTTGGTCACCATCCTGCACTTGCCTTTGTAGCTAATCACAGATCTCTGAAGATCGGGACGACGACTGGGCTTGAACATCATTGGAAAAGGAACAAGATCACTGTCATCTTCTTCTTGAGCCGGACCTTTGCCCTTGTCACCTGCTGAGAGGACACTAGAAGAGGTTCCTTTGCCCTTGCCTGATGGAGTGGGAGGAGCACGGGCAGGAGGTGCATCATCTTGACGACGAGGCTCAGAAATAGTGATGCCTTGAGCTTTGGGCTTGGTAACCACTTTCTTCTTTATTTTGCCCGTGCAGAGTTGGAGCAGAGCGATCGCGACCTCGGGAGGAGAATCTGAAATATCCGGAGGATTTCTCGATTCTGTCATGCCTTGGTCCGGACATTCGTTGGAGTCTTCCTCTTAAACTGCCCTTGCTCGTCGGTATGGAGTGCCCTCTTCAATTTCTCTCCCTTGTCGTCTCCGGCAGCCATGGATAAAATCTAGAAAAGATGATACAGGAGCTTGAGACAGAGGACAAGGGAAACAGAAAGAAACTCACAATTTTGCAATTCCCTGGAAACATCGGATAGTCCGATATTTTGGGTCAGACAGTCCGATAATAATCGGATAGTCCGATGCCAACTATCGGATAATCCGATATTTGCGGGAAAAATGCAAAACATGATTTCTTGAAGATAGACCACGCATTTTACAACAAATTTGTGGGATATGCTCCTAGGGACAAAGGGAACTCATCTACCGAAGAAGATTGACCAAACAAAAGGGGATGAGAAAACCCTAGATCTAAGGAGAAATAGGGTTACCTGAGATCAAAAACGAGAGAAGAATTGAATGGGGATGAGGATCTTCGCCAAAAGGGATTAGATCTGCGGAGTGAGGCCCTTGCAAAGAGGAAGATGATCTCCGGACACCACAATCGCCAGGAGGAAGAGGACCGATGAGTTTTGGAGGAAAATAACCGAGTGAAAAGAAAAAACCCTTGGGCTTCTTTTAAACCTCCCACATCGGATAGTCCGATATGACATCAGACGATCCGATGTGTGCGATCACCCAGATATCGGACGATCGATCTTCAACATCGGATAGTCCGATATGTGCAGATTTCTGAAACCGGATAGTCCGATACAAATATCGGAACATCCGATATGTGTAAACTTCAAAGACAAGGATAGAAGAGATTGAGGAATGAGATGGAATGACTTGTGAACTCTTTTTTTGTCTCCCCACTCATGATCGTGAACACCAAAGCACTAGAAGCTATGATCACAAGTGGTTTGACTCACACCAAGATCCAAAACCTCACAAAATTTTAAAGAAACCAAATAAAGTTTTGAAATTCCTTTTGGTTGAAATCATACAAGCATGACAATTTATGTATGCAACTTTTCAAGCCAGGTTTCGAGAATTCAAAATGTTTAGCCCACTTCTCAATTCGCAGAATTTCTTTTCATCAAGAGGCTTGGTGAATATATCGGCTAGTTGGTCATTTGTGCTCACATGTTGAATAACGATATCGCCTTTAGTGGAATGGTCTCTTAGGAAATGATGGCTAATATCAATATGCTTTGTACGAGAATGTTGGGACGGGTTGTTGGCGATTTTATGGCGCCTCATTGTCACACAAAAGCGGAACATGGTTATAGGTTAGGCCATAATCATTTAGGGTTTGTCTCATCCAAAGTAATTGGGCACAACAACTCCTACCGCTATATATTAAACCCGGTGTGGATAGAGACTCTGAGTTTTGCTTCTTGGAGGTCCAAGAAACTAGGGATCTACCAAGGAACCCATAAGTACCCGAGGTACTCTTCCTATCCACTTTACATCGGCATAATCCGATCGAATAGCCGACTAGCTCAAATGATGATCCTTTAGGATACCATAGGCGAAATGAGGGTGTGCACTAAGTATCTCGAATTCTCTTTACGGCCACCATGTGGCATTCTTTAGAGCGGCTTGAAATCTTGCACACATGCAAACACCGAGCATGATATCTCGCCTAGATGCACAAAGGTAAAGTAGGGAACCGATCATCGAACGATATACCTTTTGAACAACGGTTTACCTTCTTTGTCGAGGTCTAGATGCCCATTAGCTTGCATTGGCGTCTCGATCGACATGCGTTCTCCATCTCGAACTTCTTGAGCATGTCCTTAATGTACTTCGCTTGGCAAATGAAGGTTCCTTCCTTGAGTTGTTTGACTTGAAAACCGAGGAAGAACTTGATTCGCCCATCATGGACATCTCAAACCTTTTGGTCATGATCTGCTAAATTCCTTGCACAAATGCTCATTAGTAGACCGAATATAATGTCATCGACATAAATTTGACATACAAATAGATCATTATCAAGATGCTTAGTAAAGAGAGTAGGGTCGGCCTTTCCTACTACTGAAACCTTGACCGAGAAGGAAATCACGAAGACACTCGAACCACGCCTCGGTGCTTGCTTAAGCCCATAGAGAGCTTTATGAAGGAAGTAGACATGGTCAGGATGATTTGGGTCTTGAATCGGGCGGTTGCTCAACATAGACCATCTCGAGAGAGGTCCATTTAGGAAGGCACTTTTCACGCCCATTTGGTACAACTTAAAATCATGGTGAGTAGCAAAGGCAAGTAATATTCTAATAGATTCAAGCCTAGCTCTTTGGAGCATAAGTTTCATCGAATCCAAACCTTCGATTTGAGTGTACCCTTGAGCGACCAACCGGGCTTTGTTCCTAGTCACGATTCCGTTCTCGTCTTGCTTGTTTCGAAATACCCATTTAGTTCCGATAACATTTTGCTTGGGTCTTTCGACAAGCTTCCACACCTGATTCATTTCGAAATTATTCAACTCCTCTTGCATTGCCATCACCCAATCCGGATCTTGAAGAGCTTCATCTACCTTGAGTGGTTCAAGAGACGAAACAAAAGAGTAAAATTCACAAAAATTAGCAACACGAGATCTAGTGGATACTCCCCTGTTAATATCTCCAAGAATATTGTCGACCGGGTGATCTCGTTGAACACTTTGATGAACCCTTGGATGAGGCACTGTTGTATTTGATTTTTGAATTGGGTCCTCATCATCTTGGGCGAGAGTCGATCCATCTTGTGCTTGCATTGAAGAAGATGGGGCACCATCCAACAAAGGCATCACGAGTTGGAGTGCTCGGGCTTCTTCTTGCTCAAGAGGCCTCACTTCTCCAATTGCTAGCCTTTTGATCGCCTCACATGGAGGTTCTTCCTGTCAATCACTAAGACGATCAACTTGCTCTACTTGAGAACCGTTAGTTTCATCAAATGTTACATCACGCGAGATTTCAACCACACCGTGGTGTTGTTGAAAACTTCGATGCATAAGCATTAGACCCATAACCAAGCAAGAATCCCTCATCTACTTTAGGAGCAAATTTAGACGACTTAGCTTTCTTGTTGAGGATGAAGCATTTGCTCCCGAAGACTCGGAAGTAGGATACATTGGGTTTCTTCCCGGTAAGTAGCTCGTACGCCGTCTTCTTTAACAACTTGTGGAGATATAGCCGGTTGGAGCTGTGGCACGCGGTGTTGACGGCTTCCGCCCAGAAGATGTCGGAGACCTTGTACTAAATCAAACATCGTCGCGCCATCTCGATGAGAGTCCGATTCTTCCTCTCGGCTACCCCATTTTGTTGTGGGGAGTAGGGAGCCGAGAATTCATGCTTGATGCCTTCTTCATCGAGGAACTCCTCCACGCCGGTGTTCTTGAATTCAGTGTCGTTGTCACTTCGTATTTTCTTGATCTTCACCTCAAATTCATTTTGCGCCCTTCTCATGAACTTCTTTAAGCTTCCTTGGGCTTCACTTTTGTCATGCAAGAAAAACACCCAAGTAAAGCGAGAAAAATCATCTACAATAACTAACCCATACTTGTTTCCTCCGATGCTTATGTAGGCAATTGGACCGAATAAATCCATGTGGAGCATCTCCAATGGTCTTGAAGTAGTCATCACATTCTTGACAGATGAGGTGCTCCAACTTGCTTCCCGGCTTGACATGCGCTACACACCCTATCTTTCTCAAACACAATATTCGTTAGTCCAAGGATGTGATTGCCCTTAATGAGTTTGTGAAGGTTCCTCATACCAACATGGGCAAGCCGGCGATGCCAAAGCCAACCCATGCTCGATTTGGCCATTAAGCATGTTTCAAGGTTAATTCTATCCGTAGAAAAGTCTATAAGATAGAGGTTACCCTTTAAACGACCCTTAACGGCTATTGAACCATCATCCCTCTTAATGACATCCACACCCTTATCACTAAACATGCAATTGTAGCCCGCTTCACATAATTGAGCAACGGACAACAAATTGTAGCTTAGTGATTCAACAAGTAAAACATTATTTATATGGAAATCATTTGTAATTAGAATCTTACCTAAACCTACCACTTCACCTTTTCCGTTGTCGCCAAAAATTATACTCTCACTATTTGATCCATTGGCTTCAAGATGTGCGAACATTGCCCGTTCTCCGGTCATATGATGTGTGCATCCGCTATCCAAGATCCAAATTTTGTTCCACCGGAGATATAGGCCTACAAAATAAAATTTAGTTTTTGCTCTTTGGTACCCAAACTTGTTTAGGTCCACGACGTTAGTGACAAGTGATTTGGGGACCCAAATAGATCGCACACTAGAAGCATTCTTGGGCTTACCCCCAATATGATGAGCAACTACTCTACCGAGGCTAGTCCTCTTAAGCACATATGAAGCAAAGAAAGTGGATTGAGCCTTATGTTTAGAGTTTGCTTCCCCCTTTACGAAGTGAATGGGCTTGTTCAAAGGCGCAACCACAATGTGGTTTCCTTTGCCCTTGGGAGGGACATAGCCAAGCCCATGCTTCATGGGGTTACCTTGACGCTTACCGAGGAATTCCTCTAATCCCTTGCTAGCCTTATAGGACTTTTGAAGTCCATCTTCAAGCATTCCCTTGAGCATCTCATTTTCATGAGCTAGTACTTGCAAAGTCTCAAGGTTAGTAGCACAAGTATTAACATCTATATTGAAGCATCTAGCACAACCATTGCTAGTAGATGGTAGAGAAGAATTGGGGCTAATGGTTGAGGTAATCGGAGGGTTATTCTTGAGATCAACAAGCTTCAACTCAAGAGCCTTGCAAGCATCACTCGACTTCGCAAGTTCCTCTTTAAGTGAAGCATTGGTGATCTCAAGACTAATCACCTCGGATTTGGTCAAAGTTAAGTTCTTAGCCACTTCCTCATTTTTCTCTTTCTCAAAAGATAAGCTCTTCTCTAGCTCACGATTTTTCTCTTTTTCGAGGATGAGTAGATCCTCTTGAGCTTCGAGAATAGCTTCCTTTTGTTCAACCACTTCCTCCAACCTTTCAATATCTTTTAGGAGCAAATTCAACTTATGAATGTCAAGGTTTTTTATAGACTTAAGCACGGCACCAATGTCATCATTATCACTATCACTATCGTGCTCATCTAGACAATTATTAGTAATGGAGGGAGTGGGGACAAGTGTTGATACCTTGTGCCCCTTCGCCATGAGGCACATTGGAGCTACTTCATCGTCATCGCTTAAGTTGTCGAAGAGGCTCTTCGACATTGTCGAAGTAGAGGGTATGGCGATGGCGACGGAGGCGATTCCACCTTCATTGTCGGAGTTTGACTCGGAGTCGGAGTCGGAGCTGGAGTCGGTGTCGGAGTTCCACTCCTTTCCAATGTAGGCACGACCCTTGCCCTTGTACTTCTTGCTCTTCTCCTTCTCCTTGCCACGGTACTTGTCCTTCTTGTGCGACTTCTCATCTTTGCTTTCCTTGTGCGGACACTCGGCAATGAAATGGCCGGTTTCGCCGCATTCATAGCATCTTCTTGTGGAGTGTCTCCCTTTTGATTTTCTTCTAAAGTTCTTTGATTGACCTCCTTGTTTGAAGTTCTTCTTCTTGAAGAATTTGTTGAATCTTCGCACAAATAGAGCCATATCTTCATTTGTCAATGGACCACTAGACTCTTCATCCTCACTTGTGCTTTCTTCGGCTTGGCACACAACTTTGACGGCCTTTAGAGCGATGCCCTTTTTCTTCCCAGACTTGAGTTCTTCCACAACCTCAGCTTCCTTCACCATCATCTCGTCCATCATGAGCCGCCAATGACATCATGAGGTGTCAAAGTTTCGAAGTTGGGCCGGTCTCGGATCAACTGAACAAGGTTGCGGTTGGTGGGAGTGATCACGCGAAGTATTATCTTCACCACGGCCTTGTCAGAAAGATCAGTGCACCCAAGGCCTTTTGCTTGATTTCTGAGCACCATCAGCGGTCAAACATCTTAGTGTATGATTCACCATCTTCCAAGGTGAACCGCTTAGCTCGCCAATAATGAGCTCTATCTTCGATTCTCTGACGCTTGACACTCCTTCATGACTGACTAGGAGTCTATCCCAAATAGCCTTTGCTTCTTCGAGTCCATCAACTCGGTTGAACTCGGAATCACTTAAGGCATTGAATAAGGCATTGACTGCCAAATCATTGAAATGTTGATCTTTGTCTTCTTCGGAGTAAGGTTCTCGGGATCATTAGGCTTGAAACCCGTCTCGCACAATCTTAGGATAGAAGGGTGAAGCGATCTCAAGTGCATCTTCATCTTATGTTTCCATGCCGCATAGTGAGTGCCGTCGAAATGAGGCGCCAATCGAGGGCACGGAGACATATGATGAAGAGCCGAGGGAATTGTAATTAAGTGGAATACCCATCCGAAGATCATCCCGCATTCGAGGTGCGGTAAGATCCTCGACAGATTTCCTGCTTTGCGACATATTGATTCTCCAGCGGTTAAGCCAAACTAAGGAGATTTGGCTCGATACCAATTGAAGGATCGATAAAGTCGCCTAGAGGGGGTGAATAGGCGTAATAAAGTTTAAAACAAATTTAGCAATGAATTATCGGAATATCCGACTTTGATATCGGACTATCCGATTTATATCGGACTATCCGACATCTTGCAGGTCTGACTATCCGATCGAGCATAATAAACCCTAAAAAGTAGATCGAGAAATTTGAGAGACTAAATTTCTACCAAATGAAATTTCGAGCTAAGGCAACTACCAAAGAACTAGATCAACCAATATCTATCGCAAGTAGCCACCAAATACTTGAATCCCCAAAGATTAAGTCAAGAGCACACGGGACAAATAGAAAACTCACAAACCAAGGAGATGCAGCGATTTTTTCCCGAGTTCGGATCTTTGAGGAGATCCCACGTCTCCGCTGAGGAGGCACAAAGCCCAGTCCCTTTCGACCACGATCCTCCGGTGTTGCACAAAGCACTCGCCGGTTTCACTTCTTGATCCCTTTCCTTGCGGAGGTGGAATCGACCTTCACAAACTCGGCGGCTTCCCACACGAGATCGGAGCTCACCGGTGACTCCTAGCCGCCTAGGAGACCTCAATCTCCAAGAGTAATAAATGGAGTGTAGACCCGCTCTTAAAAATTTCCCTAGTGCTCAAAAGAACTTTCACGATTTGCAACAAAGCACTAGAGATCACTTGCTCCAATCTCTCAACAAATTTCTCAAGGATGAACTCAAGAGAGAGCAAGAAAGAGCAAGAGAAGAGTTAATGCTCAGTACACTGGTAGGTAAGAGTAAATGAGGGAGAGAGTGGGGTATTTATAGCCAGGACACAAAATATAGCCGTTCTGCCCTGTGTCAGACCCCCACATCGGACTATCCGATGGCAGACATCGGACTATCCGATATGTGCAAATCACCAGATTCGACTCCACTCAAGAATTCAAAATTTTGCTGAGAAAAAGCACACATCGGACTATCCGATTTCACACATCGGATGTTCCGATGTTTCCAGAGAGATTTTCAAAGCAACAATAAAATCCAAAATCTTTCTAAGTCCACATCGGATGTTCCGATCTTAAACATCGGAATGTCCGATGTTTCCCGAGAGTTCCAGTCCAAAGACTTAGAAAAAAATTCAGATCACATCGGACTATCCGATATCAACCATCGGACATTCCGATGTTTCCCGAGAGGTCCAAGTGCAAAGACTTAGAAAATTTTTCAAATCACATCGGACTATCCGATATCAACCATCGGACATTCCGATGTTTCCCGAGAGTTTTCAAACATGCAACCACACACGCACGGAGAGTCCGATACCATCGGATCGTTCGATATAAACATCGGACATTCCGATAATATCAAGACAACTGAAATGCAAAGTGAGTGCCGTGCATGGAGACTTCCAAAACCAAATTTATAAGAGATGTTCATCGAGCACGAGGTTATTTCTAAAGCATGTACATTCCATCCTCTTAATAGTACGGCGTTCCTATTGACTCAATAAAGTAAAAGATCTACCCTAAGTCGACGCGCTCATCTTTTCACTTTTGAGGGTCAACAACGTCCCAGAGATGCGCTTCTTTTGGGAATGTCACCGCTTATATACTCATTTAAGCCATTAGTCCCTTAATCATTTGTCATTAATCATCCAAAACACAATTAGGGGCCTAGATACACTTTCATTCTTAAATAACCAAATGAAAACTTTCACTTCTCAGGGTATCTTAAATACCCTCTTGCCTGACAATCTCCTATTGCATGTATTTTGCTAGCTCCAATATTGCATAATCATCCTACACTACCACACAAAAGGCCATCAGTGGCGGTTAAAAACCTGCCATCAGTGGCGGTTTTCGAACCGTCATTGATATAGTGCCACTGATAATCGGAGATTATCAGTGGCGGTTTTTGAACCGTCACTGATAATATTATCAATGGCAGTTTTTGGCTAGAACCGCCACTAATAATGTGATTATCAGTAGCGGTTCTAGCCAAAAACCACCACTGATAATATTATCAGTGGCTATTTTTGGCTAGAACCGCCACTGATAATATTATCATTAGCGCGGGCTTAATCAGGGACACCGGCGGGCTTAATCAGGGACACACATAGTTTTCCTTGGCCTTTTCAGATTCATCTGGCCTAGCCGATCCATCTAGTTGCTTGCATCTGGCCTGGCGCTGCATACCCTCCCTGGCTTTTCATATTCATCTGGCCTGGCCGATTCATCTGGCTTGGCGCAGATCCTCCCCGCTTGCATCTCCTCCAGCGACCTTGCTTCCCAGTGCCGCATCTACTCCAAGGGCGAGTGCTGCTCCAGGCGCCGATGTCTACTCTAGGGGCGAGTGCTTGGCGCCGCCGTCCCCCGTACTGCACGATGTCCCCGAGCACTGCTAGGATTGGCCCCATGCCCCTATCCCCTTCTCTATCCGACAATGATGTGGGTTGGGAAAGAATCAAAGAACTGGCCGTAGTTCGATCTCCGTCTAAACTAGGGGTGAAAATGGGTCGGGTAATACTATAGACAGACTATGTGACACTGCATGTAGTTTTTGCCAACAGACCGTCTGTTGCAACAAAGGTGCTGTGGTGTAGTGACGGCCCATTTGCACTTTATGCCTGCTTCGTGCCGTGCCGGCCTAGACCCAGCCCATTTGCACTATTATGATGAGAAGAAAGGAATCAGAGACACATGGAGTTAAGACGGTGGACACAAATATTATAGAAAAAAGAACTAAATTTTATTCATTTTTAGAACGAGAGGAGTGTGCTGAACACGAGCGATAGAGGGCAATGAGAGTGAGGAAGATAGGCAATGGAGATTGAGAGAGACAGATAGGCAAGGGAGAAATTGAGAGAGACGGGTGAGAGAGAGAGAGCTGACCCATCTCTCTCAGGTGTCAGCGGTAGTGTGGCATTCATGCTGTTGGGTACGTCCTGGTGATCTTCATACTCAGCTTCTTCCTCATGCGCTGGGTCATCGGGCCCGACACGGCTCATGCTACAGTATTGTGTCGGCCCAGCATGGTCCACTTCGTGCTAGACCGAGCTTCGGACCGTACCGTGCCGGCCATGCCTCAAGCCGGCCCAAAAGAGTGCCCACCTCTGCGGCTGGTTGGCCAAGCCAGCTGGGCTCCACAGGGGAAACGGTTGGCGACATGGGCTAGGGCAAGAGAAAAAAGGAAATAGGCCGAGGCAATGGTTTTGGCTCATTGGCCTTCCATTATTTTCATTTAGAGCATAGATAAATTATCAAATTCACTCGAAAAGTTCTCATAAAAATCTGAAAAATACTTTCAAGCACAAGAAACCTAGATAATTTAATTACAAACAAGACCTTAAAGTGCCCAGCATGAACGTATTGATTACCAATGCTATTGTTACTCCGTTCTACACAAATATCGAGTATATAGCCATGTAGGTCTATATATACCTACTATACCTATCAAATACATGGTATTTTTGGCAAAAAAAACAAAAATTGGAGGTGCAACTATGCGTCCCTTTGTTCATTGTAGCTCGCGCATATATTCCCATGAAGCAAATGTCATATTGTTTGCTCAATTTTTGGCAGGTGCGGAACAATCAGCGACCCGCAAAATCTACAAGAGTTTGGACCACGCACGAGAGGGACTATTTGGAAACAAGAGTTTGATTAGGAAACCCAAGCTGACACGGATTATGTTATCATATTGTAATAGGACTCGAATCGGCCAGAAGGTATATAAGATGAGCCCAGGCAGGCTAGAAAGAATCATCCACAGCAAAAATCATATCTACTAGTCTTTTCCTTTTTGTAGTTTTTTAGTCTTGTAATGCTTCCCTTTGCAAGTCGATTTTGATCAATAAAGTTGCGCACCGCCGATTATTGATCTTCGTCGATTTCGCCCAGGTTTGGTTTGCTCTGTTTTGCTGCGCATTGCCTTCTCGGAGATAATCTAGCTTTACCCTTTGATTAGCCTTGATCGGCTAATCTTATTGCATCCTAATCAGCTTCTGGCTGATCAGAGTTATGCCGATTATCATCTGGTATCGGCTTCCAAAGATTTCACGACTTCACCTTATCGATTGCAGGGTCAAATCGATTGGCACGCTTCGAACCAGGTGTTCGTCCAGTGTGCTGAAGTTGAAAACCATACTTCAAGTTTTTCGCAACAACACACTCTTGGCACACCCAATGGGACCATGCCAAAAAGTTGGCTGTAGGAAAATCTATCCCACCAGCCGACGTCAATGCTGAAGCCATAATCATCTTGACGTTGGACGGTTAAGGCCACATGAAGTCAACTATCCGACTCATGATTTGGAATTGGCTGCCGTAGTGCATGCTTTAAAGATTTGCCGTCATTACCTCATCGGTAATCGCTGTGAGATTTATACGGATCACAAGAGCCTGAAGTACATTTTTACCCATACTGATCTCAATATGAGGCAAAGAAGATGGTTAGAGTTAATCAAGGATTATGACATTGGTATTCATTATCATCCAGGCAAAGCCAATGTCGTAGCTGATGCTTTGAGTAGAAAGAGTTACTGTAATACCATAATGATTAAAGAAAGTCAGCCAGCTCTCTATGAAGAATTTCAGAAGCTTAGTCTGGAAGTAGTTCAAGAAGGTTACTTGGCTACCTTGGAAGTGCATCCAACATTGGAAGATCAGATTCGAGAAGCCCAAGTTGAGGATGCTGATATCAAAGAGATCAAGAGTAATATGAAGAAAGGAAAAGCCATAGGTTTCACTGAAGATGAAAAGGGTCTTGTTTGGTATGAGAATCGATCGTGTACTGATCGTAAAGAGCTCAAGGAGTCATTACTCAAAGAAGCGCATGAGACTTTGTACTCTATTCACCCCGAAGTACCAAGATGTACCAAGATCTCAAGGAAAGGTATTGGTGGCCTAGCATGAAGCGTGAGATTGCGAATATGTTGCTCTTTGTGATGTCTGCCGAAAGTCAGCCGAGCATCGAGGCCGCAGGATTGCTCACCATCAAGATTCCAGAGTGGAAGTGTGAAGAAATTGGTATGGATTTTATTACGGACTTCCTAAGACCCTAGCAGTTATGATTCGATCTGGGTGATAGTGGATCGATCGACTAAGGTAGCTCACTTCATTCCAGATTAAGACTACCTACACCGAGATAAATTGGCGTAATTATATATGTCAAGGATTGTCACCTTCATGGAGTACCTAAGAAGATAGTCTCCGATAGAGGAACCCATTCACCTCTCGTTTTTGGCGAGTTTGCATGAAGCTATGGGAACTCATCTCAGTTCAAGACGCTTATCATCCTCAAACCGATGGATGACAGAGCGAGTGAACAGATTCTTGAAGACATGTTAAGAGCACGTGCCTAACCTATGGTGCTAAGTGGGACAAGTGTTTGCCCTATGCGTGAGTTTTCTTACAATAATAATCATCGAGCCGATCGCAAATGTCTCCTTTCAAGCCTTATACGGAAGAAAGTGCGTAACCCTCTCAATTGGAAAGAGACCGAGAAAGACAGCTTATTTGGTCCGCCATATTGCAAGAAGTCAAGATGAAGAGTTATGAGATAATCGCCGCCGAGATTTGAGTTTCAACCCAATGATTATGTGTATCTTAGAGTCACCCTCCGAAAGGAGTTAAGAGATTTCAAGTAAAAGGAAAGCTTGCCCTAGATATGTGGGACCGCTCAAAGTTCTGGAACGAAGAGGAGAAGTTGCTTACAAACTCGAGTTGCCTCGGTCTTTCATTGAATCCATGATGTGTTCCACGGTCGCAATTGAAGAAGTGCATGCGAGTGCGGAAGAACAGATGCCATTGGGAGCCATCGATTTGTAAGAGGATCTCACCTACAAGGAGAAACGACAAGTGAAGATTTTAGAAGTTGCAGAACGCATCACCAGAGGCAAAATCATCCGTTTCTGTAAAGTCCAGTGGAGCAATCACTCAGAAGATGAAGCCACTTGGGAGCGAGAAGAGGATCTGAAGTCTGAGTTTCCCCACCTATTCTCTAGCCAGTCCGAATCTCGGGGTCGAGATTCCATTTAAGGGGGAGGTTTGTAACATCCCAAATTTCAGTTTTTTGCCAAAAGTTAATTTAAATTAATTAATTTCAAAATTTGGTTTTTCCTTGGTGTTCTATTTAACCTGGCATCCATATCCTTCCGAAATTGAAGTTCAATCTTTTACCGTCCGCAAAATCAAAATTCTCAATTCCGGTCCTTATTCGAAATTTCACCCGAGTTCCAAAATACTCTAAAAATCCCGAAACCTATTGCATTAGGTTCCAAATATTCTAAAATAATTTTGGGAATTGTTCGAAGATTTTTATAATCTATTTGCTATTTTATCTCTCGCGGTCTTTCATCAAAATCAATATATTCGTTCCGGAATAATCTAAACTCCAAAATTCATTGAAACTAATTTTTTTTTGGGTTCCAAATAATATCTAGTATTTTTTAGAAATTTTTCCAGAATTTTTAGATTATTTTTACTATTTTATTCTTCGCGCTTTTGTCTCTTCATTTCTTCCAACCAATAATACAGCGACACGTGGCAGAACTGTTCACCTTCTTCTACCTCCAGCCAGGCTGATTTCCAGTAGGCACGTACCATGGCTTTCCAACTTCAAACACCCATAACTCCTCATTTCCTCCACCAAATCATGCATGGGTGGATCCGTTGCGAAGAGGGAGACGAGGAGAACCGTTGTTTGGGTCGCCGTTGTTGCTTCCCATGGCCGCCGCCGCCGCCCTTGGTCGCCGGCCGTCGCTCCTTGCCGCCGTGCGCCGCCGTCCGGCCGGTCGCCACCTCTTCCCTTTGGTCGGAGTGCCCCTTCCACTTCTCCATTGTTCCATGGCGTTGCTTCTCTGTTCTTTCCTGTGTACAGCCACTTGGAGAAGAAAGCATGAGCCAATGACGTGTGGGTCCCACATGGAAGAGACTCAAGGAAACCAGGAAATGCTGGAAAAGAAAAGATTCCAGAGAATATTCCTCGGTTTTCTAATTTTCAGGATTTTGAGAATTCAAACAATTGTTTCTCCTCCGTCGTAACAACGAATCGAATGATTCCAATTGCTAAATTCATCTAAATTCATCCTCTATCTGCCAGTATTTTTATTATAATTTTTAGTTTCTTCTAAATTTATTTTATTCTTTTCGTGTACCGTTTTGCGCGTAGTTGAAGAAGCGGTCGTCATCGCCAACGAGGGAGAAGATTTTCAGAGTAGCGTATCGCACCTCGTCGACGAAGGCAAGTCGTAGTCCTTTGACCATGTTGTACCCATGTTTGTAAAAGTAATTTGTTTTATACAATTGCATGCTATTTGTTTACAAGTACTATTTACTGGGTTAGCTAAACATCTATTTGTCACTATACCACCTTGATTAATTGAGATGCCATGTATCCATTGTCACCCTAGGTTGGGTTGTTTACTAGTTGGACATAATTGCAGTACCAACATTGGGTTAACGTATCTATGCTTAGACATGCTTAGTTATACGTCGGGATTCATATCATCTGTGAACTAATGTTAATCTTGACCTAATGAGATATTGAATTGTGGCTGTTGACCACTGTTGTAAAACTTGTTGTACCATGGCAAGGGATGCCATTGGTCTTGGGTTGAACAAAATGTTTTCCCTCGAGCAAGTGATCGTGCAGTAAAGGGGGTGCTATCCGGCATATTGGGATGTGGTTGTCTTGCTTGAGACAATTTAAGGACTTAATCTTGTGCGCCATTGAGCTGGGCCTAATCGTGCAACCACAAGTGCGGTATGGGGATGACCTAGTCGATTAATTTGTAATGTTTAGTCTTGAGTACTGCCAAATGTTTGTGTGGGTTCCGGGTTGTACGGGTAGATTCACATGGCTCAAGAGGGGGCCCCGAGGGGCGAAACCTTAGGGGGCAGTACCAAGTTTAGACGTGCATTGTAAAGACTTTGTCATGATATCTCTGCGACACACCAAAGGAAGTGTGTTATTACCGGTTGCGCCAAGAGATGTTCATGTCTTGTGGGTAAAGCTGTACAACCTCTGCAGAGTGTCAAACTATTCGAATAGCCGTGTCCGCGGTCATGGACAAGCCCGGGGATTTCACACGGGGTATAGAGTGTTTTCTTGAAATGTGGAATTGTTGGGATGGGAACGGGGAGTTCACTGTTGTTTTGTTGTCTAAAGCTATCTTTGTTGAATTGTGTGGTTGATACTTGTTTCAATGATGTAGGGTGATGCCTCGTCATTACTGCTCATGTTGTCTACCATTGATTTACCGCTTATTTAATATTGTTTTTATCAACATGCCTTCAATCTATTTACTGTATTTCAATTCAAGTTATTGCTTTCTGCAAATGAACCATATGACTATCCTTTGACAAGCCGTGCATAAATATATTGCATCGTTTCCCTACGGCTTGTTGAGTACGTTTTGTACTCACGGCTTTATGCCCCTGTTGTTCAGTTGCTGAGGAAGGACCAGGTAATGAATATCAAGAGGAGGAGTACTATGAAGACTGCGTGGACTAGGAAGGCGTTCCCCAGACGATTGCCTGTGGCATGTCGAATGGCCTAAGTTATTATCTTTCCGCTGCAACAGTTTCACTTGTTTCTTAAGCCGAGAGGCATTGTTGTATGAACCTTGACCATAAGGTCGTTTGCTTTATTCAATAATAATTTGCTTCTTCTTAGTTATTTCGATGTATGGAATGATATGTCATCTATGTTTCCTTTGTGTGCACTAGCGTGATCCTCGACTAGTGCAAGATACACAGAGGGTTTGGATTTGCTTATCAGGGTCCCGACAGAGATGGTATCGAGCCATATCGATCGTGAGGTCGCTCTCTTAGTTAGCATGGTCTTCAAAATTATTTTCTAAATCAAACCAACAAATTGGTATTTAATAGTTTGTCTCCTCTCATCTTGTTCTCAGCTTCTTATTCCTCTACTTTGCTGAAATATTGCTTTGAAAATTTAACTTGATCTTATCTCATGAAATTTCTCAAACCCCAAGGCATCTGCAAGGAATCAAATCAAGGGAGACGATGATCAAGCCGTCGAAGAGTATGTCCAAGAAGACTACCATATAAGATAGGGTAAGATGTTCCGTGAGTTTGAGCATACCATTTCTTTTCGCAGAAGCTACGTATAGTCTGCATGATACTAGGATTTTCGTTGCTTGTGTGCCGGGTAGGTTGTACACTTGCCTTCAGCATGGTGTTGCAAACATACCTTAAGTTGAAAGTTTTAATTGGCTCTTTATTTTGTAGCCTATTCGGCTATGTCTTTGGTTGGCCTTTGTTCTTGGGTATTACCTTCTCCCCTAGATGACCTTACCACTTATCTATTGCTTTTCCCTCTTACCTATCAAACCCTTATGCTGCATCGCAGATGGTTGATACTGCTCGAGCCAATCGCAGTTCACCAAGGATGCTAATGCTAATGCCGATGCGGCGCCAACCCACCACCACCACCACCACCAGAGAGTCGATTAGAATTTGGGACCTTTCTTAACACTGACTTAGCTTATGAATGCCATGACACGTAACATGAATAATATGATGAATCGTGAGAATCGACATGAGTTGCTCTAGTCAACTTGTTAAACCAGCGAGAATCAAGTCTGCAATTTGCACCTCCTCCGGCTACGCCATGCATCCAAGCTAGCCAATTCATGAGGACTCGTCGCCTACTTCAACTCTTCGTAACCCTTGGATGCAGATGATTGGATCTGTTCTATTGAGAAGAAGCTTGCAATTTGCTCAGTGCCGCCCTTGATGACCCCCAAACCATCACCTGGTTCGGATTTAAGTACGAACCAAGGCTGCCCCGAAGTTAAGATATTAATCGAAGGGGTAGAATTTCTAGCCAACCTCATTGTCCTAGACACTAAGTCCTTAGATGTGATTCTAGGAATGGATTGGCTCTCCAAGAACCAAGCAGTTTTGGATTGTAGAAACAGAGAGATCACATTAACCAGTCCAGATGGAACCAAGTTAAAGTTTCAAGCTGCCGCAGATCAGACCGAAGAAATAAAAGTTTGTAGTGCCAAAGGAATAAACTTGGAAGATGTGCCAATTGCTAGAGATTTTCCTGATGTGTTTCCAGATGAGTTGCCCGGGATGCCACCGAATAGAGACATAGAGTTCTTGATTGAGCTAGTTCCTGGAACACCACCCATTTGCAAGAGACCGTACAGGATGCCTGCTAATGAGTTAGCCGAAGTGAAGAAGCAGATCAAAGAGTTACAAGATCAGGGTTTTGTGAGACCAAGTTCTTCACCATGGGGAGCCCCAGTTCTTCTAGTTGAAAAGAAGGATGGAACTCAGAGGATGTGTGTGGATTATCGTGCTCTAAATGAGGTCACCATCAAGAATAAGTACCCTCTGCCGAGAATTGATGATTTGTTTGACCAGCTTCAAGGAGCAGGAGTTTTCTCAAAAATTGACTTGAGGTCAGGTTACCATCAGATGAAGATTCGTAAAGAGAATATCCCCAAAACAGCTTTTGTAACTCGGTATGGATAGTATGAGTATACCGTGATGTCTTTTGGTTTGACCAATGCTCCTGCCTATTTCATGACCTTAATGAATAAAGTATTTATGGAATGTCTAGACAAGTTTGTCGTTGTCTTTATTGATGACATTCTGGTCTACTCTAAGAGTGAGAAAGATCATGAGGATCATTTGCGGAAAGTATTGACGAAGCTAAGAGAACATCAACTCTATGCCAAATTCAGTAAATGTGAGTTCTGGATGAAAGAAGTTGCTTTCCTAGGTCATGTTATATCAGTCGAAGGTGTCGCTGTTGACCCGGGTAAAGTTCGAGATGTGCTCAATTGGGAGTCACCCAAGACGGTAACCCAAGTCAGAAGTTTTCTTGGAATGACATGATATTATCGCCGTTTCATAGAAGGTTTTTCCAGAAAAGCTAGACCGCTCACTCAGCTTCTTAAAAAGGAGAAGAAATTTGCTTGGACATCGGAGTGTGAGCAGAGTTTTCAAGAGCTAAAGAAGTGTTTGACAACTGCCCCAGTGCTTATTCTGCCAGATATCAGGAAGGATTTTGAGATATTCTGTGATGCATCCCGTCAAGGACTCGGTTGTGTCGATGCAAGATAAGAAAGTTGTGGCATATGCTTGCGCCGCTTAAGGCCACATGAAGTCAACTATCCGACTCATGATTTGGAATTGGTGCCGTAGTGCATGCTTTAAAGATTTGGCGTCATTACCTCATCGGTAATCATTTGTGAGATTTATACGGATCACAAGAGCTCAAGTACATTTTACCGATCGATCTCAATATGAGGCAAAGAAGATGGTTAGAGTTAATCAAGGATTATGACATTGGTATTCATTATCATCCAGGCAAAGCCAATGTCGTAGCTGATGCTTTGAGTAGAAAGAGTTACTGTAATACCATGATGATTAAAGAAAGTCATTGACTCTCTATGAAGAATTTCAGAAGCTTAGTCTGGAAGTAGTTCAAGAAGGTTACTTGGCTACCTTGGAAGTGCATCCAACATTGGAAGATCAGATTCGAGAAGCCCAAGTTGAGGATGCTGATATCAAAGAGATCAAGAGTAATATGAAGAAAGGAAAAGCCATAGGTTTCACTGAAGATGAAAAGGGTACTGTTTGGTATGAGAATCGTATCTGTGTACCTGATCAGAAAGAGCTCAAGGAGCTGTTACTCAAAGAAGCGCATGAGACTTTGTACTCTATTCACCCTGGAAGTACCAAGATGTACCAAGATCTCAAGGAAAGGTATTGGTGGCCTAGCATGAAGCGTGAGATTGCAGAATATGTTGCTCTTTGTGATGTCTGTCAGAAAGTCAAAGCCGAGCATCAGAGGCCAGCAGGATTGCTTCAGCCACTGAAGATTCCAGAGTGGAAGTGGGAAGAAATTGGTATGGATTTTATTACCGGACTTCCTAAGACCCTAGCAGGTTATGATTCGATCTGGGTGATAGTGGATCGACTGACTAAGGTAGCTCACTTCATTCCGCTTAAGACTACCTACAGGAGATAAATTGGCGTAATTATATATGTCAAGGATTGTCGGCCTTCATGGAGTACCTAAGAAGATAGTCTCCGATAGAGGAACCCGTTCACCTCTCGTTTTTGGCGAGTTTGCATGAAGCTATGGGAACTCATCTCAGTTCAAGATCGCTTATCATCCTCAAACCGATGGATGACAGAGCGAGTGAACCAGATTCTTGAAGACATGTTAAGAGCTCTGTGCCTAACCTATGGTGCTAAGTGGGACAAGTGTTTGCCCTATGCAGAGTTTTCTTACAATAATAATCATCAGGCCAGTCTGCAAATGTCTCCTTTCGAAGCCTTATACGGAAGAAAGTGCAGAACCCCTCTCAATTGGAAAGAGACTGGAGAAAGACAGTTATTTGGCCCTGCCATATTGCAAGAAGCTGAAGACAGAAGAGTTATGCAGATAATCGCCGACGAGATTTGAGTTTCGAACCCAATGATTATGTGTATCTTAGAGTCACCCCTCTGAAAGGAGTTAAGAGATTTCAAGTAAAAGGAAAGCTTGCCCCTAGATATGTGGGACCGTTCAAAGTTCTGGAACGAAGAGGAGAAGTTGCTTACAAACTCGAGTTGCCTCGGTCTTTCATTGAATCCATGATGTGTTCCACGGTCGCAATTGAAGAAGTGCTCATGAAAGTGCGGAAGAACAGATGCCATTGGGAGCCATCGATTTGTAAGAGGATCTCACCTACAAGGAGCAAACCGGTGAAGATTTTAGAAGTTGCGAACGCATCACCAGAGGCAAAATCATCCGTTTACGTAAAGTCCAGTGGAGCAATCACTCAGAAGATGAAGCCACTTGGGAGCGAGAAGAGGATCTGAAGTCCGAGTTTCCCCACCTATTCTCTAGCGGTCCCAATCTCGGGTCGAGATTCCATTTAAGGAGGTTTGTAACATCCCAAATTTGATTTTTGCCAAAAGTTAATTTAAATTAATTAATTTCAAAATTTGGTTTTTCCTTGGTGTTCTATTTAACTTGGCATCCATATCCTTTCGAAATTGAAGTTCAATCTTTTACCGTCGCAAAATCAAAATTCTCAATTAGGTCCTTATTCAAATTTCACCCGAGTTCCAAAATACTCTAAAAATCCGAAACCTATTGCATTAGGTTCCAAATATTCTAAAATAATTTTGGGAATTGTTCAAGATTTTTATAATCTATTTGCTATTTTATCTCTCGCGGTCTTTCATCAAAATCAATATATTCGTTAGGAATAATCTAAACTCCAAAATTCATTGAAACTAATTTTTTTGGGTTCCAAATAATATCTAGTATTTTTAGAAATTTTTCCAGAATTTTTAGATTATTTTTACTATTTTATTCTTCGCGCTTTTGTCTCTTCATTTCTTCCAACCAATAATACTGATGACACGTGGCGTAACTGTTCACCTTCTTCTACCTCCAGCCAGGCTGATTTCAAAGAGGCACGTACCATGGCTTTCCAACTTCAAACACCCATAACTCCTCATTTCTCCACCAAATCATGCATGGGTGGATCCGCTCTGAAGAGGGAGACGAGGAGAACTGTTGTTTGGGTCGCCGTTGTTGCTTCCCATGGCCGCCGCCGCTTCTTGGTCGCCGCCGTCGCTCCTTGCCGCCGCTGCAGCCGTCGTCTGACGGTCGCCACCTCTTCCCTTTGGTCGGAGTGCCCCTTCCACTTCTCCATTGTTCCATGGCGTTGCTTCTCTGTTCTTTCCTGTGTACAGCCACTTGGAGAAGAAAGCATGAGCCAATGACGTGTGGGTCCCACATGGAAGAGACTCAAGGAAACCAGGAAATGCTGGAAAAGAAAAGATTCCAGAGAATATTCCTCGGTTTTCTAATTTTCAGGATTTTGAGAATTCAAACAATTGTTTCTCCTCCGTCGTAACAACGAATCGAATGATTCCAATTGCTAAATTCATCTAAATTCATCCTCTATCTGCCAGTATTTTTATTATAATTTTTAGTTTCTTCTAAATTTATTTTATTCTTTTCGTGTACCGTTTTGCGCGTAGTTGAAGAAGCGGTCGTCATCGCCAACGAGGAGAAGATTTTCAGAGTAGCGATCGCACCTCGTCGACGAAGGCAAGTCGTAGTCCTTTGACCATGTTGTACCCATGTTTGTAAAAGTAATTTGTTTTATACAATTGCATGCTATTTGTTTACAAGTACTATTTACTGGGTTAGCTAAACATCTATTTGTCACTATACCACCTTGATTAATTGAGATGCCATGTATCCATTGTCACCCTAGGTTGGGTTGTTTACTAGTTGGACATAATTGCAGTACCAACATTGGGTTAACGATCTATGCTTAGACATGCTTAGTTATACGTCGATTCATATCATCTGTGAACTAATGTTAATCTTGACCTAATGAGATATTGAATTGTGGTCATTGACCCTTTGTTGTAAAACTTGTTGTACCATGGCAAGGGATGCCATTGGTCTTGGGTTGAACAAAATGTTTTCCCTCGAGCAAGTGATCGTGCAGTAAAGGGGGTGCTATCCGGCATATTGGGATGTGGTTGTCTTGCTTGAGACAATTTAAGGACTTAATCTTGTGCGCCATTGAGCTGGGCCTAATCGTGCAACCACAAGTCTGGTATGGGACAGACCTAGTCGATTAATTTGTAATGTTTAGTCTTGAGTACTGCCAAATGTTTGTGTGGGTTCCGGGTTGTACGGGTAGATTCACATGGCTCAAGAGGGGGCCCCGAGGGGCGAAACCTTAGGGGGCAGTACCAAGTTTAGACGTGCATTGTAAAGACTTTGTCATGATATCTCTGCGACACACCAAAGGAAGTGTGTTATTACCGGTTGCGCCAAGAGATGTTCATGTCTTGTGGGTAAAGCTGTACAACCTCTGCAGAGTGTCAAACTATTCGAATAGCCGTGTCCGCGGTCATGGACAAGCCCGGGATTTCACACGGGTATAGAGTGTTTTCTTGAAATGTGGAATTGTTGGGATGGGAACGGGAGTTCTTCGTTGTTTTGTTGTCTAAAGCTATCTTGTTGAATTGTGTGGTTGATACTTGTTTCAATGATGTAGGGTGATGCCTCGTCATTCTGCTCATGTTGTCTACCATTGATTTACCATTATTTAATATTGTTTTTATCAACATGCCTTCAATCTATTTACTGTATTTCAATTCAAGTTATTGCTTTCTGCAAATGAACCATATGACTATCCTTTGACAAGCCGTGCATAAATATATTGCATCGTTTCCCTACGGCTTGTTGAGTACGTTTTGTACTCACGGCTTTATGCCCTGTTGTTCGATTGCCGAGGAAGGACCAGGTAATGAATATCAAGAGGAGTACTATGAAGACTGCGTGGACTAGGAAGGCGTTCCCCAGACGATTGCCTGTGGCATGTCGAATGGCCTAAGTTATTATCTTTCCGCTGCAACAGTTTCACTTGTTTCTTAAGCCGAGAGGCATTGTTGTATGAACCTTGACCATAAGGTCGTTTGCTTTATTCAATAATAATTTGCTTCTTCTTAGTTATTTCGATGTATGGAATGATATGTCATCTATGTTTCCACTGTGTGCACTAGCGTGATCCTGGACTAGTGCAGTATACACAGAGGGTTTCGGATTTGCTTATCCGGGTCCCGACAGAGATGGTATCAGAGCCATATCGACTGTAGGTCGCTCTCTTAGTTAGCATGGTCTTCAAAATTATTTTCTAAATCAAACCAACAAATTGGTATTTAATAGTTTGTCTCCTCTCATCTTGTTCTCAGCTTCTTATTCCTCTACTTTGCTGAAATATTGCTTTGAAAATTTAACTTGATCTTATCTCATGAAATTTCTCAAACCCCAAGGCATCTGCAAGGAATCAAATCAAGGGAGACGATGATCAAGCCGTCGAAGAGTATGTCCGAGAAGACTACCATATAAGATAGGGTAAGATGTTCCGTGAGTTTGAGCATACCATTTCTTTTCAGTGTAGCTACGTATAGTCTGCGCATACTAGGATTTTCGTTGCTTGTGTGCCGGGTAGGTTGTACACTTGCCTTCAGCATGGTGTTGCAAACATACCTTAAGTTGAAAGTTTTAATTGGCTCTTTATTTTGTAGCCTATTCGGCTATGTCTTTGGTTGGCCTTTGTTCTTGGGTATTACCTTCTCCCCTAGATGACCTTACCACTTATCTATTGCTTTTCCCTCTTACCTATCAAACCCTTATGCTGCATCGCAGATGGTTGATACTCGTTCTGGAGCCAATCGCAGTTCACCAAGGGATGCTAATGCTAATGCCAGTGCCAGCGCCAACCCACCACCACCACCACCACCTGTAGAGTCAGATTAGAATTTGGGACCTTTCTTAACAGCTCAGACTTAGCTTATGAATGCCATGACACAGAACATGAATAATATGATGAATCAGCAGAATCAGACAGTAGTTGCTCTAGTCAACTTGTTAAACCAGCAGAATCAAGCTGCAGCTGCACCTCCTCCAGCTCGCCCGCAGTCCAAGCTAGCCGAATTCATGAGGACTCGTCCGCCTACTTCAACTCTTCAGAACCCTTGGATGCAGATGATTGGATCTGTTCTATTGAGAAGAAGCTTGCAATTTGCTCAGTGCCGCCCTTGATGACCCCCAAACCATCACCTGGTTCGGATTTAAGTACGAACCAAGGCTGCCCCGAAGTTAAGATATTAATCGAAGGGGTAGAATTTCTAGCCAACCTCATTGTCCTAGACACTAAGTCCTTAGATGTGATTCTAGGAATGGATTGGCTCTCCAAGAACCAAGCAGTTTTGGATTGTAGAAACAGAGAGATCACATTAACCAGTCCAGATGGAACCAAGTTAAAGTTTCAAGCTGCCGCAGATCGATCAAGAAATAAAAGTTTGTAGTGCCAAAGGAATAAACTTGGAAGATGTGCCAATTGCTAGAGATTTTCCTGATGTGTTTCCAGATGAGTTGCCCGGGATGCCACCGAATAGAGACATAGAGTTCTTGATTGAGCTAGTTCCTGGAACACCACCCATTTGCAAGAGACCGTGCACAGATGCTCGCTAATGAGTTAGCCGAAGTGAAGAAGCAGATCAAAGAGTTACAAGATCAGGGTTTTGTGAGACCAAGTTCTTCACCATGGGGAGCCCCAGTTCTTCTAGTTGAAAAGAAGGATGGAACTCAGAGGATGTGTGTGGATTATCGTGCTCTAAATGAGGTCACCATCAAGAATAAGTACCCTCTGCCGAGAATTGATGATTTGTTTGACCAGCTTCAAGGAGCAGGAGTTTTCTCAAAAATTGACTTGAGGTCAGGTTACCATCAGATGAAGATTCGTAAAGAGAATATCCCCAAAACAGCTTTTGTAACTCGGTATGGATAGTATGAGTATACCGTGATGTCTTTTGGTTTGACCAATGCTCCTGCCTATTTCATGACCTTAATGAATAAAGTATTTATGGAATGTCTAGACAAGTTTGTCGTTGTCTTTATTGATGACATTCTGGTCTACTCTAAGAGTGAGAAAGATCATGAGGATCATTTGCGGAAAGTATTGACGAAGCTAAGAGAACATCAACTCTATGCCAAATTCAGTAAATGTGAGTTCTGGATGAAAGAAGTTGCTTTCCTAGGTCATGTTATATCATCGAAGGTGTCATTTGTTGACGGGTAAAGTTCGAGATGTGCTCAATTGGGAGTCACCCAAGACGGTAACCCAAGTCAGAAGTTTTCTTGGAATGACATGATATTATCGCCGTTTCATAGAAGGTTTTTCCAGAAAAGCTAGACCGCTCACTCAGCTTCTTAAAAAGGAGAAGAAATTTGCTTGGACATCGGAGTGTGAGCAGAGTTTTCAAGAGCTAAAGAAGTGTTTGACAACTGCCCCAGTGCTTATTCTGCCAGATATCAGGAAGGATTTTGAGATATTCTGTGATGCATCCCGTCAAGGACTCGGTTGTGTGCTGATGCAAGATAAGAAAGTTGTGGCATATGCTTCGCGTCAGTTAAGGCCACATGAAGTCAACTATCCGACTCATGATTTGGAATTGGTGCCGAGTGCATGCTTTAAAGATTTGGCGTCATTACCTCATCCGAATCATTTGTGAGATTTATACTGGATCACAAGAGCTCAAGTACATTTTTACCCGATCGATCTCAATATGAGGCAAAGAAGATGGTTAGAGTTAATCAAGGATTATGACATTGGTATTCATTATCATCCGAGCAAAGCCAATGTCGAGGTGATGCTTTGAGTAGAAAGAGTTCTTTGTAATACCATGATGATTAAAGAAAGTCATTGACTCTCTATGAAGAATTTGAAGCTTAGTCCGAAGTAGTTCAAGAAGGTTACTTGGCTACCTTGGAAGTGCATCCAACATTGGAAGATCGATTCGAGAAGCCCAAGTTGAGGATCTTGATATCAAAGAGATCAAGAGTAATATGAAGAAAGGAAAAGCCATAGGTTTCATCAAGATGAAAAGGGTCTTGTTTGGTATGAGAATCGATCGTGTACTGATCGTAAAGAGCTCAAGGAGTCATTACTCAAAGAAGCGCATGAGACTTTGTACTCTATTCACCCCGAAGTACCAAGATGTACCAAGATCTCAAGGAAAGGTATTGGTGGCCTAGCATGAAGCGTGAGATTGCGTAATATGTTGCTCTTTGTGATGTCTGCATGAAAGTCAAAGCCGAGCATCGAGGCCAGCAGGATTGCTTGACCATCAAGATTCCAGAGTGGAAGTGGGAAGAAATTGGTATGGATTTTATTACCGGACTTCCTAAGACCCTAGCAGGTTATGATTCGATCTGGGTGATAGTGGATCGACTGACTAAGGTAGCTCACTTCATTCCAGTTAAGACTACCTACACCGGAGATAAATTGGCAGAATTATATATGTCAAGGATTGTCAGCCTTCATGGAGTACCTAAGAAGATAGTCTCCGATAGAGGAACCCAGTTCACCTCTCGTTTTTGGCAGAGTTTGCATGAAGCTATGGGAACTCATCTCAGGTTCAGTACTGCCTATCATCCTCAAACCGATGGACAGACAGAGCGAGTGAACCAGATTCTTGAAGACATGTTAAGAGCCTGTGCCCTAACCTATGGTGCTAAGTGGGACAAGTGTTTGCCCTATGCAGAGTTTTCTTACAATAATAATCATCAGGCCAGTCTGCAAATGTCTCCTTTCGAAGCCTTATACGGAAGAAAGTGCAGAACCCCTCTCAATTGGAAAGAGACTGGAGAAAGACAGTTATTTGGCCCTGCCATATTGCAAGAAGCTGAAGACAGAAGAGTTATGCAGATAATCGCCGCCGAGATTTGAGTTTCGAACCCAATGATTATGTGTATCTTAGAGTCACCCCTCTGAAAGGAGTTAAGAGATTTCAAGTAAAAGGAAAGCTTGCCCCTAGATATGTGGGACCGTTCAAAGTTCTGGAACGAAGAGGAGAAGTTGCTTACAAACTCGAGTTGCCTCAGTCTTTCGCTGGAATCCATGATGTGTTCCACGTGTCGCAATTGAAGAAGTGCCTGCGAGTGCCAGAAGAACAGATGCCATTGGGAGCCATCGATTTGCAAGAGGATCTCACCTACAAGGAGCAGCCAGTGAAGATTTTAGAAGTTGCAGAACGCATCACCAGAGGCAAAATCATCCGTTTCTGTAAAGTCCAGTGGAGCAATCACTCAGAAGATGAAGCCACTTGGGAGCGAGAAGAGGATCTGAAGTCTGAGTTTCCCCATCTATTCTCTAGCCAGTCCGAATCTCGGGGTCGAGATTCCATTTAAGGGGGAGGTTTGTAACATCCCAAATTTCAGTTTTTTGCCAAAAGTTAATTTAAATTAATTAATTTCAAAATTTGGTTTTTCCTTGGTGTTCTATTTAACCTGGCATCCATATCCTTTCGAAATTGAAGTTCAATCTTTTACCGTCCGCAAAATCAAAATTCTCAATTCCGGTCCTTATTCGAAATTTCACCCGAGTTCCAAAATACTCTAAAAATCCCGAAACCTATTGCATTAGGTTCCAAATATTCTAAAATAATTTTGGGAATTGTTCCAAGATTTTTATAATCTATTTGCTATTTTATCTCTCGCGGTCTTTCATCAAAATCAATATATTCGTTCCGGAATAATCTAAACTCCAAAATTCATTGAAACTAATTTTTTTTGGGTTCCAAATAATATCTAGTATTTTTTAGAAATTTTTCCAGAATTTTTAGATTATTTTTACTATTTTATTCTTCGTGCTTTTGTCTCTTCATTTCTTCCAACCAATAATACAGCGACACGTGGCGAACTGTTCACCTTCTTCTACCTCCAGCCAGGCTGATTTCCAGTGAGGCACGTACCATGGCTTTCCAACTTCAAACACCCATAACTCCTCATTTCCTCCACCAAATCATGCATGGGTGGATCCGTTCTAAGAGGGAGACGAGGAGAACTGTTGTTTGGGTCGTAGTTGTTGCTTCCCATGGCGCCGCCGCCGCCTCTTGGTCGCCGTCGCTCCTTTCGCCGTGCTTGCCGTCCGTCCGGTTGCCACCTCTTCCCTTTGGTCGGAGTGCCCTTCCACTTCTCCATTGTTCCATGGCGTTGCTTCTCTGTTCTTTCCTGTGTACAGCCACTTGGAGAAGAAAGCATGAGCCAATGACGTGTGGGTCCCACATGGAAGAGACTCAAGGAAACCAGGAAATGCTGGAAAAGAAAAGATTCCAGAGAATATTCCTCGGTTTTCTAATTTTCAGGATTTTGAGAATTCAAACAATTGTTTCTCCTCCGTCATAACAACGAATCGAATGATTCGAATTGCTAAATTCATCTAAATTCATCCTCTATCTGCCAGTATTTTTATTATAATTTTTAGTTTCTTCTAAATTTATTTTATTCTTTTTGTGTACCGTTTTGCGCGTAGTTGAAGAAGCGGTCGTCATCGCCAACGAGGGAGAAGATTTTCAGAGTAGCGTATCGCACCTCGTCGACGAAGGCAAGTCGTAGTCCTTTGACCATGTTGTACCCATGTTTGTAAAAGTAATTTGTTTTATACAATTGCATGCTATTTGTTTACAAGTACTATTTACTGGGTTAGCTAAACTTCTATTTGTCACTATACCACCTTGATTAATTGAGATGCCATGTATCCATTGTCACCCTAGGTTGGGTTGTTTACTAGTTGGACATAATTGCAGTACCAACATTGGGTTAACGATCTATGCTTAGACATGCAATAGATGCATAGGAAAGTATGGTATGAAAACGTTAGATGTCGGAACTTAGGCATACTGAAGATAGATTTGTAGCTCATTCAACGAAGATCAAGGACCAAGATTTCACGAAGTTATGGAAGGTAAGCCAAATTGAGTAGTTCTGATACTGAGTGTCACTAAGGATGATGATAAGGCTGTCAGATTCGAGCGCAAGAGCAGTCCATTGTCACCCTAGGTTGGGTTGTTTACTAGTTGGACATAATTGCAGTACCAACATTGGGTTAACGAGCTCAGTAGATCTTCAGAGCTAAGGAATTAATTGAGCAGAGGATAATCATGTCTAAGATCGATGAGACCTCAGAAGAGTGACCTAGTCTTAGTCAGAAGTAGACCAGTTCATCTAGACGCATCATCAGTTGCGAAAGTGTATTCCAATGTTTTTCAATAATCAATCGTCAATGCCATGATTCAACATTGGCAAATGTCTGAACGCTTGAAATTACTCCTTAAGATTGAAGACAATCGTAGACAATGCATAATAATGTGTTGACATATCAGGTTAATTCAATAATAATATGTATTGAGTTTCTAGAAGACTTATTAAGGAAATTGCACCGTCCGATTGATTAACAGATTTTGAACATAAAATCCTAAATATTGGTTGATCCTCAAGAAAGTTTGAAGATTAGAAAGATTGATATGCTTCGTCAATTTCTCACGAAGTACCAGTAATGCAAATCGAGGTCTCAGACCTCCAGTCTCAGCCATGATTCCAGAGACTAAGCATGCTTGGGACCGTAACAGATACCATGCTCACCTAGAGACCTGATTCGAGAGTCGGAACGTGCATCATTGTGGAATCCATGACCGGTATCGAATGAGCATGAGCGCATCAGATGGGCATCTGCGAGCAGTTCAGCCATTGACCATTTCTAGGATCTCACTAGGAATGCGATGAAGCTTAGATTTGAAGCGAACACGCAATCAAGAGTCAAAATCGGATTCTGGACAAAGATCGAATCTTCAATATGAAGCCATTTCGGTAGATCAAATTCAGTTTCCTTTCTAAATTGAATTCAATCCATCTATGAATTCATCATTTTAGAATTTCGTAAATTTCATTCTCAGTTTATTCTATTTCAGCTTCATTCAAATTTGAATTAATCCAATTCTCATTTGAATTCTTGGTCCATATTCTAGATGTGAATTCAATTGTTAGATATTCTGATTCTTATATATTGAATTTTACATCAAAATAATAATGCATGTAATCTTTCCATTTTAATACTATTTGTTGGACTAAGTTCAAATTCATATCATTGAATATCCATTGTTAGTTCAAATATCTTATTCTGAATAGTTTTGGTAATTTGATTTGACTTTAATCATTGCCACTCTTGGTCGCTTGCTTTCTCACCAAAATCGTGACTATCTGGCAGATCATGATCTATAATACCTTTCCATTGGACTTCCTTTGATTTGCCATCATCTGAATAAGCATTTTAGCCAATTGCAGGAATAGTAGTATATGATTATGTCGATGTATGTTCTTCTTCAGAGAATCGCGCGTTCTAATCTGGTTCCCGTGTCTACGCTCGCTCGCGTCTCAGTCACCGCCATGGTCAACTTCACCATAATTTCGTCACTCCATTGTCTCATATCTCTTCTGATGGAGGTCTGGAGATGCTAAGTGAATCTGTAGTCGCCGGGATTAGACCATGAGCTGACCTGAACTGCTGCGAACTTGAATATGTCCGCGGTATAGGATTAAGTCTGCATACAACTTGGTGATCTTTCGTATTCATTGTTCAGATAGACATTGTTTCACATTGTATTCATCGTTCATTCTGGTAAATTGATATGATGCAGATGATTTCATTATTGTAGTATTCTTAAGGACAGTTTCTTATTATCTCTAGTATTTGATAGCTTAACGTCGTATATTCACGATTTTCAATGTTCAGATTACTGAATCGTCAAACTATCGCTTCTACCAATATAATCTGTTCATGGTATGTCATAAGTTATTACTAACAATTTCATTCGACTATTGATGTCTAATATATTTAGTTGCTAAAATCTTATTGTCTTCATGCTTAGTTATACGTCGATTCATCATCCGTGAACTAATGTTAATCTTGACCAAATGAGATATTGAATTGTGGTCATGGACCATCTTGTAAAACTTGTTGTACCATGGCAAGGATGCCATTGGTCTTGGGTTGAACAAAATGTTTTCCTCGAGCAAGTGATCGTGGCAAGAAGGGTGCTATCCAAGCACATTGGGATGTGGTTGTCTTGCTTGAGACAATTTAAGGACTTAATCTTGTGCGCCATTGAGCTGGGCCTAATCCGGCAACCACAAGTCTGGTATGGGACATGACCTAGTCGATTAATTTGTAATGTTTAGTCTTGAGTAACGCCAAAAGTTTGTGTGGGTTCCGGTTGTATGTAGATTCACATGGCTCAAGAGGGTTCTTGGGCTAAACCTTAGAGGGCGTAGACAAGTTTAGACGGCATTGTAAAGACTTTGTCATGATATCTCTGCGCGACACCAAAGGAAGTGTGTTATTACTGCTATGCCAAGAGATGTTCATGTCTTGTGGGTAAAGCCGCATAACCTCGCAGAGTGTCAAACTATTCAATAGCCGCGGTCCGGCGTCATGACAAGCCCGGATTTCACACGGGTATAGAGTGTTTCAGGTCTTAACTGATGATGATTCAAAGAGATTATGAAGTCAGTGTGTGAATAGTTGACATCTACTACCAGTATGACTAGTTGATAATCTAGTTTCTTCTATTAGTTGTCAGTGAAATTCTTAATTGTTGCATCTACGATTTTACTTATGACTGATGTGTTACTTGAAGAGATGCTTGATTGCTATCGTCATTAAGCACTTTACAGCATTATGTAATATTTCACGTTACATGGTCGAGATGATTTGTCGACTGTAGCCTACAGTGTTGCTTTATTGATCAACGATGTCAGACTATGTAATGAACAATGAGTATCTTGAAACTGTCTAATGACTTATAGTTGAAATTTCACCAGACATTGACTCATGATGGATGCTCAAAGTCATCAAGTATTTCAATCTAGTGCATTGCTTGTAGAATTCTGTGCATGTCAGTTATCTGAAGCTTGCTATGGATTATATTGAACTGTCTAGACGCATTGCAAGCTCTGTCGATCTGATTAGAGTGAATCATTCCAGTTGCTAAAGTTACGAACAGGTGACAGGATAAGTTTAATCGAGGATTTGACCTAGAGTTCTGTGAAAGTGTTTAATTCTTATTCAATGTCGACTATCATTAGTATTCTTCAATTGACTTTGCTAGCGAATCGAATTGTAAATATGATTCTCATTCAAGAGTTATCATAAGCTTCGATACTCAAGCAGAATACAAGTTGAAGTGTTAATGAAGTGTTACCGGATGCCGATGGATCAGCATGATTCAGACTCATGCAGCATAGGCTATAATGTTAGATTTATAACGTCATGACATCATGCTTTGAGCATAGACGTTGATGAATGTTCTAGATGAGATGCTATGACAGAACTTGTACTAATGATGGATATGCATGCATCTAAGCATTTCATAGTAGCCTGATTGCAAGTCAGATGATATGACTTACAGTCTATTGGACGTTAATGTTCGAGAATATGTCCAAGATTATCGAGAATTACATCGATCTTGCTCTGATCTTGATGAGTACTTCTAGATTTTCGTCAATTAAGACGTTTAAGTCGTAATGAAGACTTCATTGCAAGTCAGTGAAGTGTTGAAGCAACGTTAGTCATGTTAAATGAGCCTATTAGCAATGGTATCATTTGGTATCATGATGAAGACTTGATGATGTCTGATTGACAACTATAAGTCAGTCTATTGAGATGCCGCGATGACACTAGTAGCAATGAGATCAATCTAGAAGATGGATTGTGCAGATGAGCTATGATTGGCTAATCATGTGCAATTGCAGAATCAGTCGATGAGCCAAAGTTCCATCAGTAGATGCACTGAATGTTGAGATTAGAGATCTAAGTGATTGTTATGCATGATTCATACAGTAGCATGAATTGCCATTGAAGATCCCCTAGTATGAGATTTTACGTCTCGATAAGTAAGTCACGCGAGTCTCATAAAATTGATTGATCGAGAGTATTCGAATTTTAAGCTCATTGCAACACAACTATTGAGATCAGATGAGGATTTGAGATTTTGAGCAGACCAGTAAGGATAGCCATTCACTTGAAGAGTTGCCAGATGTCAGTTTACTAAGATTCAAGTCTTCAGTAGAAGTATGTAAATTTGATCCTGATAACAGCCATTATGAGAAGATTAAGAGATCTGATTGTTAATGACGATAGTTAGCATATGAATTAGGATGAATGTGATTCAGAAGTTTAGTCATTGTCGAAGCATGTTATATGTAGTCAGTGAAGTGGAGACAGTTAATGTTAGGATGCAGAGCATGTAGCAATGAGGTTAGTGAACTAAGTCTCTTGATGCAATGTGAAGTAGTTTTCATAGAAGTTCGATAAACTTCGAAGTCATATATGCTAAAGAGAATGTAGGCACATAGGAGCTGATCCTGATTACCGCTGCGCCAAGAGATGTTCATGTCTTGTGGGTAAAGCCGCATAACCTCTCGCAGAACGGGTGTTCAAACTATTCAATAGCCGTGAAGTTCTAGGATGTATTAAATCAAATTTCGTCATGATCGGTCAAGGCATCTACAATGTTCAATTAAGATTCAAGTAGTCAAGTTCGGATTAGTTCATAAGATTGACATTGGCAATTATACAATCACAATCATGATTAAGATTTCGAAATAGATGATTTGTATAGTAGATTGGTATAGATCCAAGCTCATTTGACGTAAGTTCGAGCGAAGTAAACTATGCTTATTGGAAGTAGCTCCAGTTTGAAGTCATTTTTGGACATTGATCGATTATATCAGAGAATTTGCAAGAATAGTGTCCTATAGCGGAAATTTTAGTTGGAAGCTTACAATACTTGTAAATGATGAAGATCTTCTTGAAGAATGTGTGCCTAAGGTTCAAGAAAGTACATTGTCCGAAGATGTGCCAGTATGTTGCTTAGATTCGAAGTCCATGTCATGGACAAGCCCGGGATTTCACACGGGTATAGAGTGTTTTGAAATGTGGAATTGTTGATGGGAAAACGAGTTCACGTTGTTTTGTTGTCTAATGTTTGTTGTCTAAAGCTATACCGTTGAATTGTACATGCAGATGGTTGATACTTGTTTCAATGATGTAGGGTGATGCCTCGTCATTCTGTTCATGTTGTCTACCATTGATTTACCGCTTATTTAATATTGTTTTTATCAACATGCCTTCAATCTATTTATCAGATTTCAATTCAAGTTATTGCTTTCTCGCAAATGAACCATATGACTATCCTTTGACAAGCCGTGCATAAATATATTGCATCGCTTCCTCACGGCTTGTTGAGTACGCTTTGTACTCACGGCTTTATGCCCCGTTGTTCAGATTCGAGGAAGGACCGGGTAATGAATATCAAGAGGAGGAGTACTATGAAGATCGCGTGGACTAGGAAGGCGTTCTCGCATTTATTGCCTCGTGGCATGTCGAATGGCCTAAGTTATTATCTTTCCACCGCAATGCTTTCACTTGTTTCTTAAGCCGAGAGGCATTGTTGTATGAACCTTGACCATAAGGTCGTTTGCTTTATTCAATAATAATTTGCTTCTTCTTAGTTATTTCGATGTATGGAATGATATGTCATCTATGTTTCCACTGTGTGCACTAGCGTGATCCTGGACTAGTGCAGTATACACAGAGGGTTTCGGATTTGCTTATCCGGGTCCCGACAAACGCGCTATGAATTTGATTTTCCATGACTTAATCGGCCACATTGTTGAGATTTATATTGTTGATGTTGTTGTAAAATCCAAAGGCGATTGGTAGCATTTGGCCGATTTGGAAAAAGTGTTTCAGAATACAAGGGCACATGGGCTGAAAATGAATCCCCTTAAGTGCGCGTTCGGTGTATCAGCTGGTCAATTCCTTGGGTTCATGATACATGAGAGAGGGATCGAGGTCAACCAAGAAAGGGTCAAAGCCATAGCTAATACAAAACCGCCGACGGGCAAGAACGAACTATAGAAGTTGATTGGCAAGATCAATTACTTACAACGATTTATTTCAAACTTGTCCGGTCGGATTCGAGCATTTACCCCATTATTAAAATTAAAAGACAATCAGGATTTCATCTGGGGAGCTGATCAGCAAAAGGCCTTCGATGACATCAAGGAATATCTGATGAAGCCCCAATTTTGGCCGCACCAAGGAAAGGGGTACCATTCAGATTGTACATATCGGCCAAGGAAGAAACCATTGGAGCAATTCTGGCACAAGAAGTTGATGGCAAAGAGCGGGTGATATTCTATTTAAGCTGACAACTTCTGGATACTAAGGTTAGGTACCCTTTCATAGAAAAATTGTGTCTATCCTTGTATTTTGCTTGCACGAAGTTGAGGCGTTATATATTGGCATCGACTTGCACAATAGTGTACTAGACCGACATCATCAAATATATGCTGTCTATGCCGATTCTACATGGACAACTTAGCAAATGGGTGTATGCCTTAACCGAGTTCGACCTAATATATGAATCGGCGAAAGCCGTCAAAGGGCAAGTAGTGGCCGATTTTATCATAGGATGTGATACCATGGCCGGGCTGATCACTGTAGTTCCTTGGCAATTGTATTTCGACGGATCAATGTGTCGAGAAGGGGATGATATCGGTATAGTGCTAATTTCGCCAAAGGGGCATAACTTCAAGTTCGCATATTGGCTTAATAGCCGATGTTCCAATAACTAGGCAGAGTATGAAGCGCTACTCAGGGGACTTCAACTGCTAGAAAGCATCGGAATAAGTGATGTAGAAGCTTATGGCGATTCATTGCTAGTTGTGCAACAGGTGAAAGGGGAATTCCGGTGCAATGACAAAATACTATCAAAATACTTGGAGCAGTGCCTTAATTCTATCGGCTCATTTTCCTCACTTTCCATCAAGCATGTTTCTAGAGAGATGAACGATAGAGCTAATTCATTGGCACAACAGGCATCAGGATATAAGGACTACAGCCGATACGAAATGCTCGAATCGGTTGACAAGACAATAATGTGTGTTGATGCTTCCGACTGGAGAGCAAAGATCAAGGATTACTTAATGAATCCGTCTAAGCCGATCGAGCGCAAAGTCAGGCAACAGGCAATAAAATATGTAGTGTTGGACAAAGTGCTATACTATCGAACAATGGAAGGATTACTATTGAGGTTCCTGGGAGCCGACGAAGCAAATGTGGCGATGGGCGAAGTACATGAAGGGATTTGTGGATCTCATCAGTTGGCTCATAAAATGAAGTGGATACTAAGACGAATAGGATATTTTTGGCCGACGATGCTAGAGGACTGTTTCAAATATTATAAGGGGTACCAAACATGCCAAAAATTCGGAAACGTACAACTTGCTCCGGCATCGACTTTGCACCCAATCGTTAAGCCATGGCCATTCAGGGGATGGGGAATAGACGTGATCGGCCAAATATTTCCAGCATCAAGTAAAGGCCATAAGTTTATTCTTGTGGCCACATACTATTTCTCCAAGTGAGTCGAAGCCATACCTCTTAAGAAGGTTACAAGTGTAGAGGCAATCGACTTTGTCAATGAACACATTATTCATCGGTTTGGTATTCCGCAAACTATCACGACCGATCAAGGGACTGTGTTCATGTCCAATGAGTTGCAAAATTTTGCAAAGAATTTGGGTATCAAGTTACTCAACTCGTCGCCATATTACACTCGGGCCAATGGACAAGCCGAGTCATCCAATAAGACTTTAATCAAGTTAATCAAAAGAAAAATTGACGAGAAACCAAGGAACTGGCATTCGACGTTATCAGAGTCATTATGGGCTTATCGGCTAGCCTATCATGGGTCAACTAAGCTCTCGCCATATCAATTGGTGTATGGTCAAGAAGCCGTTTTGCCCGTGGAAATAAATATTAATTCGATGCGAGTGGCCAAACAAAATGGGTTGTCGGCTAGCGAATATAGAGACTCAATGCTAGATAATTTAGACGACTTGGCAGAACTAAGACTAGTTACATTGGATCGGCTCAAAAGGAATAAGGAGAAGGTTGCTAGAGCGTATAATAAAAAGGTTGTGTCCAAGTCGTTTAGCGAAGCCGACATGGTTTAGAAAACTATATTGCCGATCGGATCTAAAGACAACCGATTCAGAAAATGGCCCCCAACGTGGGAGGGACTGTATAAAATAAATCGGCTTGTTGATGGGAATTCGTATATACTTGAGACGCTTGAAGGATCTATACTACCGAAGGAGATAAATGGAAAATATTTGAAAAGATACTACCCTAGCATATGCATAGGATCATAATCGGTTGAAACAATGTAGTTCAGAAAGAAACATTCATTAAATATTAATCGGTTAAGCAACCGATTAGGTAAGTGTTACAAAAGTCAAGACCAGTAATAGAAATACTACAAATAAATTACAGTCCGGATCCGGGAAGCCTCGCCCCCAAGGCCGATAGTGCTATAACTACTTTGGCCAACACCTCCATGATTCCGTACACAATGCGCTCATCGGCTTTGGCACTACCGGGCACTAGGACAACCTTGGTCGATTGATCTTTGACCTTCGCAATGGCTAAGCTGATGTCATTTTTCTGGTCCTTCAAAGATGTAGCCATTGCATTCATCGAAGCGAGACCGTCGGCAAGCTATTTGTTTACTTTGGACAATTCTTCTTCGATCAACTTCTTGGTCATTTCTAGCTTTTGGACAGAAGCTTTGGCGGCTCTAAGCGATGAGGCATCTTCATCGAAGTTCTTCTTCTTGGCCTTGGCCTCCTTCACCAATTTGTCCAAGAGGCGTTGGTCGTCTTCTTGGGCTTCTCGTTGGGCCATTCTGGCCGTAGCCACCTCGACCTCCGCCCTCTTCTCATCCAGATGGCATATGTTTAGAAGTGCGCTCATTGCCTCGGGCGGGAGGTCAGCTTCAACATTAGCCATTGCATCACGAATAGGCTGCGCATTAGCAAGGATAGCGGCATCTGGCTGAGTTATTTTAGAAAAAAGTTGATTCAACCTCTCCTGCATGTTGGGCGCAGATTTGACAACTGTAGCGGATGCCTCCAGAGATGCGTCAATAATCTTGCGGATGTCAGCAGGGTAATCATCCGTTGCCATCACTTCAGGATCGACCAGCTCATCCAGAGTGAAGCCGAGCAGGTCAACCGGATTAGTTGATTGCACTGGTTCGGATGCAGGAAGGATCGGCTGGTTTGGCGATGGCATAATCGGAGGTTGGGCCGCTGGTGAAGGCATCGTCGGTTGAGGAACGGAAGAAGATGTCCCTTAGAGGTCAGCCAAGATATCGGCTACCTGGACTGACATAGTTGGCTGTGTAAAATAAAACAGATAAGGGTTAGAATTACGGATTCAAAAGGAGGTCTAGTACAGAAAATTACCTCTACAAAAGCCAATGCACGGGGCGAACTTTCAGTGCTCTACTCCTTGTGCTTCTGGCACTTCTTGGCTAGGATTTTGGTGGACTTGGGTTTCTTTGAAAAATAACCAGCAAAGGTAAGCAACATAGGGAGAATGTGAAAACTAATCATCGGATAACAGATACTCACTCGGTAGCCATTCTTTTTCGATATCCGATAACGATGGGCTCTGCTCCCTGAGATTCCCAGAGGTATAACCGGTGAGGCCCGTCGATTGATGAGGTCTTTTACCTTTTGGATCACTTCCCGATGGGCCTGTGGTAGCCTTCTTACCAGCAGTAGTAGCCTACAAAAGAGTGCAAGCCGATTAGCCACCAGAAATTAAGAACCGAAGGTACAAGATAAAGGATTTTTTTTTGGGAAAAACCGATACCTTTATGGCTACCGACGAATTCGTGTAACCAGAGGAGCTATCATCGTCGCTCGAACTGCTGCTAGGAGCTACCATCGGCTCATGAAAATCTGGCAAGAATGCGTCTACAATAGTCAATGGGTTTCGGTCCAAAAGAAGGGCTTCTGCCACAGACAACCACTAACAGGAAAACTGACTAGCCCAACGTGAGTTCAAGAAAAAATGCAGCAGATCTGTGACTTGGAGCTCATCGGCTATCTCAAGGACTATATCGGCTACTGTCGCATTCCTTACCCTGGCTCTGGGCTGAAGCCAATCAAGGAGTGGTAGGCAGGGTATTACTTGGCCAAAGCCCAATTGGCGTGCATAGACCGAAGGATGGTAGAATTCATAAGAAGGCTGGAAAGTCCTATTTCTGGTATTTAAGCCGACATGGAGGATACAAGGTGAAATAAAAATTTGAAATAAGTCCAAAGTCGACTCAGGCATCAAAGAGCTATCGGCATCCAAGTGGAGAAAGGAGGGCCATTGGAAATCGGATGCACTGCTATAGGAGAAAAAGTTTTTCTAGCCGAAGATTACGTTGTCCAAATTTAAAAAGAAAGACAAGTACTTTTTCAAGCTGGTGGGAGTAATCTTGGTGTCACCACTGGAAAACATCATGAACCTCTCTCCATGGGATCGGCTGGCTCTGTATTGCTGGAAATGTATTTTTGGGGTAGTCTTCTCAAGGAAAAGTCGAATCTTCCAGAGACTCAGAGATAAGTGATCAGCTGAAAATGCTATAGAGCCACAATTGGATAAACCATAAAGGACCTCCCACATTGCCCACCACAAACTTGGCGAATCCAGAGAACAACCGACTTCTTATGATATGCATCATCTGGTATGTTGCTCCTAGTAGCATTTTGCCCAAAGCAAGTCGACATCCTTCTACCAGTTGTTCCGCTATTAGCTGATAGACTTGCGTTGGCCCTAGGGACGCACCGCAAAAAAGGAATCTCTCTAGCCAAAGGTTCAAAAAGGCAGCATGTTCTTCGTCCGACACGAGTCCATTAATCTTATTGTTATGCTCTATGTATTTGGACCATCCTTTGCCTTAGGATTGAATCAGCTTATATCTAGGTTTACCGCTGAAAGCCGATAATTGATCGTCGTCCGGTCTGAGGCAGCATAGTTCGGCTACGTCCAAAAGGGTTGGGCAGATCGGGCTAGTCCAGAAAAGTAAAGCGTTAAAAGTGTGTGACCAAAAATAATATGCCGTGGCCACTAAGAGCTCATTGGCTTCCGGGTTGGCTAGGCTCAAAGGAAGGCACTCGGCTATTCCCATTCTTTCCCACTCCCCTCTCTTCTGAGCCGATACTCAGATGTATCAACTTCTCCACCCCTTAAGCGCTGTCAGCCAAGCTCTAAAACTATTACCCCACTCTTCTACATTGTAACCTTTAACCGACAGGGGAAGTCTCGGGATTTCTTCATTGATAACTATATTGGCATCTAAGTTTCCTACCGGTCCTAGGTAGTACTGATCATTATTTTCAGGGATCGAGATGAATACCTTAGAAGAATCCATTCAGCCAACTTGGAAAAGTTGATCCGGAAGCTTGATCACAAAGCGAAGGAAAGCCGATTGTTGATGATTCGAGAGCTCGAAAGCGTGAAAATGACCGTGGGGGTCCCGCATATTTATAGCACGGTGAAAAGTTGAAATGACGGGAAAAGATTTCGAAGCGACGCATACAGTTAAAATGCACCAAGATTTTTACGGAGCCATTAATGCAGCAGTTATCGAAAAGTTTCTTTTAAGCCGATGAAGATGAAGCCGATGGTACAGAAGCCGATTGGATTTTTGGAAGACAACAAGTTATGATCCAAAAATGGGGGGCATATGTTTGCGTCAAATTTTGGCAGGTGCAGAACAATCAGCGATCCGCGAAATCTACAAGAGTTTGCACCACGTATGAGAGGAACTATTTGGAAACAAGAGTTTGATTAGGAAACCCAAGCCGAAACGGATTATGTTACCGTATTGTAATAGAACTCGGATCAACCAGAGGGTATATAAGATGAACCCAGGCCGGCTAGAAAGAATCATCCATAACAAAAATCATATCTACTAGTCTTTTCCTTTTCATAGTTTTTTAGTCTTGTAATACTTCCTCTACAAGTCGATTTTGATCAATAAAGTTGCGCATCGCCGATTATTAATCTTCGTCAATTTCGCCGAAGTTTGGTTTGCTCTGTTTTGCTGCGCATTGCCTTCTCGGAGCTAATCTACCTTTACCCTTTGATTAGCCTTGATCGGCTAATCTTGCTGCGTCCTAATCGGCTTCTGGCTAATTAAAGTTACGCCGATTATCATCTGGTATCGGCTTCTAAAGATTTCACAACTTCACCTTATCGATTACATGGTCAAATCGATTGACACGCTTCGAATCAGGTGTTCATCCAGTGTGCTGAAGTTGAAAACCCTATTTCAAGTTTTTAGCGTCAACACATATATTTTCAGCATAATATTGCATTTCAATTTTCCAAGCTTGTACAGTTACCACACCCAGTCATTTTAGTTGTCAAATCGTCGCTATGCGAGGCAACCGTAAGCATTACGATCTACTGTATTATATAACAACGGCAGCACTGCACAATACAGCACAGCACAGCACGCCCGCATGTGGAGCAGGCTGTGCCCTGTGGAGATCCGTCACCTCAGTCAATCAGTCGTGTTTTCCATCGTCCTATACGTTAAGTCGCTCTCTCCTCCAACACCACCACATGGAGTAGGGCAGGTTCTGCATTATGCTATGCAGCAGCAGCAACATGCAACTCGCATGCAATTGTTGGAAAGCTGCGTTTGATCATCCCGCGCACAGCGCGGCACACCGACGGGTAAGCTTGCTGTATTGGCAAGTTCATTGCACGGTTGATCATCCTGATGGTTTTTCTTAAAACAGTCGGTGACAAGTTCCATTGTAATGCTTATCAAAGGCTGTTTTATTTAAAAACCATCTATGATGAGTATGACTATAGAACTCATCACTGACTATTTTTCTAAAAAAAACAGTCAGTGATGATCAACCATGCTGTGAAATTGCTGGGCCTCATTACAGACAGTTTTTTGCTAAAATCGTTTGTGATGTGTTCCTCATCATAAATGGTTTTAGCCAAAAATAGCCTGTGATGAGCTTTTCTTAGAAATTCGAACAAAAAGCCTTGATCTAAGGTTTCTTGAGCTATTTTTTATGTAGCTGCGATTGAGAGAAGACCTGGTGAAAAGAGACCGTGGATTTGGAAGTATGATTGTAGTTCAATTTGTTCTAGGTGATCTAAGGTTAGTAATTGGTTAAAATTTGCATTATATTTAAGATCTAACTTGGTAACATGGGAATTGAAGATAGTTTGGATCTAGTTTGGTATAAATCTATTTGTTCTATGTAATCTAAAGTATTAATTGGTTCTAATTGTATTATACTCAAGATGTAGCTAATTAGGTAAAGAGAGAATTGAAGATGCCAAGGTGATCTAAGGTTAATAATTGGTTCTGATTGCATTATATTAATCATCTAGTTTGGTAAAGAGGGAATTGAAGATGGTTTTAATCTAGCTTGGTGTAAATCTATTTGTTCTTTGTGATTTAAAGTAGTAATAGGTTCTAATTGTATTATACTGAAGATATAACTAGCTATATAAAGAGAGAATTGAAGATACTAAGTTCAAAGGTGTGCATGTATATATATATATTTTGTAAGCCTCTTTTCAACTCTCTAGAGTAGTTACTCCATATGCTATATCTTACAACGTAGAGAGCATCCCGCGTAACAGAGGGCATGTACATGTAGCGTACGAGTATGTAAGACTATCCAGATAGTATGTACATTTTTTAGAGATGGTATATACATTTTTTGTATACACTCCTTTTTATATACGTATATGAAGGTATTTGCAAAATACACTAAAAACTATGAACTTCCTTGCAATTTTTTTCCTATGGTTCATATTGGAGTATCATATAATTTGTATATGAATGTACCCAAAGTGATAAATAAGCATTTCAAGTTCATTTAGATGGTTTATCAAATGTGGGAGTAACTATACCTAGAGTAGAAGGTATTTTTCATATATATATATATATATATATATATATATATACATATATATATATACATATATATATATATATATATACATATACATATATATATACATATATATATATATATATATATATATATATATACGTATATATATATCCATTTGTTCTTTGAGATCTAAGGAGCTATATATGTTAATTGGCAAGTTTAAATGTAGCTTATATGTAGAATATTGTAGATCTGTTTGTTCTTTAGATCAAGCATGGTTTATGATTTAGGGTAAGGTTTTATCTAGTTAATCCATGCTCCAATTTAAGAATGTGTCCATGTGCACTCCTAGCGTACTTAATTCATTATTTAACAATTATTGTTATATACATAGTGTAGATGGACTGAAGCTAGATATATGCTGACAACTGTATGAGTGCCAGTATATTAATGACATCTCTACTTTTAGAAGAGCTACAGAGGAGGATATGTTGAACAAGGGGGTGGAATTTATGCCTTGTCCACATATTGACTGCGAGAATCTGAGGATGTTTCGAAACTCAACACAGATCGAAGCACACTTGATTCTAAAAGGAGTATACATGTTGAACAAGTCACGGTAAAGAGAGATTATATAGGAAGCAAGTAGTATTAACAACTTCAACGAAGTCAATGATACGTCGGATGATATCGATTGTGCTTTCGATTAGGATAGGTTTCACAAAGATAATCTAGATCAGATGCTGTACGATACAGAAGGGAACCATTATGAGCGACAGTATGTAAAATTCCGGAGCTTGATAGATGACTCAGAGAAACCTTTGTTCCGAGGCTGCAAGTCCAAATACACAAGGTTTTCATCCATGCTTGAACTGCTAAAATTAAAGGCAAGCAACCGTTGGTCCAATAAGATTTTCACGGCTCTGTTAGGTCTATTAGCAAACATGCTTTTGGAGGGAAAGCTGCAAATCCATAAAGTTCTTTGTCCCTTGTGAATGGAATTAGAAAGAATACATGTATGTCCGAACGACTGTATCCTCTACTGCAAAGAGTATACAAACTTGCATATATGTCCAGTGTGCAACGAATCCCGGTACAAGCGTAAAGATCAATCAGATAATGACGACGAGAGCATCGAGTTAAAGAAAGGACCTCCTGCTAAGGTGGCGTGGTATCTGCCTGTAATTCTCTGTTTGATGTTTTTGTTTGCGAACCCAAAGAAGAAAAAACTACTTAGATGATACCGAGAGTGTGTGGCTGAATCACTCAGACAAAACGGTGTACATGTGTCACCGTAGGTTTCTTCAGAGGAAACACCCATACCGCAAGATAAATAAACAATATATTAGTACCTAACTTATTGAGAGAACCTAGAAGTTCAGCACTGCATGGACATCATGCATGTAGAGAAGAATGTTTGTGATAGCTTGATTGGTCTCTTACAGAATATCAAGGGCAAAATAAAGGACAGTATCAACGCTCAGATTGACATGGTTGGTATAGGCATCGGACCTAAGTTAGCACCAAAAGAGACCAATGAAGGTTGTACTGTGAACCTGCTTGTTTGTAACATCCCAAAATTTGAGTTTTGTAATGTTTGAATTTAAAAATGAACCACTTGTATTTTTTTCGAGTACTCCAGCATAATTTTAATTTTTATGTATTTTTACAGATTTTTCTGAATTTATTTGCTATTTATTTTAATTTATTTAGATTTATTTGAATTTTTGGAGTTTTCTTAAATCAGAAAATGCATTTATTTCCTAATATCTTCTTGGGCAGATTCTGTTCAGCCTATTCCTATTTTCCTCCACGGCCCATTTTCCCAAGCCTGCTCCGCTCAGCCTGTTCCTATTTTCCGCAGCCGCTTCGCCCTAGCCCGCCTCATCCGCTTGCGACCCAGCCTCGTGCTCGCTCCGTTGCTGGAAACCCTAGCCACCGCTAGGTCTCTGCACACTGCATACCGCCGCTCTCGAAGTTCAGATAGGACACGCCTCCCAAGGCAATAAATGCCATAGGGAGACCTCGCGTTGTATTCGCCATCTGTAACATCCCAAAAATTTGGCTCATTTTTAATTTAATGGTTTATTTGAATTTTTGATAATTTTTAGAATTTATTTGGAATTAATTGGATTTTTGGAAATAAACTCTTCCTTGGAAATTAATTTAATAATGAAAAGTTTCAACAAAATATAAATGGAAATATTTTATTTGAGTTCAAAATGTCCTAAAATATTTTTTAGATTTTTTCTAGAATTTTTTGATATATTAAATGACTCAAATGATTTATTTAAATTTTGGGAATTAATTTTATTCAGAAAATCCGAGAAAATCTATGAACAGTAATGGGCCGAGCCCATCATTGTGCGCTGCGTCGGCCCGCTCGGCCAGAAACCCTAAAGCCGCTGATTGTCCACCGCGAGATCTTAATCGCACGGCTGTGAGACGCCCGTGCCGATTCGCCGCCTCGCGCCGTCGGATCGTCGCCGTGTGTACGCGCCGGATGCATCCACGTCGTTTCGTCTACTGGAATGGAAGCGCCGCCATCAGCCGTTACCGCCGAGGATTCCACACGACGAAACCGCCACCGTGTCCTCTCCCCGTCCACATTCACTGGCGCACGGTATTAAGCACACTCTTCCGCACATTTCGAGACCTTTCACACCTCCCGAGACGCACCATAGCACCCGAACGAGCTCGCCGTAGTTTCGAGACGCTCCGCCGCTGTTTGCGCCCTCTCCGATGACTCTCCATCGCTGATGAAGCCACCGGAGTGACCCTCGCACCGAGCCGTGTCCGTGGAGCCGCTTCTTGTCACCGGAGCAGTACCGGAACGCCTTCACCGACGTTGTCTTCCTCAACTCCGGCCACCTCTAATCGTCGCGCCAACGCCGGAAGCCACGAGCTTCGTCGACCGTCGGATTTGCATCCAACGATCGAGGTGAGTCCATGTAGCCTACCAGTAGTTTAACTGAGTTAGATATGGACCGTTGGATTTAGATCCAGCGCTCCAGATTAAGCCACGTAGTCACGGTAACAGTAAACTTCATTATCAATTCTTGGTCGTTAGATTTTGATCGTATAGCCCATACCATGCCATGTAGTGTATTTAACCTCAGCCGTTAGATTTACATTGATAGCGTAAGATTGAATCACTTATAGTCGTAGATTTGTAGATGAACGGTTAGGATAGCGCCACGCATTCAATCGTGACCACCCACGTGTGCTCATAGCTGTGTTAATCTTAACTGTCGGATTCCGAAGTAAACGGCTTAGATTCGCCCACCCGTCGCGCATCTAGAAAGCCGCGTAGCCGTGCATGATGCGCAAATCAGATTTAATCTAGACCGTAGGAATTTCAATGGACGGTGTAGATTGCGCCGCGCGCCAGGCCAGTCCCGAGTCGACACGTGTCGCACGGGAACCGAGGAGTCGGTGCAGCCGCCATTGCTGTCGACGTCACCCAATTGATCGTAGCCGTCCGATTTATATTCGGTGGCTGAGGTGAGGCCACGTGTTAGGTTTAAAACCGAAGCGTCAGGTTAGATCTAGCCGTCCATTTTAAATCGAACGGATGAGATTTAATCAAGTCTTCAGTTGATAGTTCGTCGCCATGTGTCACGGCCAGATCGTGCCACGTGTCATGCTGACGTCATCAGTGGGGCCCACATGTCAGTCATGGCACAGTAGATGATGACGTCAGAAGTGACGTCATGCTCACGTAATAATTTGATTTCCTTTAGAAAAATAATTCGGTGAAAATCAAATCTGGTGCTGACCATGCTAACGTTGATTTGTCGGAGAACTTCGAGGGGGAAATTCCAGTACAAGAACCAACTTTAGATGAGGATCAGTCGCTGTTTGAAGGCAAGTTATGCTTTGACCATGTTGCTCCTAAGTTTTGAAAATATATTTTGTTTCAAACTATGCATGCTAATTCAATTAAAATGGATTTAAATAATTTGGGTGAATTAGTTAAATCAACCTATTTGTTATTGCCATCTTGTTACTAGTATTTGTTTGCCATGTTTTCATTTGATGCTCTAGGCTTGGTAATATTAGTTGGATGATATAATTGTGCCAACACGGGAGGCTAGACCGTGAATAGTTGCTTAGTCTTGCACATATCGTGAATTATCTTTTTAAATATAAAAGCAACCCTGATTAAAGAAATAGCGAATGCATTTTGTTAAAGGTGAAATAATGTTGGTAATGGCATTGGAATGTAGAGACCTGTGTGGTTCTACATGAAGAGTGATTGCAGACATGTGTTGCACTGTTAAACAACCCGGGTGGGTAAAAGTTTTAGACTGGGGCAAATGGACTGGGGCTGTGTGTCAGAAAGAGCCTGTGTGGCAAATGAGATGGCTGTGAGCCAAAGTTTTGGGAAAAAGGAAGTCTTGCCCTAGTCACTCTAAGGACTTAACCTTGCAAGCCTTTGATCTGGGTCTTTCATACAACCACATGGCTGGCATGGGACAGACCTAGTTGAGTATGACTCTGAAATCTTAACACATGAGACCTCAGGTGGTTTTGGTATGTGGATGTGGTAAGAAGGATGTAGTGTTTACCATTGAGGTCTTACATCTCTTCAACGGTATGTGTTGGCCCTGTACTTCTGCTCTGTGAGAGAGAAGGGACAGTGGGAACTATATCGAGAGGTACACGTGCGAGGATGGAAGTTTCGGAAAGACTTTGTTATGGTTACTCGCCTGAGTGGTGTTTAACTATATCGTGTGGGTAAAGTGTATAACCTCTGAGGAGTGTACAAACTATTCGAATAGCTGTGTTCACGGTATTGAACATTGCTTGGGGATTACAATCAAGGGGTAGATTTTTGAAAATAAAGTAGAATGAAAGGTTGTGTGCCCGGGTTGATGGTGAAAATTGATTAAGGACTGTGTGTTAAAAATTATGTGGAAAAACAATTGAGAAACTTAATATAATATTATGACTTTGATGCTTTATATCTAAATAGAAAGTATATTAAAATATTTAAGCAATGCAAATAACCAATTAAGCCATTCCTTTGTAATAAGCCATGCAAGTAGTAATAGAACTGCATTCTGTGCATGACTTGTTGAGTACGGTGTGTACTCACCCTTGCAGACAAAAATTTACCAGAGGAGGAGTTTATGCCTATATGGGAGGAGGAGATTGCTGATGAGCCGGAGAACGAGGGAACAAGCCTCGTTGGAGTGCCTGTGGTAGAAGATGGATCATCACGACGTTTATTTTTCCGCTGTTGAACTCTAAATTACTCTGATTATTGTAAGCCCTATGTGGCAAACTATTGTAAGGGACCATAAGGTCGTACAACTCGTTTATATACCTGTTTGAAGTACTTATTTGTTATTCCGCTGTGTATGTTGTGGTACTTTAACCCTGTTTAGCCTGTGTGCACTAGCGCGATCCTGGACTAGTGCAGAATACACAGAGTGTCCGGATTTGCAAATTCGGGGCACGACAGAGGTGGTATCAGAGCATACTGACTGTAGGACTTGACCCTAGGTAGTCTGTCCGAGAAAGATAAAACTAATTTCTAAAAGATTAAAATTGTACAAGATTATGAATGAAATCTTGGCTAATCTTTTTCTTCTTACTTCGTATCTATACTGCAATTTTTTTTGTTATTACCTTATGATTTTAAAATCTAGGACTAACGAGGTGTGTTTTGGCAGATGAGGAGGATCCACACCTTTGGTGAGCGCACTGGAGGTTTTACTGCTGAGCTGTGGTATATGCTGTAGTTTCTTGAGGGCTTCGTTAGGCCGATCTACTGAGGAACCTTTGTGGTTCGGGCCGGGCTAGACGTTGCTTGGGACGTGAAGATCACTGTCTACGCTCGAGACAGGGGGAGAGCGAGTCGTCCTGTCCACATCACTGCTAGGAGGTCTACGTTCGAGGCTGGCATCCAGGAGACTGCACGTCTGGCGATGCGACAGATCGCCCGCACCTACTCCGATGAGCTTGTGGGCACCGTCTTCCGTCACCACCCGCGCAGGGACAATCGCTTCGACCGGGATCCGATCGAGGAGGACGACGCTACGATCACCTACTTGGTAAGGTTCGTCATCGCCCAGGAGGAGACCTTGGACGAGACAGTCCAGGAGTTGCAGAGGGCTCGTGACGAGATAGCGGAGGTCAGGAACCAGCTGCGGGAGGCTAGAGAGGGTCTGGGTCTCTATATCAGGAGGGTTCACAAGTTGGAGGAGATACTGGAGGGACCCGAGCCAGAGCCAGAGTTGGAGCTGCACGACCCCGATCCCGAGGAGCCCGAGCCGGAGCAGGAGGCCACGGTGCAGGAGGCACCAGTGCAGGAGGTGCCAGAGCCACCAAGACTCGAGCAGCAGCCCAGAGGCAAGCAGAGTCGATGGGCTCCTTCAGATCGCCAAGAAGGGGGCATCGGATCGGTTTGTTTTATGCCGCCAAGACTCCACCGCAGCACTCCACCGGAGGCCCGCAGCGTGGATGGCTCGACGATTGAGAGTTTACCTTTTTCTTTCCAGAGTAGACTCAGAGGTTGAGTCAAATTAATAAGTTGGTTTTATGGAGTCTGTCCTTAGAACGGTTATATGATGTTGAACTTATGTGTTTTGGATGTTTAATGCGTGCTTGGTATGAGTCGCAATGCCGTAGGCATTTATGAGCGACCATAACCTTATAATAATTAAGTTGTGTGCTACTGTTTGAGACAAATCTTTCCCCCGCATAAGATTCTTGTATACCTATCTATTCTGTTCCTTCATTTCCTTAAAATTCTTTTATTCCTCAAATGGTGAACACACGAGGCAACAGCGGAGCTGGAGGCAGCAACTCACAGTAGAGGGGCAACAATAATGAAGCACCAAATCCTCAAGCTGCACCACCCGTTGATATGGGTAATCTAGGAGCATTCTTGGCTGCTCAAACCCAACTGATGCAGACTATGATGCATCAGATGCAGCAGATGTAGAATCAGGCTGCAGTTAACCACAACAACCAGGCTGTGAACCATGGACATCAGTCTAGGTTGTAAGATTTCTTGAGGACTAGGCCTCCAACCTTCTCTGGAAATGTCAATCCCATTGATGTAGATGATTGGTTACGAACCATTGAAAGGAAGCTGCACATATCTCAGTGTGTAGGTAATGAGAGAGTTCTGTATGCCTCCCATCAACTTCAAGGGACTGCTGCAGAATGGTGGGAAAACTACTGTGCTTCCCATGAGCATCCCCAGGAGATCACCTGGGAGGAGTTTGCTACAGCCTTCCGACAGTATCATGTACCGGAGGGAATGATGGAACTCAAGAAAGAGGAGTTCAGATCTCTAAAGCAGGGAGGCCAATCAGTGGCCAATTATTTGAATAGATTCACCCAATTGGCTCGCTATGCACCAGAAGATGTAGCCACAGACAAGGCAAGATAGTCCCGATTTATGAAGGGACTCAACTCTGGACTTCAAGTGGGACTGATCACCCACACGTTCCCAGATTTTCATGAGCTTGTTAACAAGGCGCTTATTCTTGAGGATAAGCGTAAAGAGATTGGAGAGGAGCGTAAGCGCAGGATGGCAGGCCAAGGGGGACGTCCGAACCAGATGAGGCTGAGAGTCAATCCACAGCAATTTGCTAGGTTCAAACCGCAGCAGCCCAACCAGAGGATAGTTTCTTCACCCGGATCCTCAAGTCAGGGTTTTAGAACGCCTGTGCAGAGGAACAACGCAGCAGGTTCTAATCAGCAAACTGCAGTAAGGCGTTGCTATAGCTGCAATGAACCGGGACACTTTGCAAATCAGTGTCCAAAGAAGGGCAATATAACCCCAGTTCGTTTCAACCTGGGGCCAACATTGGCAAAGACACCAGCACCGGCGGCCAACCGTGGAAACAATCAATCTGGAGCTGCATCGTCGACAATTGTCCGAGGCCGAGTGAACCATGTCACAACTACTGAAGCTCAGGATGCTACGGACATCGTGTTGGGTACGTTTTCGGTTAACTCAGTACCTGCCATAGTTTTATTTGATTCTGGTGCTTCACATTCTTTCATTTCTCAAGATTTTGCTGTGGGAAATGGGTTGGAATTGAGAAAACTTAAGTGCACATTAGTGGTGCAATCACCTGGGTCGGAACTTCAATCTAACCTGGGATGTTCGGGAGTTAAGTTGGACATAAATGGGGTAGAGTTCCTAGCAAATCTAATTGTGCTAGACACCGAAACCTTGGATGTAATCCTTGGAATGAACTGGATGACCAAGCATAAAGTCAGATCGATTGTGGCCGCAGAGTAGTAACTGTTGAGAACCAAGACGGAGAGAAGGTGGAGTTTCAAGCAATTACAGCCCGAGGTGGAAAATTAATGATCAACAACCTGGAGACTGTTAGATTAGAAGATGTATCGGTAGTAAAAGAGTTTCCGGATGTTTTTCCCGAGGATTTGCTAGGGATGCCACCAGACAGAGATATTGAATTCGTGATTGAGTTGGTACCCGAAACAGCTCCAATAGCTAAGAGACCTTATAGAATGTCCACCGAGGAATTGGTTGAGATGAAGAAGCAAATCGAGGAATTGTTAGAAAAGGGATTTATAAGACCTAGTTCATCACCGTGGGGAGCACCGGTGTTGTTTGTTAAGAAGAAAGATGGAAGTTTTAGAATGTGTATAGACTATTGTGCACTTAATGATGTGACGATAAAAAACAAATATCCATTGCCTAGAATAGATGATCTTTTTGATCAGTTAAGATGAGCTGGAGTTTTCTCCAAGATAGACCTTCGATCCGGATATCACCAATTAAAAATTCGAACTGAGGACATACCAAAGACAACTTTCTCGTCAAGGTATGGGCATTATGAATTCACGGTCATGTCCATCGGATTGACCAATGCCCCAGCATATTTTATGAATATGATGAACAAAGTATTCATGGAATATCTGGACAAGTTTGTCGTTGTTTTCATTGATGACATTCTTGTTTACTCCAAGTCGGAAGAAGAGCACGCTGGACATTTAAGGATGGTTTTGGAGAAGTTAAGAGAAAACCAATTGTATGCAAAATTTAGTAAATGTGACTTCTGGAAAAAGAAGGTTGAGTTCTTGGGTCATGTAATGACTGCCGAAGGAGTAGCCGTCGATCCGAAGAAAGTAGAGGCAGTGTTACATTGGGAACAACCAAAGACAGTTACCCAGATCAGAAGTTTCCTTGGAATGGCAGGATATTACCGCCGGTTCATTGAAGGCTTCTCATCCATTGCGAGACCTCTCACGCAACTGCTAAAGAAAGAGAAAAAGTTTGTGTGGTCACCTGAGTGCGAAAAGAGTTTCCAAGAGTTGAAGAAGCATTTAACTTCAGCATCTGTCTTGGTGTTGCCGAATGCTAAGGACAATTTTGATATATAATGTGATGCTTCGCGTCACGGACTTGGATATGTACTGATGCAGAACGGCAAAGTAGTGGCTTATGCGTCAAGACAGCTAAGGCCACATGAGCAGAATTACCCAACTCACGACCTAGAGTTAGCTGCTGTAGTGCACGCTCTTAAAATATGGCGCCACTACCTCATTGGAAACCGATGTGAAATATATACGGACCACAAAAGCTTAAAGTATATATTCACCCAATCAGACCTGAATATGAGACAAAGGAGGTGGTTAGAATTAACCAAGGATTACAATATCGGAATTCACTACCATCCAGGAAAAGCAAATGTGGTAGCTGATGCTTTGAGTCGGAAAAGTCACAGTTTAAATTTGATGATTGCAGAAAACCAGTCTGACTTATATAAAGAGCTTCAGAAGCTATGATTGGAAGTCATACCGGAGGGATTTTTAGCTACTTTGGAAGTTAAGCCGACCCTTGATGAGCAGATTAGGGAAGGTCAAAAGGATGATGATAAGATTAATAGGATCAAATCCAAAATGGATGAAGACCTAGCCAAAGACTTCAGAGTAGATGAGCAGGGTACCTTGTGGATGAAAAATAGAATCTGCGTACCTCATAAATCGGAATTGAAGCAGTTGATACTTGAGGAAGCACATGATTCCAAGTATTCAATTCACCCCGATAGTGCAAAAATGTACCAAGATCTTAAGGAAAGATTTTGGTGGCCGAATATGAAGAAAGAAGTAGCTGAGCATGTAGCGTTGTGTGATGTGTGCCAGAGAATTAAAGCAATGCATCAGAGACCGGCAGGACTGCTACAACCATTGAAGATACCAGAATGGAAATGGGAGGAAATCGGGATGGATTTCATCACTGGTTTGCCAAGGACTCAAGGTGGATATGATTCCATATGGGTCATAGTAGATCGTTTAACAAAGGTTGCGCATTTCATACCAGTTAAGACAACCTACTCAGGAGATAAGCTAGCAGAATTGTACATGGCGAGAATGGTTTGTTTGCACGGAGTACCTAAGAAGATAGTATCGGATAGAGGTACTCAATTTACCTCAAGATTTTGGGATAAGCTGCATACAGCAATGGGCACTCATTTGAATTTCAGTATAGCATACCATCCGCAGACAGATGGTCAGACTGAAAGGGTAAACCAGATACTTGAGGATATGTTAAGAGTTTGTGCACTGTCATATGCAACCTCATGGGACAAATGCTTGCCATATGCCGAATTTAGTTATAACAATAGTTTTCAAGCTAGTCTAAAAATGTCCCCATTTGAAGCTTTGTATGGTCGACCGTGTCGAACACCTTTGAATTGGAATGAGACGGGAGAACGTCACGTCTTTGGACCAGACATACTTTCAGATGCAGAGGAAAAGATTGCTTTGATTAGAGAAAGACTAAAGACAGCACAATCAAGGCAAAAGAGTTACGCTAACAACCGATGTCGTGATTTGAGCTTTGAGCTAGAAGATTATGTGTATCTCAAGGTCACGCCACTCAAAGGAGTTAAAAGGTTTCATACGAAAGGAAAACTTGCCCCAAGATACGTGGGTCCATTCAAGATTTTGAGCCGCAAAGGTGAAGTTGCCTACCAGTTGGAATTACCTCAGCCTTTGGCAGGGGTACATGACGTATTCCATGTATCGTAATTGAAGAAATGTCTTCGAGTACCAGAGGAATAAACACCTATAGAAGCCATGGATTTAACTTACAAGGAACACCCAGTGAAGATTAAGGACACCATGGATCGTGAAACAAGGAACAAGTCAACCCGTTTCTGCAGAGTCCAGTGGAGCAACCACTCAGAGAGCGAAGCAACCTGGGAATGTGAAGAAGATCTGAAGAAGGAGTTTCCTAACCTCTTCTCTAGTCAACCCTGAATCTCGGGGTTGAGATTCTGTTAAGGGGGGAGGTTTGTAACATCCCAAAAATTTGGCTCATTTTTAATTTAATGGTTTATTTGAATTTTTGAGAATTTTTAGAATTTATTTGGAATTAATTAGATTTTTGGAAATAAACTCTTCCTTGGAAATTAATTTAATAATGAAAAGTTTCAGTAAAATATAAATGGAAATATTTTATTTGAGTTCAAAATGTCCTAAAATATTTTCTGGAATTTTTCTAGAATTTTTCAGATATTTTAAATGACTCAAATGATTTATTTAAATTTTGGGAATTAATTTTATTCGAAAAACCCGAGAAAATCTATGAACAGTAATGGACCGAGCCCATCATTGTGCGCTGCGTTGGCCCGCTCGGCCAGAAACCCTAAAGCCGCTGATTGTCCACCGCGAGATCTTGATCGCGACTACCGGAGACGCCTGCGTTTATTCGCCGCTCACATTGTCGGATTGTCGCCGCGTGTACGCGCCGGATGCATCCACGTCGTTTCGTCTACGGGAATGGAAGCGCCGCCGTCAGCCGTTACCACCGAGGATTCCGCACGACGAAACCGCCGCCGTGTCCTCTCCCCCGTCCACATTCACTGGCGCACGGCATTAAGCACACTCTTCCGCACATTTCAAGACCTTTCACACCTCCCGAGACGCACCATAGCACCCGAACGAGCTCGCCGTAGTTTCTAGACGCTCCGCCGCTGTTTGCGCCCTCTTCGGTGACTCTCCGTCGCTGTTGTAGGATCGATATATATTAAACTAGCAATCAGAGGGGGGTGAATGATTGCGCGGAAGCTAAAATCAAATTTTGGATAATTTTTGAAACACCCCGATTAACTAATTCGGATTCGACAAAAATAGAATGGTGCACGTCCACTAAAATAGTAATTTCCAAAGATCTAACTATTGGATTGATATGAAATTTCAACAGTAGAAACTAGATTCAATTTGAAAGCTAACCAAACAAAAATTAGCACAATCGGACTACGGATCTAAAGTTATTATCTTTGCAATTTTACTGAATCAGATACCAGATCAAATAAAAAACAGACTGACACATGTTCACCAAAATAGTAATTACTGAAGATCCCACCGTTAGATCGATGTGACATTTTAACTGAAGAAATTAGACTCAATTATCAAACTAATGCAATAAAAATCAGCTCGATCGGATCTACAGATCTAAAGATATTACCTTCGCAATTTTGACTAAAACAATAATGACCGGAATTGATCTTCAGACGCTGGGAAGATTTCTAGTCGCCAGCCTTGAGATGCTGGTTGATTGTAACGCTTCTGCATGCATGCACAATGGCCGCAGGAAACAATAAAAGTAGCCACCCTTGATTTTCTATTGGTCTGCGTGCGCTACTTCAGTGCACAAAGAAAAGCCGCCGTAGGAAAACAAAAAGCTCTCGATTGAACTTCTAGTCGTGTTTCATTCCTTTGCATGCATGCATGCTTGCGCCACAAGACCAAAACCACCGCCAGAAGTCTCGTTGATCCGGATGGTGACCATGACGCAGGAAGGCACGATCGACACATTCAGACCAGAATCCACCGCCAAGGCCTAGTTGAGCTCCTTGAACAGACGCACTTGATGAGTTCAGGAGTCGGATAGTAATTCGATATCAACCGCTTCAAGGCCTAGTTGCCAATTCACGCCCTCCTAGCCACTATTTAAATGAAGAACATCGACGCGATAGCACTTGATGAGCAAATACGCTAATTTGCCGGTTATAATGAGCACTAAAGTGTTAAGAACCAAAAGCGACATCTATTTAAAATGAATTTGTTCAATGATATCCGTTCATCCTGTTGCCGCAAGAAAAGCTAATTCATTGATCGGTTTCAAGTCCTTTATACAACTTAAAACCCTAACACATGTATGCATATCCACCGCCTAATACACATGGCCCAATATATGCATACAACCCAAAATTCACACATGCACGATACGCCCGCCGCCGACTCACGTGACTAACCAGCCTTCGTGTGCACCGCTCTTTCAGCCCGAACGTCCCCGCATGACATCCTCGACCACCAGACCTCGATTTCTCCTCGAACCTAGTCTCGAACCTCGCCTCTATGAACCTAGTTCCGTCCCACATCGACCACGTCAGCCCTCGAGCAACACCTGCACACGAATAAACAAACAACGCATCCAAGCACAAGTCCACGACTTGACCCAAAGTCAATCCATGCAACCACTCACATGAGTGCATTGCATCAAACAAAATCCATCATGCTATCACTAGCATAATAATCATCTCAACATAGCACATTCACAAGCACCACACATGCTATAACCAAAGTCACTTTACAATGCCAATTTCACCATTCAACCAATTTTTCATCACATGATCTCACAATCTCCCCCTTGATGAAAACATTGGCAACACTATTTGGACCTGAACATTGGCATTCACCTCACAAGAACAGATGTAAGAAATTTTGTTTATAAAACAAAAAGACAAACAATGTGACCCAAAGACAAAGAGAGAAAATCTCCCCCACAAAGAAGAAACAAAATCTCCCTTATCTAAAAAGAAATCTCCCCTATGACAAAGAGAAACTCCCCTAACAGTAAAAGAAGAAATGTGTGTGAATGTGCAATGTGTAACAAAAAATTCTCCCTTTGATTCCAAAATTTCTCCCCCTTTGACAATGGATTCATCAAGAATGCAAAAAGAGAACAAAAGAGAAACTTCTCCCCCTTTATGTTATTGTTTTCCTTTTTTTATATGTACTGAGCATTATGAATTACGCACAAATGGAACAACTTGATCACTAAGTCATGCTATCAACAGTACTTGCACCCTCAAATCTACACATAACCAATGTAGAGTAAGCATAACTAGAAATCAAGTACTATTAACGATTTTTTGCATGGCATGATCTCCCTTTCTCAACAATCTTAAAACCTGAAAACAGTAAATTTTTGTGCACTTTATTTGTGCGTTGTAAAAACTGATTCATTACTTTGATTGCAACAATAACAATTGCAAGGAATTACATGCACCATCAGCCTTACTTTTCAACCATGCCAAGCAATCACAAGCTTAAGGTTTCATGGTTTCCGTCATACACAATCTCTTCCAAGTTCATACCAAAGTGCAATGATAAGCAGTCTCGTAAAGAAGAAGTGCGACAGTACATGACCTTGTTCTTGCATTTATCAACAATCATTTTTTGCTTTAGCACTTAGCTTTCAGATTTAGCACTTTTTTTTAAACAGGATCAAGATAGCCAAGAAAGTTCAACCATGACAATATTTAATTCAAGTTATCATTCCATTTAAATAGTCATGCCATAAACTACACCATATATATATAAACAGAAAGTTGCAAAGACCTTGTAGCATAAACATGGTTTCAAATGACATATGTGTATGGAATACAATGCTCAGTACTTTTACTGTTTTTCATTTTTTTGTTTTTCATTTAAGAAACACACAAAATAAAGAGTATGTTACACAATATTACAAAGTTTTCAAAAACTCCCCCTCAAAACAACCATCTTAAAAACTTCTTCAAAAATGTCACCTGAACGGATTGATTTAAAAACAAAAGGCTGAAAGAACAAACCTCCCAAAAGAAACCGAAAAAGAAATTTCACCAAAACCATAAACTCCCCCTCAAATGGATAACCAATGAAATCAACAGAGAGGAGATGATGATATACATATGCTTGAGTTATCATGGTATGTTCAATTAAGTGTAAGCATGAATCATGATAAGTGAATTCAAAGCATGAAAGGCATGATATAAAATATAACATTATTGAACATGCCAGGGGATACATATGAGCATATGAACAAGAAGTCTCATCTCATGTCACAATTAAATATCTGTAAATGTAAAAGACATGTGTATATAAGATAGCTCACAAAGTTGATGAAGAATTATCGCACATGCATCTTGAAAACCATCTCAAGGGTGAGAACCATCCAAGTCTTGATCCCATCTTGCAAAAGACCAAGATCCACTAAGCTTCTGTTCTCCAACCCGCATATGAAAAACCTACATAGCACGAGAAGATATCGAGGCCTCGGTACTGGGGTTAGAAATAAAGCATTTGGGAATCCAGTACTAAGACACACGACGAGTAGACACAACACGAGTATGCTTGTTCACAAAAACAGATTTGCCTTTTCTCGTGTTTCTTTCAACAAAAGATGTTTGCATCACCCTAGGCATAAAATGAGGATGCTTGTTCACAAAATCAGATTTGCTCTTTCCCGTGTTTCTTGCAACAAAAGGTGTTTGCATCACCCTAGGACAAAATGAGGAGTGAAATGTGCCTTCCTGAAATTAGACCTAGCCTTAGCCTTTTCTTTCTTTTGCTGTTTGGCTAACCTAAAGCAAAAATCTACTAAGTGTCCATCTCTACCACAATAAGTGCAAGTGTACTTAACATGATGTTTAGCTTTAGAAACAGAAGTAGCATTTGCATTCATCATAGTAGAAGATAACATACCAGCAGCTTGAAAACAATTTTCATAGGCTCATTGACAATTTCAAATTTTCCACTTTCAAGTGTCTTAACAACAGTAGGAGCATGCGATTTATGATGAGCATAAGAATCAAAACCTAAACCTTTATGATGAGTACTGACTTTTGATTGATCCAAAATCATGTTTAGGTTTTTCTTTCCTAAAGTGAACCGTTCTAAAGATTTTTTCAAGTAATCAACCTTTCGAGAAAGAGTTAAACAGTTATTACATGGAACGTCCACTTTTCCTTTCTGTTTGCGACAAGTTGAGCATGAAATAACCTCATGAGTGAGCATAGCATCTGTCATTTGAGAAACCCACCGCCAAGGCCTAGTTTCCGCTTCGATTCAGGAGTCAGCGCTCTGCAATCCATCGCCAAGGCCTAGTTGCCGCACGTCCTCCCAGCCACTCCTGGCCGCAAGAACATCAGACGACAGGCACTTGATGAGTCGCCGGTCATGGCAAGAACCAAAAAACGATGCTTGAATAATGGCAGCCGCCGCCAAAAAGCTTAATTCATTGATCAGGTATCAAGTCCTTTTATACAACTTAAAACCCTAACACATGCATGCATATCCTCCTTTCCCAATACACATGGCCCAATATATGCATACAACCTAAAATTCACACATGCACGCGTACGACCTGCCTGCCACACTCACGTGACTAACCAGCCTTCGTGTGCATCGTTCTCTAGCCCGAACGTCCCGCATGACATCCTCGACCACCAGGACCTCGATTCCTCCTTGAATCTAGTCCTGAACCTCAGTTCCTCTATGAACCTAGTTTCGACCCCATCATCGACCACGTTCGCCCTCGAGCAACACCTGCACACGAATAAACAAACAACACATTCGAGCACAAGTCCACGACTTGACTCAAAGTCAATCCATGCAACCACTCACATGAGTGCATTGCATCAAACAAAATCCATCATGGTATCACCAGCATAATAATCATCTCAACATAGCACATTCACAAGCACCACACATGCTATAACCAAAGTCACTTTACAATGCCAATTTCACCATTCAACCAATTTTTCATCACATGATCTCACAGCTGTTGAAGCCACCGGAGTGACAATCGCACCGAGCCGTGTCCGTGGAGCCGCTTCTTGTCACCGGAGCAATACCGTAACGCCTTCGCCGATGTCGTCTTCCTCAACTCGGCCACCTCTACTCGTCGCGCCAACGCCGGAAGCCACGAGCTTCGTCGACCTTTGGATTTGCATCCAACGATCGAGGTGAGTCCACGTAGCCTACCAGTAGTTTAACTGAGTTATATATGGATCGTTGGATTTAGATCCAGCGCTCCGGATTAAGCCACGTAGTCACGGTAACAGTAAACTTCATTATCAATTCTTGGCCATTAGATTTTGATCGTATAGCCCATATCATGCCACGTAGTGTATTTAACCTCAGCCGTTAGATTTACATTGATAGCGTAAGATTGAATCACTTATAGCCGTAGATCTGTAGATGAACGGTTAGGATAGCGCCACATGCCCGAATCAGGGACCGCCCACGTGTGCTCATAGCTGTGTTAATCTTAACAGTTGGATTCCGAAGTTAACGGCTTAGATTCGCCCACGCGTCGCGCATCTAGAAAGCCGCGTAGCCGTGCATGATGCGCAAATCAGATTTATTGTAGACCGTAGGAATTTGAATGGACGGTGTAGATTGCGCCGCGCACCAGGCCAGTTCCGAGTCGTCGCGTGTCGCACGGGAACCGAGGAGTCAGCGCAGCCACCGTTGCTGTTGACGTCACCCAATTGATCGTAGCCATCTGATTTAGATCCGGTGGCTGAGGTGAGACCACGTGTTAGGTTTAAAACCGAAGCGTCGGGTTATATCTAGCCATCCATTTTAAATCGGACAGACGAGATTTAATCAAGTCTTCGGTTGATAGTTCATCGCCACGTGTCACGGCCAGATCGTGCCACGTGTCATGCTGATGTCGCTAGCTGACGCCATCGATGGGGCCCACATGTCACTATGGCAAAGAGATGATGACGCCAAGAAGGACGCCATGTCGACGCAATAATTCGATTTCCTTTAGAAAAATAATTCGGTGAAAATCAAATCTGGTGTTGACGTCATATTTCCGATCTTTCCCTATAAAAAGAAATAAAGAAATTTGGTTTATTCTTTTTGATTTATTTTTAAACTTCAAATGACTATAACTTTTGCATTTCAACTCCGATTTGAGTGATTCTAATTTCTAAAAATTTGTAAAATCAAGATCTATTCATTAGTGAATTTTATGGAATTTTTAGAGTTGATTTTGTTTTCTGTAAAATGTATTTATTGTGTGTACATATGATTTGGGTAGACGTTGATTTGCCGGAGAATTTCGAGGGAGAAATTACAGTACAAGAACCAACTTTAGATGAGGACCAGTCGCTGTTTGAAGGCAAGTTATACTTTGACCATGTTGCTCCTAAGTTTTGAAAATATATTTTGTTTCAAACTATGCATGCTAATTCAATTAAAATGGATTTAAATAATTTGGGTGAATTAGTTAAATCAACCTATTTGTTATTGCCATCTTGTTACTAGTATTTGTTTGCCATGTTTTTATTTGATGCTCTAGGCTTGGTAATATTAGTTGGATGATATAATTGTGCCAACACGGGAGGCTAGACCGTGAATAGTTGCTTAGTCTTGCACATATCGTGAATTATCTTTTTAAATATAAAAGCAACCCTGATTAAAGAAATAGCGAATGCATTTTGTTAAAGGTGAAATAATGTTGTAATGGCATTGGAATGTAGAGACCTGTGTGGTTCTACATGAAGAGTGATTGCAGACATGTGTTGCACTGTTAAACAACCCGGGTGGGTACAAGTTTTAGACTGGGGAAATGGACCGGGGCTGTGTGTCAGAAAGAGCCTGTGTGGCAAATGACATGGCTGTGAGCCAAAGTTTTGGGAAAAAGGAAGTCTTGCCCTAGTCACTCTAAGGACTTAACCTTGCAAGCCTTTGATCGAAGTCTTTCATACAACCACATGGTCGGTATGGGGATGCACCTAGTTGAGTATGACTCCGAAATCTTAGCACTTGAGACCTCAGGTGGTTTTGGTATGTGGATGTGGTAAGAAGGATGTAGTGTTTACCATTGCGGTCTTACATCTCTTCAACGGTATGTGTTGGCCCTGTACTTCTGCTCTGTGAGAGAGAAGGGACAGAGGGAACTATATTGGGAGCTACACGTGCGAGGATGGAAGTTTCAGAAAGACTTTGTTATGGTTACTCGCCTGAGTGGTGTTTAACTATATCGTGTGGGTAAAGTGTATAACCTCTGCAGAGTGTACAAACAATTTGAATAGCCGTGTTCACGGTATTGAACATTGCTCGGGGATTATAGTCAAGGGGTAGATTTTTGAAAATAAAGTAGAATGAAAGGCTGTGTGCCAGGGTTGATGGTGAAAATTGATTAAGGACTGTGTGTCAAAAATTATGTGGAAAAACAAGTGAGAAACTTAATATAATATTATGACTTTGATGCTTTATATCTAAATAGAAAGTATATTAAAATATTTAAGCAATGCAAATAACCAATTGAGCCATTCCTTTGTAATAAGCCATGCATGTAGTAATAGAACTGCATTCGGTGTATGACTTGTTGAGTACGGTGTGCACTCACCCTTGAGGACAAAAATTTACCAGAGGAGGAGTCTATGCCTATATGGGAGGAGGAGATTGCTGATGAGCCGGAGAACTAGAGTACAAACCTCGTCGGAGTGCCTGTGGCAGAAGATGGATCATCACGACATTTATTTTTCTGCTGTTGAACTCTAAATTACTCTGATTATTGTAAGCCCTGCGTGGCAAACTATTGTAAGGGACCATAAGGTCGTACAACTCGTTTATATTCCTGTTTGAAGTACTTATTTGTTATTCCGCTGTGTATGTTATGGTACTTTAACCCAGTTTAGCCTGTGTGCACTAGCGCGATCCTGGACTAGTGCAGAATACACAGAGTGTCCGGATTTGCAAATTCGGGGCACGACACCATCTTCTGCCACACGGTCGCCTGCTCCGTCGCCGCCAGTCACCTTGCTGTTCTCGCTCAGGATCGCCGGCTCGCCCATGGATCCCCTCCGCCGGCGTGTCTCTATCATCGCTAATTGTGCTTTCGTGTCGCTCGCGTTGTGCCCTCTAGATTTGCTCCAAACCACGCTAGATCTGGTCAAATTCCGCTGCTTGCTGCATTGTCTTCCTCGCATTCGGCGAGTTCACGCCGCCGCCTCATCGTCATTCTCTATTGTGAAGTCCATCCGATTAGCAATGGATGCTCTAGGTCTTGCCACACCATTGCCATGCACCACGGCGGTTCTTCGCTATCTGATCTGACCACACTGCTTGATACACAACACGCGGCCAGCCCGCGTCAGCACTTGTGTCAGCGTCCACCTTAGTTGCAATCAACCCCTTGTCAGTAGCCGCAGATCCCTTGTGTAGCCCCCTCAGCGATGATGTCAACGTCCGCCCACATCAACCGTGATGTCAGCATTGCACAATAAACCAAATTTTCTTTAGAAAAATAATTCCAAAAAATATTCCTACTACTTTTTCTCTAAATTTAATCTTTTGGAGGTCTGTTCTCTCTCATACGAACTCCGATTAAGGCGATTCAAGTTTCTAATTTTTCTAAAATCAGGTTCTACCTTCCAAATCCATTTATTTTTAATTTTGAGCATGTTTGAGTCTCTGTTTGGTATTTGTTTGTTTTTGTTGCTTTCTTTTCCGATAGACGTTAATTCCGAGGAGCAAATGGAGATTTCAAGAGCCAAGACTCAACACTAGATTAGCAACGTAAGTCATAACCTTTGATCATATTGATCCTATATTTGCAAAGTAATTTATTTTACAAATGCATGCTATTTGGGTATCATTGATTATTTCATGGGAATATCAATGTACCTAGTTGAAATTATGCCACCTTTATCTTTGGAATGCCATGTATCCATTGTTAGCCACTAGGTGGGATAGTACTAGTTGGACATGATCATATCACCAATATTGGGTTATCGTAGCTGTGGTTAAACAAGCTTAGTTGTATGTTGGGGTCTATATCACATGTGAATTAATGTTAATCTTGACTTAATGAGATATTGAATCATGGCCGTTAGCCATTGTTGTAAAATTTGTTGTACCATGGCAGGGTGTGCCATTGGTCTTGGTTGAACAAAATATTTTCCCTCGAGCAAGTGATCGTGCAGTAAAGGGGGTGCTTTTAGCACATAGGGATGTGGATGTCTTGGCTAAGACAACTTAAGAACTTAATCTTGTGCACCATTGGACTGGGCCTAACAGGACAACCACAAGTCTGGTATGGGACAGACTAGCTGATTAATTTGCAATGTCTAACCTTGAATACTGCCAATTGGTGGTATGGGTTCCGGGATGGACGGGTAGATTCACAAGGCTCAAGAGGGGCCCTGAGGGCAAAACCTTAGTAGGCAGTACCGAGTTTAGACAGTGGCATTGTAAAGGCTTTGTCATGATATCTCTACGACACACCAAAGAAAGTGTGAACATCGATTGCACCAAGAGATGATCATGTCTTGTGGGTAAAGTAGTACAACTTCTGCAGAGTGTAAAACTATTCGAATTTTACACGATGTATAGAGTGTTTCATGAAATTTGGGAATGTGGAATTGTTGGGATTTGAACGGGTGGAGTGCAATATTATTTTGTTGTCTAAAGTTATACTATTGAATTTAGTGGTTTGATAATTGTGTCGGATGGTGTAGGGTGATGCCTTGCCATTTTGTTCATGTTGGTTACCATTGATTTACTAGTTATTCATTATCTTTTCATAAATGTTCTTTCAATCTATTTTATGTATTTCCATTCAAGTTATTGCTTTCTGCAAATGAACCACATGACTATCCTTTGTCAAGCCTTGCATGAATATTACATCTTTTTCCTATGGCTTGTCTTTGTACTCAAGGCTTTACGCCTTTGTTGATCAGTTGCTGAGGAAGGACCAAGAAATACTGAATGTTATGAGGAGGAATATTATGAAGACTACGTGGACTAGAAAAGCGTTTTTCCAGACGATTGCCTATGGCATGTGGAATGGCCCAAGCTATTTCTTTTCCGCTGCAATAGTTTATTTGTTTCTTAAGCCCATAAGGCATAGTTGTATAAATTTTGATCATAAGGTCATTTGCTCTATTTAATAATATTTAGCTTCTTCTTAGTTAATTTGTTGTATGGAATGATATTTCAACTATATTGCCACTGTGTGTACTAGCGTGATCTTGAACTAGTGCAGTATACACAAAGGGTTTTAGATTTGTAAATCTAGGTCCTGACATCGTTACACTCTGTCCAAAGCTGTGAGAACTAAACTATGCTAGTGCTTACATGGTGTGAAAATTCTATCCAGTTGCTCCTCCAACATAAAGAGACTTGTTTCGATGCAAGATTTGAACTTAACTAGCATTAAGTCTCATGATTGCCATATGCTTATGATACAATACTCCCTATCACAATTAGAAGTATTTTATCGAGCACAATCTGGGAGATAATCACAAGGCTATGTTATTTCTTTAACACAATTGCTCAGAAGGTCATCGATCCTGAAGGACAAAATGCTTTGCAAATCAAGGTGGTGATGACTCTATGTAATCTTGAGATGTATTTCCCTCCATTGTTTTTCAATATCACGGTCCATCTCATTGTTCACCTTGTGAGGGAGATAAAGATGTGTAGGCCTGTGTTCCTACATAGCATGTACCCGTTCAAGAGGTACATGGGAATTCTCAAGTCCTACGCATGGAATCGATATTGTTCGGAGAGTAGCATTATCAAAGGTTATGCAACCGAAGAGGTCATCGAATTCTGCGTGGATTATATGGCTCAAGTCAAACCGATAAGTGTGTCTTCACCCCACCACGAGGGGACGCTCCAGGGTATTGGGACATTTAGAAGGAAAGCAATCACGCCTAATCTAGCTGCATGTGCTAAAACCCATTTGACAGTTTTACAAAACATGGCTACAGTGTCCCCATATATCGATGAGCAGAAGAACTGGCTATTGTAAGAGAATCCATCGAAGCAGGAGTCCTGGATCATCAGACAGCATAACCTTTAGTTCAATAAATGGTTGAATAAGCAATGACTCATCACTAGAAGCTCTTCAGGTGATACGCTAATATGGTTAGCAAAAGGGCCAACATTTACAATTGTAATATTGAAAGGATATTACTTAAATGGGTGCATAATCTACACAAGATATCAGGACATAAAGAGCACAAACCAGAACAATGATGTTGGCACAGATGCTCTCAATTCCATTGGGTTGATGAGGAGCTCCTACAATGGATTCATTGAGGAAATTCGAGAGTTCGACTACATACTATTCAAGATCTCCATATTTCAGTACCGTTGGGTTCACCATTGCACGGGAAGGTTGACAAGTATGGCATCACTACTATGGACCTCGAGTGTGTTGGATACCAAGAGAAACTATTTGTACTCGCTAACCAAGTTGTTCAAATCTTCTATATAACCAACCAGTCCAATAAGAAGTGCCACATGGTTCTTCAGGAAAAAAAGGAAGATTGTTGGTATTGAGAATGTAGTAGATGAGAAAGAATACAATCAGTTTGATGAGTTGCCTCCTATTGGAAATGGCATCACAGTCCAGAAAGAACACCCTAAGAAAGCTAGCTACACATGTTGATCATCATGAAGGACTAATTTTTATACAAAAAAATAAGCAAGTAGAGTTATGATTTTAAGTGTACTCACCAGCATATGCTCGAAAGTCAAAATAGTTCTGTGTATGTGTCTGATTTTTTAATAAAGTTACCATTGTTTTACTAGATTAATTGTGACATCCCAATTTTTTCTTTTTATTTAGTGTGCTATTTGAGAATTTTATGGTTTTTTGAATTTGTTGGATTTTATTTGCATTTATTAAATATTTTTGCAGGATCGAGATGGTGAACAGAGAGGGGGTGAATGGTCGCAATAAAATTTTTCCAACTCAAAGTATTCCAAAAGACTAACACCAAAGATCACCCAAGAAGGATAAGGTTCTTGATTAGGAAAGATGAAGGTACCCCTCTGGAGTAGGTGAAAGCACTAGACTCAAGAACTCCTTAAGAACAGACAGCACAACCCAGAACAAGAATCAAAGCAACATTTGATCGGCTTAACAAAACTCCAAGAAACTTGGTAGCCATGATCTTGGGACAGTCAGAAACTTGATTCACAAACCGATTTCCAAGATTAATCCCAAAGCTTCGACCTTTTTGACCGAGAAGAAAGAGCACATCAAGCAAAGCAAAAAGAATAAGGAATCTGGTCCAAGGCTTGCTCTTGGGATCTTGATGAATGGAAAGATCTTGGAAACTTATCACAGCAAGCGAAAAACCGCACAGATTTAAAACACAAGATCAACAACTCAAGAATGCAAAAGACACAAGAAGGAAAGCATGTAAAAGGAGGTGAATCAACTTGCAGAAAGTAAATTTGCGTAACTTAAATTGCAGAAAGTGACTTGCAAAATGTAAATGATAAGAAGTAAAATGCAAGTATTGAAATCTTTGAGTGGTAACTTGTATTTTTGGAAGGGAGGTTACACAGCCACACAAACAAAAGTGGGCAAAGCTCAACAGAGCGCTCAAAACCTCTAAAACCCCTCAGGGATCCTTCACACGGAAGGCAACCCCTCCACACTTATTTATACAACTCTCGGGCCACCTACCACCCATAGATGTAGCCCTCAACCCTAGAGTCTCATCTAAGGGCTAGGAAGAGCCTGCTTCACACAGCCTGCAATGGGAAACCCTAAACCATCTAACACAGGGTTTGTCTTGCACGGCTCTCAAAGCATACTACTAGACCCGCTACTCCTATCAACTAGACCGTACTCCGACAGTCTTCATTGATCCGCGCAACATCAAGCTAGTATCTGCTCCTTTCCTTGCCTTCTTGGCTAGCCTGAACTCTGTCTTCGGTCATCTTCTGGTGATTTTTCGACCGTTCTGAACCTCCGACGCACCTCGCCTAGTCCCGGTCAAGTTCCGCCTCACCATGACCCAGCACCGTCGTCCTGCAACCATCAAAGACAAGGAAACCTTTCACATAGCAATGCCCACAAACATATTTGATGATTATCTCAAAAGAGTCAGACATAACTTAATCACAACCAGTTGGTAAACCCATATACTCTAGCCCACTCAGCTAAAACGCTTGGCTAGCCACATGGCTAACCCCTCAGCTAATCACTTAGCTAACTACCTGGTGTCAGCGTATTTCGCCGAACAGGACCCCGTCAACAGACAGGGTTTCTCCCAAGGGTGGAGGTTAAGGTTCGGTAGAGGGCATCTTCAAGGTCAGAAACCCTAATGACTCTCGCATGAGGGATCCCGGGGATCAACAGATCAAAGAACACAACGATGTACCCAGGTTCAGGCCCCCACTGTGGGTAACAGCCCAACGTCCTACTGGATCTATGTTGAGAAAATATGGAGGCGGTTACAGTGGCTCTTTCAGTTCGTTCTGCTCTTTTTTCACTCAGTCTTTCGACCGCTTGGATTCGGATCCCCTTCTCCATGCACTAGAGCTCCCTTATATAGATCGGGCTGGCTCAGGCAGGTAAGAAGGTGACATCATACTGACCTATGAGTCATTTGTTACACAAATCACTGTGGTCTAATCATGCTGATCCACGACTCATTTATTACACCCATCACTGTAGCCTTGTCCTTCAAACCCCATTTAATGTCGTTGTGTGGCTTCGCCCGGTCCGCCCGGGATGTGACCTTCCTGCAACGGGTTAGGTGTGAGGCATCAGAGGGATGGGCCATCCTTGTGTCGACAGCAGATCTCTTCACAATCAATGGCTCTAACACGGGGTGTCAGGGGAAGGAGACCTCGAGGCGAAGCCTTCTTCTCATTCTTTGGTCATCCGCTCGCCCCGAGAGGGCTCGAGCGCCCACCTACTTGCCAGCCACCACGTGGCCGCTTGTCGGCGAAAGTGGCTCGATCGCCGCCTGCCCGCCAGGCCACCACGGAGGCCGACGCCCGATGAGTGGCCTGATCGCCTCACCGCCCGCTTAGGCCGCCACGAGGCCGACGCCGGTGAGCAGGCCCGATCGCTCTGCCGCCGCTAAGCCGCCACGGGTCGACGCCGGTGGCGAGGCTCGCCGCTCGCCGCCATAGAGGCAACGCCCGGTGAGCAGGGCTTGATTGCCCATCTGCTTGCCAGGCCACCAGGGAGGCCGATGCCCGGCGGGTAGGGCCTGATCGCCCATGTGCCGCCAGGCCGCCACGGAGGCTGATGCCCGACGAGTAGGCTCGACGCCCACCGCCGCCAGTCACCACGTGGCCGATGCTCGTGAGAGGGGCTGAACGCCGCTTACTCGCCAGCCGCCACGAGGGCCGACGCCGACGGTAGGGCTCGATCACCGCCTGCCGCCAAAGCCGCCACGGGCCGACGACGACGAAAGCGAGGCTCGATCGCCAGGCCGCTATGGAGGCCGATGCCCAGCGGACAGGCTCGATCACCCGCCGCCGCCAAAGCCGCCACGGGCCGACGCCTGATGAGTAGGGCTTGATCGCCTGCCTGCTCACTAGGCCGCCTATGGGGGCCGATGCCTGGCGAGCAGGGCCTGATCGCCTGCCTGCTCGCCAGGCCGCCATGTGGGCCGTTCGCCCAGCAAGTGGGGCCTGATTCGCCCGCCTGCTCACCAGGCCGCCACGTGGGCTACTCGCCCGGTGAGTGGGGCCTGATCACCCGCCTGCTCGCCAGGCCGCCATGTGGTCTTACTTATCTGTGGCGGAGAGGGTACCCTGGCGTAAAGTACGCCGACAATAGCCCTCGGGTCTGTCCTGGAACACACGCCAGTTTCTTTTAGACCTCATTTAATGTTGGTACATTCCTGGATGGGTCCACCACTTCTGAGCATGCAACCGTCTCAGTCCTCTCCACTTCCGCTAATTTTTCTCGGGACCCAAAATGTCGTGTACCTTTTCCTTTTCGCCAACCGTCTGTGTGAGGGGCCTATATATATGTGCACCCCTAACCAGCAGTTCATGCTTTCTGATTCCTGCACCCTTTGCTCTTTGCCCCTTCACCTTCTTTGTCTAAAGACCTTCCTTCTGCTCTAATGGTGCAGGCTTTTCAATCTTCCTCTGTCGACAAGGAGAGGGTGGCGACTCTCTCCAAGATGGCGCTCGAGGGTTCCGTCCATCTTCGCCGTGGAACCCTCACACCAAGGTGCGAGCCAGGGGACATCGTCATCTTCGCCTGGGGACTCCTGGCAGGCCTGGTGCCGCCATTTTCTGAATTCTTTCTCGCCGTCCTTCATTTCTACGAAATCTACCATCTTCATCTCACTCCCAATTCCATTCTTATTCTTTCCACCTTCGCATACCTCTGCGAGATGTTCATAGGGGTAATGCCCAATCTCCCACTCTTCCGCTACTTCTACATCCTCCACAGCTTCGCTGACGGCGGGATCGTGGGGAGCTGCCATTTTTGTCTCCGCGATGGGTTGGCTCCCCGCTATATTCCCCTCCAGCCGAAGTCCAACTGGAAGTCGTGGCGGAAAGACTGGTTGTACACTACGACGATAGCGGGGTTGACCTCCTCGGGATGTCCAGCATGCAGGAGGAAGCCCACGAGAGCTAGAACTCACCAGTCGAGGAGACTGCGAAACTCCTAGTGATGGCGGCCCGCATCAACCGACTGCGGGACGCCGGGCTGATCGGGGCGCTGGTGGTCTGGGACTTCGTAGCCCGGAGGATCAGCCCCCTTCATCATCGGCAGTATACAGGGGATGACGACATGACCCACACGCACCCGGGCCGTAAGTTTTTTACTCTTCTCACGAATACATATCTCCTTTTATGTTCGCCATCAACCAACATTCTTGTCTTCTTCTTTTCGCCAGGCGCAGGGAACTTGGATGGGCCCGCCATTTCCAAATGGCTGTCCAGATTACTCCCGCCAATGCCGAACATCTCGGACTTCCCTGCCGGGGCTCGGCCGCTCAGCGATCAGGAGTCCACGGAGTGCCTCCGGATCATCAAGTTGTTTCCGACGATGGACTCCACCGGTCCTTTAGTGCTACCGGCCCGCAGTCCCTTGGTAATCAGGGACCCAGCTCTAGCAGATGATCAGAACATAGGCAAGTGGCCGTGCGCTCCGAACGCCTCGGGTGCGGACCCCAAGAGGCCCCACACCGAGGATCAAACTCTTGCTGCCACCGACTCCGCCACTCCTCAAAGCGAGCCTGGAGTGGTGGCGTATTCATCCGGGACGATGACGTTTGCCGCCCTTGCTACGGTGCCGGCTCCACCGACGCCAACTCTTGTGGCGCCGACTGCACCGGCACCGACCTCGACGGCGTTGCCTACTTCGGCGCCGACTCAAGCTACTGCCACCGCCCACCAGGGTGGGCTCACGCTTCCGGTGGCTTCATTCCGCTTCTAGTCACCTCCAAGGGTGGCCCGTCAAGGTGCTCCGCCCAAGTAGACATCCACAGCGCCATCAGACGCAGTGGCGACTTCTGCCCAAGGGCAACCCGCGCCCAAAGCGGACCGGTGGACGCCGCCAGTGTTGCGCCAATCCCACTCCGCTTTGTCGTGCACGCACGCCTCCTTCGCTTGGGTGCGCTGCTCGCCCAACTTGGCGAGGCGCACACATCTTCGGGCACCCTTCTCACGGCAGCCATCCAGCGTGAAGCCCAAACGTCGTAGCAGATGGTGGCGCTGCGCAAGGAGCTGGTGCAGGAAAGGGAGAAGGGGGAGGCACTGCTGGCCTAGGAGAGGGCGACTGGGCAGCCCAGCTCAACTGGGCGCAGGAGGTTGAGGCGACGCAGAAGCAGGCGGCGGAGGAGCTGCGTCGCACGCAGCACAACCTTGCCGTCACGCTCCGATCAGCTTACCGGCGCATGGCGAGGTCCTTGGAGCTGCTGGGGGTGAACCTCCGCGAGCCACTCGAGTCCTCGGCCATGCAGTACACCCATGGCATTACTCGGGTCGCTGAGGCCCTCAGCGGCTTGCCGACCGCCCTGGCCGCTCGCTCTACCCGTGAAGGGCGGGAGTTTGTGGTTGCCACCGCAACGTTCGTGCTGGCGTGCTACGCCAGCCGCGACGCTTCCTTCAACCCGATGGCCGTCGTGGACGGCATTGAGGGAGATGAGGCTCAGGCGCAGGCGCGCGTGTGCGAGGCAACGGAGCACGTGGCCGGGTTGATGGAGGTGGAAGACCCAAGCACCGACACCACACTGCCAGAGGAGGAAGCCGAGGAGGTCGACGGGCACATCCAAGTTGCCAATGACAACTGTTGGCCCAGGCCGCCTCCCCTGTTTTCCTCGTTTCGTCTTTTTCTTGTTTTGCTTTTCTGTATGCAAGAACAATCTTAGTAATCTCAATGCAATTAGCACCTTTTGGTTTTACCTGTGTGTTTGTTTGATTGTATTCGTTTGTGTTTGCTTGACTCCATCGTTGGGCGACCAGCCCCCAATCTTGCCGCGACGCAAACCTGAATGCTTAGGTTAGGTCAATACTTTGGTGCTTCTTGGGTGATTGCAAGCAACCGCTACAAATGCAAACAAAAGTTACGCAAAGCATACAGGATGTAGACAAGTAGAGTCTATGTCCTTGCACAAGGTTGTCACTGGCCCATGCCCTTTTGGAACTTATATCCTTGTGATCTCTTGGAACCTGACCGTAGTGTCGCGCGACAAGGCAGCAGGTTCCCAGGAGTGGTATTGGGCCAGCGGTGCTCGCGATGACAGCTAGCGGTGCTTCGCAGAACCAACCCGAGGTGTGCGAGCCACGTTTGAGCACTGTGCTGCACTTGCGCTCCTGGTCGCCCGTCCTCGCGTGACGCAGACGCTAGGCGTCTCACTTTATCAGCAAGGAGCCGTCAGGTTACCGGTGCCTGTGACAACCACGCACAGCTCGACCCAACAGGGTGCAAATGCGAAAGATAGGTCGATAATGCTCAACGCAAACTACTTATCTTGATCTTAGGCCATTGGGCGACCAGCCCCAGGGCTGCCGCGGTGCGATCTTGAATGTTTGAATTAGGCTAGTGCTTCAGCACTTCACCTGTAATGGCACGCAGCCACTGAAAACATAAGCAGACGTTATGCGGGGCATGCGAGAAATAGACTAAAAGAGCATAAGTCCCCGCGCAGGGTTGTCATGGTCCTTTTCTTTTTGGAACTTAAGCCCTTGTGATTTCTTGGAACCTGACCGCAGCGTCGCGCGGTAAGACAGCAGGTTCCTAGGAGTGGTATTGGGCCAGCGGTGCTCGTGGTGACAGCTAGCGGTGCTTCGGAGAGCCAACCCGAGGTGTATGAGCTACGTTTGAGCACCGTGCCGCACTTGCGCTCCTGGTCACTTGTCCCTGCCTGACGCGAACGCCAGTTATTACTGTATATCAACAAGGAGTGGCCAAACCGTCGGTACCAATGACACCCACGTGAAATACTACCCACCGAGGCACAAGTAGGGAAGATAAAGCAAAAGCCTTTAAGGCAAACAACTTTACCGACCACCAGTAGTCGCCGATCAGCCAGGGAAGAGCTCACCCATTCAGCTGATTGGAGCGAACTACCGAGTACTTGCAGTTCTTATGGATAAAATTTTCACAACAACTCCACGTTGTGGGAGTTGGCCAGCTCTTGGCTGTCCTCAGTGGCCAACCGAACCACCCCGGGTCGAGATACTGAGACCACCTTAAACAGGCCCTCCCATCGGGGTAACAGTTTGTGGAGCCCGGCATGCGTCTAGATTCTGCGCAAGACCAGGTCGTCCATTGCCAGTGTTCTCTCGTGGACCCGGGTGGCGTGGTACTACCTGAGACTTTGCTGGTACTAGGCGGCACGCAGGGCCGCCCGGTCGCGCACCTCCTCCAGAAGGTTGACTTCTTCTCCGCGGAGGTCTTCTCGTCCTTCATCGTTGAACGCCGAGACGCGTGGGGAGCCGAGTGACAGCTCGGACGGGAGGACAGCTTCCGTGCTGTAGACCAGGAATAAAGGTGTTTCTCTAGTCGCCCAGCTTGGTGTGGTTCGAAGCGACCACAACACAGCCAGGAGTTCTTCCATCCACCTCGCCCCCCGCTTATGGACCCAATCTAATGCTCTAGTCTTCAGGCCCCTCAACACCAGCACGTTGGCGCGCTCCGCTTGGCCATTACTTCTCGGATAGGCCACCGAAGCAAAGCATACCTTAGTGCCCATCTCATCACAAAACACCAAGAAGGTCGCGCTGGTGAATTGAGTGCCATTATCGGTGATGATGCGATTGGCGACTCCGAAGCGGGTGAAGATTCCATGGAAGAACTTGATAGCAGCGGAAACCGTGATGGCACATACTACTTCGGCTTCGACCCACTTGGTGAATTTGTCGATGGCAACGAACAGGTGGGTGAAGCCCCTCGGGTTCATGAACGGGCCCAGATATCCAAATTTCTAGACCGTGAATGGCCAAGAGAACGGGATGGTTTGCAGAGCTTGGGCTGCTCGGTGGATTTGCCTGACAAAGAATTGGCATGCTTCGCATTTCCTCACCAGCTCGCAAGCATCCTAGAGGGCAGTAGGCCAATAGAATCCTTGGCGGAACACTTTGCCGACAAGCGTCCGGCTGGACATATGGCTCCCGCACATGCCTCCATGGATGCACTTCAGTAGAATTCCGTTTCTACTCCGATGGTATAGGTCCCCATCATCGTTGGGGATCGCTCAGTCTCGCAGGAAGGCTAGGATAGGATCCATTCACTGCCCTTACCGGCAAAGTGTGGCAATCACGTGGTGATTGCCAGGGTACTCCGCTTGGCCAAGCTTTTCCCCGGGTGCCGCACCAGTGACACCGCCGCCTTTCCCTCCCGACTGGGCCGAGGCAAGCGCCGCTTTCTCCTTGAACTAGAGGTCATGATAATCGCGCCGCCCCCCGCTTGAGTCGGAGGCCGCGACGGCTGCACCGTCGTCCCCGCCTGAGCCGAGGGCAGCAACGGACGGTCACGATAGTCTTTCTTCAAAGACCCCGACCGAGACAGAGGTTCTTGAGGACGCGAGCTGTGAAAGCCCGTCTGCCATATGGTTGTCATGTCGAGGGATATGGATATATCCTAGTCCTTCAAAGTGGCGCTCCATCTTTCTGACCTCTGCCAAATACGCAGCCATGGTGGGGTTAGAACATTGAAATTCCTTTCGCGCTTAATTGATGACCAGTAGGGAGTCACCTTTGACTTGGAGGCGCCGGACGCCTAACGCTTGGTGGCCTTGAAGTCCAAGGCGACCACGTACTGGAGGATGTCGCCGATCGGGGAGACTAGGACAACTCCAGCCCCTGCGCATTCGAGCCTGAAGGAGCCGTCGAAGAATAAGGTCTATGGGGAAGGCGCGGGTATCTCTTCAGCTTCAGGAGCGGCGGGAGTCCATTCGGCAACAAACTCCACTAGTTTCTGGCTTTTGATGGCGGTGCGGGGTACAATTTGAGACAGAATTCCCCCAGCTCCACCGACCACTTGGTGATGCGGCCTTCAGCTTCTCTGTTGTGGAGGATCTCTCGTAGAGGGTAGGTAGTGACCACTATAATCTCTCACCCTGGAAGTAATGCTATAGCTTCCTTGACGCCACCAGGATAGCGTACAGCATCTTCTGTGCTTGCAGGTACCTGGTCTCCGCCTCATGCAGCACCTTGCTGATGTAGTAGACCGGCTTCTAGACGCCCTCCCTCTCCGCCACCAGTACCGCACTCACCACCGCAGGGGTAGCGACGATGTACAGGAGCAATGGTTCGCTAGGCTTGGGGGCGACTATTACTGGCAGGGAGGAGAGGTACTGCTTCAAGTCTTCAAACGCTCGTTGAGCCTCTTCAGTCCACTTGAAGTGGTTGGTCTTCTTCAGTAGCTTGAATAGGGGCAGACTTCTTTCTCCCAGTCGGGCGATGAATCTCCCGAGGGAGGCCTGGCGACAAGCCAGGCACTGCACCTGCTTGAGCTGAACCGGCGGCTTCATGTGCTCGATGGCCGCTATCTTGTCAGGATTGGCTTCAATGCCCCGACTGAACCCGAGGAATCCTAACAGCTTCCCAAAGGGTACACCGAACACACATTTTTCGGGGTTGAGCTTTAAGCAATTCTTCCGGAGGTTGGCGAAGGTTTCCTCCAGGTCTTCAATCAGTTTTTCGCTCTTCTTAACTTTCACAACCAAGTCGTCGACGTACACCTCAAGATTTCGCCCTATCTGTAGACAGAAAGAAATGTGCATGGTACGTTGATAAGTAGAACCAATATTTTTTAACCCAAAAGCCATTCTGATATAACAATAAACACCCATCGGGGTTACAAAATTGGTTTTTTCTTCGTCTTCCGCCGCCATGCTAATCTGGTGGTACCCAGAGTATGCGTCCAGAAAGCACAGCAACTCACATCCTGTTGTCGAGTCGATGATGAGATCGACGTGCGGTAGGGGGTAAGGATCCTTCGGGCAGGCCTTGTTGAGGTCGGTGAAGTCAACGCACATCCGCCACTTCCCGTTGGATTTCTTGACAAGCATAGGGTTGGCAAGCCATTCGGGGTGAGAGACTTCCCGAACAATCCCTACGCGCAGCAGCTTCTCTACCTCCTCCCGAATGGCATCTTGGCGCTCTGGTGCCTATCTCTAGACCTTTTGGCAGACCGAGCTCACTCTTGGGAGCGTTGCCAATCGGTGCTCGATCACCTCCCTAGGGACCCCGGTTATATCATACGGTTGCCAGGCGAACACGTCGGAGTTAGACCAGAGGAAGGTGATGAGCGCGTCTTCCTATTTGGCACTAAGGCTGACACCAATGAAGACGGTCTTCCTGGGCTCGCCCTTACTCAAGGAAACCACCTTTACCTCGCTGGCCAAGCCGGGCAAGGCACGGGTCTTCGCCTGAGGGGCTCCCGGATAGGCGGCATGTGGGGAACCGTCCCTGGGACTCCACTGATTCACCCAATTGCGCGGTACATCTCAAGTGAATCAAGGGAACCTCGGGCGTTCCACGATTATACTCGTGTTGGTCCCAGGATAGTTCGCCAACACGAGCATTCTCATCCAACAGTTGACATCACAACATATACACAATTATGAAGCATAAACGTTATTACATTCCAAAAGTAGGACTGCTGTCCATAACGACATATTTAGAGTTATTACACTAAGTAGCAGCGGAAATCATAAGATAAACAACAAAAGGGCCAGCATGGCATGCCCCCAAACCCTCAGGCAACCAACTGGGGCAAGAACGGCGACTAAACGTTAGAATTGTCGAAATCTGCCTGGTAAAAGTCCCCTAAAGGCCTCATCCTCACCTACAGCAAGTGGACAATCCGGTTGAGTACAAAGAGTGTACTCTCACAATAATATAAGTTGCATGTTGAGTTCTAACTACATGTGGTTGCTACATCAAAGGGAGGCCAAATGGTAATTTTAGTATAAAGCAATATTTGGGAATAATCGTAAACATGTATAGATTGACAAATTGCATTTAGTAAACATTTGCAAAATCTAATACATAATGTAATATCATCATATTCACATTTATATCATGCCTTCAAGCATTCTCCAAAACATGACTTCCATCGCTCATGTTCAATTACACACACAAGTACTACAATACTCATATCTTTTTCCCACTCCCATCCCACTCTTACCAAGTCCTTAATACTCGCCCAGTGACTGACAAATCAAGCGATCGTCCTTAACCATGGACGCGGCTATTCGAATAGTTTCAACTCTGCAGAGGTATGACTTTACCCACACGACACGTCACACTCGTAAGCCAAGCTATCAACACATTTCCTTAGATGTGTCGGCCGAGGTGAACGTGACAAACCATTTTCCAGTATGTATGGTAGTGTATCTAAACCATCCGGATGACTGTGATCCTTGATCCCGCGTGCCCAGTGCCCGGTGTGTGTGGATCAAGGAGTACACCCGTTGTTGGACATCCCCTACTCAACAAAGTTCGAGGGACTCCAAGGACATTCCTTGGCGCTCCACCAAGCCCAAGGAATTCCGGCGGACATTCCTTGATGCTCCACTAAGCTCAAGGAATTCCGAGTGCACATGGTTTACACACCCTAGTCATACACAAGTAATTGGTTACGCCGGTCCCATAAACGGCGTGTGGTTCGCACGATAGTTACTCAAAGAGACGTCAGGATTTAATCCTTAGGGTCCTTAACCAACATCTCTACTCATTAACCAACATTTGAAACCATCATCATCATAATAATTCTCAATCATTGCGACCAATGGACTAAGTCCATCTATCGCGGTTTCTAACGATGTTCTAAGCATGGCTAAGCAATTCGCACGAACCCATATAAAATAATAATAAACCAACCACCTAGGGCGACAATGGAACATGGAAAGAACATGATAAGGGAATAACATCACAATGTGGTAATAGCTAAGATTTCTACCCAATCATAATTGTAGTTGAAAGTAAGCATGCAATTGATAAAATAATTCCAAATATGTAAATTTCAAATAGTAGGAGCAATCATGGTCAAGGAGTAAAGTAGTGCCTTGCTGCTCGTTCTTGACTTCAAAGGCGTAGTCGTACTCGGGAGTGCCTTCCGAAGTGTCAACACCTAACGAGAAAATCCAAATCCATAAACACCGAATCAAGAACTCCAATAGTGCACATGATTAAAAGATGCATGATATGCTCATGATGTGTAGTACTAATGGTAATATGAACATACTAATTGAGTTTTGCGTCAAAGTTCAAGTATTAGGGCATTTTATGGAATCATGTCCGGAGTATCCGGGTTGACACCCTCGGTCTGCTAAGCTACGCCCAACCCGGACTATCCGGATATTTCTTCGGAGTATCCGGATTATTCGGACTGTCCGGGTAAAACCTCGGACTGTCCAGGCTGACCTGATCTGTTTCAAAACGACTATTTGTCTATTGGTTTCTATACTTCATAGCAATGTACTAGGACTTCAAAAGGGTGGACTAGGGTGGGATCTTACCACTACGGGGTTACTTTTGCACTTGGTGACGGTTGGTTTTGGCGAGGGAATGACAAAAAGTGTCGCAACGCGGGTCCTCGCGGTTCGTCTCCTCCTAGCTCGTGTAGACGACGATGACCTCGCTTGCTCGTGCTTGCAACAGCAAATAACCCTCCTCTTCAAGCTTCCATGCGACATGAGCGACCCGATTCAAAGTGTGATGATGGATTCCATGGAGAAGGAAGAAATGAGTTACAATAGCCAAAATTTCAGAACAAGGAAGGAAAAGGAAATTGGTTGCCACTCACCCAAAACTTGGTGTCTCAAGAATCCATTTGGATGGATTTGAAGCTCTTGACCTTGGCTTCAAAGTGGTATAACATGCACAATCTCAAACTCAAGATTTGAGTGGATTTGTGGGGGAGAATGGCAAGAGGTTGGAGAAGAACACTCTTGCTGTTTTTCTGGTTTTGGAGGAGCAAATGAGCAGGTAGGGGAGGAGAAACCAAGGTGCATCACCTTATATATGGCTGCCCATTCATGCTTACATGTGGGGCTAGGTCCCACATGTCATAGGGTGAATGAAAAGGGTGGGTATGAGTGATTGGAGTGAGAAAAGACATGGAGGGGATGTGCAGCCCACAAGTTCCTATGCAAGGTAGGACCCATGTGTCATTGACTTGTTAGGTAAATGGGTAGAGGTGAGTAATGTAATAACTAGTAGGGTAGGTATGTGCAGCTTACACTCCTCTCTCCTATTAACATGGCCCACATGTCATTAACTAAGGTAATACAACATGTGTGTAGTTTGGAAAATGATTTTCCGTATTTTGTTGCTCCCTCTTCATGCAAGATAAATGTCCTAATACTTGTATGGTTACCATTAAGTGAGGATTTTAATGACATTATGGAAGACGTTAGCATGACCAGCCTCACGTACCGGATTGATGAAAAATGGGCTGTTACACAGCATCGGCCAGCCTCACACAGGCGGCGCCGGCCAGGTCCAGTGCGTGCTTGTGGCAACGCAAAGCTTCCGGCATATCCACCCAGATGACTATGGGGCCACCAGGCCCTAGTATCTTCACCACAATGCATCCATAGTGGGTCGCCGCCATGAACTTGGCCAACGCCGGTTGGCCAAGTATGGCGTTGTACGGGAGGTCGAAATTGGCGACTTCGAAGTCGACCAACTCCGTACGGTAGTTGCTTTCCTCACCGAAGGTGACGGGGAGGCGCACCTAGCCTAGGGGCACCGAGCCAGCCCCCAGGGCAATGCCATAGAAGGGCAAGGCAGGGCGCAACTCCTTTTTTACAGATACTTGACGAGAAGCCAAACAATAACCGCAAGAATCACTATTGCGACGACGGATAGCAGCAGGCGCATGCATGAGCAGACACCTTTGTTGCGCTTGTTCAGAATTGCAAGCCTCTTTTGCACACGCTAAATGAAAAGGGCTCATATCAGTGGTCCATTCATGTGAGCATGAAACAATTAATATTAAGCACTCGTAAAAAATCTCTAGTGGTTAAGAAACAGTTTGGATCTAGGAGAAGGATAAAAAAGTAACCTGAAGATGGGGGTTTGTAATATCAACATGATCTTTTAAATCATCCTGCATCCACAAGGTGCCACACATTAGCTATGCATCTTATCCTTACTTTTCATTCATTTAGAATAAATGTTATTCAATGTAACTCCAAGGACTTTGTTTTAATTCAATGTGGCTACAGACTTTGTTTTAATTCAATGTGGCTACAGCCATACAGGTTTAATAAATACTGTCAAAATATGATGATGAGAAAGTTTTGGGTTCTGGACCATAAAGTATTCAAGAAAATTTGAAGGATGTCACTATGTCAGGAAATACTTAATCACTAAAGTACTGTTGCAATTTGCAAATATGCTCTATTGACTTTGAGTTCTTTAGAGACATAAAAAACATACAAGAGATGTATAATTGTAGCATATGCACATTTCACTTTGTAAACCCTGAGGCCAAAGAAACTATCTTACACTGAATAGTATCTTTTTGCTACATAAACATGGAAAAAAGCTCAAAGAATGCACATTCAATAAGAAAGGTGCATACATTTTCTCAGCTTCATAAAGGCACAAAAGTAGTATATTTTTATACAAGGATGTATAATGTACACTATCAATAATCCATGTGCAAATTGACAAGACATTAGTATCTCACCTTCTTTCTGGGGCCCTGGAACAATTTCGCTCCTTGGTGTAATGTCAATAGCTTCTTGTTGGATGACTCTTCCATCAACAATAACTGCATCCGAACTATCGATGGTACGTGGGCAATGTTAAAAATAAGAATCCAATCTAATAAAATATAAATGACACAAGAAAGACATGACAAGCATGAAATATTAGCAAGTATCTGACAAAACCAAAAACAAAAGAGATAAAGAACACAATGCAGCTTACAATGGAGTTACGATGTACACAGACAAAGAAATTATTTCTACAAATCTAGAAAGTAACTACAGTTCAAACTGCTCTTGTACATTGCAGCACATTTCATCCAAATAACTTAACAAAGGCAAAGCTAATTGACAATAAAGCCTAACCTCCATCCATATGGTCTCAGACTGTAATGTGCATTTTCATTTCTGATTTTAATACATAACCAGACTCCCTCAAATGTACGGATAAATTGCTTGAATGCTGGAGAAATATAGAAAGATACTCACCTTTAAGTGTATAAATGATTTCACATTATCTGTTTATTGATTTTAATGTTAAAGTACCTGATTTGAGATGTAGCTTTAAATTGAATGGCTTGAGATCATTTACTGAACGCATTTTTTTTGTGAAGTACCTCTGAAGTTACTATAATAATGCAAAACCAAGCCACATTTAACTTTCTTGTCGTTTGGTAGTTAGCACAGTAGCACGCGAAAACCTATTCCACCAAAAAAAGATAATTGTATATAGAAGTAATAAAATACTTAGCCACATCAAAAGTACTATGCAACAACCAGCAGCAACGTGATGGCTCGCCATGCACTTTAATACAGAAACAACAATACTTACTCATCCCCAATTCATGAGGAAACCAAACATATCATACCAGTCAGATCAGCACATACCGTCTTGCCTATCCACAACCATTAAACGGCCTAGGCATTAGCACTCAAGAATTACCGTTCCGATGATAAAGAAATGAGGCTACCGAGAATGAAATTCAAGAAAGAGGAACAGACATTGAGATTTGAGTAACAACAATGATCATAGCAGCTACCCACTGATGTGCCATTACTATTAATGAAACTTGTAAAAACACCATAACTTTTGATTTGTACCTTCAATTTTAGTGTTCTTGTGCAAATACGAAATCCGAGTACGTTTGTTAAAATGGCCATAACATTTGACTCATAACTCTGATCTGAGCGTTCTTTGGCTCGTTGGAAAGATAACGAAAAGTAGCACTTAAATTTCATAAGTGTACCAAAATTTGATGGTTGGATCCTGATGGTTTGTGCGAGTACGTGCGCGGCGACGGAATTCCAAAAAAGCATCGTTTAGGGCCTCAAAACAGCCTCCGAAGTTTTGAATCTGTTTCGGTTGTTTTTTTCAATTATTGAAATGGAATATTAGTTCCAATTATTTCAAATGCATTTTTATTTAATTTCAATTCTTTCAAATTAGAAGGCAAGAGAGGTAATTAGCAATATTTAAAATTTTCTATTTTTTATTATTGCTAGCGATTTTAGCCAAAACCGCCACTAATAATGCGAGTATCTGTGGCGGTTTTAGCCACTGCCACTGATACTCTCATTATCAGTGGCAGTTTTTGGCTAAAACTGCCACTGATAATGTATCTATGGTGGTTCCAAAGAAAAACCACTACTGATAATGCATTATTTGTGATGGTACCAAATAAAAATGGTCACAAATTGTCACTAATAATGCTATTTATGACGGTTCTAGAAAAACCGCCCCAAATAGAGTGTCACCTATGTGATGTGATGTTTTGTAGTACTAAATGTGGAAGCCACCAATTGTATAGAAGGATTCCAATGAAGCCTTGCACTACATCACATGCATCTACCAACCAATCCAGACCTAAACCCTAATCAGCTAACCATGAAAGGACATAAGCTAGAATTCACAGTGTGTAAGGTGTAACCCACATATGGGCCCACAAGGCCACCTCGGACAGGGGGCCCTCTAGATATATAGGCCATGCATCCATGACGAAAGAGCATATGGTCACAATATAGACATATGTTTGACGTCAGTCCAAGACAAACAACCATTCATTTTCTATGACGATTTGTATTAGGGTTTTATGACGAAATTTTATGTTTCATCACAAAAGTACATGGGACAACGGCGCCTGATGCAATTAATGACAAACATAAACAGGTCGTCATAGAAAATAGATTTTCCATGACAAAAGTTGACAACGTCACGATGTTTTCGTCACAGATAATCACTTTTCTTGTAGTGTATATAAGGGGATGGAGTGGAGGCTAGAAGTGTGTGAAGTTCTCCTCTACACCAAAATCCTAGCCGTCATCTCCCTTCTGTGTGTCATGGTGCTAGCACACCGACGTACGGAACTCCTCCCTATACGTGTGGACAACGTAGAGATGTTGCTGCGTGTAATATCCAAAAAAAATTAATTTGTTGGGGCTGTGCTAAGCTATCTTTATTGGATTGGATTGTCTTTGGGCTGTTGTTGGGCCTTACCTCCTAACCCTAGCCCCCACTCACCCCAGCCGGCGCCTCCACCCAACCCAGCCGCCACTTCTCCTCTTGGCATTCCCCTGGCTCCCTCCCTACCGAGCGCACCCCTGCCTCCCTCCCTTGGCTTCCCCCTAGCTCGGTGATGCCGCCGCTCCCCCTGGCTCCTCCTCACCGGCCGACACCACCCTGCGCCTCCTCCCTCGGCTCGGCGCCGTCCCCAGTTGGTGCTCCTCCCGGCTCGGCGCAGCTCCTCCAGGTCTCCCCCAAGCAGAGCACTGCCTCCCTGCTCCTCCCTCCTGGACGGCGCCCCCTAGCCAGCGAGCTCCCCTGGCCGGCGTGCTTTCGCCCCTAGCTCACGCCTCCCTCCCACTCTGCTCTCGCAGAGTAGCAAGATCGCTTGCCTTGCCTTCGCCGCGCGAGCTCCTCCGCCGGCGGTTCCCCCAACTCCGGTCAAAGTGCCCCTCCCCTCTTGGCTTCTCCTTGTGGTGAGTACTCAGGTACAATTAAATTGAGGGTTTGGTTCTTTGTGCATGCCATGTGTTCGATGAAATGGTTGTGAGGTGTACGCATGTGTAGTGGCTCTTGTTTGGGCCGATTCGAGATGGTGGTTTGATTGATATTAATCCAGTAATGAGTTGTGATCTGAGCTGAATGTGAGATGTGATTTTAGGAGTGTTCATTAGTAATGATTCTACCTTATGCCGATTGATCAATATTTATTTTAAAGCGATGCTAGCTTTGTATTAGTTCTGTTGAACAGAGACTTTATAAGAATTAAATCCTGTTGAGTTGTTGAGCAGCATTAGGTATTTATACATATACTCGAATCCTTGGTTAGTGAGATGGTTAGTGTAAAAGGGTTGTTTACATTATGCAATCAGAATATATTGTTGAACTGATAGTCCATGTCTATGCTTATGCCTTGATCCCTCTAATGGTCATGACTAGCAATCTTAAATGTACTCTATTTAGTTTAACTTTGTGTCCATTAGGGGTGCATATATGTATATGTGTGCTTGCTTTATCATGGATTTATTTGGGCTGTCTATTTAAGATGTATGCTTTTCCCATGCATAGCTACTACTAGGATCATTAAATGAAAGTTAGAGGGTTTATTGGAACATGCATTTCTTAGTGTTAGCTTCTCCTATATTATTTACAATGATAATAGACATGTTCATGCTTTGGTCATAAATGGAAATCAATATTCATTTCTATGGACATGAAGAAAAGAGGTTATATTTGAGACTAAAGCCAGTTTTATTGTGTTTCTTCATGTGATTAGACAGTATATGGTTTGGGGCCTTTGTGCATAGAGACTGTGACGAGTAGTTACAAAATCTTGGTTAGTAAACAATAGTTGTATGTGTGGATTTTTCTTCATGCTACAAATGTATATGTTTATCAGTATTAGGTTCTTGAGGACTTTATGTGCTGTTGTTACTAAAGCCAGTTTTATTGTGTATCTTCATGTGATTAGACGGTATATGGTTTGGGGCCTTTGTGCATAGAGACTGTGATGAGTAGTTACAAAATCTTGGTTAGTAAACAAAAGTTGTATGTGTGGATTTCTTACTGCTGCGTTACCAGCTGTATATGTTTATCAGTATTAGGTTCTTGAGGACTTTATGTGCTGTTGTTTATGGAATGAGATATATATATGTGTGTTATTTGTGTATGAGCTTCTGTAATATCATTCTTACCCTGGTAATGGTTGTGAATATTATGTTGTGACTTGATCCTTATTACTTTTTGTATGGCTCAATTCAAATGAGTGAGTTAAGAATTATTTACAGCCATTTGATTATGAACATACTATTGTATATTAGCTTAATTTGTTAATGGTTATGCATAAGATCCCAAATTGAGAGAGTTGTTAGTGTGTTCTCTTATTATTAAGGTTTAATGTCTGCTGTCTAGTGGGTTGTCAGGTTGGTCTTCGGAGTTGAATTCGAGTTGTTAGATGATATAACTGAAAAAAGAGGATAACATGAAAATTGTAGATAATTCCCTATTCTTGCTCCAGTTGCATTTTATTGGTCATGTTTGGTTCAACGGTTTAAAGGTTTGGCTAGGTCAATAGACGAGCAGGATTTTAGTTAGTCTTCGGAAAGTTTATATCGCCGATTTAGTGGCAATTTGCACATGAAGAATGAATTTTGAGTATTGTTTTATTCTCTAGGGTCGGAGTTTCTAATACTGCAAACGGGACGTCAATTATCACCGAGGTTAAAGGTAAGTACATTGTGTGGTTGAGTATGGTTGTGTGTTAATACATGCTGCTCCCTATTTTACTTATTGCTCGGTGAATTTAGAGGAATTTTTGGTTGAGAATGGGCTTTTGGCAAGTTCGTTGTTTGAGTGAATGGGGATGACATGAGCATGGCTTAAATGATTAAATCGGTTTTCATTTAGACTATGTATTTAAGAATTATTGATGTTGTCGTGTATGACCACATTGTTTTATTTGTTATTATATTGCTTCCTGTGGATTAGATGCAATTGTGGGTATGGATTGTGCTCTATACCGGTTATGATGAGAATGGGATCATGTTGCAAGGAATCATTTAGTAAGAATGATTGTCGGCAAATGGAAAGTAAGTATGTAAGTTGTCCCCTTTGGGAGTGTGTTATCAATTGCATGAGTTGCATTCATGTCCTGCATGAGGCATAGGCCAGGTCGGTGAGAAAGTCATAACTAATCCGGTGAGTTCGGTGAGAAAGTTATGGCTAATCCGGAGTGCCAATAGAAAGTCCTACCTCGTAGTCCTATCCATCGTGGTGGATGGGAGCGAGTCATTAAGAGTAGGCCCCTCCACGGGATGGAAGGGAATGAGAAGGTGTACGCTGACGGACGTAGACTCATTATACTGGTATAATTGATGAAAAGGTGCATGAGCATGAAGCATATTGCATTGCATTGCATTGCATCACACATGTTGTTGATGAAAATGGGTTGAGAAAGTTAAGAGATTGCGTCGGGGACTCAATCCAAGTTGATTAAGGAGCACATTTGCGAAATGAGTAAGCTCTTTACCGCTTTATTCGCTTGTTGAATTTTTAATCAGAAATGCAGTTATGCTAGTAAGTTAAGAGATGTAAATTAGCTATGTTACCGTCCTTTATTGTGCTTTGTTGAGTTTTCGAACTCACGTTTGTTTGTTAATTGTTTTAGGTACTCTAAGGACATCAGTGCTGGGATGGGAAATAGCATCACGTCACTCCCTACATCACATTCAATTAATAGTTTGGAAGAAGGTTGTATGGTAGTATGATTGTGGCTGTGGTTAGTGTAATCTGCATGAGGTTGAGTTTGTTTTATGTTATAAGGTTTTGATTGACCTTCTAGGTGCTTATTGGAAATTGTTAGTGTTGCTGTCTAGTTGTAATATTTATTGTGTTGTTTCCAACCCTCACTTTTTAGCATGTGGTTGATGGTGACTGCCATAGCTAGAACTTTATGTCTGTGATTGTTAAATGTTATCTCTTTTCCTGCTGAGTGGATGCCCACTATTTTAGGGGAGGTGCTGCCGAAATTTTATTGAATTCGGCAACCTCCTAGTTGTTCACTTGCTTTGCTAATTTTTTTTCTCTAGTGTTTTGTAATTGTTTTGTTTGAGGGCATAACATTTAGGGTACGTAGGGTGCCGGGGTGTTACACTGCGGCTATGACGTTGATTGGGACGACCGCAACAATGAGGAGACGTTTCTCGTGAACGACTGACTTCAGCAAGAAGACGATCGGCTTGTGAGGTGGAGATGGTCGTTCTATGGATGATCATCTACTTCCACTACATCGATGCGCGCTACGTCGAACCGGCTGTCTGACATTTCCTTCTGTTGCACTGCGCGTCTAGTGGTAACGATCTATGATCCTCTTCTTACGAGAAGGTTCCTAGTTTATGTGGTAGATTTTTATTTGGTGCTAGCGTAGCATACCATGTATCCATTTAGTGGTATTAGAGCCATCTCGTGTAGATTCGTGATCTAGATGTTGCATATGTGTTATGCGAGTATAATAGATTGGATCTATTTCTTATTCTGCCAATTCATGTGATGAGTTGGTGGAGGCGGCCATCGATGAGATCAATCGGTTTAGGGTTTGAGGAAAGTGCAAATCAACTCAATCTTGATTTGGGTGAGTCCGTTCGTGGTACGACGTTGCCCTTACCGGTCGGGTTACCGCCACCAGGGTTTACGAAGCACGACCATATGGGACCAAGCCAATCAGATTAAGTCAGATTGGGTTAATTTGATTGATCCAAGGAAATTTTCATAGCGTTTTCGCATGGCGGAAGACATGCCTAAAAATTTTGGCTGTATGCTGCCCTTGAAACCGCCGGCACCGCCTTTGACCCCAAGTAATGTTTTGAGAGCATATTATACCAGAGAAACGCTGTTTTTGTTTAACTCATTTTTGCAGGCAATTGTGTGAATAGTATGGCCTATGTGTATGTGATGCATGTGATTTTACATAGCCTGCGTGTTGTGTCAAGCCATAAGGCTATTTCAATATAAATTGTATAACGACTTGCGTGTCGACTTGTGATATTTGAAATCCACTTGTAAATTTCATTATCAAAGTTGTAAGGAGTTGCATCTACAATGAGGAAGACAGTGGCATCAAATCAAGATGGCTCGGTGAATAGGGAAGCATGATGACGAAGATCTTTGTGCTAAGGGCCATACTATTTCACATCTTAATTTGATTACATGTGAATGTGTTTTAATCCATGCTATTTTTTTATGATACTCATTGCATGTGATGCCATGTTCATAGTAGATAGTTAAATACCCTCTAATTAAAATCTTAAATCTTTTGTCCATCCATATGTAGCACCTATTAAGAATTTAGATCGTTGTTCATATGATCGCCAAAGCAAAGGTATCTATGGCTATCTTAATAGATGATAGGGTTGTGTCTGCACATCGCAAGATTACAATGGTTGATTTAATCGAGCTATCAAAATGGTTTTGGGCTTGAGGACATAAGTGGTTGGGTTTTTATTTTAGTTTTGAAGGAACGGATACAAGATAATTGGTGTCTAAGGAAAACACACATGAGACTAGGTTTCTTAATTGGCACCCGGAATTGGGAAGTTCTCCCTCCCTCATGTGAGCCCTCGGGGTGGGTTGACTGACCAAGAGTCAAGTTGACGAGGCATTCATTACATGATTTCATACCCAACTAACAAGAGTTACATAAGATTTAATTAGCAAAGGTGTTGCTTACCCATGTCATTAAATTTCTAGCGTTGATGCCAAAGCTCACTAGGATTTAATGAATGAGGATCTTGAATACGCTCTTTATGTCGTAAAGAAGGACATACTATCAAGTGTCTTTTGTTAAAATAGTTAATGAAAGTTTTACATAAACATAGTGCTTAGAAACATTGCATGCTTTTGTTGTAGTTCAATGGCACTTGCTACTCTTTTTTCTCTGCACTGGTTTTCCTTTGAGATCGGTTTTGAAAAAGGAAAACTTAATGGAACAAATTTTGTGGATTGGTATCGCAACCTGAGAATTGTTCTCAAGTATGAAAAGAAAGACTATGTTCTAAAGAATCCAATTCCTGATGAACCAGCCGAAAATGCTTCTCGCAATGATAAGGTTGAGTATGAAAAACATGTTAATGCCTCTGTAGAGGTCAGCTGTCTCATGCTTATCACCATGGACTCTGAGCTTCAAAAGCAATATGAGGACCAGGATGCTTACAATATGATTGTGGGCTTAAAGGACATGTTTGGGAACCAAGCAAGAGCTGAGAGGTATGGTATCTTGAAGCTTTTGTTTGCTTGCAACCTGGCTGAAGGAAGTCCAGTCGGCCCTCATGTAATCAAAATGATTGGTTACATTGGGAGATTGGAAAAGCTTGATTTTCCCCTTAGCCTTGGTTTGGCTACAAATGTAATTCTCCAGTCTCTGCCTCAGAGCTTTGAGCTGTTCATAATGAATTTTCATATGAATAGCATAGAAAAGAGCTTGACCCAACTACATGGGATGCTCAAGTCTGCCGAGGAAAGCATAAAGAAAAAACCTAATCATGTGATGATGGTTCAGAAAACCACTGCCTTCAAGAAGCAGAAGGCTAAGGCAGGAACAAAGGAAAGGGCAAGGGCAAGGTTCAAGTTGAGATCACGAGTCTCAAATCTAAGCTTGAGAAGCTTAAGACTGGCCCTAAACCTGATACCCAATGCTTCTATTGCAAGAAGTTAGGACATTGGAAACGGAACTGTGAGAAGTATCTGGCAGATAAGAAAAATGAAAGTGTGACTTCCATTTTAGGTATTCATGTTGTAGAAATTAATCTGGCTACTTCTAATCTTACCTCTTGGGTATATGATACCGGATCGGTTGCTCACATTTGTAATTCGATGCAGGGGCTGATAAAGAGTAGAGACTTGGCAAAAGGAGAAGTGGATCTTCGCATGGGGAATAAAGCAAGAGTTGTTGGTCTTGTCGTTGGCACCTACCCATTGCATTTGCCTTCAGGATTAGTTTTAGAACTTAATAATTATTATTTTGTTCCATCGTTGAGTAGAAACATTATTTCATCTTCTTGTTTGGAACTTGAAGGTTATGATTTCAGAATAAAGGACTTTGTTTGTTCGATATTTTTGAATGATATGTATTATGGCCGATGCCCTATGGTAGATGGGTTGTATGTCCTTGAACTCGAAGAAAAACATGTCTATAACATTAATGTGAAAAGGCTTCGGCCTAATGATGTGAATCCTACTTTTTTATGGCATTGTCGATTAGGCCACATAAATGAGAAGCGTATGAAGAAGCTCCATGGTGATGGACTTCTAACCTCATTTGATTTTGAATCATTTGAAACATGTGAGTCTTGTTTACTTAGCAAGATGACAAAAGCTCCTTTCATAGGTCTTGGTGAAAGGGCAATAAGTTGTTGGCCCTCGTACATACGGATGTATGTGGACCAATGAGCTCGAGTGCTAGAGGTGGGTTTCAAGATTTTATAACTTTTACTAATGACTTTAGTAGATATGGATATATCTACTTCATGAGGAATAAATCAAACCTTTGAAAAGTTCAAAGAATTTCAGAACGAAGTACAAAATCAACTTGGCAAAACAATAAAACACTTACGATTGATCGTGGTGGCTAATACTTAAGCCAAAATTTTGATGATCATCTAAAGCATTGTGGAATTGTTCGCAACTTATCGCAACAGAACGCCTCAATGGAATGGCGTATCTGAACGACAGAACTGAACTTTGTTAGATATGGTTCGGTCTATGATTAGTCAAATTGATCTGCCATTGTCCTTCTGGGGGTATGCTCTAGAAACAGCTGCGTTCACTTTAAACAAGGTTCCATCAAAAGCCGTTGAGAAAACATCGTATGAGATGTGGACTGGGAGACATCCCTCATTGTCTTTCTCAAAATATGGGGATGTGATGCATATGTAAAATGTTTGACGTCTAATAAACTCACACCCAAATCAAATAAATGCTTCTTTGTGGGGTATCCTAAAGAAACAAAAGGATATTACTTTTATAAAAGTGATGAAAACAAAGTGTTTGTTGCTCGAAACGGTGTCTTTCTAGAGAAAGAGTTTCTTTCAAAAGGAATTAGCAGGAGCAAGGTGTGACTTGAAGAAATTCGAGAACCATCAGAAAATGTTTCAACTCCTACTGAACCTTCAATTGATGTGCAAGATGTTGTACAACCTGTGAAAGAGGCACCAGCCCCATGTAGGTATAAAAGGCCACATCAATTGCCTATAAGGTATCAAGATGACATTTTACAATGAGGAAGACAAGTGGCATCAAATCAAGATGGCTCGGTGAATAGGGAAGCATGATGACGAAGATCTTTGTGCTAAGGGCCATACTATTTCACATCTTAATTTGATTACATGTGAATGTGTTTTAATCCATGCTATTTTTTTATGATACTCATTGCATGTGATGCCATGTTCATAGTAGATAGTTAAATACCCTCTAATTAAAATCTTAAATCTTTTGTCCATCCATATGTAGCACCTATTAAGAATTTAGATCGTTGTTCATATGACTGCCAAAGCAGTGTATCTATGGCTATCTTAATAGATGATAGGGTTGTGTCGGGCACATCGCGCATTACAATGGTTGATTTAATCGAGCTATCAAAATGGTTTTGGGCTTGAGGACATAAGTGGTTGGGTTTTTATTTTAGTTTTGAAGGAACGGATACAAGATAATTGGTGTCTAAGGAAAACACACATGAGACTAGGTTTCTTAATTGGCACCCGGAATTGGGAAGTTCTCCCTCCCTCATGTGAGCCCTCGGGGTGGGTTGACCTGACCAAGAGTCAAGTTGACGGAGGCATTCATTACATGATTTCATACCCAACTAACAAGAGTTACATAAGATTTAATTAGCAAAGGTGTTGCTTACCCATGTCATTAAATTTCTAGCAGTGATGCCAAAGCTCACTAGGATTTAATGAATGAGGATCTTGAATACGCTCTTTATGTCGAAAGAACGGACATACTATCAAGTGTCTTTTGTTAAAATAGTTAATGAAAGTTTTACATAAACATAGTGCTTAGAAACATTGCATGCTTTTGTTGTAGTTCAATGGCACTTGCTACTCTTTCTGCTGCACCTGGTTTTCCTTTGAGATCGGTTTTGAAAAAGGAAAAACTTAATGGAACAAATTTTGTGGATTGGTATCGCAACCTGAGAATTGTTCTCAAGTATGAAAAGAAAGACTATGTTCTAAAGAATCCAATTCCTGATGAACCAGCCGAAAATGCTTCTCGCAATGATAAGGTTGAGTATGAAAACATGTTAATGCCTCTCAGAGAGGTCAGTGTCTCATGCTTATCACCATGGACTCGAGCTTCAAAAGCAATATGAGGACCAGGATGCTTACAATATGATTGTGGGCTTAAAGGACATGTTTGGGAACCAAGCAAGAGTGAGAGGTATGGTATCTTGAAGCTTTTGTTTGCTTGCAACCTGGCTGAAGGAAGTCCAGTCGGCCCTCATGTAATCAAAATGATTGGTTACATTGGGAGATTGGAAAAGCTTGATTTTCCCCTTAGCCTTGGTTTGGCTACAAATGTAATTCTCCGATCTCGCCTCGAGCTTTGAGCTGTTCATAATGAATTTTCATATGAATAGCATAGAAAAGAGCTTGACCCAACTACATGGGATGCTCAAGTCTCCGAGGAAAGCATAAAGAAAAACCTAATCATGTGATGATGGTTCGAAAACCACCGCCTTCAAGAAGCGTATACTAAAGGCAGAACAAAGGAAAGGGCAAGGGCAAGGTTCAAGTTGAGATCACGAGTCTCAAATCTAAGCTTGAGAAGCTTAAGATCGCCCTAAACACGATACCCAATGCTTCTATTGCAAGAAGTTAGGACATTGGAAACGGGCGTGAGAAGTATCTGGCAGATAAGAAAAATGAAAGTGTGACTTCCATTTTAGGTATTCATGTTGTAGAAATTAATCGGCTACTTCTAATCTTACCTCTTGGGTATATGATACCGGATCGGTTGCTCACATTTGTAATTCGATGGGCTGATAAAGAGTAGAGACTTGGCAAAAGGAGAAGTGGATCTTCGCATGGGGAATAAAGCAAGAGTTGTTGGTCTTGTCGTTGGCACCTACCCATTGCATTTGCCTTCAGGATTAGTTTTAGAACTTAATAATTATTATTTTGTTCCATCGTTGAGTAGAAACATTATTTCATCTTCTTGTTTGGAACTTGAAGGTTATGATTTCAGAATAAAGGACTTTGTTTGTTCGATATTTTTGAATGATATGTATTATGGCCGATGCCCTATGGTAGATGGGTTGTATGTCCTTGAACTCGAAGAAAAACATGTCTATAACATTAATGTGAAAAGGCTTCGGCCTAATGATGTGAATCCTACTTTTTTATGGCATTGTCGATTAGGCCACATAAATGAGAAGCGTATGAAGAAGCTCCATGGTGATGGACTTCTAACCTCATTTGATTTTGAATCATTTGAAACATGTGAGTCTTGTTTACTTAGCAAGATGACAAAAGCTCCTTTCATAGGTCTTGGTGAAAGGGCAAATAAGTTGTTGGCCCTCGTACATACGGATGTATGTGGACCAATGAGCTCGAGTGCTAGAGGTGGGTTTCAGTACTTTATAACTTTTACCAATGACTTTAGTAGATATGGATATATCTACTTCATGAGGAATAAATCTGAAACCTTTGAAAAGTTCAAAGAATTTCAGAACGAAGTACAAAATCAACTTGGCAAAACAATAAAACACTTACGATTGGATCGTGGTGGCGAATACTTAAGCCAAAATTTTGATGATCATCTAAAGCATTGTGGAATTGTTCCGCAACTTACTGCGTCAGGAACGCCTCAATGGAATGGCGTATCTGAACGACAGAACTGAACTTTGTTAGATATGGTTCGGTCTATGATTAGTCAAATTGATCTGCCATTGTCCTTCTGGGGGTATGCTCTAGAAACAGCTGCGTTCACTTTAAACAAGGTTCCATCAAAAGCCGTTGAGAAAACATCGTATGAGATGTGGACTGGGAGACATCCCTCATTGTCTTTCTCAAAATATGGGGATGTGATGCATATGTAAAATGTTTGACGTCTAATAAACTCACACCCAAATCAAATAAATGCTTCTTTGTGGGGTATCCTAAAGAAACAAAAGGATATTACTTTTATAAAAGTGATGAAAACAAAGTGTTTGTTGCTCGAAACGGTGTCTTTCTAGAGAAAGAGTTTCTTTCAAAAGGAATTAGCAGGAGCAAGGTGTGACTTGAAGAAATTCGAGAACCATCAGAAAATGTTTCAACTCCTACTGAACCTTCAATTGATGTGCAAGATGTTGTACAACCTGTGAAAGAGGCACCAGCCCCATGTAGGTATAAAAGGCCACATCAATTGCCTATAAGGTATCAGCATGACATTTTATTGTTAGACAATGATGAGTCTAAGACTCATGAAGAAGCAATGATGGACCCAAACTCTGAAAAATGGCTTGGAGCCATGAGATCCAAAATTCAATCCATGCATGACAATCAAGTTTGGAACTTAGTTGATCCTCCTCATGGTGTAAAAACCATAGAATGCAAATAGATTTTCAAGAAGAAGATAGACGTGGATGGAAATGTCCAGATCTATAAGGCACGGTTGGTGGCAAAGGTTTCAAACAAATTCAAGGAGTTGATTATGATGAAACTTTCTCACCGATAGCCATGCTTTAGTTTGTCCAGATCATTTTAGCTATTGTTGCATATTTCGATTACGAGATATGGCAAATGGATGTCAAAACAGCTTTCCTTAATGGGAATCTATCTGAGGATGTATACATGATACAACCCGAAGGTTTTGTTGATCCTAAATATGCTGAAAGGGTATGCAAGCTTCAGAGATCTATTTATGAGTTGAAGCAAGCATCTCGGAGTTAGAATATTCATTTTGATGAAGTAATCAAAGAGTTTGGTTTTATCAAAAACGAAGAAGAGCCTTGTGTTTACAAAAAGGCTAGTGGGAGCGCACTTGTGTTTCTGATCTTGTATGTGGATGACATATTATTGATTGGGAATGATATTCCTATGCTTGAAGATGTTAAGACTTCATTGAAAAGGAGTTTCTCAATGAAGGACTTAGGAGAAGCATGTTATATCTTAGGCATAAAGATCTATAAAGATAGATTAAAAAGGTTAATTGGATTATGCCAAGATTCGTACATAGACAAGGTATTGAAGAGGTTCAATATACATGAATCCAAGAGAGGTTTCATGCCAATGTCACATGGCATCAGTCTTAGAATCAATGTCCTTCATTCGAGAAATGATGAGCAAGATTCCAAATGCTTCGGCTATTGGGTCTATTATGTATGCTATGATTTGTACGCGCCCAGATGTCTCATATGCTCTAAGTGTTACGAGTAGATACCAAGCGAATCCCGGCGATAGTCACTGGATAGCTGTGAAAAATATCCTGAAATACTTAAGAAGAACAAAGGATATGTTCCTAGTTTTTGGAGGTGAGGAAGAACTGGTTGTAAAGGGTTACACCGACGCAAGCTTCCAAACTGACAAAGATGATTTTCGATCGCAGTCTGGGTTTGTGTTTACACTAAATGGAGGAGCAGTAAGCTGGAAGAGTTCCAAGCAAAATACGGTGGCCGACTCTATGACAGAAGCGGAGTACATTGCGGCTTCAAAGGCCGCAAAAGAAACTGTGTGGATAAAGAAGTTTATTTTAGAGCTCGGTGTGGTCTCTAGTGCCTCTAGTCCAATTGACCTCTATTGTGATAACAGTGTGCCATTGCACAAGCAAAAGAGCCTAGATCACATCAGAAGTCCAAACACATATTCCGACGCTTTCACCTTATTCGCGAGATTGTGGATAGAGGTGATGTGAAAATATGCAAAGTACATTTGGAAGCCAATGTAGCCGATCCGTTGACAAAGCCACTACCACAACCCAAGCATGAGGAGCACACAAGGTCTATTGGTATTAGACGCCTCTTTAATTAACTCTATTGCTAGTGGGAGATTGTTGTATTACTTCTATGTTTATGATTTTGTGAATAAAATGTTATTCTTGGTTCCTTGAATTAACATTATTTATATTGATCAACAAGTATGTGACTTGTTTATGAAACTCTTTATTATTGTTATGTTGTTATTCTAAACTATCCCTGATCTTCTATTATAATATGGAACAAATATGATTTATGGATCAGCACATGTATTGATTGATGATCACGATTCACAGATCATAGATATGGAGATATCAAATCAATACTGTGGACACATGTTGGAGAACATGGTGTTGGATTGACCCATCATGAGACACTGCGGGAACTATTATATTCTTAAGTGTCATCAATTGGTCTCATACATAGTGTATGTGGAATCCTTAAACCTGAGGTTGTTATAGTTTCCTACATGTGTAATAGTTTACTTAGGAGTTGCCAAACATCACTCCATAACTGGGTGGTCATAAAGGTAGCTTTCGAGTTTGCTATGCAACATGTTGAGGAATGTGAGTGACCAAGATGAAATTTGCCCCTCCTATATATAACAGGAGAAATATGCCTGAGCGCCTCGATGTGATTGGATTAAGAAAGTGCACGGCCATGCGAATGTAGTTGAGAAGTCAACTGCAGTTGAGTAATCCATTACATGAACGAGTGAAGATTGACCTATCATAGGGTGACACGTTTTTCGCCTTGAGTTCGATCTAGTATCGTGAGGCAAAGGGATTGGTACATGAACACTATAAAGGTTCGACTATTTTATGTGTATTTAGGAGTCGCTATGTCTTGCTAGGGGCCACTATCGACTTGTGAATCAGAAAAGGAGTTCTCTGAGTCACGGCTAAATATACATGAACCTACAAGGTCACACACTTAACGGTATGGAATAAGGTATTTGCATGATTAACTCTTGTGCAAGTGGGAGATTGTTGGATTTATACCCAAGAGATAATCATGGGCCACATGCGATGTGGGCTTTATACCATGTTCGGGCTCTAATGTAGAGGCCCACCGAGAGGATATATAAAGGGATGGGGTGGAGGCCAGAAGTGTGCGAAGTTCTCATCTCCACCAAAACCCTATCCGTCATCTCCCTTCTGTGTGTCACGGTGCTAGCACACCGACGTACGGAATTCCTCCCTGTACGTGTGGACTTCATAGAGATGTTACTGCAACTGCGACGTTGTTTGGGATGACCGTGACAAGGAGAAGACGCTGCTCGCGGACGATCGACTTCAGCAAAAAGACGATCGGCTTGTGAGGAGGAGACGGTCGTTCTGTGGATGATCATCTACTTCCACTACATCGACGCGCGCTACGTCGAACCGGCTGTTTGATATTTCCTTCTGCTGCACTGCGTGTCTAGTGGTAACGATCTATGATCCTTTTCTTACGAGAAGGTTCGCGGTTTATGCGGTAGATTTTTATTTGGTGCTAGCGTAGCATACCATGTATCCCTTCAGAGACATCTCTCCTCCCAATCTCAACCAAGCATAAGAAATCGAGCCATGCATATTCATTTGAAAATTTTTGAGAGGGAGGGAGAAGAGTAGTAGTGGTGTTGTGCTCTTGGATTGGCGCAACCCGGCTGTGAAGCCCGACGTAGTGGTGGCCAGGGCCAGCGTGGTGCTTGGCCGGGGGTTACAGCGGCGCCGAGAGGTCATGGGTCATTACACCATGACACACCTTTGCCAACAATTATTAGTCGGGAAAGGTGATCTATTTCTGTCAATTTATCTATCAGCAAAGGTCCAACAATTGCCATCATATAAGCTGTGGGGATTGGTCGCTTATGTCGACAAGTAATCTGTCAACTTTCATCGTTCTGACTGATAAACTGTCGGCATAGGTCTACCCACATATTAAGTGTCGGCCTTTCCATAATACTCGGTCGGCATTGATATAGACCCAAAAAAACTGGCGCGCGCGGTCAAGAATTTTTGCACGGGCAGACCGAAATACACCTAGCCCCCAGCCTTCCCCGCCGCCCACGCCCCCTCAAAACCCTAAAAACACCCAGCTCCCAGCCTTAATCCCCACCGCCCGCGCCCCCGCTGGCCACCTCGTCCCCACCAGCCGCCGCTCCCTCCATCCGATGCATCCCCCGCCACCCATGACCTCCCCTGCCATCTGCGCCCCACGCCAGCCATCGGATCCCGCTACTCGCGCCCCCCGCCCGCGACCTTGGCCATACGTGACCCCTCGCCGCTCCCCGGTCTGCAGATCCCTACCACCGCCACCACGCCCCCGCCACCACCGCGCCTCGGCAGCCCCCCTCTAGCGTCGCTCCCCCAACGTCGTCTGCTACATCAAGGCTGCCGCCACCGCCCCAACAGAGCCGAGTCACCCACCGCCATCTTGCTCTGGCGCCACCTCTCGATACTTCCTTCTTCTCCTTCGAGGTCGGTCTCAGATCCCCTCTCCTAATTAGATTTTTTGTAAATTGTTGCATCTAGCTTCAAATCAGTGCTACCTTTGGACATCGAATCGCACAAAAATTTAAGCCGTGGTTACAATAATTATTAGATCGAAAAAGGTTCAAGATCTTGCGGCTCGATTGGTCTCCATGTCAATCTAATTCATGGAGATCGTTCTTCTCTGGGGATCTGGTTAATCGTTTGCTCAAAAGATTTTTTGTCTTTTGCTCTAACTATGAATTTGACAAGATTAATTTGTTGGGGTATGAAACAGCTCAAGGCATCGCATCAGCTAGATATCAGATGTGTGGTGACTGATGGGTTCTTAGCATCCCCTAGCTAGTTCATGGCCGATTCTTACAGTTTGTTTTTACATGCTTTCAAACTAAAAACACATGCATGAACACTGATGGATATATGTTGTACTGATGGAAGTATGATTTAAGATTGCTACGGTCCGTCAATATTGGCTTACATGCATATCTAGGTTCCATTTGGAACATAAGAATTTCAAGATTTGGTGCTTTTAACTTTGCTCAGAACAGATCGTGTACAGCCCCGATATCAGTCTATTGCTCTTACTTCTGATGTGCTAAATCCACGTTCTAGAAAAAGGCACATATATCATAGCTATATGGAGACAAGATACCATGCCTAACTAGATAATATAATCATTCATTTTTCTGGTATGTATTAGATGCTCACATCCAGGAGAACAATATGCATAGGACATAGAGCTGACAAGAAAGAGCGTAATAGGAAGAGAAGTGTGTAAGTTGTCATACCTGACCACTTTTTGATGCAAGATCAGTCCTGGGGAATTTGCCTTTTCCATCCTTGAAAGGCTGTAAGTACTCCTGTTCATAATTTGGTACAAATCAAAACAAGAAGCTGCAAATCTAAGCTTGTATATGCTTTCAATTTTCTTGAATGTACCTAACCGTCTTTGTAAAGATATACTTTAGTTGTCGATTAGTTTCATTGGGTGGACCACGAACCAACCGTTTCAAGTTTTTGTGATCCATCTTTTGGGATACTCTATGGAAAAGCAAAGATAACACCGTAAATGCACACTACAAGGACGGAGATGAGATACACACAAGGCGTGGCTCGAGCAATATAGCATAATAACTAGTTCAAATAAACTTCAAACTAGAATTTCCTTTTTTGATGATAGTTTAATTGTAGTTATGTAGGTATTTCCTGACATTGGCTTCTAGCTTCATGGTTGCATATGAAAGGATTAGTTTTGCAGTTTTGCTTTTGTTGATCGAGCTTGGAGTGACAGAGATTGAAAGGGAAGGTGAGGTGTGTAAGATGGAGAAGCAGGGCACATGCATTGCTAAGCTAAACTAGTAATGTTAAGCTAAATCTATTTTTTTAGAGAAGCTAAATATGTTTTAGTTTAGCTACCTATTCATGTGCTTCTCCACCCTGCACATCCCACCTGATTTCACCGTTCCTTTATGTGTGTGATGGAGGGATTAGGCCATCATGACCACCTGTCTGAGATTACTACTGTTCTTTAGCATTTCCAATGGAGTTTATACTATTTCATCCAGCATTAGTTGAGCGGGTATCAAGGTATTGACATCTGCCCATTGATCAAAGTGGTGTAGATTTCTTGACTTTTTGGGGGGTAATATTAAGCATGCTTTATTTGATTGTAGAGCGGAATAACGTGCAGCGATACACTGTTCAATGCTACTTCGGACATTAACATTAGGTAGTGGTCCTTTCAACTCGAGAAGAACATATCAGAAAAATTGGAGTAGGGTTGTTCCAGTTGCAGGCATTTTACCTGGCTTCTTGATGAGTTACTAATGCTTTTGTTGAAGTTACCTGGCTTCTTGTTTTAAACAGAATTCGCATCTTGTTTTAAATCACTGAAGTACTTCATAGGATATGTAAGGCTATGTAATCCTTTGTTATTGTATTGGGTTCCTAGAAAGAATAATGCAACCATGCTTCTCCATTCATTTACTGCTATACAGGTACCATTGACGGGCTGCCCGCTTATTAGCTTTTCTATTGTGACAGATTTGAAGATCTGGTAAGGAGATTTGAGAAGCCAGATAGGCAAAATCGTTGGGATTCCCCACTTTTTGAATTGATTCCATCTAGAGGTGTGAACGGAACCGATGCCTTTTGTGCTCCGGTCACTTGCTTTCCGAGTTATTACTGATGAGGCTGATTTTCTTGTAGTGACCCTTTTTAGTTTTGCTCGATTATTGGAAGATTTGTTATGTGGAATTGGTCTCGACTATTTGATCGCTTCGTGAACTTTGACTTGCGACAGTTTCTGCTTGTGTTGGTTTGCAGATCAGAGGGCAGCCATCCTCCCAACCGCCGCGCCACCCAGTCATCCACCCCACCACCGGCCGCTCTCAATCGCCACATCCAACAAGAATCGAGGTCAGCTTGACTTGGTCATTCGGTGAGTCGATTTCTTCTGTTGGTGGTCTTCAATAAATGGATAAAACATGGATGGATAAAATATGGATGGATATGCCTAGGCAAACTGATGAGCATATAAAAGGAGTTGCCAGTTTTTTGGAGTTTGCTTTTAGTAATTCAGCTAAAGGAAATAAGATATTGTGTCCTTGCAAGGTTTGTAAGAATTGTTGTTGGAGAGTTGGTGATGTAGTACGCGAGCACTTGATATGTGAGGGATTTACTGAAGGGTACATGACCTAGCTGAATCATGGAGAACCGAGCTCTAGTTTTTTTGCAAATGACCATCAGACTGATAGGGTAGAGGTAGAGAAGTCAAATGAAGAAGATGACATTTCTGATTTACTTCGGGACTTGGCAGGGGATTTAGATGACACGGGGGACTTAGAAGGGAATGAGGGGCAGCAAAACGAGGATATGGAATCCTTTTACAAGTAGATAGATGATGCTGGCCAAGAACTCTACCCCGGTTGTAGAAATTTTTCAAAGCTACGTTTCATTATTAGATTATTGCATATCAAATTTCTTGGGGGATGGAGTAATAAAAGCTTTGACATGCTATTAGAGTTACTTAAGGATGTTTTACCTGAGGGGTCATCACTTCCTATAAACTTCAATGCAGGTAAAAATATTGTAAAATGCCTTGGTGTTGGGTACACCAATATTCATGCTTGTGAGAATGATTGTATATTGTTTTGGAAAGAGCATGAAAAGGAAAATGTTTGTCCAAAGTGTAACACTTCAAGATGGAAATCAGAAAAGAAAAGTCCTGATGGGAAACATGTGCATAGAGTTCCTATGAAAGTACTTCGGTACTTTCCTATAAAGAAAAGGCTTCAAAGGTATTTTATGTTCTCCAAAATAGCTGCCGACACAAGGTGGCATGATGAAGGACGCACGAAAGATGGCCTGCTTAGGCATCCCGCAGATGCTCCTTTCTGGAAGGATTTTGACTCTAGGTATCTGGAGTTTGCCTCTGAAAGTCGAAATCTCAGACTTGTTGTAGCTAGTGATGGCTTCAATCCTTATAGGACCTTCAATTCAACTTATAGCATATGGCCTGTTATTTTGATTCCATATAATCTGCCACCTTGGAAGTGTATGAAGCAACCAAATTTTGTTCTCTCTCTAGTAATTCCTGGTCCTAAAGCACCTGGGGCTGATATGGATGTTTATCTTGAGCCGCTGGTCGATGATATGGTAGATATGTTTGTTGATGGTGTTAGGACATATGATGCTTCTAAGGATGAGTTCTTCCAAATGCGTGCTACCATATTATGCACCATCTCTGATCTTCCTAGTCTAGGCTATTTGCTTGGATGTGTTACCTATGTCAAAGTTGCTTGTCCTGAATGCCATTCACTTACATGTTCTCTCCAACTAAAAAAGGGAGGCAAGTATGTGTACATATGCCATCGTAGATTCTTATATGCCAACCACATATTTAGATCTGCTGCAGAATCATTTGATGGTACTATGGAGCATAGGGCAGCCCCTACACCACTTAGTGGAGAGGAAATTTAGGAGCTGATAGCAAACATGCACACTACTTTTGGGAAGGATCCAACTACAAAGAAGCCAGCTAACCCTGTACGCAAGGGTAGGAATGAGCCACCGCTTGTTTGGAAAAGGAAATCTATATGGTTTAAGTTGCCATATTGGAAAGACCTACTACTACGACATAATTTCGATGTTATGCACATTGAGAAAAATGTATGTGACAAAATTATTAATACACTTTTAGACATTGATGGGAAATCAAAGGATAATTTAAATGCTCACTTTGACAAGCAAAATCTTGGCATTAGACATGATCTTCATCCCATCAATGTAGATGATAGGTTCTACATGCCTCCAGCACTATATGCAATGAGTTCGGCTGAGAAGAAGTTGTTTTGCCAACTATTGAAGGGAGTGAGATTTCCAGATGGTTTTGCATATGATATACACAATAGCAAGCATGTTACAGAGATGAAATTGATTGGACTAAAGCCATGACAACCACATTTTGTTGCAACACTTACTTACACTTGCTGTACGTAGGATATTGCCAACACGTGTAACAGCAGCATTAATTCGTGTGAGCAATTTCTTCAAGAAAATATACTCCCCTACTATTCGTGTAAGTGATATGCAGAAATTAGAGGCTGAAATAGCTGAGACATTAAGCATTCTAGAAACTATATTTGTACCAGCCTTTTTTGACATCATGGTACACTTGATGGTTCATCTTCCTACTCAAGCAAGACTTACTGGTTCAGTACAATACCGTAGCATGTGGGCAATAGAGAGGTTGTAACACCCCGACACTCACAGTGCCCAGAGTGTCAACAAACAGAAATTAAAACTAGATAAGGAAAATCAAACTCTAATAGTACCCCAAAATCCACTAAAAATTTCGGCAGCACTTTCCCTAAATAATGGACATGCACTCAGTAGACAAAAGAGAGTATTCATCATATACATTCTAATAACAACAACAACATGACATCAAACAACCACCATTACCATCTAAGAGTAATATCATCAATCATCAATTAAAACTCATCTACAACATGATTACATAATGAATTCAACTAGTTATCAATATGAACTGAGTAACCAACTAATCCTTTAACATGTCATGTGTGTGAGAGAGGTGCAGCTAAGTCCCATCCCGGCAAGTCGCTCTCAGGTACCTAAAACATTAAATAAACAAGCGTGAGTTCAAAGACTCAACAAAGTGCAACAAGTAATAATATCAATATCAATTAAAGCACTTAAATCAATAACATGCTCCTATCTATTAAACCAAATTAACAAGTACATAAACAAAGAAATCACCATCCGTTACCTCATCAACTACATTGCTCACTTATTTCACATACCTCATTAGACAACATTGGATGAGTTCACGACTCGATCCATTCTTAACCTGTAAATTACCCTCAACTCAAGGATCATCAGTTGTCATCCAACATTAATAGAACCAAACAATGCATCCGACATAACCATGTTACACACAATTTGTCACACATCTTATTAAATACTTTTGGGTGAGCCCACGGCCCTAACCCACCTCCACACATTACCACTCACCACAATAGCCATTAATAGTAATGCTACGCATTGCGAATATGCTTGAATGCTCATATGCACCTTTTAAGACTTATACCGGTATAGCCGAGGGAACACCCGTCGATGTTCACCCTCTACCTCCATCCCGTGGAGGTGCCTAGTCTTACTGACTCGCTCCCATCCACCTCGATGGATGGGACTACGAGGTAGGACTTACTCTGTGGCTCTCCGGATTAGTCATAACTTTCTCACCGACCTCATCGGATTAGTTATGACTTTCTCACCGACCTGGCCCATGCAATTTCTTGGATATGAATGAGAATGATGCATTCCTTCTCATTATATACATTACTCATTCATTTAACCATCCACCAATATCTTTCATCTCATAAGCATTTCATATTTGTCATATAAGCAAGTATGATCAATCAACAACAGTAAGAAAAAGGAACAGGGTATTAAGTTTTAACATTAAATACCACCAAATCATCATACTGTTTTACATGCACTTGCCTTTACCCACTCGGGACTGAGTGGCGAGAAGCTTCAGCCACTCCCGAGATCACAACTCCTGCAATAAACACCGTAAATTCGATTTCATACAAACTATAGACAACTACAACAACAATCAACTCCTTTCACTCAATACAACAACTTTGCCCCAAAACAGCTCACAATCTGAAATTCAGATAAAACTGCTTGGGTAGCCTATTTAGCCAAAGCATAACTATTGTTATACAACTGCAAATTGATCAAACAAAGACATTTTAATCATCTACACAGAATTTACTAACTATCTCTAGGCAAATTTAAATTCCAATTCGGCCTCCAATTTGTTCTAAAGCATAGAACAAGATTGAATCTTCTACAAGTTGCAATTTCGACAGCAAATGGTAATTCTTTCATAACTTTTTAATGGTTGAATCAAAATTCAAGTTATTAGACTATAAATGAGCACAAGAGGATGGGATACAATTACCCCACAGCCATTTGCTCAAAATCTGAATTTAAAGTCCTCAAATTGAACTCTGAACTTCAGACCAAACTCTGAACATTCAGCAAAAATTGCAGTTCTGGACAGCAACTTCAACAGTCCATAACTTTTGATTCCTAACTCCAAATTAAGAAAAAAATACATTTTATAAATCTACAGGAAATTTCCTACATTTCTCTAGGCAACAAAAAATCCTAATTCGGCCTGTAGCTATAACTAATCATCAGTTGAACATTTCGGGTGCACTCCACAACCTAATCTGGACAGTCAACACCAAAAATAGCATAACTTCCAATTGGCTGATTGGATTTTAGTTTTCTTGCACTCAAATTAAAGGGGATTCGACAATCTACAACTTTCTCTATATCCAAATATTCAGGAAATGATTTTACCTTGCCCAAATTGAAGCTACAAAACTGCTGCAGAAACTGCTCGAAAAACAGCATAGGGTTCCCTCCACTCTAGCCCTAGCTTCCCTCCAAAATCCCCAAATCTAGGAACCCTAGAGCCATTGCAACCAGGAAACACCCCCATTAGGGCAGCAAGCATACCTCCAAACCAAGAAATCTTTATCTCACCTTGCTCACAAGGAGGAAGAAGAGGGAGGGGAGGGCTGCTGCTCGCGAAGGGGAGGAGGAGGGCTGCAGGGGGTGTTGGCCATGGAGGAGGAGGGCTACAGGGGGGTGGCGCCAGGAGTGGAGGTGCTGCCGCTTGGAGAAGAAAGGAGAGGGAGGAGGAGGCGCATGGCAGGAAGAAAAATGGGGAGGAAGAGAAATTGGGAGGGAGGCAGCCAGGAAAAGAAAAGGGGAGAAATGATAAGGTTAGGTGGAAAAATTAGGTGGAGAGGGAGAAATTTCAGAAAACCCCTTCCACACAACCTAATTTTAACCCTAACCCTCACAGATAGGTCCACAAACCCGTGAAATTGCCTGCAAGAGGGACCTACGCTCACCCGATTGCAAATTCCAAAACTTGGAGCAAGGATCCGCAGTATTACACTCTGCCCCCCTAAAAAAGAATTCGACCCCGAATTCGAAGAACGCCAAAACCAACACAAAGTCCACAAGGGAATTAAAACTCCTTTGCAACTCAACTCATCCACGCAAAGACACAAATGGATTCAAATGATAAACCAAATTCTCAATTTAACGATCGGCGAGAAGTGGTTTGACTTAGCTCAACTAAGTGCAACTTCCAACTAAAAGGCTCAATCATAAAATTGTTATGCCATATTTCCACATCCAACGTATCATACCATTATCTCAAGAATTAGTCTGATATAACTTAGACTAGACTTTCCTTTAGCACTAAAATACATTATACCTTTTACTCGATTATTCTTCTCAACAGAAGAGGGTATTATTTTCTAAACTCAACAGAACTCTAACTTCCTCTTTCTACCGCTCTATCATGATTCATCAAACTCAAGACGACACAATCATCACGAGGCACATCCCCTAACAAGCATTTAACCATTCGTATTTGAACGGTCAGCTAGGGTCCCAACTTGAGCCCCTAAAAAAATCAATTACACAAAACCCCATCCTTTCCAATTGTTTGACCTTTTTCACAAAGATTCAAAATCAACCAATGTTCTCGAAGGAACTAGCCCGCTTGTGACATAATTTCACTTTCCAACCACAAACCACGATATGTTTTTATTCCATCTTCTCCCAGGTCCATCCCACACCCGGGGACAACTAACTAAATTACATGTTCACAATCAAACACTTTATAACGAATTACCATCACCTTCTTTACAACTAAGTTGCTCCCAAAAGATTTTTTTTGCTTTCGAACTGACATCACAAGCCTCCATTATACACCACCCTTTTCAACCACCACCAAAATTCTACACCTAGCCCAAGCTAGGACCACAGATCATTACCACATCACACTCAGTCCCTTTCCTAAGAGGATCTCGCCCTCACATCCTTTCGCTCAAACAACCAAGCTCATGAGTATACTCCTCTATTATACTCAATAAATTCATAAACATTCCTATTCTTATCTCAAACTAAAATGCCAATCAATATCAATTCTCTTCAGTGTACTCAACAATATACCATGAACATTCATATTCTCAATTCTATCTAGAATGCAAAAGAAGCACAATTCTTTTGAACCAAATGCACCATTTGCATCAACTTTGAACCCAAAGTGCTAAAATTTACTTTGGACGGAACTCGACAACATCTAATGATCACTCATTTAATTCCCTAAGTCAAATCGTAAAGGGAAATTCAAAGCTCCTACATCTCATAAACCACTTTTATAATTTTCAAATCAATGCGATAAAGTTCGCAGCGGGGAGCACTCAAATTAAAAGAGACTCCGCACAACTCTTTGACAGAAGTTCTCGATAGCCAAAAACAACTCAACTCGCTTTCACCAAAGCAAAACCTCTCATTTTAACCAAAATCAACATTTTGGGAGACAAAATCGATTTTCAGGTCAAACATTTGTACCCACAACCGTCACCCATTTTCAATTAAACACACTCTAATCAAACTAGAGTTACAATAATTTTCAACCCGAGAGCTTCCAACATATTCCGTTTCGTCGGTTTGTTTCCTTTAAATACTAATTCCAAAGATACTTCGGTTTGCACGCTAAAGAGCATGATCCACTAATACACCTTGTGAGTGTAAATCGATATTCATAACCTAAGCTAACCAGCTTAGCCAAAAACCAAAGATTGGCATGGTTCAATGAAAAAAAATATTCCAAAATCCATCAACCGACTACCTCCGAAACTACCCTTGCATCCTCATTTTCAATCATCAAAGCCAAATCCGCAACTTGAAAAAAATGCAACTTAATCCGGAGAGTTCTATTGCCCCATACTTAGGATGTCTTAACAAAAGGCATGCACTCCTAGAAAATCATACAATCATTTGAGTCCGTGAACCTCTAAAAGAAGGTTCAGCTCAAATCCCACCCTTTCTAGCATTCCAATACTCTTAGCCATTAAGGACTTCATATTCACCAAGTCTTGAGAAGTCCAACAAGTTTAAACAGGAGTTTCATAACCCAACCACCTTTAATTTCCTTCTCCTATTCGTATAACCACCATTAGTCATATTATCATCAGCCACAGCTAAATTTATCTCATGACAGTCAACCAAGGAGAACCACGTCCTTCCTTCTTCAACACAAATATCTTATCTGCTAATTCAACATAAGACGTGTGTCAACATTTTCTTTTGGTCTACCAACCATTATGACTCGTCATTCATACAACTGTTTATCCCAAGCTTAAAACACATCTCTTCAACTCTTATTTCAGCATAGTCAACAAATGCCTTTCGTACAATCCTTAAGTTACATATTCAATACCCCCAGTTCATTCAACCAATAAATAATTCAATCCATTCACTACGATCTCCACTAGTTATATTTCACAATTATGGATCCCTGATGGCATTTCTCAAGGACAACTTCAACCCTTCACACAATCATTCTATCTATTCCCATTCTTTGATTACACATCAATTAAGTCCTTTTGTCAATTCACAATTTAATTGACCCATAAGCAACATAAACCAACAACCCTCATATCTTTTCACCATCATACTCCGGTGCTTCACACCATCACCTTGCTATAATAATTCCTCGATCAGGAGATTCTAGACCTTCTCAATCAGGATTAATACTACAGTTCTCGAACTTCAAATTGATTCCAAGACTCACAACACATTGCATAAAACACTAAGCAACTTTCACTCTAGATCACTTATCATCTCGATTAGTCTTTCTCCACCAACACCTTATCTTAGATTGCTCGTTAAACCATTAACAAATTTCACTTTATCCTCAACAGCAACTTACTTCATCTCAATGTTCCAACTACCCATCACAGACTTAACGTTCTGTACCCCCTTGTGGGTTACGTACCCAACCTTTAAGGAAGCCACAGTTCTTAAACATAAACAACACCAAGAATCAACTTTCTTTCCTGGGAAACCCAATTATAAATCACAAGAGAACTCGACTCTCGAATTCCCAACTTTGACATGCAACAACTCCTCAACAAATCTCAAGATCTACAACTTCCACGAAGGAAGATGGATGCAAGGGGGGAAAACCAAACGATCAACCAAATCACTTCCAGATAAAGCCTTAACACCAAAATCCACACGACTTTGGTTTTACATCAAGATTTCAATAACTTCTTTTAAACTCGGAGGATGACAACACAAGAATAAATCGACAACTTTCTCCGTAAAGCAACCAACAAAATTCGGCGTCAAAGCTGAAGTGGCAACCAAAAGAGGTGCAACACTAAACTCTCCTTCTTTGTCTTCAACCAAAGAAGGCAAAACCAAAAACCGTCGAAAGAACAATCAGTGAATACTCAATACCGAACACTTTTCCCTAGTTTCCAATCAACTAAGACCAAGGAAACCAACCAAACCGATCGTCAGAACGGTAAAAAAAATCCGAAAGGATGCACCACCAACCCTTCTATTTGACTCCAACCAACTTCCCGATATACGGCAGAAAGGACAAGCACTCTCCCCCACGGGAGGTTATTAGTCCTTCGGTGATGGCTCTAACCGGCCACACCGACAAACCACAACCTTACTACGAACAAAAGAAGGTGGCCGAAACCCTTCGGCACCTCAACCTCACTTAATCACAAATATAGCAACACAACATCAAAGCTTAAATACAACATTTAAGCGTAAAGCAACGATACCCACACCCTTTCCTACTGTGCATCAGAGTGTGTCAGGTTTTTAATTAATTAACCACTCTACTTCAGATTTTTTAGGTTGTTGCCCTAAGGCCAAATTTTTAACAAGAGTGGAAACCTATGCCATGTTTCTAATTTCACGCAGCAAAATTTAGTTTACTCTAGAGTAATTTGTTACATTCTCATACCACGGACCTAAAGCCCACTCTGATACCAACTGTAACACCCTGGCACTCACAGTGCCCAGAGTGTCACCAAACAGAAATTAAAACTAGATAAGGAAAATCAAACACTAATAGTACTCCAAAATCCACTAAAAATTTCGACAGCACTTTCCCTAAATAGTGGACATCCACTCAGCAGACATGTCGGTGTTTCGAATACCGGCTAGTGAATTTTAGTCAAGGGGTCGCGCGTTCCCTCTCCATGAATGGCCTGACTCAGGGAGCCTAAGAAGTATACTGGTTCAGGCCGAATGTCCCTACTCCAGTTTGTGTGGTGGATTTTTATTGCTTTGGGTGCAGATGACTGCACGGTGTTACAAGTGAGGGCTAAGGACTGGCCTTGAGCACCTCGTGCGAGTGGGAGAGCTTGAAGGCTTGAAGATGCTAAGGGCTTGAAGCTGTGGGAGCGTTCGAGCCGTGTGTGTGTGTGTGAGAACTGTTCGCCCATAAAAGCCCATCCCCTTCCTGAGGGTCCTGCCTCCCTTTATATAGACAGGGGGCAGGTTACATGGGAATTTGGAAAAGAAAGGATGGGGTGTCCTACGCCTAGGAGTCCTGGTCTTCATTTTTGACCGGTGTCTGCTCACCCCGTGTTGGGTCGGTAGATACAACGAGTGGCATAGTTTTCTGTTTCGCCGGGAAGTGGCGTACCTACCCTCCGTGCGTTTGCCAGGTGCTGATGCCGTAGTGCCTGGCTCTGGTGTTGCCTCGGGAGGGAGGTATCCCCCTACTGTGCATGACTGGACGATGAGACTGTTGCTTCACTTCGGCAACCTCCTCGCCACCTCGGGAAGGAGCCACCTGCCCTCTCATGGTCATTCTGAGCTGTCGGGTCCATGGGGCAGGTGGCCAACGACCGGTGATGGTCTGTCACCCGACCCTTGGCGGAGATTGTCTTAGCTTGGTCGGTGCTTGTGGGGCGCCCGACCCATGGCAGGGGTCGGACCGCCCCCTGGTTTGGTCGGGGACGAGTGTCCTTCGTGGCCCAGTGAGGCCTTCGGCCGGAGCTGGGCCCGAGGCAGCCCATCCATCGTCCCGGGCCGCCGGGGGTACCCATGGTATGAGTACACGTCAGTAGCCCCCGAGCCACCGAGCGAGTTCGTCAGAGGCGGTAGGGGGTTTGCCTTGGTCGGCAAAATCCGACCGAGTGCAGCGAGTAGACTTGGTCGGCCGGTTCGTCCGGGCGCGCTCGGGGGGTTATCTTCGCCGGTAGGGTCCATCTGACTTGGTCGATAAAATCCGACTGGGCGCGTGCGGGCGGACCCCCTCGGCTCTATGCCCCGAGCGGGTCAGGTGGCTGCCTTGGTCGGCAGAGTCCGGCTGACTTGGTCGGCCGATTTTGACTTGGTGACGCGGCGCACCGGTGGGTCTTGAGAGTCCAACCGACTTGGTCGGCGGTTTCAACTTTGGTCTTGGCGAAGCGCACCGGTGGTGTAGCCCCCGAGTGGGTCGGAGAGCTGGTCGGGGGGTTTACTCTTGTTGGCGCCTGGCGGAGGTCGACCGACTTGGTCGGCGGGATCCAGCCCGACGTGGCCTTGGTCGGCACGGGCACCCAGATGCGTTAGGCAAGGTTCTGGTGTTAGAGTGCTAGTTTTACGTCGTAGCTCGATGTTGCCTTGGTCGGCGCGGACGCCCAGATGCCTTAGGCGTGGTTCTGGTGTCTGAGTGCTAGTTTTACGTCGTAGAGTGCTAGTTTTGCATCATAGCTCGATGTTGCCTTGGTCGGGGCGGACGCTCAGATGCCTTAGGCGAGGTTCTGGTGTCCGAGTGCTAGTTTTACGTCGTAGCTCGACGTTGCCTTGGTCGGCGCGGACGCCTAGATGCCTTAGGCGAGGTCCTAGTGTCCGAGTGCTAGTTTTACGCCGTAGCTCGATGTGTTTATAAAGCTGGTTTTACGCCGGAGCTAGGTGGAGGGCGTCCGTCCCGAGTCCTCATCTGGTGAGGCTATCTGTGGGAGGAGTGGCCGCTGTCTGTCCCACGTGTATGCCCCTTCGCAGGTGTGGGACCTGGAGGGGGTGAGCGAACGCGTGTTTACCATGTTGGTTTGAACACCGTGCTCGTGGAGCTAATAACAGGTAATCCGAGTGGGACCTAGAGATCCCTCCCAAGGGGGATCTTTCTAAGCGGACGATCCCGTCAAGGGTGTCCGGCCCGCTGGGGGCGACCCATGAGAAACCTTTCTTTACTTGATCCCATATCGGACTCCGGGTCGTCCGCCAACCCGGAGCGCAGCTGGCTGCCACCCATCGATGGGTTCCGCGGGAGAGTGTGAAGTATGGTCTCGGCCAGGAGTTAAGGCGATTGGGTCATCAGCCAACCCAACCAGAGGCCCACTGGGGGCTCACCTTGTCCTCGTCCCTCACTCAATCTTGTGCTGGGGCAGCCCTGAATCCACTTGGCGGATCAGGCCTTTGGAACCCACAGCACTAGACTTGGCCCCGAGCATGAGCTATTGAGCTCCTTGCCACCTCGGGGCCGCAGCGGCCCAGTGGGCCTTTCATACCTGTCACGGGGCAGTTGACCCAGCCCAGAGGCGGAGGCCGAGAAGTCGTGGGGCGTGCTGCCCGATACGGTGTCCTTGCGCCTCCCGCTGTCCTGTCAGGATTTAATGCGTAGTGGAGGGATCGGAAACTGTTGTGTCTTACCAGCGGCCCAGTGTGGCAGTCGGAGGGACGGGACGTGTGACGCTTCGCCCGAGGTGGTGTCTGTTCGGCTGCGCTTGTTCGGCCCCTATAAATTCGATGTGGGGGCGCTGAGGTAGGTACTTGCCTTTGCCTTCCCCGCCCCCCTGCCTTTTTCTGTGACGAGAGAAAAAGAGAGCAAAGGAGCCGGAGAAGAGAATTCCTCACCTTCTTCTTGTCTCACCTTTTCGTTGTTCTCATCTTCGGAGATGTCGTGGCCAGAGTGCTCCGCTCAACCCAGCCGCGCGCTTGGCTTGGAGAGAAAGGGGTTCCTCCCTCCGCGAGACGTCTCGAGGTGGAGGGTGCCGACGGGGGTCGTGGCCCCCTCGCCAGGCGACGACGAGATTGTCGTGCCCACCTCGTTCTACGAGTGCGAGTTCGGGCTCCCGCTCCATCCATTCGTCCGCGGGCTGCTGCATTACTACAAGGCGGAGGTGCATCACCTCAACCCCAACGGCGTGCTCCACATAGCGGTCTTCATTACACTATGCGAGGCGTTCTTGGGGATCGAGCCCCACTGGGCACTCTGGAGGCACTTCTTCCATGGGCGGCTGAGGAAGGACAAGCCAACAGATACCTCGGTGCCCATTGGCGGCGTGGCCTTCCAGCTATGCGGCGGCCGTGGAGCGGACTACATTGAGGTGAAGCTGCCGTCGTCGAACCGGGGGTGGCACTCCGAGTGGCTTTATGCTCAGAACCTAGGGGGCAGCGCCCCGGCCTTCACCGGCCGGCTTCCCGAGGCGGGGCCTGAGTGGATTTGGGGCGCCGACTGGAAGGAGAAGAACAAGGTGGACGCAATCATCGACTGGATCAAGATCCAGTGGGAGCGGGGCCTGACCGGCGACGTCGTTGTGTGCGCATTCATGGGGATGCGCGTCCAACCCCTTATGAATTGGGCGCGCCCCATGTTTCAATACTAGGCCATGTCCGACCCCATGAGGATGGCGAAGTCGGAGCTCCCCGTGTCAGAGGTCGAGTCTCGGGTGTTCGCTGTCACGGGCGAGAGTGCCACTGAGGCGGCGGGTGGCTGCCCCGAGCCTTTCTCGGCGCGCAATCCCCCAGACCTGGTAACTCGAGCGATTCTTTTCCTTTCCTCTTCTTTCTCCCTCAGCCCTTAGTATTTGGTCCGACTAGTGTCTCTGTGTTTTCCAGGGGCTGGCTGGGACGGTCTCCCGGGCATTACTGCCAGGGGAGAAGGAGTTGAGGGCTGCGGCCCGCGCTGCGTCCGCGCAGCATGAATCCTTCCGTAAGAGGCGGAAGGAGCAGAGGAGGAGGAAGAGGAAGGCGGAGAAGAACCAAGGGCGCGCGACAAGGGTCGCGCGCGGCGAGGAGGTCTTCGACACGACCGCCATCGATACGGTCGGTCCGGAGTCGACCTCGAGTGACAGCAGCGGCGACGGCGGTGGAGAACCATATGCGGGCTCGACTTCGGGCTACCGACTGGTGGTGGCCCGGACGAGGGTGCTAGCACGAGCGCCGCCATCGTCGAGCCCCAAGTGGAGGCGCCCCTGGTGGAGGCATCCTTGGGGAAGTGGAGGGGCGACTTGCCTCCGCAAGGGGGGCCGACGAAGAAGGCGCGGTTGCCGCGCACCCGCTCGACGCTGTAAGTGTCCTCTTTGTTTCGAGTCGCATTGCATTAGAGTTTGTTCGAGTAGTTTCCGACCGACCTTCGTGTGCAGGACCTACACGAGGGTGGCCGTGGCGGCAGCGGCGCATCCGGCGGTGGCCCCGCAAGGACCGGCGCCGTCCCCGCAACCGGTGAGGGTCGAGAAGCCACCGGTCGAGTCCGAGCTGCTGGTGGAGCTGGCGCTGCTGGCGGAGCCAGCGAGTGTTGAGGTGCCGTAGGCAGTGCCGAGGCTGCTGATAGAGCCGACAAGGGTCGTGGCGCTGTTGGCAGAGTCGGAGCGCGAGGACGTCTCGACGATCCTTGGCGAGTCGGGGCCTCGGCCAGAGGCCGAAGAGGGTGAGGAAGAGCTCCCGCCACCACCGCCAGGGAAACCGCTGGCTCACGTGATCCGGGTGCCTGGGGCGATCCCACTGCCGCCGCCCGGGAGCCCGCCGGCGGGGGCGACCCAAGTGTCGGAGGCGGTCGTCGTCAGGGCGCGTGATCCTCCGCAAGCTCAAGCCGCCGGGGCGGTCACAGGGGAGTTCGCTCGGCCACCTTTGCCCGCGCTGATCTGGCCTGGTGACGATCCGTCCGGCAGGCCGTCCCTCGTGCTGGACAACACGACGGAGCACGGGGAGTGGGAGGCCCTCCAGGAGGGCACGCGGCAAGCCGAGGCTGAGGTGAACCAGATCCGAAAGGGTCTGGCCCTTGCCCTCGAGTCCTCCGGCAAGGCGCTGGACACCATCACCGGGGGAATTTGCCCGATCAGTGCGGTAAGCCAAACAAAACCCCGTCCTTGCAGTTTTTTGATGAGTTTGCGGTAGGCTAATAGGGTGTTCGTATTTCGCAGCACTTGCAGGCCCGATCGGAGGACAAGTCTGAATTCCTTCGGCGTTTGCACAGCCGGAGGACGGCCGCCGAGGAGGAGTGCGACCAGCTGCGTCCCGAGCTGCGCGACGCTCGGGAGGCCTTGGCTCATGAGCAGGCGGAGGCGAAAAAGGCCCGCCAGGAGCTAGGTCAAGTCGCACAGGTCTTGTTTGAGGAGCGCCGGACAAGTAAATCCTTGAGGACAAAGGTGTCTGAGCTTGAGTCTCTCCAGGCGGGGGCCAACAGCGCTAGGGACACTACTGTCGCCGCGGAAGAGACCGCGCGGTCGGAGGTGACCCGCCTCCGGGGTGAGCGCGACTTGGCCCAGGGGGACGCCAAGCAATTGCGCACCGAGTGGGACGCCGCTCGGGAAGAGCTGGCCTTGGCGAAGAAACTTGGCGAGGACTCGGCAGTCCTCGTTGAGGGTCTTCGGAGGGGTGCTGCACGCGACCAAGATGCACATGAACAAGCCCTAGCCAGGGCCAAGGATGAGCTCCGCACTCTGGGGGAATCCGCGACTGGTAAGTGACCCAACCCCTTGATCGATTTCACGGTCGCAGCTTGCCGGGTGTGCTCTTTTAACGCTATTTCGATCTGTAGAGTTGCAGAAGAATCTCAGCAACGCCATGGAGGCGCGGAGACTAGCGAAGGAGGCGCGTGACGTGGTGGTCACGGCGTGGGACATGGCCTTGATGGCGCTGCAGCTGCCAGAAGGGGAGCGGTCCGAGCAGTCCACCGAGCTGGCGACGCTTCGAGGGGTCGACCGGGACGTCTGCGATCGGGTACTCGGGACTGCTCTAGGTTCGAGTTCGCTTGCCACCGAGCTAGCCCGCGTGCCCGAGCACGCCGAGAGCTCGGTGAGCGAAGGCATCGTACTCGGGCCTCTTCGGCGCTCGTCTGCACCATCTCCCACTATGATGGTATCGACCTTGACACCGTTAGCAGTGGGATCACCGAGAACCGAACTGATGAGGAGACCGACGGGATCGAGATCCAAGTCGAGCCACGTGCCTAGGTGATAGCTGACAGGATACCGCCGCGGAGCGTCCTCCACCGAGAGTAGGAGAAAATGTTAGATGTTCTGCCTTTTCCAATGTAATAACCTTAGCATGTAATGAACTAAAGTTTATTTTAATGCTTTGGCCGGTCGGGCTGACTGTAAGTTTGACTTTGTCTTTTGCACTTTCTTGCTATAATGAACACTCGACGACCATAGCCTTAAAAACCGCAGGGGTTGTTCAAGCATAGGTCGGTGTGTTAACACTTTTGAGGGAAGCGCAAAAAGAGCAGGAACTTAGGTACGAAACGTTCACTTGTGCTCGCGCAGGAAAGGAGTGTTCCTGACCGACTATGGATCGCTCCGCATGGGCACTTCCTTCTTCTGCAAAGTATTACTTAGCAACCGTAGCCGCTGGGGCATAGGCTGTAGTACTTGGGTCGAGAGGGTTACCGCTAGGGGGAACCCAATGGCCAGTCGGGTCACTGACCCTTGTGAGTGTATGAACTGGTAGCCCCCGAGTGGCGCGTGGGGACTAGGCTGTGGTCGCCACGCAGCGCTTGAACTCGGAGGAAGGGTAAAAAAGGTGCGAGGACAAGAAAGAGTTTTAGGGATAGAATCACCTTAACTTTTCTATATTCCACGCGTTGGAGATGACGTTGCCATCGGCATCCTTGAGTCAAAAGGTGCCGGGTCGGAGGACCTCCACAACGGTGAAGGGGCCTTCCCACGGGGGGCAAAGCTTGTGCCTATCTTTGTTGGACTAAACCTAACGCAGGACCAGGTCGCCAACGTTGAAGGACCGACCGCGGATCTGACGACTGTGGCAGCATCGCAGCGTTTGCTGGTACTTGGCCGATCGCAGAATGGCCACGTCACGTGCCTCGTCGAGCTGGTCGATGGTGTCTTGTTGTGAGTCGAGCCCCCGTGCCTGGTTAAAGGCTTGTAGTCTTGGGGCGTCGTACTCCAAGTCGGTTGGCAAGACAGCTTCAGCACCGAACACCAGGAAGAATGGTGTAAACCCGGTCGACCGGGTCGGTGTGGCCCGCAGGCTCCAGAGAACGGAGGGTACCTCGGCCACCCATCGTCCCACGAATTTCTTCAGTCGATTGAAGATTCGTGGCTGGAACCCTTGGAGGATCATACCATTTGCCCGCTCGTCTTGGCCGTTCGTCCGCGGATGGGCTACGGCTGCCCAGTAGACGCGGATGTCGAAGTCGTCGTAGAACTCGAGGAATTCCTTCCCTATGAACTGCGTCCTGTTATCGGTGATGATAGAGTTCGGGACTCCGAACCGATAAACGATGTCACGGAAGAAGTTGGTCGCTTGCACCGAGGTGATTGTGGCGACCGGCTTGGCCTCTATCCATTTGGTGAACTTGTCCACCGTGACAAGCAGGTGGGTAAAGCCCCCGGACGCCTTTTTGAAGGGCCCGACCAGATCGAGTCCCCAAACCGCGAATGGCCATGTGATAGGGATCGTCTGCAAGGCTTGCGTCGGAATATGCATCTGTCGAGCAAAGAATTAGCACCCTTCGCAGGTGCCAACGATTTGCTCGGCGTCGGCCACGGCGGTCGGCCAATAGAAGCCATGTCGGAAGGCTTTTCCTACGAGGGACCGTGGTGCGGCGTGGTGGCCGTAGACACCGCCATGGATATCGAGCAACAGCTGCCTCCCCTGATCGGCCAGAATGCATTTCTGGAGGACTCCATAGGGGCTCCTCTTGTACAGGTCTTCTCCGATCAGGACGAAGGATTTCACCCGTCGAGCGAGGCGCCGGGCCTCGGTTGGGTCGGCGGGGAGCGATCCGTCAGTCAACCGGTCGATGAAGGGCTTCCTCCAGTCGGAGTCGGATATCAGCATGCCTGGTCAGACCCAGACGATTTCGCGTCCGATCGCTCGGTGGTCGGGGCGGTTGCGTCCGGCGGGTCGGTCGCCTGCTCGGTTGTCGAGTCCAGCCGGATGGAAGGTTTGTGGAGATCGCAGACGAAGATCCCAGGTGGGACCGGTCCTTTGCTGGAGGCGAGATTAGCTAGGTAATCGGCCTCACCGTTGTTGCGTCTGTAGCTATGGTGAAGCTCGAAACCCTTGAACCTTTCCTTGAGCTTGCGCACTTTGCGACAGTATGCTGCCATGCGGGTGTCACGAGGCTCCGTGGCCTTCATGACTTGGTCGACGACAAGCTTGGAGTCGCTGTGTACGTAGAGTCGACGCGCCGAGGTCGGCAGCGATCCAAACACCATTGACGAGGGCTTCGTACTCGGTGACGTTGTTGGTTGCGTCGAAGAGTAGTCGGATGGCATACTGAAGCTTGCTCCCGAGCGGAGAAACAATGACGACTCCAGCACCCGCTCCGTTCTTGGTATAGGACCCATCGAGTACATTGTCCAATACTCGGGGTCTTCGAGCGCTAGTGGCGCCTAGGCTTCAGTCCACTCAGTAACGAAATCGGCCAGGACCAACGACTTGATCGCCGTTCGGGGGACGTACGATATGTCGTGGCCATTGAGCTCGAGTGCCCACTTGTCTATTCTTCCTGAGGCGTCGCGGTTGTGGACGATTTCGCCGAGCGGCGAGGAGGTCACCACAGAGACGGGGTGTCGGTCGAAGTAATGGACCAACTTCCGCTTCGTGATGAGCACCGCATAGAGCAATTTCTGCACTTGTGGGTACCGAGCCTTGGACTCGAAGAGTACTTCACTGATGAAGTACACTAGCCGTTGTACCTTAAGCACATGGCCTTCTTCTACTCTCTCTACGACAAGTGCCGCATTGACGACCTGGGTCGTGGCGGCAATGTAGAGGAGCAGCGGTTCCCCTGGTGCCAGGGCGACCAGTACTAGGGGTGAGGCCAGGAACGCTTTCAATCGACTGAGGGCTTCATGTGCCTCCTGCATCCAGCTGAACTGATCGGACTTCTTGAGCAGCTTGTAGAGCGGCATTCCGCTCTCGCCGAGGCGAGACACAAAACGGCTCAGGGCTGCAAGGCATCCCGTCAGCCTTTGGACTCCTTTCAGGTTGCCGACTGGGCCCATCTTCATGATCGCTGAGATTTTCTCCCGATCGACTTCGATGCCACGCTCAGAGACGATGAAGCCGAGTAGCTTTCCGTTGGGGACCCCGAAAACGCATTTCTAGGGGTTGAGCTTTATACGAAACCGTCGGAGGTTCGTAAAAGTTTCCTCTAGGTCGGTGACGAGGTCGTCGGCCTTCTTAGTTTTGATGACAATGTCGTCGACGTACACCTCGACGTTACGGCCTATTTGGTCATTAAAGCACATTTGCATACATCACTGGTACGTAGCACCCGTATTTTTTAGACCAAATGGCATCGTTATGTAAAAGAACGAGCCGAACGGAGTGATGAAAGAAGTCGCGAGCTGGTCAGACTCTTTCATCGCTATCTAGTGGTAGCCCAAGTAGGCATCCAGGAAGGACAGGGATTCACACCCTGCGGTGGAGTCGACGACTTGGTCGATGCGAGGCAACAGGAACGGGTCCTTGGGACATCCTTGTTCAGGATCGTGTAGTCAACACACATTCTCCATTGCTCGGTTTTCATTTTACAAGGACAGGGTTGGCTAGCCACTCGGGGTGGCGTACCTCTTTTACAAACTCTGCGGCCAAATGTTTGGCAATCTCCTCCCCTATGACCTTACGCCTCTCCTCGTCGAAGCGGCGCAGGCGTTGGGCGACCGACCTTGAGCCTGGTCGGATGTTCAAGGAACGCTTGGAGACTTCCCTTGGAATTCCAGGCATGTCGGAGGGCTTCCATGCGAAGACGTCTCGATTGGCGCGGAGGAAGTCGACGAGCGCGCTTTCCTATTTGGCGGGGAGCTTGGCTTCGACCCGCACGGTCTTGGTCGGAACCTCGGGATCGACCGCGACCTTCTTCGTGTCCTCGGCGGACATGAAAAAACCTAGCCCCGACTTGCCAGAGTCGGGGGCGGACTCGGAGGTTTCCCTCCGGAGTTTAACAAGCTCGGCGGATGCGATGACCGCCGATGCCAACTCGCAGTTGCTTTGCTCGCAGTTGTAGGCGAGCTGAAAAGATGAGGCCACGGTGATTACTCCTCACGGTCTCAGTATCTTTAGCTTGAGGTAGGTGTAGTTGGGGACCACCATGAACTTGGCATAACACAGCCTCCCCAGGATGGCATGGTAGGAGCCGGGAAAGTCCACAACCTTAAAGGTGAGGGTTTCGGTGCGGAAGTTGTCCGGGCCCCCAAAGGTGACGGGCAGGTCGACCTGCCCGAGCGGATGGGCCTGTTGGCCCGGGACGACGCCGTGGAAAGGCGCCTTGCTCGGCTGGAGACTCGAGCGAGGGACCCCCATGGCGTCGAGCGTCTCAACATACAGGATGTTAAGGCCGCTACCGCCGTCCATGAGCACCTTAGTCAGGCGCTTTGGCCCCACGATGGGGTCGACGACCAGCGAATATCTCCCCGGCTGTGGAATGTGGTCGGGGTGGTCAATCCGATCGAAAGTGAGTGGGGACTCCGACCACCGGAGGTACTTGGGCACGGTGGGAGTCATCGTGTGGACCTCACAAAAGGCGAGCTTGAGCCACCGTTTGTCGGCATAGCACGCCGGTCCGCCGAAGATCATGAGGCAGCCGTCGGGTTCTGGGAACTCGGCGTCCGCCCTCTTTTCCTCGGCATCTAGCGCCGAGTCCCGCTTCTTCCCCTTGCCCCGCGATGACGTGGGGGTCCCGGAGATGAAGCGCTTCAGGACTTCGCAATCCTGGTATTTGTGCTTGATGGGGTACCCGTGGTTTGGACACGGGCTGTCCATCAGTTTCTCGAAAATGGTCAGCGCCATCGCTTTCGCCGCTAACAAAGCGATCGGCGGCTGCGACCAAGCGGCTTTCGCGGCCTTGTTTCCCTCGCCGCTTTCGTTTGTCAGAGCGGTCGGAGGTGGCGCCGGCTTCAGCGTTGGACTCTCGCTTGGCCTTCCTTTCTCGAAGATGGCCCCCATAGCCACTTCGCCAGAGGCATGGTTGGTTGCAATGTCCAAGAGCTCCTTGGTGGTTTTGGGCTTGACGCAGCCCAGCTTGTGCACCAAGGCTTTGCAAGTGGTGCCATAGATGAACGCCCCGACGACGTCGGCATCACAGATGTTGGGGAGCTCGTTGCACTGTTGAGAGAAATGCCGGATGTAGTCCAGGAGAGTCTCCCCGGGCTGCTGCTTGCAGCTCTTCAAGTCCCAGGAATTCCCGGGGCGCTTGTATGTGCCATGAAAGTTGCCAACGAAGAGGTTCTTCAAGTCGGCCCAGTCCCTGATGGTCTTTGCGAGCAAGTACTCGAGCCAGGCTCGAGCCGAATCCACGAGGTAGATGGGGAGGTACTGGATGATGAAGAGGTCATCAGTAGCTCCACCCGCCCGGCATGCGAGCCGGTAGTCTTCTAACCAGACGCTGGGGTTTGTTGCCCCTGTGTACTTGGTTATGTTGACTGGCGCTCGGAACCTGGCAGGGAAGTCGTGTCGCGGATCTCCCAATAGAACGCCTGTGTCCTTGGGCCATCGGGGCTCGGGCTGCGGTCGTTGCGCCGACCGCTGTCTACGACCCGTGATTGGGCCGCTTCGTCTATCGTTCTTTTCCATGCCTCGAGAGTGGTGCGGACGTCGTGGTTGTTGCCCAGGCGCTAGCATACCATAGTGCGTGAGGCCTGGGGCCGCTCAGGCTGCGACGCTGTCCTCGTCGGACTCCGCCGATCCCGAGCTGCAGCGCGGCTTGGACGGCCCGAGGAGGCGCCCGAGTGATGGGAGCGAGTTCGCATGTGCTGCACGGCAAAGACGCTCCACCAGCCCCGGAGGTTACGCACGAGCCCCGCCTCCGTGTCATCCGGCTCGAGGATGCCACGGAGCAGCATTGCAGCTGCGGCGACGTTCTGGCTTGTGTGGGGGAAGAACGGAAAGCCGTCGGACCCCTTGGCCAGCTGATGATATACCTGATGTGCACGTGCACGCGCGGCATGAGATGCGAGTAAGGGCTCGGGTTGACGCTGCTCCAGGTTGGCCTGGAGTTCGTCAAGCTCGGCCCTTCGAGCCTCCAGCTCATCGCGATTTTTGTTGGAGCTCAGTGCGGCGAGCCTAGAGGTGCTCAGCGCGTTCGCGCTGATACTCCATTTCCTGCGCTTCGGTGCACTGGGGGAGAGTTCCTGGACTTGCGGGCTTTGCGGCCGGGTCGGTCACACCCGCCATGTTGCATTCGTGGGAGTGCGGTCCGTCTGCAACGCGCTCTATGTCGGAGCTGGAGTCGTGGCTGGAGGAGTCCTCTAGTAAGTCGTGGACGGAGGCCGGCACATAGCCGGTCATTGCCATGAGCTGTGAACCTGCGGGGGGCGATGTCACCGCCCGCTTGAGCTCACACGCACTACCGCCAGAGATGCTGCAGCGCTTGATGGGCTCCGGCATCTGGGTCCACGCGGGGGCCTCGAGCCGGAGGTTGCCAAGGATGTTGGCGATGGAGTCCAGGCTCATAGCAGATGCCTGGTCCCAAGAGGTGGCGGGGACAAGCACGAGCTCTCCCACCGAAGTGGCAACAAAGTCGAGGGCACCGAAGCGGATCCAGCACCTTGACGCAGATACGCCGTCGCGGGTGTAGGAAGCCATCAAGGAAGTGAATGGGAATCCGGAGATGATGATGATCACGCGCGAAACCCCCTACCTGGCGCGCCAACTGTCAGTGTTTCGAATACTGGCTTGTGAATTTTAGTCAAGGGGTCGTGCGTTCTCTCTCCTTGAATGGCCTGACTCAGGGAGCCCAAGAAGTATACTGGTTCGGGCCGAATGTCCCTACTCTAGTTTGTGTGGTGGATTTATATTGCTTTGGGTGCAGATGATAGCACGGTGTTACAAGCGAGGGTTAAGGACTGGCCTTGAGTGCCTCGTGCGAGTGGGAGAGCTTGAACGCTTGAAGATGCTAAGGGCTCGAAGCCGTGGGAGCATTCGAGCCGTGTGTGTGTGTGAGAACTGTTCGCCCGTAAAACCCTGTCCCCTTCCCTGAGGGTCCGGCCTCCCTTTATATAGATGGAGGGGCAGGTTACATGGGAATTTGGAAAAGAAAGGATGGGGTGTCCTGCCTCCCTTTATATAGACTGTTGCTTGACTTCAGCAACCTCCTCGCCACCCCGGGAAGGAGCCACCTGCCCTCGCACGGTCATTCTAAGCCATCGTGTCCGTGGGGCAGGTGGCCAATGACCGGTGATGGTCTGGCACCCGACCCTTGGCGGAGATTGTCTTAGCTTGGTCGGTGCTTGTGGGGCGCCCGACCCATGGCAGGGGTCGGACCGCCCCCTGGTTTGGTCGAGGATGAGTGTCCTTCGTGGTCCAGCAAGGCCTTCGGCCAGAGCTAGGCCCGGGCCAGCCCATCCGTCATCCCGGGCCGCCAGGGGTACCCATGGTTTGAGTACGCGTCAAGACAAAAGAGAGTATTCATCATATACATTCTAATAACAACAACAACACGACATCAAACAACCACCATTACCATCTAAGTGTAACATCATCAATCATCAATTAAAACTCGTCTACAACATGATTACATAATGAATTCAACTAGTTATCAATATGAACTGAGGAACCAACTAATCCTTTAACATGTCATGTGTGTGAGAGAGGTCCAGCTAAGTCCCATCTCGGCAAGTCGCTCTCAGGTACCTAAAACATTAAACAAACAAGCGTGAGTTCAAAGACTCAGCAAAGTGCAACAAGTAATAATATCAATATCAATTAAAGCACGTAAATCAGTAACATGCTCCTATCTATTAAACCAAATTAACAAGTACATAAACAACGAAATCACCATCCGTTACCTCATCAACTACATTGCTCACTTATTTCACATACCTCATTAGACAACATTGGATGAGTTCACGACTCGATCCATTCTTAACCTGTAAATTACCCTCAACTCAAGGATCATCAGTTGTCATCCAACATTAATAGTACCAAACAATGCATCCGACAAAACCATGTTACACACAATTTGTCACACATCTTATTAAATACTTTTGGGTGAGCCCACGGCCCTAACCACCTCCACACATTATCACTCATCACAATAGCCATTAATAGTAATGCTATGCATTGCGAATATGCTTGAATGCACATATGCACCTTTTAAAACTTATACCGGTATAGCCGAGGGAACACCCGTCGATGTTCACCCTCTACCTCCATCCCGTGGAGGTGCCTAGTCTTACTGACTCGCTCCCATCCACCACGATGGATGGGACTACGAGGTAGGACTTACTCTGTGGCGCTCCGAATTAGTCATAACTTTCTCACCAACCTCACCGGATTAGTTATGACTTTCTCACCGACCTGGCCCATGCAATTTCTTGGATATCAATGAGAATGACGCACTGCTTCTCATTATATACATTACTCATTCATTTAACCATCCACCAATATCTTTCATCTCATAAGCATTTCATATTTGTCATATAAGCAAGTATGATCAATCAATAACAGTAAGAAAAAGGAACAAGGTATTAAGTTTTAACATTAAATACCACCAAATCATCCTACTGTTTTACATGCACTTGCCTTTACCCACTCTGGATTGAGTGGCGAGAAGCTTCGGCCACACCCGAGATCACAACTCCTGCAATAAACATCGCGAATTCGATTTCATACAAACTATAGACAACTACAACAACAATCAACTCCTTTCACTCACTACATCAACTTTGCCCCAAAACAGCCCACAATCTGAATTTCAGAGAAAACTGCTTGGGTAACCTACTTAGCCAAAGCATAACTATTGTTATACAACTTCAAATTGAGCAAACAAAGATATTTTAAGCATCTACACAGAATTTACTAACTATCTCTAGGCAAATTTAAATTCCAATTCGACCTCTAATTTGTTCTAAAGCATAGAACAAGATTGAATCTTCTACTAGTTGCAATTTGGACAGCAAACGGTAATTATTTCATAACTTTTTAATGGTTGAATCAAAATTCAAGTTATTAGACTATAAATGAGCACAAGAGGATGGGCTACAATTACCCCACAGCCATTTTCTCAAAATCTAAATTTAAAGTCCTCAAATTGAACTCTGAACTTCAGACCAAACTCTGAACATTCAGCAAAAATTGCAGTTCTGGACAGCAACTTCAACAGTCCATAACTTTTGATTCCTAACTCCAAATCAAGGAAACAAATACATTTTCCAAATCTACAGGAAATTTTCTACATTTCTCTAGGCAACCAAAAATCCTAATTCGGCCTGTAGCTGTAACTAATAATCAGTTGAACATTTCGGGTGCAATCCACAACCTAATCTGGACAGTCAACACCAAAAATGGCATAACTTCCAATTGGCTGATTGTATTTTAGTATTCTTGCACTAAAATTAAAGGGGATTCGACGATCTACAACTTTCTCTATATCTTAATATTCAGAAAATGATTTTACCTTGCCCAAATCGAAGCTACAAAACTACTGCAGAAACTGCTCGAAAAATAGCACAGGGTTCCCTCCACTCTAGCCCTAGCTTCCCTCCAAAATCCCCGAATATAGGAACCCTAGAGCCATTGCAACCAGCAAACACCCCCATTAGGGCAGCAAGCATACCTCTAAACCAAGAAATCTTTACCTCACCTTGCTCACATGGAGGAAGAAGAGGGAGGGAGGGCTGCTGCTCGCGAAGGGGAGGGGGGCGCCGGCCATGGAGGAGGAGGGCTGCAGGGGGTGCTGGCCATGGAGGAGGAGGGCTGCAGGGGGTGGCGCCAGGAGTGGAGGTGCTGCCGCTTGTATAAGAAAGGAGAGGGAGGAGGAGGCGCATGGCAGGAAGAAAAATGAGGAGGAAGAGAAATGGGGAGGGAGGCAGCCAGGAAAAGAAAAGGGGAGAAATGATAAGGTTAGGTGGAAAAATTAGGTGGAGAGGGAGAAATTTCAAAAAAAAAACCCTCCCACACAACCTAATTTTAACCCTAACCCTCACAGATAGGTCCACAAACCCCCTAAATTGCCTGCAAGAGGGACCTACGCTCACCCGATTGCAAATTCCAAAACTTGGAGCAAGGATCCGCAGTATTACAGAGGTATTCTAAAACTATTTTCACTAACAGCACATATTCTTAACTAATAGATTTGATTAAGCTTATATGGTGAAATCTGCTGCTGCTTAGGTTTTTGATGAGGTTAAAAGGTTATGTTCGCACTAGAAGTCATCCGGAGGCATCAATTTGTGAGGCATATAAATTTGATGAGAGTCTTACATTTTGCTCACAATTTTTACAAGGGTGTGAGACCAGATTTACTAGGCAAGTAAGAAATGGTGAGGACTTGGATAGTGCAATGTGCAATATCAATCCTTTCTTTCGAAGCCTTAGGCGAGGTTTGAGTGGCAAGTGCACTACATCGTTAGACTATAAGACTTGGCTTCAGGCACATAGATATGTGTTGTCTAACTATGACAACATAGAATCATACTTGAAGTAAGCTGCTCAAACTATTTTTAATAGGTTGCATTCCTCTTCTTAGCTTATATTTCTTAGTTTTTTAACTTTACAAAACATTTGCAGCAAACATATTGAGTACCTTCGCTCAATTGGCCATCACAATCAGCGAGAAATCAATCGTATTCATCATGAAATGTTTCATGAGTGGTTTAGAAGGCATGTAAGTCACAACATGACCGACCATTTGTGCTTCATATTGATGTTGTTAGGTCTGAATGCACATTAAATTAACCATAATATTCTGAATTACAGGTGGAAGGGTTAGTTGAAAATGGTGTAGAAGTACCGGAAGAGATACAAATTTTGGCCAATGAGCCTTTCATGATTGCTACAATGTATAGTAGCTATACTATAAATGGGTTCAATTTTCATACATACTCTAGTGATGAGGGTAGGCCAGTTCAAAGTAGTGGAGTAGCCCTAGTTGCCCAAACCTCTTGCTTTGAAATTGGAAACAGCAAGAACCCAAAAGTACAAAACAAGACAAACTATGGTAGGATCAAAGAAATCATTGAGCTGAACTATCGCAATAAGGGAAATATAGTGCTCTTTAAATGTGATTGGGTTGACAATCGCATTCAAGATAGATGGGTGAAAACCGATCAATTTGGGATCACAACCGTTAATTTCAATCATTTATTCAATACAGGAGAAAGATTATTAGATGAACCTTTTATTTTGTCATCACAAGCCACATAAGTTTACTATGTTGAAGATCCTGATGATAGCGATTGGTGTGCTGTTGTCCAATCAAAACCACGAGAAGTTTATGATATGGCTGCAAGAGATAGTGAAAATATAGAGCATCAAAACGAGTTTCGCAACTCGATTCCTGATTTGCATACAAATGTTGATGTGAATATTTTCCTTCAAGATGTTGTCCATATAAGGATAGATATCGATGGAACCATTGTTGCTAAAAAAAGAGGAAGTAAGTACCCATTGTATGTTGCAATAATATTATGATTTATATCCGGTGGTAGTCCTAAATTTTCTTGCTTTAGACTTGCATGTGCAGCCTAATGAATTATGATTTGCTAATCCATTTTTAAATATTTTCAGGAGGAAAGATGGTGACAGCAGAAGAAGAAAGAGAGGCCATACAAATTTGTGACTATGAAAGGAGGAATGCAAACGTCTTGGTCACAGAGTAGAAGATACAATATTTGCGACTTCGGGAGCTTGGACAAGAAGTTACCTCACAACAACAACCAAAGAAAAAGAGAAAGAGAGTGGAAAGTAATGCTACAATGCAAGAAAAAAATGGAATGGGAAGTGAAGCTACAATGCGGCACAACTTACGATCAAGCTCAAGATTAAGTGTTGCACGTGCTAATGTACAACCAGGGAATGGGACTGCTGCACACGCTGATCCACAACCAACGAGTGGGAGTTCTGCACATGTTGATCTACAACATGGGAATGGGAGTGATGCACATGCTAATCCACAACCAAGGAGTGGGAGAGCTACAAGTGATGAAGGTATGTTTGTGAGTTTATTGTAGCAGTTGGAATGAACTGTTGTATTTTTGTTGCTAACTAACTCCTGATTTGCTTGTATTTTTATTGATGATTTTGTAAGATACGTTCTATTTTGCAGAGCTGCGTGTACAAGAAAAGAAAAATTTTAGAGGACCAACTAAAAAGGCTGATATATTTGCAAGACAAAATAAGCCAAAACTCAAAGTAGAGATCAATGAATATGGTCAGCCCTGTGGCCCTTCAAGCACTGAATTTGCTAACTTTATTGGAGCACTTGTGAGAACAAAGGGTTTTTCGATTGCACATGATGATTGGAGGAAGGTTTGTCCACGAAAAAATATAAGCTATGGACAGATGCTCAGGTAGTGAAATAAGTTGCAAACATAGCTATTTAGGTTTGTGATCGACTGGTAACTTATTGCATGTGTTGCGCAGCTCTATTGGGATATAGACACAAGTGCTTTCAACTGGTTTATGAGGACAACAGCTACAAAATGGAAGTAGTTCAAATCAGATTTAAAGAAGATGTATGATGATGATATGGAAGACGAAGAACTGATTGCATTATGTGGTGAAAGAGTGCATGAGGACGATTGGAAGTGGCTAATCAATCATTGGAGGTCTCCAGAAGCAACTGTAAGCAACAATCTGCCCTATCTCCTTAAACTATATATCTGAATTAATAAACACTCGAAATACTTGATAATAGGCTCTTTCAATGAGAGGGAAAGCAAATCGGTCAAAGCTGACACAAAACCACACAACTGGAAGTAAGAGTCATGCACGTCTTAGTAATGAAATGGTATGCATCCTTCTTGTCCTCTTTAATCCTCTCTAGATTTTGTGTAGTTGCATAAAACTATTGAATGAAATGCAGTGTGAAGAGCTAGGGCGCCCCCCACGCAGAGATGAATTGTTTATCAAAACACACACACACACAATAATGGAGTACCTCACAAAGGAGCTAAAACAACAATTGTATGTTATAAAATGCCACAATTTCACACATGCTATATATTATGCTAATATTTAATTTCTGTAGAACGCATTTAAAGATGCTGTTAGAGATCATCCTGAACTCATAGAGAAGAGTATAGGGGATGGTGATGCTTTTTTCCATGTTTGTGGGCCAGAGAAGAATGGATATATTCGTGTTGTAGGTTTGGGACCAACACCTGCTGACTTGGACAAGCCTGGGGCCAAAAAATGCACGTCAACAAGGGTTCAAATGGAAATTGAAGCACGTCAACAATCTGATAAGAAAATGGAAGCTCTTGAAAATCGGTTGGACACTCTTCAACAAAAACTTGATATATTGATTCAGCTACATCAAAGTGCTCATAGCACTCCAAATGGATCTAATAATTCAGCTCAAGTGGTAAATAGCTCATCCTTTTTTGTTTTGACTTTTTTTCAATGAAGTAATTGTTCAATTGTTGTCCTTGTTTAGAACTTGCATAGTGGAGCTAGTCTTGCTGAAGAACCAGAAAACCATGATGATGATAATGGGTCACATGCTGGGGATGAAATGGAGAACACGCACCTAAGTGATGTTGTGATGACTAGGCATAGTGTGGTCTTTCCAGAGGAAGAACAGGAAGAGGTAATTGTTGAACCCATAATAGTTTACCTTATGTGTTGAACCCTCAATACTTTGCCCTATGTGCTGAATGTAATTACTAACTTGTGCTGAACTTTAATACACAATGCTCTAGGGTGGAAGGGATGTGATATTTTATAATGTTGTAAGACGCTATAATCTCCCTGTGGCTAAGGGAACAATTCAAACAACAAATCCATCATCTATCGTGGGGGGAACTGCTCTTGGCATTCAATATTGTGAGGTGGTTGTCAATCATGTTTTTGTGAGGGATGCCATTCTACCTCGTCAACATGGAGCCTTAAAGTCCATTGGAGATGCTCGTGGGAGATGCATCGCGTGGCCACATGATAGAGTAAGACCTTAGCATACATCCATATTTCTAATGAATTTTTGGCATATCACCTCAACATCATACCAACTTCTTGTAGATCAAAGATGATAAGAAGTCTTCGAGGCAGTCAAAAGTACCTGGGGCTGGTATTATTATTTTGTTGGCAGTCCAAATTGTATTTTCATGCTTGTTTTAGATTATTTCATATTTTCTAAAAGGCAAAATTCTACTCTTTGTTAGGTACTTAGTTACAAAAAGAAGTTCCAAGGGTTTTGAAGTGAACTCTTTTGCACTGTAGTGCCTATGTGACCACAGGTATGGCACTAGTGTAAATGTAGTTGTTGATGATCGGGATCGCCAACCGCAGAAATGAAAAGGGGGGTAGTGATACTAGGGACCCGGGCAGAGCTTTGCTCAACGGAGGAACGGATTCAACGTGCTGGAGGCCGGACCAAGGCGACAACGAGTGTGACACGAGGATTTATACTGGTTCGAGCCCCTATGAAGGTAATGGCTCTCCAGCTTGCCTTGGCGGCAAAGTGATCTTTCTTTGTTCTCGAGCTGGGGTGTGTTACTACTCAAGCTCAACAATGACGATGTCTAATGCTCGAGCTCAGTGCCGTCTCCCAAAGTTGCGCTTATCTTATTCTTATATCCTCCCCGCCAGCAAGCGGACGGAGAGATTCCCGGGGTAGTGGTCTTCATGCGTGTTGATGGCTGGTAGTAACCGTCCCGGACAGACCTCACACGCCTGCCTCAGCCCCACGATCCCACGTCTTGGTAACCGCCGAGTAAAAGCACGTCCCAAAATTCCAGGGGACGCCGCCCGAACAAGAGCCAGTCCGAGCCCAAGGTCATGCGGGGCCCGACCTCGAGGCCGCACAAGCTCTAAGTGCGCGGCTCACAACGGCCCAGGTCTCCTAGCCCTCGTTAGCCAGCCCCCGAGGCTCAAGGTCGAAGAAGACACCTGGAACGACCTCGAACCTCACTTCGCGGATGCACGGAAAAAGCTTCCCTAGGTCTTGAACCCTTGGCCAAGGTCGGGCGGAGAGCATGAAGGGGATCCTTCGGCTTCAACACCTGGAGACCTTCGAACTTCAAGGTGCTGGTATGGATGCGAACAGCCAGCGGACACTTGTGACGCCTCGAGCCCGTGGCCCAGGCCTTAATTGCGCCTGTCGAATCATGGCTGGCGCGCCTTTTGAGACGCCGTGGACTGGATTTGCGACGACGCGGCTTATAAATCCAAGTCCACAGTGACTATTGAAAAAACTCCTGATCTTGCCCTCTTCATCTTCTAGCCTTCTTCCTGAGCAAGCCTCTCTCTCCCTTTCCCTCGACCTATCCCGCGACGATCGCCATGGCCATGTTTGGGAGGAGCACAGTGTCGCCAGCGAGGATGAGGGAGCTTGAGACCTTGGGGTTGTTGGACCCGGCAACATGGCGGTTGCCGGGCGGCGAGACCGAGCCGCACCCCAGGGACGACGAGATCGTCTTCACCGAGCATTATTCGCTCTTCGGCCTGCGGACCCCGGAGAGCGAGTTCGTGGCGGACATCCTCTCTAGCTGCGAGATCGAGCTCATCAACCTGGTGCCGAATTCTGTTCTCCTTCTCGCCATCTTCTCCCACCTGTGTGAGGGGTTCCTAGGAATCCTTCCCACCCCCTCGCGCTTCTTCCGGTACTTCGGCCTCTTCCGCTCCGGGAAGGATCCCATGGTCGGGTGCCTCTATTTCTGGCTGCGGACGGGGATCTCGTGGGCCTTCCCTAAGATCCATTCTCGGGACTCCCTTGGCCCGTGGACCGAGCGGTGGTTCTACCTGAAGAAAGGGGAACATGGCGCGCTGACGTACGAGGGGGGCCCCGACCCCGTCACTGGGAAGAAGGAGACCCCGGAGGTGGATGACCTCGAGGCCGACAAGGAGGCCATCGCCGTCATACACATCTGCGCTACGCGCGGCCTCACCGGGCAAGCGATCGCCAACGACTTCCTGTGGAACCGGGTGTCTCCTCTACGGAGGAGGATGCACCCATTCTTCGAGATAACGGGGCGTGACGACCCGACCCGAGAGGGCACATCTGGTAAGCCTTTTCCATCTTGAAGCCTTCCTCGAGCTCGACCTTGGGTCTTCCTTGATGGTCGTTTTCCTTGCAGCGCCGAAGGAGTCCTGGGTCGCCGCCAGGATGAACGAGATGTTCGAGAAAGGGGCGCACGACTACGCCATCGATGCCCCTATCCCAAAAAATGTACTCCGCCGGAAGGCTGAGGTAAGCCATCCCAACCAAGCCTCTTGACTCGAGTGTCTAAGGAGCCCTCCTTTAGCCTTGCGCGCCTGCAGGACCATCAGGAGCTGTTCAAGACGGCCAGGAGGATGCTCCCGCTGCCTGGCGGGGGCAAGAGCAAGAAGGGGAAGAAGAGGCCTCCCCCGGTCGCAGCAGGAAGCTAGGAGGTGAAGAAACCCCACATCGAGTGGGGTGACCGCGCGACGGTAAGGTTTTCCACGGTTGAGCCCCCGCCTCATGCTCGCGTCTTCTTGTCACTTGACACGCTCTCCCTCTTGCAGCAGCAGAGCGCGGCGGCCACCGCCAAGACCTCGGGGCCTCAGTCGGCCCAGGGGGCCCAAGGTCAGGGACCCAGGAACACCGCCGCGGGTGATGTGGAGCCAGTGCGGGTTCTAAGGTCCCAGGTCGGAGGAACGCGAAAGCGTAGTGCCCCTCTGACTTTGGGGCAGCACGACTCTCGCCAGCCCTCAGCGAGGCGAAGGCGGACGACCCAGGTAAGCCCTTGGTTTCTCGTTTTGCTCTGCCCCCTTCACGCCCTTTTTGCTTAGAGTCTGTTCTTGATCGCAGACCTTGAGCGCCCGAGCTCAAAACCTGCCCGTATTGATGATGGCTGTTGTCCAGGGCGAGCTCGAGTTCGAGGAGGAGGAGGAGGATGCCTTCGTGCTGGCCCCGCGCCGTCCCTCGGGCCGAGCGCGTAATCCTTCTGGACCCCCGAGCTAGGCCCCGGCCGGCGATTTCGACGAAGGGGTCGATGATCCGGACGAGGAGCTGAACCAGCCCACGACCAGTGAGGACTTTGACACCGGTGAGGCGGACGCCGGCGCTGTCGCTGACCTGCCCAGGGTCAATGCGGAAGAAGGTGCCCGGGGCGCCTTGGCCGCACCCGCGGAGGTGTCCCAGGCCTGCCCGACCGCGGCTATCTTGGGCGCAGAGGTCGACACGGAGGGAGCCGCCCTGGGCGCCCCGACTGCAGCCACGAAAGCACCTCAGGCCTGCCCGCCCACGGTTGCATCGGGCGCTGAAGTCATGGCACCCCGGGCCACTGATGTTGAGCGTGCCGCGGGAGATCACGCGGTGGATCCGGCCAACGCTCCCTTAGCGCCGGGGGTGGACGGAGCCCTGACCACGGAGGTCAGGACCAGTGTTGCTGCCGAGCCCACCCCTAGTGGTGAGCTGAGCCCCCAGGGGCGGCGGGAGAACACCAAGCCGCCACTAGCGTGGCGCCCGAAGGAACTAACCCCAATGTCCCGATGGTGGTCGAGGTCGACACTGGCCCGCAAACATCGGGTGGCGAACGCGAAGGGTTCACCTGTGCGCATGTTGAGAACCGTCTCCGTGAGGTAAGGACCCCTTAGTGCATCCTGCAGTACGTTAGCCCGAGCTCTTTTTGCTGCTTCTCTTATTTGGACCACCTTTTCTGCCACGAAGGCAATCCACTGCATCTCCCACGGACGGCAAGGCCTTCAGGAGCACGCCGACGTGCTGAGGGGCATCCTAAACATGGTGGAGGCGCGGGAGGTCGAGCGCTCCAAGTTCATCGAGACCCTGGAAGTAGAGCAAGAAGAGGCCGAGCAAAGGGCCAAAGGGCTTGATGGCCTGCGCCAGGCGATGAAGGCGCAGGAGGCTGCCCACGGGGCCGAGCTCGAGCAGGCCAGAGCCACCGAGCGCGACCACGCCAACATGGCCATCGAGCAAGAGCGCGCGTGGTCAGCCAAGGCACTCGAAACCGAGCGGGCCAAGGTCGAGGAGCTGGAGAAGGCCACCGCGGAGCAGGCGTCTTCCTCGGCAAGGGTGTCCCCTGAGCTTGAGGCGAAGGTCCTAGAGCTCAAGGAGAAGCTTGGGCGAGCCAGCAAAGCGGTGAAAAGCGCTCTGGCCCAACTCCAGGACGAGCGGCGCCGTGCTGCGGATGCCTCCAAGGAAGCCCTCTAGTATCAAAGCGAGCTGTCGACCCTAAGGGCCAAGGTCGCCGAGCTCGAGCAGGAGAAGCTTGCCCGCGAGGTGGCCGATCTGTAGATAGACCTAGGCTGGGTAACCTATAAAAAACAACACTAAGACAAAATGATTTCATAGGGCGATATTTCTTTTGGGGACATCAACTCATATTGTGTCAAGTTTTCTTGGTCGAGGATATGTGGTGCACGCCTCTTTTGCCCTTAGATATGCGCTTTAGGTTGCTCGTCGGTGGTATGTCCTCATCCAGCCCACGTTGGGTCCAAGGTCGAGCAACGCCGACCTTGGGCGCAAGATGTAGACGCTAGTAAATGACTACGACCTGCAAAGTCGAGAAAAGGTCCGTAGGGCGAGTGAACGTGACAAAAAACGGGCTCGACATCGTTGGTCGTGCCCCGGCTAATATTCGAATCCCAATCACGACCTTGCGCCCCGCTCAACGATCCAAACTGTGGAGCTTTTTGCTCGAGCCCGGACACAGGAGGAGCTGGATTGCGAAGAGATTCGGCTTACGTTCAGCTCGACTTCTGGGGGTTAGCATCAAGCTCGCGACACCCAGACCGAGAGAGAGCGCACATTGTACGTAGGTCATATTCGAAGAAGTCTCGAACAAAAAGCGACAGAACGCATACCAAAAAGGGAAAAAGGTGTAAAGGGTGAGAATTGAAGAACAGTTATATTGAAACTTAAGGTGTAGGGATCACACAAAAAATTTCCGAAGCTGATCTATGTTCCACGAGCTAGAGAGCACTCTGCCGTCGGGCACGCTAGCCGGTAAGCCTTCATGCGATCTGTTGAAACGACTCTGTAGGGGCCCTCCCACCGCGGGGATAACTTGTTGGTGTTGGACGAGCCCTAAATTCGTCTTAGGGCTAGGTCCCCAACAATGAGCTCCCTAGGTCGTACCGATCAAGACGCATGTCTGCGAAGAGCTTGCAGATAGTGCGTTGATCGTAGCAGTGCACGGCATCTTACTTCTTCTGCGAGGGTAAGGTCAAGAGACTGCTCGTGCTCGAAGTCAACTTGGTCGATCAAAGTCGACCTGGCAGAGCCAACAGAACCTCGGGAGGCGGGGCGGCCAAGATGCGAACACGAGCTGGAAGGGTGTGGACCCTGTTGCTCAGCTGGCCGTGGTACGAATAGACCATAAGACGGTGGGAAGTTCGTCCACCTAGGTCTTGCCATAACGTTCGAGCTCATCTGAAACTCGTTTCTTGACGCCCTGGACGATTTGTCCGTTAGCGCGTTCTGTTGCTCCATTGCTCTGGGGGTGAGCCATTGAAGCGAAGCACACTTTGATGCCGAGGTCCTCGCAAAACTCCTGGAACAACTCACTGGTAAACTGCGTACCATTGCTAGTGATAATTTTGCATGAAACCCCGTACCTGGTGACCACGAACAAGCAAAAAATAGGACAGCCGCCCGAGCAGTTATGGTCGAGACCGGTTCGGCATCTATCCACTTAGTAAAAGTGTCAACAGCAACGAACAAAAACTTCTTACCCCCGACCGCTTGAGGAAAAGGGCCGAGGATGTCCAGCCCCCACGTCGAGAAAGGCCAAGCGAGCGGGATGGTCTGAAGCTCGTAGGCGGGCTGATGCGACTTTCGGGCGTGGAACTGGCATGCTCGACAGGCGTGAACGATGTCGCGGGCATCCTGAAGCGCCGTTGGCCAATAATACCCCATGCGGAAGGCCTTGCCGACCATCGTCTTGTACAAAGAGTGCGCTCCACAGAGGACTGAGTGGATGTCATTTAACAGGTACTTACCCTCCTCCGTGGTGACGCACCTTGTTAGCACTCCAGACACATTCCGCCTGTAGAGCCTCCCCTCGACGAGCGTATACAAACCCGCCCGGCGCTTGATCCTGCTCCTCTCGGCAGGGTCGGGCAGTAGGTCGCCCTTTGCAAGGAAATTGTGAATAGGCTCAGCCCAGAAGGGAATACCTTCAACCACGGCGAGCAAGACCTCTTGATCGGAAATCGAGGGGGCTGCCAGCGTCTCCAGGATGACATCGGAGGGGATCTCGTTGTCGGAGGAACCGAGCTTGGAGAGGAAGTCAGCACTGGAGTTGTCCTGCCTGGGTATGTGCTTGAGCTCCAGGTTCTGAAACCACCTCTCCATTTTGTGCACCTCGGCAAGGTACTTTGCCATCGAATCTCCCGAGCACTGGTACTCCTTGTTGTACTGATTGATGACGAGCTGGGAGTCGCCCTTTACGACCAACCGTCTCACGCCCAGAGCTTTGCAAGCTCGCAGGCCCGCCAAGAGAGCTTCGTACTCTGCCACATTATTGGTCGCCGGGAACCCAAAACGAACCACGTACCTCAATGGATCGCCACGCGGGGTAAGAATAAGGATTCCAGCCCCCGAGCGCTTGAAGGACCTCGAGCCATCAAAGAACATGATCCAGGGCTTCTCTTCCTCAACCTCGAGCTCGGGAGAGGGTTGCGTCGTCTGCTTGACCACGAAGTCGGCGAGCACTTGCGATTTGATGGCCGTGCGAGCTACGACCTGGACATCAAATGCTGCCAGCTCCATAGCCCACTTGGTGACTCGCCCGCCGCCTTCCGGCTTCCTTAAGATGTCCCCGAGTGGAAAGTTGCTCGGGACGACCACAGAGTGCGCCTGGAAGTAATGACGAAGCTTGCACGAAGCCATTAGGAGAGCATCTGACAGATTTTGTACACGAGAGTAAGCGCTCCTTGAGCCATGCAGACTTCACGACATAATAGATCGCATCTTCTTTGTGATCCTTTCCACCACCAAGGCAAAGACTGACGGCTTGGGTGGTGGCCGCATAAGGTAAGCGTGACCTCTCTCCAGTCTGCTGGAGTCGTGAGTAGGGGTGGGGTTGACAGTATACCTTCAACTCGTCGAAAGACATTGCGCCTCTAGAGTCCACTCGAAGCTCCCTTGTTTGCGCAGAGCCCTGAAGAATGGGAGCCCACACTCGCCGAGCCTCGAGATGAATCTGCTGAGGGCATGTCGGGACCCGAATATGCAAATCCGGACCCTTTGTGTATACTGCACTAGTCCAGGATCACGCTAGTGCACACAGGCTCAACATTAGTGAATATCACAATCAGACATAGCGGAAAAAAGATAAAAGACATAACATATTAAATATTACTAGTTGAATGACCTCGTGGTCAACTTACTTAACAATGCCTCATAAGGCTGAACAACAAATTGAACTGCAGAGGAAATGAAGACGTAGATAACCCCTCAGTATACCACAGGCAACTGACAAGGCTTGCACCCTAAACATTCGTCTCTTCATGGTACACCTTCTTCAGCACTGATGATGTTGTAGGCAAGGGTGAGTACATAAAGCACTCAACAAGTTGTGCACAGAATGCAATTCTATCATAACTATATGCAAGGCTTATTCCAAAGGAAGGCTAAGTGTTTCATTTGCAGTAAAGCAGCATTTATGAACAAGTACAGTATATAGATTGAAAAGACAGTAAAAACAAATAACGGTAAAAGATAGATTCAGTATTTCTCAAGTAAACCAAGTTTCTCATCCTAAGTCAAGATTCAACCTTCCATGGCAACCTGCCATCCAACCCAAGTTTTATTTTGCAAAAGTCCAAACCCTTGACTGTAATCCCCGAGCATTGCTCAATACCGTGAGCACGGCTACTCGAATAGTTTGTACACTCTGCAAAGGTTATGCACTTTACCCACACAACATGATAATCTCTTTGTTGCCAAGCTATTAGCACACTTCCTTTGGTATGCGGCGAGAGAATCATGACAAAGCCTTTACAATGCTCGCCTTAACTCAAGATTACCACCCGCTAAGGTTTCAACTTTGGTGGGATGGTTACCACATCGAGGCCCCCTCTTGCGCCATCTGGGTTCATTAAATAGGATGAACCACACCACCACGATAGTACTCAAGCTAAGACATTGCAAATTAGTCAGCTAGGCTGCCCCATAACAAACATGTGGTTGCATGATTGACTCAGGTCAAAGGCTCGCAAGGTGTCCTTAAGGTTGATCAAAGAAAGACATACACATACCCTCTGCCCATCGGGCCCACCCTGGCATACTGCCCTTGCCACTTGCTCCGATCTAAAATCATAACCACCCCAGTTGATTACCAAGCACCACGTGCCATCAACAATTCAATATCGTTGCGTGACATCCATTGCCACCACAACTCAATCTCATCGTGTGACCACACATGACACACAAATTCAGAACATTGTTCCATATTCCATTAGTCAAGATTATTTTAACAAAGATTCAAGTACATGTGATGACGTGGCATGGCTAAGCAATTCTAATTCGATCTAACCATCTATGTTGATTTCATTATTAAAATAGCAACTAATCTAGCTATGGGTGCAACATGATCAAAGCACAACTTTTCTTGGTTAAACTCCTAATCTTGATCTGAATATTGCTCTTGAGTTGCCAATTCCTCCTCCGAAGCCTCGCACAATTCAACGTCTACGCATATCGAGAAGAAATAGCAAATAAATACCAAAACCAAAGAACAAATGAACTCAAAAATTCAAACAAAAACCACCATTAGATAGATCTCAATTTTACAAATTTTTAGGAATTTGAATCACCTCAATCGGAGTTCGTATGAGGGAGAACGAGCCCTCGAAAAATTCAAATTCCTGAAAATCCCTAAAATTGGAAAATCCGAATTAACCGAATTATTTTTATAAAGAAAAATCCGAATTATGACGTCAGCATGTCGCCGGGTCATGTACGGTCGACGCGTGGCAAAATCTACACCGTCTAAAACAAATCTAACGACTGCTATTTAATCTGCGACGTGGCCGAATGATAACCATCCGATCTAAATCCGACGGCCAATACTTACCCGAGGCTTTTACTGTATACTTAATCAACGTGGCTCGATCCATGACCACACGATCCGAATCGAACGGCGAAGAACTTACCCGAGCGATACGCTGTATACCGAGGCGACGTGGCTCACTTCTGGCGCTCCGATGAAGATCCGGCGGTCGAGGTTCTTCATGAATGACGATGGAGACGCGGCGGCACAGGCTTGTCGGACTTGGAGAAGATGACAATCCCGATGGTGCTCTGGTGCTCTCCGACGACCAACGACCGGCGGAGCAGATGCAGCACAGCTCGGTGAACTCAAATCCGGTCTTGAATCGGTGAAAGAGAATCTCGGCGACGGCGAAACTTGGCGGGAACTCCTCGGCAACTTCGGCGAGATCTAGCGCAGGCTCTAGTGTCCCTCCGGCGACGACGCAACAGGGAAAAGGCGCGGCGATTTGTGGGGAATCTCGGAAGAGTACCCCGGTCCTTAAATACTCATGGCGGCACAAGATTTTGGAAGGACTTTCCTCGGACACGGCGGCGGCGGCGTGTTCGAATCGAGCTCGGAGTCCGGGTTGAAGACGACGACTCACAACTGCACGATCCCGATCGGACGGTCCGGATATATTAAAGGTTCCTTAACCGGTATTATTTGATGAAGGCCATAGGATGAAGATCTAACGGCTGTGATCGTTTAGGGTTTTAGTAATTGACGTGGCTTGATAATGGCCCTTGAATCCCGATCTAACGGTGCGCATTAATCCTTCGAAATCAGCGGTGGTGGGTTGAATCTCACGCGACTGAGAGTGGGCTTGACCCGTTCTATTGTTAGCGAGGATTTTCCAGGGTTTTTCCATTTAAAATATTCTGAGAAAATAGTTTGATTTATTTATGGTAGTAAAAATACTCTAAAAATTCCAAGAAAAATCTCAAAAATACTTTGAGACATTCTAGATTAAAATAAAATATTTTTGGCCAAACTATATTTTAGACTTTTCTTTTTATAATTAATTCTCAACAAAAGGCAATATATTTTAATTCAAAATAATTCAAATAAATCTCAGAAAATCCAAATAAATCCAGAAAATTCACAAGAATCATAAATTGCAATAAAATAATATTAAATAAGTAAAAATCCAAAATTTGGGATGTTACAGGGTGGCCATGCGGCCGGTGAGGCTCTGCACTTGCTTGACCGAGGTCGGGGGCACCATCTTCTCGATCGCCTCGATCTTTTCCGGGTTCGGGCCAACCCCCGAGCCCCCAATCATGTAACCGAGTACCTTCCCCGACGTAGCACCGAACACGCATTTCTTGGGGTTGAGCTTGATCTTGTGTCTGTTCAGATTGGTGAAGGTTTCCTCAAGGTCCCGAACGTGGTCGCCCTCGGTGGGGCTCTTGACGATGATGTCATCCACGTAGACCTCAAGGTTTCGGCCGATCTGGGGGTCGAACATCTTGGTTATCAGACGCTGAAACGTGGCTCCAGCATTGCGCAGACCAAACGACATGGTCGTGTAGCAGTAGGTGCCGAACGACGTCTTGCTCTCATCGTCGACCGCCAGCTTGATCTGATGGTACCCCGAATAAGCATCCAAGAAGCTTAACATCTTGGCGTTCGCAGTGGAGTCGACGATCTGGTCGATGCGCGGGAGCGAGAAGTTGTCCTTCGGGCAGACCGAGTTCAACCCCGTGTGGTCCACGCACATCCTCCACTTTCCGCCCTTCTTCTGGACGATGACCGGGTTGGCCAGCCATTTGGAGTAGTCGATATCGCGAATGAAGCAAGCCTTCAACAGCTTGTCAAGGTTCTCCCTGATGATCACGACTTTCTCTGGGGAGAAACGACGCAGCTTCTGCCGCACGAGTCGGCAATCAGGCCTGACCTGCAGCTTGTGCTCGATCACCTCCCTCGGGACGCCGGGCATGTCCGCCGGCTCCCAGGCGAATATGCCCTTATTGGCGCAGAGGAAGGTGACGAGCTCGAGTTCCTATTTGGAACTCAGCTCGGCCGAGACATGGATACATCTGGTCGGGTCACCATCCTCGAGTGGCACAGCCTTCGTCGCCCCGCTGGGCTAGATCGTCGCCCTCTGATGAGCGCTCTTTACCGTCGCCTCCGAGCCTCGCTGGGGCAGAATGCCGGCAAGGGCCAAGGCCTTGGTCTCGCATCCATGTGCCGCCTGCAGATCGCCCCGCACGGTTATGACGCCGTTGGGACCGGGCAGCTTCATACACCGATGGCCATAGTGGTTGGCCGCCATGAACTTGATCAAGGCAGGCCGCCCGAGAATGGCGTTGTACGGGAGGTCTCCTTCGACCACCTCAAAGGCGATCAGCTCGGTGCAAAAGTTGTCCGAGTCGCCGAAGGTGACGAGCAAGACCTCCTGCCCCAAAGGGATGGTCGAGCTTCCATGGACAATTCCGAAGAAGGGGACCGCTATGTTCTTGACCTTCGACCGGGGAATCTGCATTCGGTCGAGCACTCCCGCCTGAAGCAAGTTAAGAGAGCTGCCGCCATCGAACATGACGCGCCCGACCATGGTATTGCTGATGGTCGGGGTCACGACCAAGGCGGTCTTCAAGTCGCGGGCCATACCTTGGAGAGCATCCTCCTGAGAGAATGTGATGGTGGCTCCGGCCCACTTGCAGCGCTACTCGATGGGCTTCCCGCGGCGACCTGGTAGATGGTTCGCGAGGCGGCCTTGAGCTCATGTCGGGACTGGTAAGCTGACGAGCCGCCAAAGATGATGTCGATCCGCGCTCTCCCTGCTGAAACTCTAGGTCGAGGTCGCCTTGGTCTGTCCCAGCGTTCACCCTATCCAGTTGGTCGCCCACTTTCGGGAGCTTAGGCATCGTAAAAGGCATCCAAATTGCTCTGCCAAGCCCTGCAGGTTCGCAGATCGTGGCCGACCGCCCTGTCAAACAAGCAAAATTTTGCTTCATTAATCCCTGGGCGCCCTTCGGCCCCCTGAGGCCGAGCGTCGGTCCGCCGAGGCCCAGGTCGCTGGCCCCCCTGCTGGGGCTGGTTCGGCGCCTGACGAGGTTGAGGTCGACCCTGGCGAGGTCGGGTCCCCTCCCGAGCCTGTTCTCGGACCTCCAAGACTTCGTGCTCTCCGTTTGCCGAAACGATAACTCGCGGCAGGCCACCGCTGTTCTTGCGGTCGCGCTTCCGCTTCTTGGTGGTGGTGCCGTGGTCGGCGCCCTTGGAGTTGGACGGGCCAGCCTCTGTGGGGTTTAGTCCAAGCTTACCCTGGTCGTAATCGTGCTTCCAGCGGACAGCGTCATCCGCATATCGCTCAGCCATGCAGAACAATTTGTTGACGCTGAGCCTCGACGTGATCTCCAGGTCTTCGGTAAGGCACCGGTCGCAGACGCCGAACTTGAAGGCTTTGATGACGGCCTCGTCGGAGATGCTCGGGATCAAATTCTTCGTGCAGATAAACCGCCGCACGAAATCACGAAGCGGCTCGCTCTTGCCCTGGATGACGCGATCCAGGTCTTTCTCCCTCCCTGGCCGCTCGTAGCAACTCTAGAAGTTGGAGCGGAGGGCGCTCTGGATTTGACGCCACGATCTGAAGGAACTAGGCTTTTGGTTGAAGAGCCAGGTTCGTGCGGCGCCATCCAGTACGGTCGGGAGGTAACTGGCCATCATGAGTTCATCGCCCCCGGCGGCCAGGATGGCGGTCGAGTAAATAGATAGGAACTCGTCGGGATTCTTGGTCCCGTCGAAGCGCTCTATCAACACCGGCTTGAACCGAGCCGGCCAGCGCACCCAACGAAGGCCATCGGAATACGCCGAGCAGCCGTAGGCCGGGACGGGTGCACGTCGAGAGTGGTCGTCGCCGACAAGGCCTTTGCTGCAATTGGACTCGGAGTCAAGGCTGCCTCGGCGGCCCGACCTGTGGCGAGAACAACCATGACGCCGAGCACGGGAGTCACCCAGGAGATAATGCAGGTGGTCCTGGACCCTGCGGCGTCTGGGCGAAACATCCGGGGAGAGACCCCCAGACTTACTGCAGGTCGACGCAGAACTCGTGTAGCCCGGTTCACGCCTGGCCCTGCCCAGGTTGGTGCCCGCGGGACGGCGATGTGGCGGAGTCAAAGTCACATCCTGAGATCGCTGGCGAGAAGGCATCTCCTGCCCGGGAGGCGACCGACGAGCATGCTGGCGACGACGCGACGAGTTGTCATCACTCCTCAAGGAGTAGGTCCCAGAGTTGTGACTTCGGGGTTGCAGAGGTACGACCTCGGTCGCAGCCCAGTCGAGCTCTTCGGCCAGGGCTCGGCCAAAGAGTTCCGATCTCACCCTATCGGGATCAACCATGATCCGGGCGATAGCGCGGAGGCACTCTCCCGAAGGAGGAAGTCTAGGATGCCCATACGAGGCGCTAGCATTCTCCTGGTCCTCTCGCCGGATGGCAGTTATGGCTTGGTTGATGGCGATGTGCACCATCCGACGAGCATCCTCAGGGGGCTGCGGATCACGACCATCCGCCGCTGCGCCCACGCCGTGGCTGTCCGCCATCAAGACGTGCTGCCTGTGCGGCGGCGGCGAGGGCGAAAATAGGGACACGGAGTCGGAGTCCGTGCCCTAACCCACGCTCGAGGAATGTCCGTCGATGAGGTGCGCCATGCTCCCACGAACTTGGTGTCTCTCCTACGAGAGAGCGAAGCTATCGGGCCCCACGGTGGGTGCCAGCTGTCGACGATCGGGATCGCCAACCGCAGAACAAAAAGGGGGGTAGTCATACTAGGGACCCGGGCATAGCTTTGCTCAACGGAGGAACGGATTCGACGTGCTGGAGGCCGGAGCAAGGCGACAACGAGCGTGACATGAGGATTTATACTGGTTCGAGCCCCTATGAAGGTAATGGCTCTACTCCGGTTGCCTTCTTGGCGGATGATCTTTCTTTGTTCTCGAGCAGGGGTGTGTTCTGACTCAAGCTCAACAATGACGATGTCTAATGCTCGAGCTCAGGTGCCGTCTCTCCCAGGTTGCGCTATCTTATTCTTATATCCTCCCTGCCCGCAACGGACGGGATTGATTCCCGGGGTAGTGGTCTTCATGCGTGTTGATGGCTGCTAGTAACCGTCCCGAACAGACCGCGCACGCCTGCCTCAGCCCCACGATCCCACGTCTTGGTAACCGCCGAGTAAAAGCACGTCCCGGAATTCCAGGGGACGCCGCTCGAACAAGAGCCAGTCCAAGCCCAAGGTCGTGCGGAGCCCGACCTCGAGGCCAAGACGAGCTCTAAGTCTTGTGACTCTACAACGCCAGTCGTGGTCGAAGTAGCCGAGCTAGGGAGCCCCGTTGACCGTGCGCTGACCGGCCAAGGGTCTCCCAGCCCTCGTCAGTAGTAATGTATATGGCATATGTGTCGTGTTGCATCTTTAGCAGTTTGCTGAGTTTATAATTGTGCACTATATCAATCAAGACAAGACACACTGTTATAGCTACTTTGCTAAGTTTTGAATTTTCTTTGATATGGCCAGAGATGACATATAGTGATACAATGATAGCTAATGCTCATTCTGGTTTTAGTGCTAAATAGCCTGAGGAATTGTCTCATTTCCTTTGAGCCAAATGTATATGTATTTTATCTCTTAAGATATTTAGAAAACTACTTTCTAGAACCTTTGTTTTTGTTCATCTGATTTCAGAACACACATCATTTGTGATGTGCTCCAAACTTGAGTTTGTGATGTAATTTTGTGATCTTTGATAGACATCATGTGTACCGTGTGACTGTTGGGATTAACGAAGGGTATATGATCAGAGATCATAATAAATAATGCTGAGATTCAAACTTGCTTTTGTTGGAAATTTATGATGAGATGGTGATGTGTCCAACGAAATGTTTCATACATCAAGAATGCAAGAATGCACTCCTATTTTATTTATTTTCAGCTTATGTACAACCAGAATATGGTAATGGTCAATTTACTTCTAAGATCTTAAGCATGGTAATATGCATCCAAAATGCATGAACCAATGCTTCTATTTGGTTGTTAGCTGCATTATTTATACAACAAGAAAAAAAATGTTTTCATGTGATTGTAGGCACTGCAAGGAGCTCCAAATACACGATTTAAATGCTACTTGATTTTTTTTTGCTATTAAGATATGATCAAAACGAAGTAGTAAACATGCCAATGTAGGTATGGTGACAAACATTTACGAGGGATGAACAAAATATAGTTGCTGCAGTGAGATGGAATCATGTAGTTGTAAAGTGGCTAGTAAGAATATATGCTTTGTATGCCACATGACCAAACGAAATTCATTGGCTACTGCTTTGATCATAATCTCAAGTGGCCATGTTTATGTATGATCAATGAAATTACTTTGCTCTTTACCAACAAAAAGGAGTTTCAATCAAATATATCTACAGCCTTAGTTCCAAATAGTCTAAACAGATTGACCAAAATCTGCAATCAACACCAAGTTGGACCAGTACGTCATGGATTTGCTTTACATATATTCCATCATTTTTGTGGATACTTCAATCAATCTACTAAAATTATGCAGTTTCTCAATAAGATTAGGAAAGATATCCCGGATCAACCTAGTAGTACTTAGATGCATGAGTCAAATATATGAGCTACCTAGATGCATGAGTCAAATATATGTTGTTGTTGCGTGGCTCAAATAATTCGTACTATCAAATGGTCAGGAAACTGCAAATAACAGTATATGGGACCATACATGGTAAAAGGGGGAAAAACCAAGAAGTAGCATATGTACTAACAATTTTAATTTTATACAAAAACTTAAACCTTTGATGACAAGAATTATTTTTTAGATTAGCTAACCACCATGCATTACTTCTTCCATAATGTAGCCAATACAAAAATGCTTGTAGTTTACCATATCAATAGATGCACAAAATGAAACATCCTCTATTGGTGTTATGCAAAGGGCAGAAGCTACTTTGCTGAGTTTATAATTGTGCACTATATCAATCAAGACAAGACACACTGTTATAATTATGCACTATATCAATCAATCAAGACACACTATATTAATGGAATCATATATAGCTAGCAAAGGAGCTGGACTTATTAACAACCTACACAGTTTAGTACTTGAGTTGTTTCTGAAATTTTAATGTGCTACTCAAACTTTCCATCATGTCCAGTCTTATTGTGGCATAACTTTTTGTCCATTTGTCTGATTTTGTCACATATTTGAGATTACCTACAGCTTAGCTACCTGACACTAATTTTCTGTTGTTTTTGCTGATTATTTCTTTTCTTCATCATGGTAGGTACACAAGTACAAGGTGATAAGTTTCTGGAGTAGTAACTTTTGTGTAGTTGGGGGTGCTACAAGTTTTTGTAGTGGCAACCTTTTGTGCAGCAAGAAAGTAGTGTTGTTTATGGTTAGAAATGTTAACTAGTAGCTAGAGAAGCATATACATCCTCTCTTTTAGTGAAAATGTATGCCATTATTTACTAGGCTGAGACTTAGCTCATGACCTCTCACTGACTGTTACTTATTTTGGACGGGCATGTATGCAACTTAACTTATTTGGATGATCTATGTTTATAAAACCCTGTGATGGAGATATATGCGTTGCATTATTTACATGTTGAAGTGACTATTTGAATTGTGATTGTGTATGTATATGGTTATATATGTGAGTGGCACATTTGCATGTACAAGTGTGTATGTCAATTCAATGGTGGATAATGTGGAATTGGTTCTGTATATATTGCATATTTAATTTGTATGTAATACATATGTGCTGGCACCTTTGTCGACACAAAACTTGTGTAGAAAACCAGCTTTGGTCTATGAGGGGAAAAGTGATTAGCCAACAAGGGAAGTGTCAGCAATTCATATTAACTGTTGGTAAAGCTTGTACAGTCGGCGAAAAAACAACTGTCGGCAAAGATTTGAAATGTCGGCAAAACTTAGATCTTTGCAGTCAATTTATCTGTCGGCAAAGCCTAAGCTGACTACTTCTACCGCTATGTTTCTTTACAGTCGGCTAAACTTTTGCCGACAGTTTTTGAGTCGAGGAAGGTGCCTTTTGCCGACTGTACCATGTGTTGGCAAAAGTGTGGCATGGTATAGTGGGTTAGGATGACACGTGGGTAGCCAAGGGCGACGTAGCGTGCAGCCAGCTGAGGCCAACATGGTTCATGATGAGCGTGGCTCAGCCTAGCTGGTAGCTCAACGGTGCAAGGAGGCTAGGTACATGACGGCAAGTAGCAAATGTTGGCATAGTAGGTGAGGCGGCTACCCGATGTGGTAGCAACCTTTTGATGCGGCTGACTTAGAGGCTCGCCAGCACCAGGGCGTTGTCGACCAGCCCAAGGCATGGCTCGGTGGTGTGCACGAGGTCGTGACCCAGCACAGTAGTGCGCAGCCAAGCAAAGCTGCAGTAGCCTGCATCTTAAGCTCGGTTGGGAGCATCATGTAGGCGTCAAGGGGGCGTGCATGAAGGCAAAGACGACGTGCATGCGGCGTGGGCGCACATGCGGGCGTGGGAGTGCATGCGGGCGTGCATGCAGCCATGCAGGTGGCGACGGTGTGCATGCAATGTGGACGTGCATACAGGCACGTGGGTGTTTATGCGGCCTTGCATACAGGCGGCGATGACGTGCACGCGGCGCGGGCTTAGTGCATGGCGACGTGATGCCCAACCGAGCACAGTGTGCATGGCACGCTGCGTGGACGACGTGGCCGTGACATGGGCCACAGTGGTGTGGTAGCCCCCGTGGCAGCTCGATGACTATCAGCAGCTGACATGACACTGCAGCGGTGAGATGCACGAGGCACAGTGTCGCCGAGGCGGCCAAGGTCAGTGAGAGCAAACTAAATTAGCTTATGCAAATACCCATATTTAGGGCCTGTTTGGTAGAGCTCCAGATTCCAGCTTCACCTAAGATCTGAAACTTATAGGATAAAATAAAGTGAATTAAGTTTATATTTTTAGTCTAAAATGTAAACAAGATGATCCATCTAAACATTCTTAATGTACTCACAGCTCCAGCTTCACGAATCTGGTGAAGCTAAAATTTTCAACTTCATCAGATTCTCAGAATCTGGAGAAGCTGAATCCTTACCAAACAGGCCCTTACTCGGTCCATTAGTCACCTAAAGCCTCTACTTGCAGCATGCACACGTCCATGCAGCACTAGTATTTCTCATGCACCGTTAACACCAACTCAACTTGCAACCAACTTCCTGCATGAATTATTTATAAATTAGTCCGATGACATACGACCAGTATAGCTACAAATTAGGTCATAATTGTTCAACAATATAAATAAGTATTGCTTTCACCCTATATACATAATTCGATTGTCAAGTAAAATATTAATTATTGATCGATAAATGTTGAATTATTTAATTTAGAATATTATCAGGTCGTAGTCAAGTATTATTAGAGTGACACAAATATTAGTTAATTAATTTGATTATCAGAGAAAAATATCAATTGTCAGCCGGCGGTTTGATTTAAAACCTGCACAAAAATCAAAATACACCTTTTTAGCCTTCTTTTCAAAACCATAACTAATCAAATGCATATAACTTCTCCTAGGTAACTCCAAATCTAGTGAAAAAAATTATAAATTTGTGTAAATTCATGAATAATCTGAACACACAAAAATATATTAGATTTGCTCACTGCATAGCAAATGAGCTCAAATTTAAGCTATAGGCTAGGATGTGTACTATGTAAAATTTCACAAATCAAATCCAAAAATGATAAAATTAATTTCTATGTATTCCTAACGCTATGAGAATTCCAAATATGTAAAAATATCTTGATTTGAGCTTAGTTTGTATCAAATGCATCAGTAGATGAATTTCAATAGATTTAATGTTCAAAAGCTCATAACTAGTGCAAAATAAATTCCAAAAATTATGAAATCTTTTGAAAAATTCATGATAAATCATGATCTATCTTCTGCATAAATTTTGTGCATTTTTGAGCATGTTGCAAACTGAGGTTTCATCGGTATTTATTTGCAACTTTATGATTATTTGCTTAGACAACAGTTCTTGCGAAACCACTGACAAGCAACTGTAATATTGCAGATCCTTGGCAACTCCCACCCCTAGACCTCCTCCTCCATTGGTGCCCGAGCTGCTGCTCCTCCACTCCAAGCCGAAGCCCCCAACCGAGCAGCTCCTCTTCCTTCTTTCCTTTAGATTTTGGAGGTGAGGTTTTCTTCAATCTTGAGTTCCTTGCTATTCTAATGGAGTTTTTCTGGTTTATTTGGATTCTAGGGTTCCTACATGTGAAAATTTTGGAGGGAGACTAGCCGTCCGCCTGTACAGATCTAGAGAATCTTTTTTTTTAATAATATTATGTTAATTATATTATAATATTAATAAATGCATACATTCTATCAATCACATCACTTTTCAGCACAAATCCATACATAACAATGACAAGGTTATATATACCAAGTACATATAAATCATAATTGCATTATGTATATATATACAAGGTTATATACACAAGGTTATATATACTCTCTCGATATTCTCCTTGTAAAACTCTCCAGCAAAGATCTGCGCCATGTACTTCTCTGATATTCTCTATCTAATATAAATTACAGCCCTGCTGTCTTTCAAAAAAACTATATACACAAGGTTATTATATATACATCAGTGTTCACGGCCCGTCTATTCTCGTCTCCCAATTACAAAGTCTAGAATGCTTTGCCAGTTCACCTCCCCAGTAAAAGAAACTACCTCTCTCATGGATGACTTCACGACAAATGAACTGGCACATGTCCTTTTGCACATTGCAAAGGTCATCATCAGTGAGAGCCAAAGTGGTCTTTGCAATCTTCACCTGCGATAATAAAGTAGGCAATAAAGAGGTTAAACAATAGTGAAATCGAGAATTAGACAATAAATAATCTTGAATCACCAATTTGTATAGGCTTACATCTTGGGGGTTGCTTCTGTACTTCCCGTTGATCCTGAGGAACTCGTAGACGTAGTATCCACAAAGAACACTGCCTGGAGGTTGCTTGTGGCACTTCAAATCAAATAATAATGTATGGAATTAGTACAGTTGGTAATACCCTTCCTTACTAGTGCAATTATGTTGAAGCATTACAAGTGTCTTCTTACCCATGGGTGGACATAGCAAAGCATCTCATTTGACCCCTTCGCAGGATCATGCTGCCCCCCTTTTTTGGTCGTGTAATTCTTGAAAGCCCTACTCGAATGTCAACAACAACAAGTAACTATCATATCATAGAACAAATTACATTATGTTATGTATGTTTGTGTATATATATTTCTTACGCATTTAAGATGCGAGTGAATTCATCGTAAGAATCCGGTGGGGTTCTGGATGAGTCAAGGACCATATATCTGCTCTGCTTCGGGTACAGCATGAAACAAATGAAGTGATCGCTGCAACGAAAACATATGTAAGTTTCACGAGTAATCATGGTGCAAACTAAACTTTTAGCAACGATTGACGAATGAGAAGAATACTTAAAATTGTAGGAAGCCATTATGATGTCCTTGTCTTGCATCTGGAGCATTGCTTTTGATATGTATAGCCCCACATCTACTTGGCGTTCTCGGGTCAGGGACTGTCGCTTTTCTTCTATCTCTGTTTCCGTCATCCCCTTATCCTTCAACTCCTTTTCATTGAGTACAGCTCTTAAGCTCGGCTGGCTAATCCGTGCGGGGTCAAGGAAACCGACACATTTTCCCATCTTTTTAGCATCGTTATATTGCATTCTACACACAAGACAATGGTCAATGCGCCAATTTATATGCTGAATGCTGGGAAACATGACATTTTGGCAAATATCAGATTTTGGCAAAATGCATCTTGTTCAACAGATTTGGCAGAAGTTAACTTTATTTAAAAGGAAAAAACCACTAAAATCTGCCAACTTACGATTTAATGAAAATTATATGGATTCTGCCAATTTTTGAATGATCTAACAAGCCATTACTATAAAGAGGAACTCAACTTGGCACTCAACTGCTATACATTTGCGGTTTTCTTTATTATGCTATCAGAATGCAATATAATGATATGCTGTCATAATTTGTTATATCGGCACTTGCTATTGCAAGAGCCGATATAACAATGTAGGGCTAGGTCAATGGCCAACTTACAGGCACCACACGCTGATCAAGTTGAAGTCGAGTTTTCCAAAATGGAACATGTGTTGCAAGTCACCAAAATCGATCCAGACTTAGCAAGTATCCTCGTGTTTGTAGACATCTGGAGGGACAGTGGCTTGAATGCCCTTCACCCCAAGACGAGATGCCCTCAAGTACCAGTCATGGAGTCTCTTCAACTCCCATGGTCCTTCGTTGATCTGCTCCATGGGAAGAAATGGCTTGCCATGCTCATAAGTCTCTAGTGAAGGCATGGTCTGTACCCAAGTGGAGTTGGCACTCCTCTTTGACTTGGTGGTACTCCGTTGATTGCAATCTACTTCTTTGTTTTTCTTTGCAACCAACAACATCACCGAAGATGAGGCGCGTTGTGACGGTTGGGGCAACGGAGGTGATGCATACGGTGCACAAGGCGCTAGCGACAGAGATGCGTGTTGTGGTGAAGGCACCAGCAACGGAGATGCGCGCTGTGGTGAAGGCGCCGTCGGCGGAGAAGACGCACGCTGTGGTGAAGGCGCCGCTGGCGGAGAAGATGTGGTTTGTGGTGTAGGCAATTTTGGAAGAGGTAGGACGTCTTGACTTACTACTGGCATCTCTGACCTCACTTGTATCAATGCAATATCTTCCTTGGGCCATACAATAAATGACCCAACTACATCTTGGATGGTCTCTACGTCATCAGGGGTGCTGAATGGTAGCTTCCACAAGCCAAGGCACGGAACAAGCACAATGTCCACTTGCACATTTGCGTGACCAATCGGGATAGGTTGGTTCTGTATCACAGTGCCCGGATATGCCACGCCCTCCGCAAGCTCGACGACCAAGACCCCTTGCTCCAGATGTGCACAGAGCTTGAACTTGGTTACCTCTGTGATATCATACACAAGATATTGAGGCGTTGGGACTGGCGTGGACCCGATGCTACTCCGGATGCGGGCCGGGCTCGGGTTGTCAACCGACCGCACTTGTAACACCCTTTCCGCCTCCTTCTCTTCCCATAGTCTTAAAAACTCTTGTTGGGCCAGCTGTCTTATTGTCTCAGCCATGGTCCTCTTATATCTTTGACGCGACTTGTATTGGTCTTGATATTCTGGGAACCCATGCTTGAAGCCCACTCGACTTCCGACGCCACGAGTGCGACCTGGGTGTTCCTTGGTTCCCAACGCCGTCGTTAGGTCGTCATTCTCCCTGTTTGGAACGAAAGATCCCTCCGCTTGCTCGTGCGAGATCTTCTACAGCTTGGCCAAAACTTCCAGGACTGCAGGGTCCACTGTGCTTTTGCGACCCTTCTTGTTGCTGGGTTGGCGAGCTAGGACCCAATTTCTGCTTCACTCGCTACAGCTCATCAATGGGTTCTCTATCCCAGCAGGGGCTTCCTCTTCTTCTTTACTCCTCCACACAACAATCTTAGGGGCATACCCACCGGTGCCTAGGTGATGGGGGTACTTGTTCTTCTTCGCGAGGGCAATGTACACCTCGCTCAATGCTATGGCTTCGCTTGTGGTCTTCTGCCGTACAAACTCCGCCCATTCACCCACAGTGATTTTTCCATATTTCTGAAATGGTGTCCGCTCCGTCTTCACAAAGTACTTGTTCAGCTCATACCTCCAGTTCCGAAAGCTCTTCCCCATCACGTCCAAGGCATTCTTCTTAGCGATGGCCGCATACTCTGGGGGAACCTTATGATTTTCTGCAGCTCGGTCCAAAGGTGCGCCTTTGTCGCGTCGGCCACCTTTGTCCAGTTATCAATCGTGACGGAGACATTGTCCTTGAAAAGACAGCCGCAGCTATTTCAGAACTTGGATAGTGCCTCACGAGGTGCTAGGGGCTCTCCTAAAGGACCGACCTCCGTGATATACCAAGTGCCTTCCAGTAACTTGTTCCTACTTCGTTCCCCCCGTTTTCGTTTATACGAGGTCATGGTTGTTGCAGCAGAGGAATCCACAGGAACATGCCCGGAGGTATCTTCAATTACCTCTTGAACTGCAGCTAGTTGGCGTGATCGCCTTTCCGGCCTCTTCATAGAAATAAACACGAGGAATACGCAAACATAAGGAAATACAATTATGTCCACGCCAAGCTACAAATAAAACAAGCTCACTCTTCTTAATACCTCTTCATTGGGATCGTAGTCGGAGTCGATTTCCCCACGTCGCCGTTCTGGTCGTGCGCATGGAACTGGGCTTGGGCTCTTGTACGATGATGAGGAACCATCGCTGCCCAAGGACAACGATGGGCTCGGTGTTCTTTCCAGCCGCGTGGTTGCATCATCCTTCTCGGCCAAGTCTTGCTGCCTTCCGGCATCGCCCTCCTCTTGCAGCGGCATATTACCACCGAGCTCTGCAAGCAGGCTCCTCTTAAGCACCTTCTTGGCGAGCAATTCTTTATCTCCCATCTTACTACAAAATAGATTGCAATGACATCAATTTGAGCCTATTAATATTTACAGTGGGAATTCATTACGGTTTTATTAGCAAGTCAAACTCTTTGGTTAAAATTATATCCGAATCATCGCTGACAATTGATTTCTACAGATGAGGAGAATGCTTTCTACATCGAAGGAAACAAGAAATATCGATGGTTGATTCAAAGGAAACAATTAAGAAAAAAGAAACCTCTTTAGTGAGATTATATGAGCAAATGCTTGAACCAAAATACTTGCCTTGCTAGGCCGAGTGAGGCGGCGGGGCGGCATCGGCAGGGGAATTTTTACCTTGGTCTCGGGCTTTGCTTGGCGTCGGTGAGGCGTCCGCGTCCACGAGGGTGAGGCTTCGGTAGTTGACGGCCCGGCGGAAAGTTCGTCGCAGGAGCGAGGCCGCGGAGAGGTCACCGAGGGAGGCAACGTGGAGGCGTCGGCGTCGACGAGGGTCAGGCTGTGGCCACCGACCGCGCGGCGGAACGATCGTAGGAGGTGCGAGCCCACGGAGAGGTCACCGAACGTGGCGGAACGGTTGTCAGAGGCGCGAGCCCGAGGGGATGTCACCGAGGGAGGAGGCATGGAGGCGTCAACGGGGGAAATTTGGCTTTGGACCGGGGGAGCACTCGATCTCCCACCTATTGATTTCAGGAGTTAGGGATTTGCACAGGCGGTGCACAAGATTTCCACAGGCGGTCGAAACAATTTCTTCAGGCGGCGTCAGTAGAGACCAAGCGGGCATCTCCAAATGATTATCTGGTCTGTGTAAATATTTGTACACCGGATAATCGGTTCGACCAAAAGCCTTCGAAGTTATCTTACTTGCCCGATACCCTCGGATTGTACAGACAGGATGATCCGGTTCTTGCAAATATGTGTACACCGGACCATTGTCCCGGCAAAAACCATTACTGATTCTAAAACACAATGCAATGCAGATAACATTACTGATTCTAACACACAATGCGAAAAGCATATCTGATCCGGTCCATGGGAACAATGCAATGCAGATAACATTAACATTTTCAAAACAGATAGATTACAGATTCTAACACATAAAATGTAAATGTTCAATCACTGTTCAGTACATCCAAATGGGGCGCCAGTAGTACATCGGAATTATGCGCCAACTAGATACCTAGCTAAAGTACTCTATCTACATCCAGAAATCGTCATCGTCATCGTCGTCTTCATCCGATGAGAACAAGATGTTGGCGGAGGAGGAACCAGACGAGGAGGAAGTGTCCCAGCGGTAGAGGACGGGGTCGTAGTCGCCGACGTCCTCGTCGCTAACGCCATCATCATCGCTCCCCACCCACATCAATCCTTCCTCCTCCTCCGGCTTCTCCTGCTCCTCCTTGTCGCCGCCACCGCTGCTGCTACCGCCTCCGCTGCTACCACCGCCGCTGCTGCCGCCTCCTCCTCCTCCTCGTCACCACCACCGCTGCTGCTGCCACCTCCGCTGCTACCACCGCCGCTGCTGCTGCCGCCTCCACTACCACTGCCACTGCCACCACCGCTGCCTCCGCGGATGGCCTCCTCCACCCGCGGTAGTGGGAGTTCCTCCTCCTCGGGTGCTCCCAGTAACTGGGGCTCCCAGTTGATGGACGCAGACGAATACGACGGCTACCGGAGTCGAGCCCGCTTAGTGGCGGGCTCAGTCTCCGCCGAGATTCCTGTGGAGGATGAGGACGAGGACGACGACATTGTTGGCTATGGGGAGGGAGAGAACGGGAGAATTTGTGAACCGCCGGCGGAAACAAGGAAATATAACCACCGGGAGGCGAAACGTTGCCTCGGAAGGGGAGCCGATTCCACACACCAGACGATCCGGTCGTGGTTAGGATACCACACCGGATCATCCTCTATGCGTGAGGCGAAACGTCGCCACGGAAGGGGAGCCGATTCCACAAACCGGACGATTCGGCCGTGGTTAGGATACCACACCGGATCATCCTCTATACGTGAGGCGAAACGTCGCCTCGGAAGGGGAGCCGATTCCACACACCGGATGATCCGGCCGTGGTTAGGATACCATACCGGATCATCCTCTATGCGTAGAACCGTGGGCTACAATGGAACTACAAATCTGGATGATCCGGTATGTGTAAATATATGTATACCGGACCATCCGACTGGCAAAAAGCCTTCGAAGTTATCTTGCATGCCCGAACTCCACAAGCGAAAGAGTACAACGTAAAATGGCCATATTGTTCGGTACAGATTTAGTGTTGAAGTAATTAATCACGCGCACGGTCCTAAATGTTCACATCGTTCGCGGGGGGTGCTACATTTCACATGGATCGATCGATTACACCGAAAGGAACAACTACGAGTGGCGCAACATTCAGATAACTCATCCTTACATGAAGATCCGACAAGAGCTAACACCACTAAAATCAACTCAGCACTACGTGTCCATACGTTCTCGGGCTGGGAATGCCTAAAGATCGGAGCCGGAGCTGGATCAGCCTCGCGCTCTACAACAGAGTCGCCGGTAGGCTCGTGGAGGTCATGATATTGAAATGGTCTACTCTCGTCACCATCAGAATGATGGGCTAGCGGTGATGTCGTAGGAGCAGGCTATGGGTCGTGGGCTTGGGGGTCTCCGGGAGTTGTCTCTACCGCACTAACAGGGTCCACCCTCGCACCCTAAAAACCCATAGCAGCTTTATTCTCTGTGATCATATAGCAATCACAGCAGTAAGTGATTGGCCAGAAGACCAAAGCTCTACACATGTTGTCTAGCTAGGTGCTCTCCTCAGCACGGGAGTCGATTCCACACACCAGACGATCCGGCAGTGGTTAGGATAACACACCAGATCATCCTCTATGCGTACAACTTTCACCGTGGGCTACAACGGAACTACAAATCAGGATGATCCGATATGTGTAAATATATGTATACCAGACCATCCTACCGGCAAAAGCCTTCGAAGTTATCTTGCGTGCGAACTCCTGGTTTAAAGAGTGCAACGTAAAATGGCCATACCGTTCGGTATAGATTTAGTGTTGAAGTAATTAATCTCCCGCATGGTCCTAAATGTTCACATCGTTCGCGGGGGGCGCTACATTTCACATGGATCGATCGATTACACCGAAAGGAACAACTACGAGTGGCGCAACATTCAGATAAGTTGTCCTTACATGAAGATCTAACAAGAGCTAACACCACTAAAATCAACTCAGCACTACGTGTCCGTACGTTCTCGGGCTGGGAATGCCTAAAGATCAGAGCCGGAGCTGGATCAGCCTCGCGCTCTACAACAGAGTCACCGGCAGGCTCGTGGAGGTCATGATATCGAAATGGTCTACTCTCGTCACCATCGGAATGATGGGCTAGCGGTGATGTTGTAGGAGTAGGCTATGGGTCGTGGGCTTGGGGGTCTCCGGGAGTTGTCTCTGCCACACTAATAGGGTCCACCCTCGCACCCTAAAAACACATAGCAGCCTCATTCTCTGTGATCATAGCAATCACAGCAGTAAGTGATTGGCCGGGAGTCCAAAGCTCTACACATGTTGTCTAGCTAGGTGCTCTCCTCAGCACGAGAGCCGATTCCACACAACGGACGATCCGGCAGTGGTTAGGTTAACACACCGGATCATCCTCTATGCGTATAACTTTCACCGTGGGCTACAACGGAACTACAAATCAGGATGATCCGGTATGTGTAAATATATGTATACCGGACTATCCTACCGACAAAAAGCCTTTGAAGTTATCTTGCGTGCCCGAACTCCACAAGCGAAAGAGTGCAACGTAAAATGGCCATACCGTTCGGTACAGATTGTCATGAAAGAGTACAAAGTTAAATAAAATTGTCATGAAATGCATCGTTCCAATCTAAGCGAACACAGCAAAATCGAAATATGACATATCAAGCAAGTTAGAGTGCATAACAACCGAAAAGACAAGTGGCGCAATAAGCAAAGAACTACTCGTGCGTGCTTGGACTAGTACCAAAAAGATCGGAGCCAGAGCTGGAGTCTTCCCTATCAGCCTCGCGCTCAACACCGTCGACGTCAGGCTCGTCGAGGTTCTCCTCCTAGGACTTTGTAGCTTTAGTCTCCTCATCAGGGGCCTGTGAACCTATTGGTGAAGGGGTCGGAGCAATCACTTGGTCACCAACAAGGGGGTCTGATGGGCCTATCTATGCCGCACTGTCAGGTTCGGAGGTCAGATCCACAACACCCGTATCAGCAATATTCTCTGTGATTTGAGTAATCACAGCAGTGTGTGTTGAGTCCAGAGACTGATGTTCTGTACATGTTGGCGCAGTGTTATCCTCATTAGGAGCCTCAGGGGCTGTAGGTGAACTCACAGGAGCACACTCGGAGGCAATGACTGGATCGTCGTCAACTTGAGGAGTCAGCACCACATCGATTGTGTGCAACTCAACGATACTACACTCTGAGCGGCCATCTCGTCAGTCATGTCAGCATGCATGGACGTATGTTCGGTATCAGTCGAGCATGGGGCAGGCATGCTCGATGTGGGTGCATCCGCTATAGTAGGTGGAGTAGTGGACAACGGAGTGGATGCCTTATCACCGGCCGTGCGGAGAACATCCTGTCAAGACCGTGAGTCTTTGCCGGTGGGAATGTGCACAGGAGTGGGCAGAAGCCCCTAACAGAAGCAAGTGGGGCGAGAATGCCAGAAGCGGAGGTGGAATCGAGGTGGCATTTTAGGGTGTGCAAGACCAATCATGTTGTACAACCGACCAAAGCGACTGAGAAGAAAGTGAACATCTCGAGCCATTTGCATCCGAGTGTAGCAAAGATGCTCGGTCGTCTCACGATGCAACCACATCTCCTCTAGTAATTGGGTGCATGTCTCCCCTTTGTTGGGCAATTGAAGCTGCCTGAGACTTCTGCAACTCAACAATCGAAGCAAGTACGTGAGTAAGCTCGGAGGGCTGAGAAACAGAAGCTGCAGTCACCGGTGTCACGTCAGGAGCTACTGACGGTGCAGCTGAGTCGTCTCGGTCCTCAGGTACAGAGCCTGATCCACCTACCTCGTGGTCGTGGGCTTGGACTGGTGGAAAGTACTCAGGGTCTTCCTCCTCCTCCTCCTCGTCATCCCAGTCAATATCAATGATCCGCGCCAACCCAGCATGCTCCTCAACCTCTAATAGTGCCAGGTCCTCCCCTTGAGCGGTCTCCCTCAGTTCCTCAGGTATCTGCTCCTGAGCCCTCCTCATGGAACGCTGGCCTCTGCGTCTGTCGTCAAGAGATGGAGGCATGTACTGACGAAGATGAACTCGTGCTTCCAGGTACTCGTCACGATGCTCGTCAGGAGCGAAGGTACTGCATATGTAAGAAATTATATGCGCAAATGGTTGTTGTCTGGCCAAACTCATAGCATCTGCAATAGCATCTTCAATCTCACAAATGATAAAGTCGAGAATGTCAAACGGCTCGTAAGATAGGATCGAATAAAGTAGCCACTGCTGCAAACTAGTGATCGTCTCGGCATTCCCAATCCTCGACAACAGTGACTTCCTCAAAGCCATGTGGACCGCCTTTGCCTTAGGAGTGAGACGATTTGGATGGCGAAGGGATCCAACAGGGAATGGCTGCTGGAACAGAAAGCGAATCTGGTCATCTGTCGGGAAACACCCTCCGGTCTTAGCACGACGAGGCAGTGTGCTGTCTACGTACACCACCTGATGCAAAGTTCGGGCCTCCTCCTCAAAACCAAACAACTCAAGCAAAGTGGACCTATACACCCTCTGGGGTTCTCCGTCGTGCATGAACTGAATGTATATGTGCTCTGGGTCGATCCAAACTGTGGCATAGAAGTCTCTGACCCACTTTTCCACTACTGTGTCAAACTCTGTCAACAGCCTGGTAAGACCTTCAAAATGGTCGAAGTGTCTCTGAATGTCCACCCCACCCGCGGCCCTCTACAAAGAGGCGAAGTTGAGCATCCTGTGCATGCTCAACTGGACCCCGAGCTCTCCGTACGTAACATAGAAGCTCTGTTGAAGAACCGTCCAGAACCTCCTATGAACTCCAAATTCTCTAGCTAGCGGAAACCAAACATTGACATCAGAGAAACGAAGGCTCTTTACCCTCCGGGATGAGAGGTTCCGAAGGTCTCTAAGTCTTATCTCAGGGTCAGGATGTGGCACATGGTACTCCTCGTCCTCTTCCTTTTCATCGCCAGTCTCCTCCTCATGCGGAACTATGTTGGGACGAGCGCGCACCTGCCTAGCAATGTGCTCGGAAGATGTCGAACCACCACGAGTGCTAACGCGGCTAGAACAACGAGGAGGTGCCGCACCACCCTCTATGAATTGAGTGCCCCCTCCCTCTCTGACCCCTCTGCTGCTGACCCTGTGTGTCTCTAATTTGCAATTGGTGGCCACGCCCGCATGCCTGAGCCAAATTCGCATCTGCAGCCATCTCAGCTCGCTCAGCTGCCTTCTGTGCCTTAGACTTTTTAGCCTTCTCAACTCGCACAACAACTTCTTTTCCCTTCCTTTTTCCTGCCATCTGCAAGTTGCACGGTTGAATGTCAAGAACTTGCATCATATTCATATGCATTTGAATGGAGTCCAAAGAAACCAGAGGGATGTGGATCTCACCACTTACAAAGTGAAGGAGAGTCGATCGCCAGCCGACGGCTCGGATTTGTCAGCGACGACAAAACGGATGGCGCGAACTGGCGTGTGGCGGCGCCGAGGCGGGTGGAGGATTGGAGTACGGCGTCGCAAGGCACGGAAACGGGCTACGGCGCAAGGCGGCGTGGAGGCGTGGAGAGAAGAGTAGTTAGGTGCGGTCGATATTAAAGCTCCACAGGCGGTTCTCTGAATGTTAAAGCGTGTTTTTGGCTAAGGTTAAGATCAACATACCGGATGATCCGTTATCGAAAACATCACCTGACCAGATCGATGCCTCTGTTTGACTCGGTGGCAGGATGGTCCGGCCACCTGAGGAAAAAAGAATCGGATCATCTTGTGTAGCGGTGTGCTAGCACCTAGCAGAGTCGCAATAACAGTGAGCGCGGACAATACGAAGACCGGACGATCCGTATAGGAAAAGATAAATACGCTCTCGAATGCGGACGAAGGAGGCCTCGAAGCTAAGATTCACATACCAGACATTCCGTTAAGTCGAGAAAAAAACGTACCGGATTATTGTCCGGACGAATAGTGCTTAGCTTCCTTGGGCCTCTGTTGGCTTCAGTTTACAGGAAGATCCAGCCTAATAGCGAATTACCTACCGTACTATCCTGCACTTTCACGCAACAGTTTTACTAAAGTCCAGTAAAAAATATAAGTTCTATTACAAATTAAGTTTTTACACAACGTGTCCCTATTTGCCTTTAACAACTTTTCCGACGCAATCATCACGCATATATGGCATCATTGAAATATTGAGGGTTTCTTCTACAAGTTTGATCCTCTCCGGATCTCCAAAAGGCGGTAGGTCTTCAAACTAATTGTATTCTGCCTCGTCGTGCACATTGTCAACTCCAACGATCCTTTGTTTTCCGGGAACAACTATGTTCCTTTTCTTATTACTGGGGTCAACTATGTAGAAAACTTGCGAGACTTCAGAAGCTAGTATCCAGGGTCGGTTTGTGGCCAAGATTGTTCAGTCGGTTAGCCAGAACCCATAGTTGTCCACCTCCACACCATTAGGATGTTTGACCCAGTTGCAGCGAAATAAGGGGATCTGCATATCCCTTCCATAGTCGAGTTCCCAAATTTCTTCAAGGATTCCATAGTAGGTGTTCTTCTCCCCTGTCGCATCTATGGCTTCTACCCGAATGCCACTGTTTTGGGCCAACGTCTTCTTATCCTTTTGAATGGTATAAAACGTGTACCCATTGATGTCATACGCTAGCCATGATGTTACTAGACTTGATGGTCCATGAGCCAACATTTTCAATGTTTACAGATCTTCGCCCTCACCATCACTGCACGCTTTGGTTCTTGAACCATGTGGTAAACATGCGCTTATTCTCTTTCAAGATCCAATCAACTTGGCGTCCTGGATTTTCTCTTTCAAGCTCTTCCAGGTGTTGCTCCACGTATGGCTCCACTATCTTTAGATGTTGCAAGACGGTGAAATGTGCTTGGTCCACATTCTTGTACTCATGGTCAATGAATCTTTTCTTTCCTTAGTCCCTTTACTACCAACCTCCCTCATGTCGAGGATAGGCACACCAATCGGCCTTTCGTGGGCATGAAGTAATCCATGCAACACTCAATGACTTCCTCAGTATTGTAGCCCTCAATAATGGAACCCTCTGGGTAAGCATGATTCCGTTGTAAGCTCTTAAGCAAGCCCATCCACCTCTCAAATGGAAACATCTAGTGTAAAAATACTGGTCCCAGTACCTTTACCTCCTCGACAAGGTGAACCAAGAGGTGCGGCATGATATCGACAAAAGATGGAGGGAAGCACCTCTCAAGTTGGTTTATAGTCTCCACTATGTAGTTTCGCAGATACCTCAACTGTTCATCATCGATTACCTTCTGTAAAATTACATTGCAGAAATGACACAGCCGTGTGATGGCCACCTGTCATGGCCCCAAATTTCAAAATTCATTTCTTGCGGCTAACATTAGCGCCAACCAAATTTTGACCGCATTTGAGATCGACTTCCGCCTTCCGTAAATGTTCTAAATTCGACACTTTAGAATTTCCAACTTAATGAAAGTTAAGAGCTAGAAGTTTCAGTGTGCAAGTACGGTTTTTATCAAATGCAAATTTCAATCATGGCAATAAAATTGAATCCCTGTGCTGAAATTCTGGGACTTAGCCATTCTCTCTTGCTTCCAAGTGGGGTCAAGTGTGCAGCATCTAAATGAAATTGGGGGCAGCAAATAAACCAAATCAGCACAACACATTTCCTGATTTTTTTCCCAGCACCTCCTTCTCATTTCCCCAACCAAAGCAGCAGCACCTCATCTCGTTTCTTCTCCAAGCAGCGCCTCCTCTCCTCAGCCCTCCCCCTCATTTTCGTTCTTCCCCAACCACAGCCAGCAAGCAGCACATCCAGCCTCCTCCTTGGCGCCTCCTCCAGCAAGCACTCCTCCTGGTGGCGCCTCCCTTCCCTCCCCCAAGCAGCAGCTCCCTCCTCCTCCAAGTGCAGCTCTCCTCTTCCTCCTCCACTCCATGAGGTAAGGCTCCCTAGGGTTTAGGTTTTGATGGGTTATTTCCTGGTCTTGGGTGCTGCCATGATGTATTGGGGGCTTAGATGAGTGGAGAATCAAGGTTTGAATGGGGAATAACCAATCTAGGGTTTGGAGCAAGTTCTGAATTTTCGAGCAGAATTTTTAGCTACTGTTTCGGACTGATTTGAGAAAATTCTGGGCATCTCCTGCTAGGTTGGCTGTAAAGAAAGTTGTGGGTAATCAAATTATCTTTCATTTCCAACTGGAATCACCTCATTTTATAATCCAGCTGAAAGTTATGTCTATTTTAGTGCTTGCTGCTCTGAAAATGCTGAAGATTTCGGGTAGAAATTTGAGCTGTGAATAAGAATTAGTTAGAGGCCGAATTAGAAATTAATTTTGCCTGTGAAGTTTTAGGAAATTTCATGTAGATTATAAAAATGTCATCCTTTACTCAATTCCATTAAGTATAGCCATTTATATGATGAAATTTGTGTATGCTGTTCTGAAACACTGAAATTTCTGAAACTCTGAAACTGTTCTCTGTTCCTGGCCGAACTGGGAATTCCCTGGGCAGAATCTGAGTGATTGGCCAAATCCAGGTTGTAGGTCTATGTCTTGTGGTCGTTTTGAGTATAAGTTTGCTCAATTTGATCAAAGCGGTTCAAAAGTTATGGCCATTTGTATCAACGCTGCTCTGAAATCAGTTTGTGCTGAAAATTTCAGACTTGGGGCTAAAGTTCAGAGTTTAATTGCAAGCTCTACTTTTGTAATCTGAATGTTTTGATGCATGGTAGAGTTAGATCACCCTCTTGTGGTCTTTTCGAGTCCATGAAGTCAATTTTGGATTAGCCAAATAAAAGTTATGCTTGTTTAGATGAATGTGCTTGTTATTTTCAGATTTTGCTATAGAATAGAAGTGGAGTTTAGCAATTGTGTTTTCAGTTTTAAATTGAGTTGAATGTTTGCGCTTTTGGAGCTAGCTTGGGTGATAAACAGTTAAGTCACTAGCTATGGAGGTTTCGGCTCAAATAGTGTTGAGCAAATTCATAATGTCGCTTGGTTGCTAGTGTGGAAATTCGCAATTGTATTTCGTTTTGTCTTGATGAGTGCTTGCATTATCGTCGTTAATTCTCATTCCATCTCATATGCATTGCATGCATCTCATTCATATGCACTGCTCGTAGAGAAAACGAAACATGGAGGATGGCGTGGCCGTGGTCGAGGGGACATCGGTGGGCAAGTTGCCGTGGGGGTCGGCAGAATCTGCGAGCAAGCACCTAAGCATGTTTATCCTTATGTATCGTTATTTTTGAGAATAATGTGATTAATTGAAGTGTTAAGTATTGCATTAGGAATTGCCATGTGGGATAGGAATAGCTCCTATTTGCTGCACGTACACCCCTTGTATTCGTCGAATATCTCCTTTTGAGCTAGACTATGGGTAATAATGAGTCCGTGCTTAGAATGCTTAGATGTCGGGGTTGGGCCAAGTGACGGAGGGTTCTGTCACTTGCGGTTGTTATCATTACACACATACTACTTTATGTCGGACTTGGAATTGGGAAAGGTTTTGGAAAGAAATGAATTGTGGACCAGGCGGGGAGTTGGTTCATTTGGGTACGGAGACTCAAATGTGTAGCCCCGTCTGTGTCAGTTAAGGACCGATCCGTAAGTGGAATAAGATTGAGCACACCCCGGTTGGTCGCATGCCCGATTATGGTACGGTAAGCCACCCTTTCATGGCATACTACTCGATGAGTCATGCCCTCATGCGATTGGGCGTGGTTGAGGCGAGGCCTAGGTCTCTCTCGAGGGCTAAGCGAGGCTTGAGCCGCTCGAGGGAGGTTGCTAGGTGCTCGGGCCGCATGAGGATGGTTCGACGAGTAGGTATGGATGGGAGGAGGGTTGACACTAGGCCCTTGTGGTAAGTGTCGTGCGATCAATGCTTCCTGCGGGGTTAATTAAGCGATTCAATTGCGCGCTCTCGGATATGAGCACGCTTGGTTCGAACTTCTTCTGCGTAGTAAACAACTTGAACTTGTGGTTCGCCGTTGGGATTGAGCTAAATTTTGATATGAGATGACTTGCTTTACATTACATTAATTACAATATCATGCTAGAGGTAGGTCTGTTACAAGCTGCTAACTATATTGAGAAAAACTTGAGTAGATGACTAAAATTGAAACAAAGTTAAGCATTTCCGCACTTTTAACCTAAGCTCTGTTTACCTTGCTACCGCTAAATGCATCTCCTTTGGAGTCGGTCATATATGGACCACGGGTAAGTCTTGCAGTACCTACGTACTCATGTTGCTGCGTTGTGATTTTTGGTGAGGACCCGACGGTTGTGAGTTCTGTCCATATTGCTTCTCGGTGGTGGGCGGGACACCGAGTAGAGGCTTAGCGACATCGCTACGCCGGAAGTGTTCGAGGCAGAACACTTCGGAGAAGTTTTATTTTGCTAATGTGTTGCGATTTGATTCATTTTTGTTGTATAGTTAGCTCCCAAATCTATGTCATGACTATGTTTAATTACTTGTCTATTTCCGTCGTTGAACCTTGTTGTACTCTCGTGCTTAATTCATGTTTAGTGTTGCTTCTAGCTATGTTGATCCTTATGCTTGTGGTTGTGGTTGTGATATAATTGTTTAGCCAATTGTTTCTTCTGTCTGTTGAGTGGATGTCCATACTTCTAGGGGCGTCATGCCGAAATTTCGAACTTTTATCTTCTTTGTCTAGTCATGTTTTATATGCTTCTAGTATGCTAGATGAGTTGTTTAGTTGAGTGGTTGTCTAGTTTGTCTTTATGCTTGAGTTGGTGTTGTTTTTGTGCTTCGCGTTGCGTGTCGATTGTGAAGTTTTGGGTTCGTTGCCCACTTTATGCGAATTGAACCGATATGGCATTGGAAAACGGTATGCGAGGCGATCCCGGCGAGTTTCGGGTTGCATCTGGGGAATCTGGGGCGGTTGTCGAGTTCATCGAATGGGGCTGACGTTGTCTCTATTGGGCTTGGGTGTTAGCACTGCGAGCGCCACCGGCGATCCGTTGCTAACCTCCAATTCCGATGTGGACGACGGGACATTCGATAACCCGAGGACGGTCTGGGCGGCTCCTCTCAAGGCTGGTATCAGAGCAGGTTGCATAAAGACGAACCGTAAACTTGACGACCACTTAGGCGATTGATTAGGATTTATTTAACATTCTAGGTAGCAATTAGTGCTATATTACCCGCCCTATGTATATAATTAAGTTGTGCAGGTTGAATGGTGAGCGTGGGAGAAACGATTACGTTGGAACCGTGCATTTCATACCATGCATGCATATGTCTTGCCATGTCCATCTTGCATCATGATTTATGCTTTTATGTATGTTAGACTTGTAGAATTCCTTGTCTTGTATTGTTGTCTAGATCATGTTTAAATTCAGATTTTTAACTAAGTCTAAGAGCCCATCCCTTCCATGTGGAGTCTAACTCTTGTCGTCTGACCTTGGTTGACGACAGAATGAGGACCATGAGGTGCGGGAAGTGATGAGGCTCATGGGCGATCGCAGCCCCACGATGGTGATCCGCCTCCTCCTCCCAACCTCTTGGATGTGTTCTTTGAGGTCGGGCGAGAATCAGCAAACAACCAACCGAATCCTTGAGATGCTTGTTCAAAATCAGGCTCCTAGAGGTGGTGTGAAAGGCGAGACCGACCCAATGGTTATCTGGATTTCTGCATACCTGACCACCTACCTTCTCTCGCGCCTTGAGCCACTTGAGGCGAGCGATTGGTTGCGCTGAATTGAGCAAAAGTTTGCTCTCATTCTTTGTGAAGATCATGAGAAGGCTCTATTTGTTGCTCAACAACCCGGGGCCTGCTTTGGTGCTTGGTGGGCCAATTTCTGGTCATGCTGACTGCCGGTCATCAGGTGTCATGGGCAGAGTTCCGTGAGGCCTTTCGGGCATATCATATTCCGAAGGGGCTCATGGATATCAAGAGGCAGGAGTTCCTCTCCCTCAAGCAGTTGAGCAAGTCCGTGATGGACTATTCTCGCGAGTTCAACTATCTCGCTCAATATGCACCAGAAGAGGTGAACACAGACCAGAAAAAGCAAGACCGCTTCATGAATGGACTGTCAGCCAAGATGCAAGACAAGCTCTCGTGTGTGACTTCCCCTGATTTTAATGCTTTGGTGAGTCGGGCGATCACGGTGGAGCACAAGATGAAGAACCACCAGGAAGAAAAGAAGCGAAAGCGAAGTGCTGATTGTCTGCGGTGGCGATTCACAGCGTGCTCGAGCTGTCTCCCTTCCTCCACTTCGAGCACCTGCTCCTGCACCTCCCCTACAGGCGGGGATGGCCCGACCTCCTGTTGTTGCTCCCCGTCCCCCACAGCCACAGCCGGGAGTGAGAGTGGGGGCGAATTCAGGTCCAGGCCCGTGCTATAATTGTGGGCGTGCGGGACACTTCATCAGGGATTGTCCTTTTCCAAAGCGGGACAACAACTTTAATTCTCCAAAGCCTCAAGGCACTACCGCACCACCTCCACGTCCCAACGGGAAGGCACCTCAAGCTTCAAAGAATGGCCGAGTCAACTACATCGACGCCGAAGAAATTCCAGAGGGCGACACTGTGTTGACGGGTATGTTATGCATTGATGGGCATGCGGCTAGGGTTTTATTTGACTCAGGGGCTTCTCATTCTTTTATTCGCAAGGATTTTGCTATGCACCATCAAATGAGTGTGAGCTGCAGCAACACCTCATTCCTCATTGAAGCACCGGGTTCAAAAATGGTCGCTAATCAAGTAGTTCGAGAAGCATCTATGCTGATCCAAGGGGTTCCGTTCCTTGTCAACTTGTTGCTCCTCGATCTTCGTGGGATGGATGTTATCTTGGGCATGAATTGGTTATCACGGCAGCAAATTCCAGAAAAACATCCATCACCAAAGCATACTGAGAATAGTCCATCACAGAAAAGCTGGTCTGTGTTCACCTCTTCTGGTGCATACTGAGCGAGATAGTTGAACTCGTGAGAATAGTCCATCACGGACTTGTTCAACTGCTTGAGGGAGAGGAACTCCTGCCTCTTGATGTCCATAAGCCCCTTCGGGATGTGATATGCTCGAAAGGCCTCACGGAACTCTGCCCATGACACTTGATGACCGGCAGGCTGCATGACAAGAAAGTTGGCCCACCAAGCACCAGCAGGGCCCTGAAGTTGTTGAGCGTGAATAGAGCCTTCTCATGATCTTCACAGAGAATGAGAGCAAACTTTGCTCAATAGTGCGCAACCGATCGTCCGCCTCAAGTGGCTCATGGTAGCGAGAGAAGGTAGGTGGTCGGGTATGCAAGAAATCCAGATAACCATTGGGTCGGTCTCGCCGTTCTCATGCCACCTCGAGGAGCCCGATTCGAACAAGCATCTCAAAGATTCGGTTGGTTGTTTGCTGATTCGCTCGAGACCTCAACAACACATCCAAGAGGTTGGGAGGAGGAGGCAGATTGCTATCGTGGGGCTGCGATCGCCCATGACCTCATCACCTCCGCACCTCCATGGTCCTCATTCTGTCGTCAACCAAGCTAGGTCAGACGACAAGAGTTAGACTCCACATGAAAAGGGATAGGTTCTTAGACTTGGTTAAAAATTTTGAATTAAAACATGATCTAGACAATAAAACAAGACAAGGAATCCTACAAGTCTCACATACATAAAAGCATAAATCATGATAAAAACGGACATGGCAAGACATATGCATGCATGGTATGAAATGCACGGTACCAACGTAATCGTTTCTCCCACGCTCACCATTCAACCCACACAACCTTAATTATAGACATAGGGCGGGTAATATAGTGCTAATTGCTACCTAGAAGGTTAAATAAAGCCTAATTAAACACCTTAGTTGACCGAGGCAACTAAGGTTAAATAAATCCCGGTGCGGTAGCGTCTTGAGGCTTTTGAGCATTAAAGTTGTTGTCCCGCTTTGGAAAAGGACAATCCCTGATGAAGTGTCCCGCACGCCCACAATTGTAGCACGGGCCTGGACTGAATTCGCCCCACTCTCACTCCATTTGTGGTTTGTGGGGGCCGGGGAGCAACAACAGGAGGTTGGGCCATCCCCGCCTGTAGGGGAGGTGCAGGAGCAGGTGCTCGAAGTGGAGGAAGGGAGACAGCTCGAGCACGCTGTGAACTGCCACCTGCAGACAACTGTACCACCCGCTTTCGCTTCTTTTCTTCCTGGTGGTTCTTCATCTTGTGCTCCACCGTGATCGCCCGACTCACCAAAGCATTAAAATCAGGGAAGTCACACACTGAGAGCTTGTCTTGCATCTTGGCTGACAGTCCATTCATGAAGTGGTCTTGCTTTTTCTGGTCTGTGTTCACCTCTTCTGGTGCATACTGAGCAAGATAGTTGAACTCGTGAGAATAGTCCATCACAGACTTGTTCAACTGCTTGAGGGAGAGGAACTCCTGCGTCTTGATGTCCATAAGCCCTTCGGGATGTGATATGCTCGAAAGGCCTCACGGAACTCTGCCCATGACACTTGATGACCGGCAGGCTGCATGACAAGAAAGTTGGCCCACCAAGCACCAGCAGGGCCCTGAAGTTGTTGAGCAGCGAATAGAGCCTTCTCATGATCTTCACAGAGAATGAGAGCAAACTTTTGCTCAATAGTGCGCAACCAGTCGTCTGCCTCAAGTGGCTCGCGGGCGCGAGAGAAGGTAGGTGGCTGGGTATGCAAGAAATCCAGATAACCATTGGGTCGGTCTCGCCGTTCGCGGCCACCTCGAGGAGCCTGATTCTGAACAAGCATCTCAAAGATTCGGTTGGTTGTTTGCTGATTCTGCTCAGACCTCAGCAACACATCCAAGAGGTTGGGAGGAGGAGGCAGATTGCTATCGTGGGGCTGCGATCGCCCCGCAGCCTCATCACCTCCCGCACCTCCGCGGGTCCTCATTCTGTCGTCAACCAAGCTAGGTCAGACGACAAGAGTTAGACTCCACATGAAAAGGGATAGGTTCTTAGACTTGGTTAAAAATTTTGAATTAAAACATGATCTAGACAATAAAACAAGACAAGGAATCCTACAAGTCTCACATACATAAAAGCATAAATCATGATGCAAACGGACATGGCAAGACATATGCATGCATGGTATGAAATGCACGGTACCAACGTAATCGTTTCTCCCACGCTCACCATTCAACCCACACAACCTTAATTATAGACATAGGGCGGGTAATATAGTGCTAATTGCTACCTAGAAGGTTAAATAAAGCCTAATTAAACACCTTAGTTGACCGAGGCAACTAGTTGACCGAGGCAACTAAGCCTAATTAAACTAACCTTAATTGTTGTCGAGTTATTTGAATGTGGAGTCTAACCCATTCAAATAACTCGACAACAATCCCGGTATTCCCCCAGTATGCAACCCGAAACTCGCCCAGGATCGCCTCGTATACCGGTTTCCATTGCCATATCAATTCAATTCGCATAAAGGGGGCAACGAACCCAAAACTTCACGACCAGACACGCAATGCGGAAGCACAACAACAACACCAACTCAAACACAAAGACGAAACTAGATAACCACACAACTAAAACAACGCATCTAGCATACTAGAAGCATATAAAACAAGACTAGACAGCAAGATAAAAGTTCAAAATTTCGGCATGACGCCTCTAGAAGTACGGACATCCACACAGCAGACAGAAGACACAATTAATTAACCAAGTATATCACAACCACAACCACAATATAAACAGACATGCATAAAAACAACAACCCAGACCTAAGTTAAGCATGGCGATACATAAAAGTTCAACAACGGAAATAGCCAAGTGATTAAACATAGTCATAACAAGTTTGAAAGTTAACTTTACAACAAAACGAACGAACAACCACCAAATTAAACCAAAAGAAAGACATCTCCGGAAGTGTCCTGCCCTTGAACACTTCCGGGGGTTTACATCGTCGAGTTAGCTTTTACTCGGTGCCCCGCCCAACCACCGAGAAATAGTACGAACAGAACTCACACCCGCCGGGGTCCTCACCTGAAAACCACAAAGCAGAAGCATGAGTACAGAAGGTACTCGCAAGACTTACCCGTGGTCCATATATGACCGACTCGAAAGAATATGCATTTGGATGTAGCAAGGTATAAGCTTAAGGTAAAAGTGTGGAAAAGCTTACTTTGTTGCATAATCATATTCAACTACACAAATTTCAAGTTTATAGCATTTATGGACAGCACCTATTGCTAGACTGAAATCTGAAATTAAACATTAAAGAGAACAAGTAATAGCATAACAAGTATCAACATCAAGTATACCACCTAGTTTCAATTTAAGTTATTACTACGTTGAAGTGTCGGATGATACAAGCTGCTCATATCCGAGAGCGCGGCAATTCGAATCGCTTATTCACCCAAATAGGATCATCAATCGCACGACATGTGCCACAAGGAACCTCATGTCAACCCTCCTCCCATCCATATCTACTCGTTGAACCATCCTCATGCGGCCCGAGCACCTAGCAACCTCCTCGGCGGCTCAAGCCTCGCTTAGCCCTCGAGAGATGCCTAGGCCTCACCCTCAACCACGTCCAATCGCATGAGGGCATGACCCATCGAGTAGTATGCCATGAAAGGGTGGCTTACCGTACCATTATATCGGGCATGCGATCAACAAGGGGTGCTCGATCAACATGGCAAACAACGGATCGGTCCTTAACCAACACAGGCGAGACTACAACATTTGAGTCTCCACACCCAAATGATCCAACCCTCTCGCCCGGTCTCATGTTTTCCATTTCAAAGCATAATTATAACCAATTGCAACCCATTAGAGTGAAGTAATTAATCTCAAGTGATGGAGCCATCCACCACTTGGCCCATACCCGACATCTAAGCAAACTAAGCATGGACACATTATAATTACCCATACACTAGCTCCAAGGAAGATGTTCAACAATTAATAATGAGTGTATGTGCAACAAGTAGGTTCTAACCCTATCCCACATTTCAATTCCTAATGCAAGACATAATCATCCAATAAGCAATTTATTCGCCAAAATACAATTATATAAGCTTGAAAATGCTTAGGTGCTTGCCTTGAGCTTCTGCTAGATTTTCAATAATAGCCAGCTCTCCGGTAACCCCCACGGTCACCGCCGCGTCAACCTCCGTGTTTTCGTTCTCTACACGATCACAATGCATGTAAATGAGATGCATGCGATGCATATGAAATGAAATACAAAATGCATCCCCCCATGACAGTTCAAAAGTGCAACACATTCAGAAAATGGAATTAAAGCCCTCAACCCAATCCTGAACTTTAGCCCCAAAGTCTGAATTTTCAGCAAAACAGGTTTCAGGACAGCATTGATACAAATAGCCATAACTTTTTGATCACTTAATCAAATTGAGCAAACTCAAATCCTAGACGACCACAAGACCTAAACCTACCACTTAGCTTTGGCCAATCACCCAGATTCTGCATAGAGAATTCCCAGTTTGGCCAGGAACAGAGAACAGTTTCAGTGTTCAGAAGTTTCAGAGTTTCAGAACAGCATGCACAAATTTCATCATATAAATTGCAATACTTAACAGAATTGAGTAAAGGATGACATTTTTACAATATAAACAAAATTTTCTACAACTTCTCAGGCAAAATTAATTTCTAATTCGGCCTCTAACTAATTTTAATTCGCAGCTCAAGTTTAAGCTCCACATTTTCAGCATTTTCAGAGCAGCACGCACTAAAATTTACATAACTTTCAGTTGGATTAACTAAATTGAGTGATTCTAGTTGGAGATGAAAGATAATTCCATTGCCCACAACTTTCTCTACAGTCAACCTAGCAGGAAATGCTCGTAACTTGCTCGAATCAGTCAAGAACAGGAGCTACGAAATCTGCTCGAAAACCTGAAACTTTCCCCAAACCCTAGAATGGTTGTTCCCTATCCAAATCCCAAATCTCTACTCACCTAAGCCCCCAAAACCACCATTGCTGCCCCCAAAACTAGAAATAACAATCAAACCCTAGGGGAGAGGTCTCACCTTAAGAGCTCACATGGGGATCAAGACAGGAGAGGAGGAGGGCTGTCGCTTGAGGAGAAGAGGGAGGCGCCGGTTGGGGAGGAGCTGGAGGAGAGGAGGCGCCAGCTTGGGGAGCAGCAAGGGGCGCCACCAGGGAGCAGCTGCAGGAGGCGCAAGCTTAAAGAAAAGGCTGGAGGTGAGGGGCTTCGGTTGGGGAGGAGTGAGGGGAGGTGCTGACTAGAAAACAGCAGGAGGAGGGCTTTGGCTGGAGAGGAAAGAAAGAAGGGTGCGGCCAGCTTGGGGAAAAGCAGCCAGGAAAAGAAATGAATGCTGATTTGGTTTGGCTATGCCCTCAATTCTTTTGTATATTGCTCACTTGACCCCACTAGTAACAAGGATTAGAATGGCTAAGTCCCCAAAATGTTTAGCTCTTAATTTTTGTTAAGTTTGGAAATTCTTCTGAGTGGCAGTTTAGAACATTGACTGAAGTCGGAAGTTGATCTCAAATGCGGCAAAAATCTTGGTTGGCGCTAACGTTAGCCGCATGAGCCGAATTCGAATTTGGGACCCTGACAGTGTCGAATCTTTTCATCTTTTCTGCACTTGTCGGAATGCCAACCCATTAGTTCAGAGTCCCTCTCATTCGAGTACAAATGTTTCAGGCGGCCAATAACTGGCAAGTACCACATCACCAATGCAGGGATTCTTTTCTTCTTGTCCGTGCCTGAAGAAGTGTCTTCTTCGTTATTACCAGTAGTACTATTCTTGTTCTTCTTATTCTTCGTAGTGCTGGCTGAAGAATCGTCGTCGTCGTGGGAGTCATCATTCTTCTTATACCGGCTCGGCGGCTCGCCTTCCACACTGGGCATTGATCCAAGTCCGTGTAATCTTTACAGAGGAGGATACAGTGGTTCGGACATGCGTGTATCTTTTGCACATCCAATGACATCGGAGTGATAAGCTTCTTCACGAAATAAGTGCTCATCGGCAAGGTGGGCAATCCATTAGCCTTCAGAAGTATTTCTGCCAAGAGCCTCAACAGATCGGTGAAACTCTTGTCCGACCATCCATTGCTAGCCTTCAACCATAGATGCATCAGCATCATATGCAACACCGTAAACTCTGGAGGATAACCCTTGGATTCCTCATATAACAGATCATTCGCTGCTTTGTGTAACGCATCGACATTATCTAAACCTGTCATCTCCTTTAAAACTTGTGGTTTGGCATGGCGCAACATTTCCTCTACATCAGCGATGCGACCATCATCTAGCAAACGAGCATGCACGTGAGCTTCATCTCCCAAACCATCAGTGTCGCCTCCGGCACTTCGATCATCCACGAGATCGGGATCAACGTCATCGGTTGTTTGCGATGTACGTTGCTCACCATGGTTGGACCAACATGTGTAATCCTCTATAAAACCTCTCATGATTAGGTGTGTTCTGATTACACTTAAATCTCCTCACCCTACATTGTTCTTACAGTCTTTGCATGGACAAACTATTTTCATTTCCTTCTTAGTCCAGGTGTCCTTCTGAGTGGCTTTAATAAAAGTTTCGAGCTCTTTGAGGAATACACCCTTATTTCTTGGGGCATTGTACATCCATGCCCTTTCCATCTTGAACCTGAAACAGAAAATCAGATCGAAATATCAATTATTTAGATAGAACTTTAACAAGAGAACCTTAAGTTAAATACTATAAAATGATGGGGGCATATCCTGTGCAATCACCCATATGTGTGCAAGCATGCAATCAAGCGATCTGGAGCACCCAATCTATATCCAACGCTGGCAGTAGCAGGGGGTGTTCTGCAAATTTCAGGGAGAAGAGATGGAGGGTAAGGTGGGAGGGTTTAAACGTAAAACAGCTGTCAGCGTTGGATATAGATTGGATGCTCCAGATCACTTGATTGCACATTTGCATACATATGGGTGATTGCATAGGATATTTGATTTTATTAAAATCACGAAAGAATGTAAGGTCCTCTCCCTCTAGATCTAGAGAGGGGGACTGTTCTCTCCCTCTAGAGAGAGGTGAGGGCTTCAACCCCTCTCCCATGCACATTCTATCTACACTACATCTTCCTCTTCACAAGATATAAACCTCTACAAATGTCAGGAATGAGATGCTCTTACCTTAGAGAGTTAACTATTCCAAGGATTTCAAGTTCAAAACCTCCCCCCTTGTTTTCACAATTTTGGGGACGCCTGGAACTGCCGCAGAGAACGATCTGTTCGGAGCTTTAAAGCGAAGTTTCCACAGGCGGCTCCTTAAGACAACGGTCTGCAGAAACATAATAACGATCAAGCAAAACAGCACTACTGGATGATCCGTCAATGGACAAAAGAACCATACCGGAGCATTTTATGGACGTTGGATTTCTCTATGTAGTGTCGCTGTTGCAACATAACGGATGATCCGATACGTCAATACAAACTCATACCGGAGTATTGTCTGGATGTTGGATTTCTGTGTTTTGCAGGTATTGTAGAACAAGGATGCTCCGGTACGTACATGAAAATGCATACCAGCATCTCCTTCGTCACAAAATTTGCAGACAAACATTTACAAAATTTGGACAGGCGGTTTGTTTAAGAACTACGCCTTTAAAGACATGAACATCACCACAGGGGGTTCGTTAATTAATTAGGCCGTCAATATAATTAACTAAGGCGGCTTGCTTAACATACCGCCTGTGGAAACTGCGTTTTCCGCATGCGGCTTCGTAAGAAAGCCGCCTGTGTAACGATCGCAATTTCCCAAGGCGGTTCCTTAAGAGAGCCATCTGTGAAGAGCATAGTTTCCACAGGTGGCATCTAAAGGGCACCGCCTGTGAAAAGATCAATATTTTCGCAGGCAGTTTCTTAAGAGAGCAGCCTGTGAAGATACCTTTACACAAGCGGTTCTTAACCCCAAGGACCGCCCGCAGTCATTTGAGGCTGCTCTCCTTTTAATCCGCCTGTGGAAAGAAATCCTTGGTGTCCAGGAAAATCATTTCTGTAGTAGTGTCCACTCCTCTCGGTAGAAGGCAAGTGTACCATGTAGATCAAATGCTAAAAAGATTTGTGGCATGCTTTGCTATATGGTTTTGAATATGTTGATCATTATGAGTTTGGTTATGATGATGCTGCAAATGCTAAGTTCATGGATATATGAGTATGTCATATGTGTTGTGAATCGATTAGTTGCATATGAATGTTAAGTATGGGATGTGAGTAATGTTGGTGATCTATGCGAATTATTAGGAATGAAAGTAGTTGTGATTTAATTGTGTTAATTGCATTTGTGCATTCATAATGGAAGAGGCGACCCATTCTGATGCGGGCCTCTGTGTTCACACGTAGTGAACACGAAAGTCCTACCTCGTAGTCCCATTCATTGAGGTGAATGGGAGCGAGACAGTAAGAGTAGGCACCTTCCACGGGATGGAAGGGACGTAAGGGTGCACACCGATGGGTGGACACTCAGCAGTACCGGTACGTGCGTCGAAGAGAGCATTCATGTCGCATTGCATTCTAACGATGATTTTGAGTTACATGGAAAGGTGTAGAGTTGGGATCGAGTCGTGGACTCATCCAAAAAGATTTAAAGAGGTATGTGTAAGAAATTTAGTAATGAAGCGAAACAAGGTAAATGTTGTTGATACTATTGTTTTATGAATTTGTGCATTTGGATAACAAATATGCTCTTACTGTTGATTTAATTGTGTTAATTGGTTTTGTGATGCTCTTTGCTGAGTCTTTGGACTCACGCTTGTTTGTTTAATGTTTCTTTTTAGGTACTCTGAGGATAGCTCGCCGAGATGGGAATAGCTACACTTCACTCACCTCATGACATGTACAAATAATAGGTTGAAAGAATGATCCATATTGATAACTAGTCGAGTCCATTGTAATAAATGTGTTGTGGTCATTATTATCTCCGTGTTGCTAAAGATTAATAGTTGCTAGGAGACAGCTGCTTGAATGTCTTGATTAGATTCCTAGGTGTTCTTGCTTGAAATTTTACCTTGTGATCGTCTCTAGTTTTATTGCTTATTTGTGTGCTTCGTGGTCATGATGGTTAATAGATACCATGACTTGTTATTAGATTGATTATTGTCTTTCGTCTGCTGAGTGGATGTCCTCTATTTTAGGCGAGTGTCTTAAAATTTTAGTGGATTTCGAGTACTATTAGAGTTGATCTTCCTTATCTAGTTTTCTTTCTGTTTGGTGACACTCGAGAACCTTTGTGGGTGCCGGGTGTTATTCTGATTGGTATCAGAGCGGGCTTTAGGTCCATGGCATGTGAATTTAGTAAATTACTCTAGAGTAAACTAAAAGTTTTGCTGCGTGAAGTTAGAAACATGGCATAGATTTCCACTCTTGTTAAAAATTTGGCCTTAGGGCGACAACCTTAAAATCTAAAGTAGAGTGGTTAATTAATTTAAAACTTGATACACTCTGATGCACAGTAGGAAAGGGTATGGGTATCGTTGCTTTACGCTTAAATGTTGTATTTAAGCCTTGATGTCGAATGCTACATTTGATAATGTATGTTACTATGTTTATGTTCATGATATTGGTTCAGCCGAGAGGTTTCGACTTTGTTCCTTTGGCCGTGTTGCGGGCTTTGCTTGTGGGTGTGGCTGGTTAGTGCCACCCCTTGCAGTTTGGGAACCTCTCGTAAGTGAGTCGTCGTCTTTCGCGGTGTAGTTTAGGGAGTAAGGAGAGAAGGTTGGTTCTTTTGCCTTCTTTGGTTCAAGACAAAAAGGAAGAATTTAATGTGTGCTTCTTTTGGTTGCTATTTCAGCTTCGACGCCCGGTTTTATTGGTTTTGTTGGTTGCTTTACGGAGAAAGTTATCAATTTATTCTTATGTTGTCATTCTCCGAGTTTAAAAGAATTATTGAAGTCTTGAGGTAAAACTTAAGTCGTGTGGATTTTGTTGATCGTTTGGTTTTTTCCCCTTGCATCTATCTTCCTTCGTGAGAGTGGTAAATCTTGAGATTTGTTTGAAGAGTTGTTTCCCATCAGAGTTTGGGAATTCGAGAGTTGAATTTTCTTGCGATTTATGGCTGGGTTTTTCCGGTAACAAAGTTGTTTATCGGTGTTTATTCATGCTTAAGAGCTGTGATTTCCTTAAAGGTTGGGTATGTGACCCATGAGGATGTTTAAGACGTTAAGAGTATGATGAGTAGTTAGCGCTTCCAGTTGATGTGGGTTACTGATTCTGTTAAAGTGGATTTGTTGGTTGTTTAAAGACAACCTAATTTATTGTGTGGTATAGATGATTAATCGAGATGGTAAGTGATCTAAAGTGAAAGTTGATTAGCATTCTATGCAAATTATTGCGAGACATGAAATTAATTGGGAATTCGAGATTCGGGAGCTATTAATGATCCATTTGATGGCCTTACTATAGCTAGATGTTGGTGTAAAGTATTGGAGTGTGATGGTGTAAAATCATAAGGTTTGTTGGTTTATGTTGCTTAGGGGTCAATTAAATTGTAAATCGACAAAATGACTTAATTGATGTGTAATCAAAGAATGGGAGTATATGGAGTGATTTGATATTTGAGTTTTCCTTTGCGACTTGACTTAGGAAAGAAAAGGAGTGATCTCTGGTTGTTGTCGAATTCTTTCCAAAGGGAATTGTAGCGCATTGGGTTCAAGTTGATGCAAGCGGTGCAATTAATTCAAAAGAATTGTACTTCTTTTCTATTCTAGCCTGGGTTGAGAATATAAATGTTCATGGTATGTTGTTGAGTGTACTAAAGAACTTTGCTTTTGAGCTTGGTTGGTTGAGTGAAAGATTGTGAGGGCGAGACCCTCGTAGGGAAAGAACCGATTGTTGTTTGGTAATGATCTCCAGTCCTAGCATGGGCTAGGCGTTGACCATTAGCGATTAAGAGTGGAGTATGATGAAGGTTGTTGATGTCTTGGTTCAAATTTTGTTGAGAATATCGTTCGTTGTAAAGAAGGTGATGGTAATTCGATATAAAGTGTTTGATTGTGAGTACGTAATTTAGTTAGTTGTCCCTAGGTGTGAGATGTGCCTGGGAGAAGATGGAATAAAAACACATTGTGGTTTGTGATTGGGAAGGAAAATTATGCCACGAGTGGGCTAATTCTTTCGAGAGCATTGGTTAATTTTGATTCTTTGTGAAAAAGGTCAAATCATTGGAAAAGATGGGATTTTGTGTAATTGATTCTTTGGGGGTTCAAGTTGGGAACCCCAGCTGACCGTTCAAATACTAATGGTAAAAACGGTTAAATGCTTGTTAAAGGGATGTGTCTCGCAATGATTGTGTAATCTTGAGTTTGATGAATCATGAAAGAGTAGTAGAAAGAGGAGGTTAGAGTTCTGTTGAGTTTAGAAGTTAATACCCTCTTCTGTTGAGAAGAATAATCGAGTAAAAGGTATAGCGTGTTTTAGTGCTAAAGGAAAGTCTAGTCTGAGTTATGTCAGACTAATTCTTGAGATAGTGGTATGATATGTTGGATATGAAAATGTGGCATATCAATTATGATTGAGTCCTTAAGTGAAGGTATTGAGGTAAAACATTGAGAAAATTCATATGAGATTCCTTATTCAGGAAATTCTTTGGAGTTTAGAATGCTAGGCAGTTGTGTCACTCATAAACTTCAGTAGAAATTAGAGTGAAGGTGGAGGTTGAGAAAATTTATCTGAGTTAAGTTAAGACTCTTTTATCGATCGTTGGATTTGAGAATTTGGTTTTCCATTTGGATCCATTTGAGTCTTTGCGTGGTTGATTTGAGTTGCTAAGAAGTTTGAGTCCCTTGTGGACTTTTGTTTTTGGAGTTGGTGTTCTTCGAATTCGGCATCGAATTCCTTTTAGGGGGGAGAGTGTAATACGGTGGATCCTTGGCGACTCCCTCCCCTGGACCTCCTCCTCCATTGGTGCCCGAGCTGCTGCTTCTCCAGTCCAAGCCGAAGCCCCCAACCAAGCAGCTCCTCTTCCTTCTTTCCTTTAGATTTTGGAGGTGAGGTTTTCTTCAATCTTGAGTTCCTTACTGTTCTAATGGAGTTTTCCTGGTTTATTTGGGTTCTAGGGTTTCTAGATGTGAAAATTTCGGAGGGAGACTAGCCCTAGAATGGAGGGAACCCTGTGCTGTTTTCGAGCAGATTCGTCAGCCGTTTTGTAGCCTTTAATTGGGTAAGGTAAAATCATTTTCTGAGTACTTGGCTATAGAAAAAGTTGTAGATCGTCGAATCCCCTTTAATTTGAGCTCAAGAACACTAAAATCCGATCAGCCAATTAAAATTTATGCCTTTTTTAGTGTTTACTGTCCACATTGGGTTGCTACTGGGGCTGAAATCTTCAGCTGAAGATTAAGCATAGATACAGGCCGAATTACATTTTTTGTTTACCTAGAGAAATGTAGAAAATTTTCTGTAGATTTATAAAATATATTTATTTTCTTGATTTGGAGCTAGGAATCAAAAATTATGTTGAGTTGAAGTTGCTGTCCAGACTGGAAGTATGCTGAAAGTTCAGAATTTGGTCTGAGTTTCAGATTTTAGTTTGGGGACTTTAAATTGAGTTATTGAACAAATGACTATGGGGTAACTCTAGGTTATCATCTTGTGCTCATTTAGAGTCTAAGAACTTGAATTTTGGTTCAACCATTAAAAACTTATGCAAGTTTTACCATTGTGCTGTCCAAATTATGGCTATTAGCAGATTCGACTTTGTTCTGTGAATTAGGACAAAATAGAGGCCGAGTTGGATTTTACAATTGTCTAGTGATAGATGATAAATTCTGTGTAGTTGCTTAAAATATTTTTGTTTGCTTAATTTGAAGTTGTAAAGCAATATTTATGCTTTGGCGAAGTAGGCTACCAAAACCAGTTTGTTTAAAATTCAGAGTTTGGGGTAGATTTAATTTAGCGAGTCAATACGTTGTTTGTTATTGTTTGATGACTCTAGAACTTGTAAAATTGATTACGCAATGATGTTTCCAGGTACAGTAGCTTCGGGAGTGACTTCTTCTTCCCGCCACTCCACTCCTCTCGGTAGAAGGCAAGTGTACCATGTAGATCAAATGCTAAAAAGATTTGTGGCATGCTTTGCTATATGGTTTTGAATATGTTGATCATTATGAGTTTGGTTATGATGATGCTGCAAATGCTAAGTTCATGGATATATGAGTATGTCATATGTGTTGTGAATCGATTAGTTGCATATGAATGTTAAGTATGGGATGTGAGTCATGTTGGCGATCATGTAGTTAAAGTTGGCTATGCGAATTATTAGGAATGAAGGTAGTTGCGATTTAATTGTGTTAATTGCATTTGTGCATTCATAATGGAAGAGGCGACCCATTCTGATGCGGGCCTCTATGTTCACACATAGTGAACATGAAAGCCCTACCTCGTAGTCCCATTCATCGAGGTGAATGGGAGCGAGACAGTAAGAGTAGGCACCTTCTACGGGATGGAAGGGACGTGAGGGTGCACACCGATGGCTGGGCACTCGGCAGTACCGGTACGTGCATCGAAGAGAGCATTCAGGTCGCATTGCATTCTAACGATGATTTTGAGTTACATGGAAAGGTGTAGAGTTGGGATCGAGTCGTGGACTCATCCAAAAAGATTTAAAGAGGTATGTGTAAGAATTTAGTAATGAAGTGAAACAAGGTAAATGTTGTTGATACTATTGTTTTATGAATTTGTGCATTTGGATAACAAATATGCTCTTACTGTTGATTTAATTATGTTAATTAGTTTTGTGATGCTCTTTGCTGAGTCTTTGGATTCACGCTTGTTTATTTAATGTTTCTTTTTAGGTACTCTAAGGACAGCTCACCGGGATGGGATAGCTACACTTCACTCACCTCATGACATGTACAAATAATAGGTTGAAAGAATGATCCATATTGATAACTAGTCGAGTCCATTGTAATAAATGTGTTGAGGTCATTATTATCTCCGTGTTGCTAAAGATTAATAGTTGCTAGGAGATAGCTGCTTGAATGTCTTGATTAGATTCCTACATGTTTTTGCTTGAAATTTTACCTTGTGATCGTCTCTAGTTTTATTGCTTATTTGTGTGCTTAGTGGTCATGATGGTTAATAGATACCATGACTTGTTGTTATTAGATTGATTATTGTCTTTTGTCTACTGAGTGGATGTCCTCTATTTTAGGGAAGGTGCTGCCGAAATTTTTAGTGGATTTCGGAGTACTATTAGAGTTGATCTTCCTTATCTAGTTTTCTTTCTTGTTTTGGTGACACTCGGGGCATTGTGGGTGCCGGGGTGTTACAGCAACATTGGAGGGAATTGTGTAGTTAGACATGCATGCTAAATTAGTAGGTTTTCATAGATCATGGCACTAGTAAGTGATATTGCTTGCTTGGAAGATGCACATCCTTTATAGTGGCTATTCTAGGAAGTTGTAGGACTAGCGCTCACATCATTCTCATGTGCATCATTCTCACATGCATCATCCTCATAAGCATTATTCTCATACACATGAACTTGTATAATGCTAGTATGTATTTTTTTATACCGAAGAATAGTAACTTCAGATTTGTTTGCTTGTATGTATGTTGACATTGGAGTGTACCTGTGAATCGTGGGACTATGTGAGAGGTTCTGGACTAGGTGACGTAATTGGTATTCCGATCAACCAAAGCAAAACAATTATTCAACAACCAAGGCAAGCACCCTCCTTTGATTATGTTGATCTCCCTATCTTACAATGTTTATATTGTTCTATCAAATGAAATATCCCCTGCCAACTTTGTCCACATGAACTCAAATACTTCTTGCTCGTGCGGGAACTCAAATCCACATGTTCTAGAGTAAAACCGGCAGTGAAAATGGTTTATATATAAACCAGCAGTGATATCTTCTTATCACTGCTGGTTCTCTATAAAACTGGCAATGATATTACCTCCATTCCTGCGGAAAATTTATACTATTCTTATCACTGCCGATTGAAGTTAGAACCGACAATGATAATATTATCACTGTCAGTTGAATTTAGAACCGGCAGTGATAATATTATCACTGCCGGCTCAGACCTACCCGGCAGTGATGAGGGGTCGCGGATGTAGCAGTATGTAGTAGTGAAGATGGCCAATGGAACGGTGTTTCCTCACCGGTTGTCTTGGGAATGCACAGATCCAGAAGAGAACGACTTGGGAATCTTCAATACGGCCTCGTTAGCGGTGAAGACAGGACAGAGGAGATCAACACACAAAAAATGATTGTCGGCCTTCAAGAACTCATGCGAGCACTCCCACGTGAACCAACACACCAGCGATGATCGAGCGTCTGGCCAACCTCAGGAGACATCTTGGTGCCTCCTTTGTAGCCTCGGCTTCCATGCAAGTCCCGAAAACCTGAAGCGTCATGGCGCCGGTGTCCGAGTCTGGAAAGCGGCACTGCGCGAAGACAGAAAATGTCGGCCATACACATGTTGCTGATCAACGGCTCACATGCTAGGGTTTTTGATCCGGAATCCAACTGACCACGGTCACCTGATCCGATCCAACGGTGCTAAGGCTACGGTTTCCCGAACCCAATCCTAACCATTGATCCAAATAACGGCTGGGATGCTTCAGTTCCTGGCGATTGGGCTTAGCGGGTCGAACCGGGCCAAACCAGGTTGGGCCACATAGGGCCAGAGCCTATCACTATTCAAATGATTTAAAAAGCCTTTTCCAATTAAAATAAATTTAGAAAATAATTTAGGCCAAATAAAATAGCAAGAAGCATACTAGAAAAATTCATAGAAATATTTTCACACATTTGAAACTCAAATAAAAAATTTTTGGAAAGAGTTTATTTACTTTTTCATAGAATTAAATAATTTCCATATTGAACATCATTAAAAATAGAAAATAAATTCCATAAAATTCACAAAATGCTTGCATCACAATATAATATTATTTTTAGCTAAATTTTGGGATATTACAGTCGTGCTCTAGATCATGCTACTGTCATCGCTGGCATTAGCACCTGCGCAACCGATGCATGAGCATAGTGGCGCTGGTCCACGGTGGAACACGACTAGACCGGGTCTATGGGGCCGGTGACACGTGTCACTCTATGATTGGGCCATGTGTCTGCTGATGTCATAAATCATATTTCTAGTAGAAAAATAATTCATTTAATTCAGTTTTTCTATTTTCCTGATATATTCTTTTATTTCAAACTTTCAAAAAGCTCGTTCTCCCTCAAACGAACTCCAATTGACGTGATTCCAGTTTTTTAAAAAAAATTAAATTGAGTTCTATTTAATGGTGAATCTTATTTAATTTTTACAGTTGAGTTTACTCTTTGTTTTTGGTATTTATTGCTTTATTATTCGTTTAGTGTAGACGTCGAAGTACCCGAGGTGATCGTGAGTGAGGAGCCAACTCAAGAGTAAGGTCCATAGTAGAATCGAGACCTTTTTGAAGGCAAGTTGTGCTTTGTCAGGTTGAACCCATGTTTTAAAAGATATATTGTTTTAAACTTTTGCATGTTAATTCAATGGGATTAGCTATTCAACCAATTTGAGTTATGTCAACCTTGTCATTTGTATGACATAATTCAGTTGTCACCCTAGTATGGTTCTTTATTGATTAGTAGCTATTAATGGCCAATGTGGGTTAATTAGTACGTGAATAGTTTACTTAGCCATGCAACGAGTTATTGATATCATTTTATGTTAAAGGTTAGTCTTGCTTAATAGAATATGGAACATACTTATGAATGTGTGTGTCAGGTGTTGTCACACAATCTTGATAATGTTGTTAATGGCACGTGGTGCATGGTAATCAACTGGGGTGGTAAAATAATTTAGACTGAGGCAACTAGCAAGAGTTGTGATTTTATGGTAGGCCAATGTAGCATTTGGGTGGTCACATTGTTTTTGTTAAATGGTAATGGATGATATATTGGTAATGGCGAATTTTTGGTAAGTCTTGCCTTGGTCAATTAAGGATTTAACCTTTTCAAGCATTTGAACTGAGTTAATCATGCAATCACATGTCTGGTATAGGACAGACCTAGCTAATTAATTTGTAATGTCTAGATTTTGATACTGTCATAGTGGTGTGGGTTCCGGGTGTATAGGTAGACTCACATGGCGCGAGAGGTGGCCCTGAATGTGGTAACCAGTCCATCAATGTTGAAACCTTAGCGAACAGTACTGGATTTAGACAGAGTATTGGAAAGGTTTTGTTGTGATCACTCACCTTTGGTGTATGATTATATCTTATGGGTAAAGTGTATAACCTTTGTAGAGTATCAAACCTATTCGAATAACCGTACTCATGGTATTGAGCAATGCTCAGTGATTACAGTCGAGGGTTAGATTTTGATAAAATAAACTTAGGATTGGAGGATGTATGCCTATGGAAGAATAGAATTTGATGTAAGGTTGTGAGTTAGTTTATTGGAAAATAACTGAGAAATTTATTATTTTCGTTATTTGTTTTATTGTCATTTCAATCTATTTATACTATTCTTTCATAAATGTTGCTCTATTGCAAAATAACTAATTCAGCCATTCATTTCAAATAAGCCATGCTTATAGTATAATAGACTTGCATTCTGTGCATAGATTGTTGAGTGCTTTATGTACTCACCCCTTGCAACAATAAATCACCAGTTGGAGAGTTCCAAGAATAGTACTCACCCCTTACAACAATAAATCACCAGTTGTACTCACCCCTTGTACTACACCTACTTATGAGGAAGGGTTCCAAGAGGAGACGATTTAGAAGGGTGCAAACCTTGTCAGTTGCCTGTGGCAATTAAAGGGTTGTTACAAATAAATTATTTCCACTGCAGTTTCATTACTTCTTAGACTTAGCCCTGTGTGGCGTACTCATGTAAGGTGGACCATAAGGTCGTTTAACAGTTATATTTAAACTGATGAAGTCTTTATTCAGATATTCGTTGTGTATGATTGTGATATTCATCTATATTAAGACTATGTGCACTAGCATGATCTTGAACTAGTGTAGAATATACAGAGGATCTAAATTTGCATCTTAAGATACCGACAATTAAGTAATCTGAGTTGATTTCTAAAATATATGTCATAATAATATGCTTATGATGTAAAATCTGTAATCTGTTTTGTTTTAGAGGGCATGGCTAGCATTTCCTGAAGCTAGCCAATAAATAGAAAACTGTAAATAGTAGGAAGACAACATCACAGACAGTTCTAAACAAGAACCATCTGTGATGTAACTGACATCACAGACAATTTCAAATTGGAACCGTCTGTGATGTTGGTTACATCAAAGATGGTTTCTTTTTAGAACTGTCTATGATGTGCACTTCTATCACTGACACTTTGTTACTGACAGTTCGCTAAATCATCTGATATGTCAATTTTGAACTGTTTGTGATGTAGTGCTCTGTAGTAGTGGTTCTACTTTACCTTTAGCTAGACCTTGACCACGAGCAATGGGACTCAACTCAAATAAGTGGGGCCACAAGTGATGTGACTTGAGGTGTTAGTTGAGATCTTTAGGAGTTTATATGCTCGCCTCCAGCGAGCCTAGTCATGACTCATTTGCGATTCATGCCTGTCCAGATTTGATCTCTATGTGCACTATTGTGACGAAAGAAAAAAGTTGGAGACGCATGGAGCCGAGGTGGTCGACACAAATATTAGGGGAAAAAGAAGTAAATTTTATTAATTCTTGAACAGGTACAGAGTTACTGCCTCGTTAAAAACCTTATACCCTAGTGTGGGTATCTCTGGTAAAGAAAAGAGTACAATAACTACATACATATATATACATAGACAACTCAAGACTAACGTAGTCAAAGTTTCCTAACGCCCCTGTGATCTCCGTATCCTCGGTCTGATATTGCATTCTCTCATCTGCACACTTTTAGTCTTTGAGGTATGTAATTGCCTCAACCAACTCAAGCGTGAGAGACGACCTCCTCGGCTCAAGTATCCTCCCCACCGAACTGAAACTGGCTTCTGACGAGATTGTAAAATCGAGGATGCCCACTAGAGGGGGGTGAATAGGCGGCTATAAAAATTTATTCTACGTTTAATTAAAATCTCGCCTATGTATCCTTATGTTAAAACCTAAATGATAATAGATACAGAAGCGATAAACTAAGGTTTTGAATATTAAAGCCTATGTCAACAAGTCTCACTAAGTGTACTAACTATTTGTGTCTCTAACAATAATTTGCAATCCTAAATACGAGCAATCAAACCATCAATTCTATGAATATAAATTGCATGAGTATAATAAAGAATAGAATGCAAATCACAAGGGACACAATTATATTTTATCATGGTGTTCAGAAACTTACCGGTTTCTCCTAATCCATGTAGAGGCAAGCCCAAAACACTTCGGACTAGCTCTAAGAATTGAGCACCCACCTCGATTCCACTAGTGGTAACTCTTTCCCCCTTTAGGTAAGTGAGCTCCGACCTTCACAACTTTGTCGGGCCTTCTCACAATCTCCTTGAGAAAATCACCGCGCACGACGCCTCCACACACCGTCTAGGTGTCGGCAAACACCAAGAGTAACAAGTCAAGCCCTCTAGCTTGAGCTCCATCAAGTACAACACATGTACAATGGTGATCATCGAGTGCAACACATGCACAAGGCTCTCCTCAAGTGCAACACATGCACAAGAGGCTCTCAATCCTCTCTTAATTACAACACATGCAATTAGAGCTCACTCTTAGCTCAAAAACCAAATGGAAGAGAGCAACAAATGTACACAACTCCCACAAACCTTTCCTAGAGCCAGCCACATCCAAATTCCAGCCCCAACGCTCCTTATATTGCCTCTCTAAGAAAACTAGCTGTTGGAGGGCAAAATAGGGCAAAAACTCAAGAAACCTATTGCTACTGCTCTACTAGGTGTTGTAGCACCGACCTATAGGCCAACGGCTAGAAAACTAGCCGTTGTGCAGAAAAACCAGTAGCACCAGCCAACTGGGAGCAGTGCTACCACTCATGCGGTAGCACCTGCCTTGAGTAGACAACAAAAACACCTCCTCTAAAATTTTCACACAAGCCGGAGGGGCAGTAACACCGACCGAGCGGTGGTACCGGCCCCCTATGGGTGGTATGACCAGCCTCCCAGATCAGAAACAGATTTTTTGAAAAATAATTTCTTTTCGAATCAAGCACCAAAAATGATTGATTCATTGGGCCATTTGATGATCAACATATGATCAAGCAATTTGCAAAACACATTTGCAAACCCAATTTACATTCTCCAAAGAATCACATTAAACATAACTTATTTGCAAAATACATTTGCAAGTAAACCGAGAACTTATGAGATCAATCCTCTAACTATGTAAAGATCAGCACATGATCCCAACACTTTGCAAAACACATTTGAAAATGTCAACATATGCTATAGGATCAAAACCCATAACTTCCAGCTTACTTACAAAACACATTTGCAAATAACAAATCCATTCGACTTAAAATCAAATCTTGAGTGTAAGATGATCAACACATGATCAAGTCAATTTGCAAAACATATTTGCAAACCCTATCCACATGCTCTAAGAACAAAATGCAATTTAAACCACATTTTGCAATCATAAAGTATTTAACTCAAATGTGTAAGCTCTCTATTTGCAATACATGCAAATACCTAGCTTCATGCCAACAATAAACATTAAAATAAAGTTGCATGAGCTCTATCCTTTTGCAACACAAGCAAAACTTAGCTCCATGTAAAAACCACACAAACCACATTACATAAACTATCTTCCTTTTGCAGCACATGCAAATCCATAGCTTCATGCAAAACCAAATCGATTAAGATTCAATAAGAAGCAAGCATGAGCTCTCTTATTTGCAACACATGCAAATACTTAGCTCATGCAAGAACCAACCAAGAGCAAGCTAGTGTGAACCGGATTGAGTTCATCAACACATGATGAAACTCAAGCTAAATAACTCAACCCCTCTTAATAGTACGGCACCAAACTAGCAACCCAGTCTCCCATCCACACACACCGAGACTGGTGAAAGACTAGAAACGCATCCTTAGCCCTAGCTAGTTATAACTTTGTCTCAAGCACATCCACTTGGAGTTTTTATGATATCCAATCATCTCCTCTCTAAGCCAGGATCTTTAGCTTGTTCATCAACACATGATGAACTCCCCTTGTCTTAGCTTCGGGATCCTCTCTTAACGCTCATCAACAGATGATGACGTACTTGCCCTATTTATCCATCTCAACTTTGGAGTTAACCTATTTCAAACTCATTGAAAGTGTTAGTCCAAAACACATGGTTGTCTCAATCATTAATGCACTCCATTAACACATAATGGATGCTCCAAGATCCTTTGATCTTTCCTTTTGATAATTGACCACAACTTAAACACAATTTATTAAAATATTACTTGTGTCTTGAGTATACTAATACAACTAATGCTCTTATATACTCAAGAACTTTTGATTGCCCTAGGATCAACAAAGTGAACTATCAATACATGACTAGTTCTTTGTTGATTGAATGACAACCAAACACAATTTAAATTAAATTTAAATTGTCATAAGTATATATTAACTACACAAGTTTCATATACTCAAATTGATGGAATCTAAAAGTAATGATCTAATTTATATGTAGTGGTAGAAAGAGATCAACACTCTTAAAACCATTAATTATAGAATAAACTCCATTAAATATGTATATACAAATAATTGAACTTGAATCAATATGCACATATTCAATTTTTGATTGCTTTGGAGTTTGTCCTATATTGCCATAAGTATTACAACTACACAAGTTAAATATACTCAAGAAATTGTTTCAAAGTAGTGATTCTTGATACAAAAAGATGAATTAGATCGATACTATTGAAACATCAAGGTACAGTATGAACTCCCCCTAAATGTGTGCATTTATATATATGTGGAATTGAAAACATTTTGCACATATTAAGATTGAGAATATGGTGAAGTTCATCCTTTACCTTGAATCCAAAGAATGTATCTAGAAATAATAGAGTTATATTAGATGCATACCTTTGGGATTTCCGTTTTTCAATGGGATGAGACTAAACAAAAGTATACTCATTAAAAGTGTTAGTCTCATATTCAATATGATCATGAATATTATATCCAAAGAATGTAACAAGGTATGATAATATGAACTCGAATGCATACATTTGATATTTCCATTTTTTCATCCAAAAGAGACTCTCAAAAAGAGTAACAAGAGGAATGTAACAAAATATGATAATATGAACTCGAATACATACCTTTGATTTATCATTCATTAACAATTGAAATTAATCAATATTATGATTATTAAAAAAGTTAGTCTCAATATTAGATTTTTCATTAACACCAAAACCAAATTAATGAAGCTTGAACTTTCAAAGATAACGAACACCGAAATCACAAGTACATCCTATGCAAATTGCGATGACACATGATAAATATGCTAGCGATTCCACATTTACGCGGGGCGTGGCGTGACAGTAGGTACCCCTCCGCCTCCTCTCCCCCACCTCCCTGTCGTCGTGCCCTACTGTGGGCCTACGGCAGGTCCACCGTGCCGAGACGTGCCTTCATGCCCGCTGCATGGCGTGCCGACACGAACATGGCCTAAATCAGCATGCTGGGCCGTGCCACCTATCATGCCCGATTTTCAGACATGGCACGGCCCACCTGTCTTCGTGCCAGGCCAGGTCGTGCCCGCTGTCCCACAGGCTGGCCCATGAAAGTCTAGCCCAATACCCACTCTATTATGGCGTATTTTTTAATGGTCTATCCAAAAAATAGGACATATTATTTGAATGGCCATATCCATAAATATATTGCGTATTTTATGTTCCAATACAAATTAGTATAATATTCCATTTATATCCCTAATAAATATGTAGATTTACTTGATATTTTGTACATACATACATTAAATTTTGAGATAATAATTCAGGGTAGTCTAATCATTTTTAATATCTTTTTAGTTTATGTGATAAGAGAAAATACACCTTATAAACTTAGATGTGTACACATCTTCTCATTGTTTTCTGCAGAAAAGAGAGCAAAGGGAAGAGAGCTGCGTAAAGCTGCAAAAGTCAAACAGCCACAGGCAGGAATGAACGCCCTTCGAACGTTGCGTGCGTCTGCTAGTACGTGTCGCTCCGTTGAGCGCTCTTTTCCTGGATACAAGCCAACTTCATTCTAAACGCGTCATTACACTAACGTTAAAAATTAAGTTCTTAACTAGCTCTCCACAACAGTCCTACAAGTATTCAAGGAAAAAAACCATCTTAGGCAGAACACAATTTTTCCTGATGCAATCAGCATCTGTTTTCGCATTCAGATCCTGTTTATATGCAAGCGAAACCGAAACCAAGTTCCAAACCCCATTCCTAGACATATCCACAAAACCAAACGAAACATAATAACATATACACGAATCAAAGTAATTATACCGCTAGCAGAAAAAAATGACAAATTATTTTCCCTTTTAAATAAATTGCCAAAAATCAAAGATACATCAAATCTTGCAAAAAAGAAACCATATATCGCAGCCCCTCCCTGGAACCGCACAGTATTGCCTAGACAAGCACAAAACCATATACACCGAACCGTCCTAAAAACTTGTGATTCGGAGATGCACCCCCAAACCACAGGGGGCTCCCCCAACAAATGCTCATATAAGCATGACAAACAAGCGTCCTCAAGGGGAGAAACTTTCTAGTGTCACGCTTGCACAATCTGGAGACACCGACAACAGGCCACCGGCAAAATGACTACCGGTGACAGATTATCCAAGAAGGCTCTATCATCGGCTTCACCTCTCGCAAGGATAAAATTTTGCGAGACTAAAATTGGCCTGCCTTGAACGTACTAAGGCTCCAAAACTCATTACCTGCGATCACCAAATCACAGGATACTGACCCACCACTTTTACACCGGCGAAATGGCAACGATATCCAAGACAAGCCACCTATGCTTTCTGACTCATCACTGTGCGTTTGCCTTCTCCAACTTCTCTTTCTCAATTTCAGCTCTTCTTCCCTCAGCATGTTGAGCTATGCCATTAGCAAGCGCCTGGTAGTGGAAATCAAGAGTTTGCATGAGGTTCTGGAACCTGGACGGATCAGATGCTTGCAAACCTGTTCCAAACGGTTGCTCACTTGTGAGGAACTTTAACACGTTTTTGGGAAGAAAAGAAGCATTTGATAGCAAATGATCCACTACCTTGGACGATTTCAACAAAGAAAATGAACGGATCCACCTCATCAATAGGTGACTGCAGCTCCTCATCATCACTGAAATCATCATCGAGTCATCATCCTCATCAGCTGGCTGGAAGCCTCTAGCCTACATCAACAAAAGAAATTAGAACTTCAGAGGTGAACATATATCCACAACAAAAGACTATGATCTGTCATTTTATTCTAGCCATGAACCGGAACAGGAAATGAATATCCACTCATACAAACAGGTACCTTAGGTGGCAAACGATTCTTACAATGATAAGAAAAAAAATGAAAGAATAGTATTGAGAGCCCAGTGATACGTGCGTTATGTTAGCAGTCAAATATTGCAACAGACCTCTGCAGCTAGTTTCTGAAGATGAAGACTGTTTACTTCATCACCATCTTCATCATCATCGAGGCCCATCTCCCTATCTGATTCAGCTTCGTCATCGTCGTCTTCATCAGCATCAAAGCCATCCATATCATCACCAGCAGCATCATTTTGCTTCTTAGATTCTGCTTATTGAGGGGGGGAAAAGGACCAACACAAATTAACAAACGTAAGCTAGCAAAGAGAGAGAATCGCTCCCATTAAGATAAAACTATGATCAGGGCACCACACTCAGCAAAATAAGCAAAACAACAACAAAAAAGCTTAATCTAACAGAGATTAAATTAAACCAACGCATAGTACAAGTTGACCAAGTTCACTACATAAAAAAAAAAGTAAAACAGATGCAAACTCCACCTGCAACTTGATCTTTGTAAGCAACAAGCAGCTCAAGTGTTGCTTTGAAAACACGATCCAGAGCTTCTGCTGGAATATGATCTGCTGGAAGGCCAATAAGCGAGGTCAACCCCAAGCAGCAAACCTTCTTATCATGCTCTCTGCAAATAAAGCAATACAAAAATCTCAGTTCACCATAGGCCATATGAGGAAGAACGAAGACCTTATAGAACTTGGAAAAAAAATGTACCTCTTGAAATTGGCTCGCATGCCACTCTTTTTGACTTGTTGTAACATAATAAACCACAGGTTGAAAATTTCTGTCGCAACCCCAAGTTTATGTAAAATCGCAAGTGTCAATGGAGGGTTATAGTAGAGAGCATTAGCAATCTGCAAGTAGAACATGAAGGTTCTTAGGTATGTGTGTAGTAAATAGATAACACATAAAGTTCAGTGCCTGATGAGTAAACCCTATCTTGGATGTGAAATTGTGAACCCTAATAATGTTAATATATAAATCCGAACATAAATGATCTTTGCCACCGTGGTCACGATGTAACCCGGTTATACCACCATAGCATCACACACAGACGCTGACATCAGCTTCAGCATCCATGTGTGCTTCCAAGTGGCAAAACCGGGTGATATGGCAACCCATGTGGCAATACCACTGTCCACACGCAAAACTACTAAGTAAAACTGGTCTCAGGTGTTCAGTGAACAGGTATTGGAAGAGCAGGGGATTAAGCAGACAAATGCGATTCTTCAGGGGAGTAAAATGGACTTTTTCCCACATTACAAGCTATTTCATACCCAAAAACAAAGGCGCTAACACAGCTACAATGTAAGTGCAGTGTGATATAACAGCTAGCTAGTGGCAGTTATGGAACTGCTAGTGGCTTGGTAACTGTTAAATGGTATGGACATTTTTTAAAACTATTGCGGTCTTGTGGATGAACGAGATTTACTGTCAATCTGGACTATCAAGTATCAATTCTCTTTTTCTGATTTTGCAGTTTATCATACAGGATTTAGAGCATTCAGTTAAAATTTGAGAACTAATAGTGCTTAGCTTATTGTTTACAACTTGAATTTTAGGGTTCTGCGGTACTAGTACATTAGCTATGATTTTGACATCATTTTCATCTTACTTTTCTTTGTTAGCCAACTTAGTTCCCAGCAGCGAACAATTTGGTGGTAACAAGCCAGTTGGCAGTTAGTGCGTATCACCAATTAACATTGAACCTGACTGTTACATATAATAATCAAATTGGTTCATCTACAATTGAGATTTAGAACATTTATTTTCTAACACCCAGGCCAATAACCGCTGGTGACTGGCAGCTGTCAGTGATAACCAGTTTAAAATGTAGACACACGATTTTAAAAGAACAAACTCAGCCAGTATCCATACAGGTTCCCACTGGTAACCAGCTACCAGGCTGTTTGCAAGAACCAATTCGGTACTGAGATTGAAACCATGCTTCTAGGATACTAAGATACTTTTAAGCCACAAACACAGCATTACTTGTCAAGGAAATATCTTATTGCAAATCCATCTTTTGGGTGACAAGTTTGCACTAGAGACTTCCCCTTAGGCCCCGTTTGGATGGGCTGAGATGGCCCCAGATCCCAGCCAATCCACACGGAAGACGGGCCAGTAACCCAGGCCATCCCAGCCCATCAACGTGAAAGTTAGCTGATTAACACCCATACAAAGAATAGCAGAATTTGGAGATTCAATATAGCAATTGGGCTCTGGGCTGATTAGCGTCAGAAATAAATAAAAAAGGTATTTCATATTACATCTTACCACTTGTACAAGGAGGCATTTCAAATAAGGTTTCTGTGCTCGACGCAACCGGTCAATTGTAAGTCTGAGGTAAGGCTCAACCCATTGATCGACATGGCCTTTGCAGTTCTGGAAAACCACTTCAATAAGCTTGGGAGCAGACTCAATATCAGAATCCTCCATGTTTTGGTCCATCATAATCTACAAGTATTAACGACTATCAACAAAAGCTAATATCATGCATAACAACTTCACAAGTTTTAGCCACACTCACAGATGATAGTGTATTCCACAAGCTCTGCTGATAATCAGGATCTTTGCAAGCGAGAAAATGATCAGTGCCCCGGGAAACATAGTTGTCCAATGGAACAAGAATATCTGTTGGGCAAGATTAGAAATGCTAAGACCAAGCTGAAAACAGTTTCTCTTAAACATAAAATGCCCTTTTTAAAAGGTTTCAGTTGCAGACAACAGGTCCTTTAAACAACTTCATAGCTTGGAAGAATCAAAATGAACGGCAGAAGAGCAAATGCAAGGTCCTTTAAACAACTAGATAGCATGGAAGAAACAACATGAACAGCACAAGATGTTTTCCCGAGATGAATGAAAGAAACCTCAGTCAAGGTGACCGCCAAACCAACAATTCCATGTAATAGTGGGGCTTTACCAGTGCTATATGGACACGGACACGGGAGTCAGATTCTAACTCAAATTCACACTTGTATTTCATAAGGCCAATGGACCAGTATATATACATGTACATGAGGGTATAGAGGGAAAGTCTATATAAGGCAATATCTATACAAAAGCCTATATAAGGCAATATCTATACAAGGCAACTACCAATCTATTATATAAGGCAACAAGGATACTGTCTAACACCCCCCCTTAAACTCATGTTGGATCAACAACACCGAGTTTGGAGAGATAAAAGCTATGCTGAGCTCTAGTCTGTGTGTTCGTGAATAAGTCTACCAACTGAAGCTCCGAAGGCACATACTAAAGAGTCACAACCTGATCCTGTACCTGTGACCGCATGTAGAAAGCATCAACACCAATATGCTTGGTGAGCTCATGCTTCGCTAGATCCCAAACAATACTAATAACACCTGTACTATCAGATAAAAGAGGAGTCGGTGTAAAAACAGAAACCAAAATCCTCAAGTAGCCACCATAGCCAAGTAACCTCTGCTATCAAAAAAGCCATAGCTCACAACTCAGTCTCAGCACTCGAACGAAATTGCTGTCTGCTTCATAGTCCTCCAAGTAATGAGAGAACCAACAAGAAAACACGATAAGCAAAAAGAGACCAACGATCAGAATGATCATTAGCCCAGGTAGCATTGGAGTATGCCTAGAGTTGGACAGAGCTGGAGCAAGTAAAGAAAAGACGGCAAGAGAGTTCCACGAAGATATCATAGAACACGAAGAAAATAACTATAGTGGAGCTGAGTGGGAGCAAAAACAAACTGACTCAAGATATAAACTGCATATGACATGTCAAGACAAGTGACAACAAGGTAAACAAGACTTCCAACAAGACGGCGATAGCGAATAGGACCCTCAATAGGTTCACCATCAGCAGGTCAAAGGTGAACATTAAGCTCCACAAGAGTCAGCTGTGCACTGATCAGTGAGAAGTACGATCAAGAAGATCCTGAATATACTTCTCTTGAGATAGAAAGAATCCCTCAGGTGTAGAAGAAACCTCAATCCGAAGGAAGTAACAAAAAGGACCCAGATCAGACATGAGAAACTGCTCACTGAGACATACCTTCAGAAAGGCAATATACTAAGAATCATCTCTAGTAATGATCATATCATCAACAAGAGTCCGTCCACGAGGTGAAATGTGAACAAAGAGCGCAGAATCATGAGCACTAACAGAAAAGCCAGCAATAGTGAACATAGAAGCGCTCAAACCAGGCACAAAGAGCTTGCTTTAGCCCATAAAGAGTGACGAAGCTGACAAACCATGCCCTCAGGAACAGAATACCCCGATGTTGGCTGCATAAAGATGACCTCACATAATTCACCATTAAGAAAGGCATTCTTAGCATCAAGCTAAGAGAGACCACGCACGAACAGAAGTCACAGCAAGAAGAGTTCGAACAATGATCATGTGAGCTGTAGGAGCAAGAGTCATCATAATCACCATGCTCTTACTAAAAACCACATGCCACAAGACAAGCCTTGTAGCGCTCAAGAGAACCATCAGAGCGAATCTTAACCTTATAGACCGCCTTGCATGTAATAGGACAGACACATGGAGGAAGTGGCACAAGATCTCATGTGCCACTGCGCTCAAGGGCAGCAAACTCCTCTGCCATCATATGCTACCATTCCTAATGAATAATAGCATCGCGATAAGAAGTCGGCTTGGCAAAAACAACACCAGCAAAGCCCAGGCACTTAGCAGGCCAAATAGACTGACGATCGTGAAGAGCGTAGCAAGGGGGCACTAAAGTGACTCAGCAAATATCAAAAGAATCCTCAACTCACAAATGACGAGTGTAGTATAGAGGATAAGAAGGAACAATGTTAGAAGAAACATTTAGAGGAGGCACTGGAGGGGAAGACTCCTGTGGAGAGGCTAGCAAAGGAGGAGACGCCAACCGTGGAGAAGGAAAAGTGACAATTGGAGTATCAAGAAAAGTCAAGAAAGAAAAAGGTTCAACAAGAAATGCTGGAGTGAAAGAACAAGAGTAGAAGGGACAAGACTCATCAAAAGTGCCATTCCGAGATATCCGCATCTGTCGACCAATAGGATCCCAACAGCAATATCCCTTATGCCCAGCATTATAGCCTGAAAAAACGCAGTCCACAGATTGAGCGGTCAGCTTGGTGCGTTCACAAGGTGCAAGGACATAGCGCACGCAAAAAGGTGAAAACTAGAATAATCAAGAGGCATGCCACAAAGACGCTCCACTAAAATCCCCATCCTGAAGAGCAAAAGAAGGATGAATATTAATCAAGTAAGTGGCAGTGGAAACAGCCTCAACCCAGAAATGAGGTGAAACAACAGAAGCAAGCAAAAATGCACAAGCTGTCTTAAGAAGATCATGCTTGCGCTCAGCCACACCATACTGAGCATGAGCACTAGGATAGGAAAAATGAGAAAAAATGGCTTAATCAGCAAGAAAAGTACAAAGGGCTCCTAACAGATACTCTCCTACCGAGTCAGCACGAAGAATACGAATAAGAGAATCAAACTGAGTTCGAATCATAGTTGTAAGTCTTATAGATGGATAAACCTCACTACGGGAAGACATAAAATATATCCAAGTGTGGCGAGAGAAATCATCTATAAAAAGTATAATATTTATGACTTCCTTTTGAAACAAAAGGAGCCGGACTCCAAACATCAGAATGAACAAGATCAAAAAGTCATTTTGATACAGACTCACTAGAAGGATAGGTGAGTTGTAACCGTTTGCCAAGCTTACAACCCGCACAATCTAAAGAGACATCACCAGACACAGATCCTAAAAAGCCATGATGAACTAAAGAAAATAGACGTGAACCACAAAGATGTCCCAAATGGTGATGCCACTGAGCAAAGGATCTAGTAGGAGATGCAACGAAGGCTAAAGCAATGGAGGAAACAGACTGGCAGTGGTAACAGAAGGAAGACGAAGTCAGTCAAGCTCCCAAAGACACTGACTGAGTCACGACGGCAAGGGCTAGTCCCAACTGAAGACCCCATGCGGTGATCCTGAATACAACAAGAGCTAGAATCAAGGATAACACAACCATGATCAGTGAGCTAACCAGCGAATATGAGCTGCATGATCAGTTTGGGAACATGAGAAACAACAGAAACATAAAAAGAGGAAGACAAAATATTGCCTCGTCCTGCAACAAAAAGTGGTCCTATCTGCAGTCTGAACAGTGATAGGAGCAACAAGAGAACTAATGGAATGAACACTCGTGGGATCAAAGGTCATATGAAAAGAAGCATCAAAGTCAAGAATCCACGGTAAGATACTTGAAGAGGATGTAGAAGGTGGTTTCTCGCTACAAGACTGAGCAACAAAACTGGCAGAACCTGTCAATGCAGAAGCAGCCATGCGACGTAACAACATGAATATCTCCAAAGTATAGTTAGAACCAGCAGAGGTCCATTGAGGAGACGCCCAACAGTCCAGTGCCCTTAGAAGTGCGTCCACGACAAGCAAGATCCTTCTTTCGGTAACAGAACTGCTTCACATATCCATTCTTGTTGCAGTAGGTGCAGTGAAGGCCTCAATCCCTAATAGCCGAAACTAGAGACGTAGTATGGGGCACCGCTAAGACTAAAGGAGACACAAGCAGACCCACATCACAAAGGCGAGTCTTTAGTACGAATGTATCACAGTGTGGAGGCGGCCAGTCGCGGCATGGAGGCATCGAAGCAAAGAGGCGAGCGGTAGCGCTATGGCACCCTCTCTCCAGATCTGGCTCAAGGCTCTCATAGTCTCTCAACTCTCCAGGTATCTATTTTACCCACCCAAGTCCCCAACTCCCTCTAGGTATGGTGGCCGTCTCCGCCTCCCCCAATGCCATACACCGCTTCATCGACACCACGACGCCGCCTTGCCACTATGGCGAGCGTGCGGTGAAGCCCCTACGACAGACTTACCGTTAAGCGACACTAAACGACACTTTAACTACCATGGAAGTATGAACTAAGTGCCTTGGAGAACTGAAAACACAATGATAAAAAGTTTAACTTATGTCCCAAAGCTTGCACATGTGTTTTGACTTGGTTTTTGAACTCGAGAATCACTTAAGATTCTAAACTTGTAAAAGTAAGTCATGAGAGATTCTAACGCCACTTACTGATAAGTGATAACTAAAAACGACATGGCAATGCCTTACCTAAACCGTTGTTTGACCACGTGTGATAGTTATGTGTAAATCAATGGATAATCTGTGTATCTGAATTTAAAGGTTTTGTATGTGTTTTGGACAAATTTTACAAGCTTCCCAATTATCTTACATAGCACACATGTGGTCAAATTTTAGCTTAAATAGGATGAAATTATCACTCCAATACTAATAGCTAATTAGGTCAGGTTTGGACTTTGCACATATCATGGGTCACTCCATAGAAGTTTAGGGACCTAAATATGCAGTCCTTTTAATTCAGGGACGCAACTGACATACCCATGCAAGTTGAGGGGCTAAGGTTGCACTTTACGCTAACAAAAATATGCAGTTATCAGTTAAGAGTGGTAGGAAGCCTCATCTATTTAAAAAAAAATTCTTCAAGACTTGCGGTAAACCAGAAAACAGAAGCAGAAAATATGTTCGCACATCATAATAGACTAGACCACATGGGTTTTCCCTTGCCATCAAGGCATCAACTATACAAACCCCAAAAATATTTCATGTAATCTAAAGCTTATATATGAAGACTAAATGCTTAAAAGGATGAAAATATGCAGATTGTTAAGTTTAACTACGAAAAGCACTACATCAATCTACCAAGAACAGAATAACAATTACTTGCTTCAGCAAATACTAACCAATGCATGTATGTTTCCATGTGCCAAGCAAATGGAGAGTCCATGAAAGAATATTTTGGAAATATCACCAACATAAGGAGAAAATTGATGCAACAGCATGCAGTGAAGGGAAGCATGCAGTGAAGGGAATCAGGAAGTTTAAATAAAAATTAACCTTCTAAATGGATAAGGATAAAATTTAGTAGTATATGGTATTATAAAGTTTGACATACTCTCGAAAAAATCTATAGCCCAATCATTAAGAGCCTCCATCATCAACGGCCATAAGCTCCACATGTCCAACGAAATCGTTGGCGAGAAAAATGTCATATAGGAGACAATTTCCAGGACTTCTTCATAAACATCTGCCAAGGAATGGGGGAGAGTAAGTGTACGAATAAAAAAGAACAAAACAAATCATATGAAATAAATATTACAAACACAATGTCAGCATAAGAACCCATAAGCCTGTAGCTATGCTGTTCATACTATTATAGTTCAGAAAATTGCCTTATATTTGAAAGTATTTCTGTCACAAAAATTGCTTTTATTGAGTTTTCCAAGTCATAACTACTTGTGTAATCTTTGTTAAAAAAACTACATGCATAATCAAGCATACTTTATAACATAAGGAAAAGAATTCACTTCTAGCACCCACAGCCTCTTATGTGCCACAAGAAAGTTTGTTTCTTTTCCAAGATAGGTTTCTTTCAGTTCGAAATCTTCTATTTAGTTATTGATATATCTAACACAAACTTAAAAAAAAATACAGATAGTTGGGCTTGGACCCTTCCCCGCACAAGCCAATTGGATTTTGGATAGGAAATTGGCAACCCTGATCCAGGCAATTTTGTGCTAGTGACGGCTGACTGGTTGTTTGACTAACAGTAAACCTCTATAGTGAAATATATGCCACTGACTGAGGATATATATGGCGCAGACTCACAAACGAGGCAAATAAGATCACATTTGTTACCATCACTAGTGACTAGTGAGTCCATAAGAAATTTGTGCAGCACAATTTCATAATGCAATTAACATTATTTGTCCACTCCAAAATCCAATTTTATTTGTGCTAGAAACTGTGACCTGAAACATTTCACATGCATTTTTTGTGTCCAGTAGGCTGTGTTTGGTTGACAAGAAATAATTAAAAGCTACAATATTAACAGGAGAAGCATCTGAAAACTATTCTTGAACAATACAATACCTTGACCATCAGAAGTCAACATCCTGCGCATTATAGGCAACAAAGTTGGCTCAATTTGGATGAAAAGATGGGAGAGACTGCTAACGGACTCAAGAATTGTGCTTATGGCTCGTAAACAACCAACAGCTGCCAAAGCACCAGAATCGTCAGCTTCATCATCAGCTTCTGAACTAGCCATACATCTCCAGAAGGCAGCAGCCTATCAGAAGTAATAGGCAAAATGTTTTACTAAAGCAGCACAAAATGATAGAAAGTGTAAGACAACAGAGAAGAAAAGAACAGACCAAATTCTGGCATAACCCTAGTGCATATGGTGCCATCTCTTCGCCAAATTTATCAACAATGGTTTCGAGTGTGAACACAAGGTCCTCATTCTCAACTTCCTGCATCAGTTTAAAAAATTCTGCACAATACATGATCAGCCACAGGATTAATCTACCATCAAATAACAAGGTTGACAAGGGTAACTTTTTTTGCATACCATCAAGGAGTTGAGGAAGTATAGGTCGAATCTCATTCAGATCTGCAAAGGCAAATTATAGTCAAATATTTGCAGTAATGCAGTATGCACACAGTTTAGTGGAAGTTAGGTAATTTATGGACAAAGAATGTTTACCTTTGCATGCTTCAACAAAAGATCGAAGCGCAAAGACTGAATCAACCCGGACAGGAAGATCTGGATCACGCATTCCAGCAACGATACAGTGCATGGCTTTCCGAAAATTGTCCTGGTCCGAGAAGTTAATATGGGCATACTGCCCAGCAACCCATGCCGCCTATTCGATATAATACATCAGATTGATGTCATAAAGAACAGAATCAACAATTGAGATAGAATTCCACAAGCACACAAAGAACAACTTAATAAGCACAAAGGATGAACAGACCCGGATACGTCGACATGATACAACACAAACACTGTTATCACGGCGACGCCTAGTCGCCACCTAAGCGGCCAGCGCGGAGTGCCAAGGCCAAGCGCCTCGCATGGTGTGTGTTAGGCGGCCGCCTAGGACGGCCAAGCATCCTAGGCAGCCAGTTAGGGGACAGGGATAGGGCAATAAGAGGCAAGCGGCACGACCAGTAACCCTAGGTCACATAGGCGTCATGGGGCCCTAGCTCTACCGCCAGCCCTCCACCGTTCGGGGACCGATAACCTCCCTCCCCTCCGCCTCTGCTGCTGGGCAGCTAAGCCGAAGGCAACGACAAGGGAGAAGTGGAGCACAGGCAGCGGCAATGGCGTGACAAGGAAGCACAACCTGCGGTGGCGTAGAAGCTGCCACCCCCGCCCTCACCGTAGCTGGCTGTTCTACCTCGCCACATCACCGCTGCCGCTTGTGATGCTCCCTTGCTGCTGCCTCACCCGCGTGTGCTCCCGTGCTCTGTTCTGGTGAAGTGGTGCTTGGTCTTAGTGAAGTGTTGTGAACTGATGCCTGTGATGCTCCCTTGACTGATGAAGTAGTGAACAAGTGATGAACTAATGACTGATAAAGTGGTGCTTGCCTGTTTGGTGCTGCCTTAGTGCCTTATTTGTATGGATTAGCAGGCTAGTGGTTGTGCAATCTGTGCTGAACTAGTTGGTTGCCTAACTATTGCCTAGGCGGGCGCCTATGCGTCCAGGCGCCCCAGAGATGACTCACCTCGCCAAGGCGCCATGGTAACCATGAACACAACACCAACACGGCTATATATATTTAAATAATAATAATATACATATGTATTATTCTCTATTTTTCTACGTGCTTATCAAAATGAAATAATGTAAAGCATGAACTGGGAATATGTGCCTCAACCTTTGCAATTTCACTTCTAAGCTGAGAAAGAATAGGTAGCGTCACCTTAGGATATATCTTTTAATCACCATTAGTAATTTTCACCAAGTGCACTAACTCTGGAGTAGCTACTAGTGCCAACATATTTGCAATACTTGTATCTCCATTTCATATTTCCTCAAGATGGACCACCATTATCTAGAATGTCAACATGGTTCCACAATGAAGCTTTGATATTGGTGTTTTGCTCCACTCAGGTGGCTAGTGTTACCATTTAGGTCACTGAGTTGGGCTAGGATGTATCATATAGGTGTTGGATACGTGTCGATGAAGTGTTGAAGCCGTGTCGAACATTAAAATTATTTATTTTGCTATCTAATTGTCCAGTATGGGACCGATACGTATCGAGCGGCGTGTCGTTGTCGTATCCGTATTGGACACAAGCCGGATATCGATACGGCACCAAACTGGCTTGTTAGTGCTACAGAGAACACAACAATATCCAATTATTCAACATGTAGAGAAAATAATAATTGTCTAGAACTCTAGATCGCATTTGATGGTTCAGTGGAAAAAAAAAGCCTGCTTAGCTTAAAACTACAGCTAAGATTTTTATTATATACCATTGAAAAGTACAGGTATTTCATATTTGGCATAGTTAACAGAAACGCAATTCGTTCGAATCGTCATATGGATTCGGGTTCGCGGTTTGCCACTTTTTCTTCTAATTTCCACTGCGAACACAAACCCCGTATCCTAAACTAGTTCGGGTTCGACGAATCTAATTCGCCATTCACGGGGGTTTACAGCGAATCCGGTAACTATGATATTTGGTATCTACAATGGAAAACTTCGAGACTTTGTATCCTAAACTAGTTCGGGTTCGACGAATCTAGTTCGCCATTCACGGGGGTTTACAGCGAATCCGGTAACTATGATATTTGGTATCTACAATGGAAAACTTCGAGACTTTGTATGTTATACTGTTAAACTGAATTTAATCTTTTTTATGTCATTATTGACCAATGAACGACTCATATTTTTACAAAGTGACCATAATATAAATCACCATTAGTAATTTTCACCGAGCGAGATGAAGTGTTGAAGCCGTGTCGAACATTAAAATTACTACTTATGTGCCCGTGCGTTGCAACGAAAACTCAATTTGTGACATTTATTTGCAAAAAGCACTAACCTTGTCTAAATAATACTGTTCAATCTGAATGTACAATGGTTGAAACTCAATTTGCGATAAAAAGTTTATTTGCAAAGAGCACAAACAGTGGCAAAGGTGGGTAATTAAATAGCAGTGACAAAGGTGGGTAATTAAAAAGCAGTGGCAAAAGTGGGTAATTTTGATGAAATGACACAGGAAAAAACTCTTGCTTTATATAGTAGAGATTTATTTTGCTATCTAATTGTCCAGTATGGGACCGATACGTGTCGAGCGGCGTGTCATTGTCATATCCGTATTGGACACGTGCCGGATATCGATACCGCACCAAACCGGCTTGTTAGTGCTACAGAGAACACAACAATATCCAAATATTCACCATGTAGAGAAAATAATAATTGTCTAGAACTCTAGATCGCATTTGATGGTTCAGTGGAAAAAAAAAGCCTGCCTAGCTTAAAACTACAGCTAAGATTTTTATTATATGCCATTGAAAAGTACATGTATTTCATATTTGGCGTAGTTACCAGAAACGCAGTTCGTTCGAGTTGTCATATGGATTCGGGTTCGCGGTTTGCCACTTTCTTCTAATTTCCACTGCGAACACAAACCCCGTATCCTAAACCAATTCGGGTTCGACGAATCTAGTTCGCCATTCACGAGGGTTTACAGCGAATCCGGTAACTATGATATTTAGTATCCACAATGGAAAACTTCGAGATTTTGTATGTTTACTCTTAAACTGAATTTAATCTTTTTTATGTCATTATTGACCAATGAACGACTCATATTTTTACAAAGTGACCATAATATACATGAAAAACCTTAATATTTAATAACACTCAGTCATAATGCAAAAAAGCATCAACAGTAACAAAGAAGCAAGCAAAATAACTCAGAATACAGTACCTTTGCACGCACATGTCCAACACGACTATTGAACTCAGGAAAAACATGTTGGACCAGCATACGCTCCAGCTCAGATTTATATGGATCGGTTTGCTTCAACTTATCACATAATGTCCCAATGGCAAGAAGCGCACCATCTTTTTGGCGGTATGGCTTGACTTCAGTGGATGCCTCATCATATCTGTTAAGTATTTCCTCAATTAGAAAGAGTATAAGTTGATGAACACAATACAAAAGACAAGAAAAACTTACCTCCTGAATATATCAACAATGAAATGGATAAACTTTTGGAGGTTGGCTTTTCCTCTTTTTCTTACCAATTCACTCACAAAATCCATAGCAGCTGTTCGAGGACTGTACAAATCTTCAATAATATCTACACAGAGAAGACAATAATACAAGTAAAAAGCCCATGCTACTGAACTGAGAAAGAAACAAAGGGCATAAAAGTCATTATGAGAAAATAGCCAACTCTAACTGAGATAGAAATACAGAGGTCATGTAAATTCACCATAGCCCTTCCGAACATATTCGTGAGGATCTTCATCCCATAACTTTTGGTCATTGTCATTGAAGCACATAAGTGGAAAAATTATCTCAAAAAGAATAATGTCAATTTGAGGCTGCATCATCTGATACATTATGTTCTTCGTAACACTGCAAGGTACAAACTATACAATTACTGATAAGCCTTCCAACAAAATTTAAATTAGTCGAATAACTTAGGATCAAAGCCATGATATCGACAGCACAAATCAAGTTTGTACAAGCTTCGTGACCTAACAAAATAATGGACACGACTGCACTAAAAGAAAATCACAAAACCACAACTGAAATGGCCCACAGAATAAATAGTCCCTCCAAAGGCATGCACATTTGGAACTCCACTTTTGTTGTTGCTCGTTTGGGCAGACAAGCCAAAAGGCTCATATGGGCAAACCTGTACCTAGGAAGGTTCTTGGATCCTTAGCTTTTAAGGGCAAGGCAGCATATGGTCTGTTTTTGGTTTCCTTGCTCAAAATTTTGCTTTTGATGGTAAAATGTGACAAACTTGCTCAGCAAATGTTATTTAAATGGTGAAAAAAAGTTCTTTTTCGTGAGATTTCAGTGTGCGCACATGTATGGATGTACCAATTTGGCTCCATGCATTAGGCAAGTTTATTAACGCTTTTATCACTAGCTTGTCCGGCAAAGTAAGCTTTTGAGGACACTATCAGACACATTTCCTTGCCAATGCAAATCAACGTTAGTTGGGAAATTGCCTGCCTAGGCAAAGCAACCAAACAATCTATGGTCAAATACAACCAGTTAGATCCAAATCTCAACCTAGTGAAGTATTACAACACAATTCTTATAGCAGCAAGCACAAGAAAAAACTACAAATCATGAAAAATGTCACAATAATGAGAGAAGAATGCTGCACGTTAGTTTAATGGAGCTGAACTCAATCAAAAATTATTGGGCATTGTGTATGCATGCAGAAAAAGACATGCAGAGACAAACAAAGGATCAAACAACGTGAGTGAGATGTTAAGCAACACAGAAGACCACTTTACAAGCACAAAATGCTACTGAAAATGATTTTTCCCATCTTTCAAACCCAAACCTGTTGGTGAGGTATTGAAGAATAAGATTGATAACCCTATCTGGTAAGTAGTCGCCAGTACGAATTGCATTCAGCAGCTGCAAGTGACACCCCAAAATTTTTCCAGCATAGTTCTTCTGAAACATTTGAGCAAAAGCTTTACTCTCTGGTTTCTGAAGCTTCAGATCACCAAATCTGTAAATAGTGAATGGAAAGGTAAGCAAATAGAATGATAACCTACAGTAAAATTGAGCTTTATCAAATACTGACCGGGTGTACAGGCGGTTCAAGATATGTATTGTCCATTTCTTAACTTTCCACCAGCCCCAAGATTTCCTGATCTCAGGATCCAATGGTTGTCCTTCCACTGGAACTGGCCTTTCCAATAAGTTTATAAACAAAATCATCCATGCATTGAAGACATTTGGATCAAAGAGTTGCTTTGGAATCTCCAACTACACAACATAAAGCAAGGAAAACAACTGTATATGTAAACAAGTACAAAAAACAGTAATTGGTAAGAAACGTTTAGTTATCATAAGCACATAACATACATAAATTGAAGACCAAAATATTTTGCAAATCAGCTTGATCAAGTCAGCTACTTCAATTGGAGGATTAACAATCTGACCAAGTTTGCTAAATATGCTTAGCAAGCGAGGAAAAGTTTCCTCTACAATGAGATATAAAGGTATCCTCTCCTCCTCAGACTTGAACCTTAAAAAAAAACGGACGTTGGAGATATCAGTCAAGAACAGTACAAGTGACAATACAGAACTTCAAACACAAGAAGAAATGGTTTTGTCCAAGGACAGCACCACAATAAGGAAATGAAAACCGTCAAGTTCTTTTTTCAGGGGAAATGTATAACGTCGTTTGTGATTCTGCCTTCAAACATTCCGCACTTCCTTAACTCAGACTTAAGAATTTATAGAAATCAACTGAGAACTTATCGGTTGTCTCTTTTTTTCAAGAAAAATGGATTTTCTCTTGTTATCCCTTACAGAAAACATAAATAACAATATTCAACAATATTACAAAATACATAAGGGAAGTACAAGTACAATCAAAATAAAGCAACAAGAATGAAGCAAATGATGAAAGAATAAAACAAATTCATGACAAAGCAAGCACTCAGATCAGAATAATACATGCACAATGGGAAGCAAAAAGGCAAAATAAATAGATGGGCAGAACAAGAATTAGTCTAAAACAGTAAAACACACAAACAAAAGGAAACAGAATTACACAGAAACACACATACTTACTCGTATTTCCTGGCAAGAACCCTTAGCACATATAAAGCTCCAAAAATTTGATTTTGTGATTCTAGATTGTGTGTAACCCAATGAAGGAGACTTGGCCACTGCTCAGGATAGTCTGAATGTATTATTGTTTTGATACTTTCTCCAAGCTGTGCTCTACAGAATAAGCAATGATAAGGTGTCTCAGCACATTGATGAAGTGCTTTCATAAATAATAAGACAGAGTTGTAGAATTTTCACCACAAGAATGCAGAGAATTTCAATTTCATCAAGAGAAATGTGCAGGCAGGTCCTACAATATTGTAGTTCAAAAATGCTTGAAATGTAACTTCTACTAAATAAGTTACCCAAATTTCCTAAATACATTAAACCAGATAGGTATTAACATTATGCTCTTGTGAAACGGAAAACAAATGTAGTGCAAACATTACATTGCATTGAGCCATTACAAAATGAATACTCAGAGTCACATCCCTTTCATTATATGTTGTACAATCTGGATGCATTAGCTAAACATATATCATCAGGCTCTGTTTGACATTGCAGTGGCTTTTCAATAGAGTTTTTTCTACTTTTGGATATGACAGTAGAAATATTTTTTTAGCCATAACGACAAAATCTTACTTAAACTAGTAAAGATTTCTATAACTAACTAGATTCTACAGCGCAGCATCCACAAACTAGCCCTAAGTACATATTTATTGCAGACTGTAATTGATGGGAAATTTGATGATATGCCACTCCAAAGATTGCCATTTCAGGATATACCATCGATGTCTCACTGACATGTAGACATGGAGTGGCATATCATCAAATAAATGGATAGTGATTTAATTCCAAATAATACTCATGGTAACCATCATCCAAGCAGCTTGGGGAGTGTGCAATGGTCAATCACTGCACCTGGACAGGCAAATCGAGAGTGAGAGCTAACCCTAGCCATCACCATCAACCATTGCCTCTAGTCACCAGCCCCAATGACCGCAAAAGAGAGGCACCATCCGTAGGGTGGTATGAGAGGTGGCAGCAATCACTAAAAGGATTGAGAGGGGAGAGGAACAAGGGAGTGAGAAGGTGCTAGGGTTAGAGGGGTGCTTGGCCTGCCCACCCCTTTGTCCTCCTTCCCCTTTTTTTATTTTTTCCTTCCCCATTTAAGTTTCTCTTATTCCCCTTTCTTTAGACTTGCCGAGGCACCCAAGGCATCGCCTAGTGGTCTTCACAGCTTTCAGGTGCCTCACCTATCCTGGGCACCTTGGATAACCATGGTGACAACAATTCTCAAGGTATAGTTTAGGATAATTCATCACGTATGCTAAAAGGGAACAGAAATCAAGGATTATTATGGTGATTGGCAGAACCAAGGTTCAGAAAAGGAAATTCAAAATAGGATGCCCAAAAAAAATTTGATTGCTAATGCGTAATGCATATACTGAAGATGTTATCACCATAAATGCAAAAGCCAGTCACTAAAGTAAAAACTTTAAAACCATTAGCAAAATAAGAAATGTGGGCTGAAGAAGCTACATACCTTAATAGAGGGGGTACTTGAACAATAAAACCTAGTATGTTCTCACGGACCATGGACTTGTCGCTTTCGGAAATTTTTTGGGACTCATCTATAGAAAATAATAATAATATAGTTTTAAACTATGAGAAGGCATAAGCAATTCAATGGTTAACCACCAACCTCTACATACCAGGATCATTAGGAGACCAGTTCTTCGCAACAAAATTCTTGAAATGAATGCTTGCAACCTGTCGTACAGCCATATCACAGCTTCCATCCACAATGATCTGTAACAACCTAACTAGATGTTGTGGAGTGTACTGGAACTGCAGGAATCACAGAAGCATCAACACAAGTGCTCAAAACAAAATCACAAATGAAAAGCAAGGGGAAGTGCAATATACTATCTACAACAAGAAATAAATAACTACTTTCTGATTTAGATGTCGTTTTAGATCCATGCACAGAAAAAAGGAGCTAATGGCCCTAGTTTCTGGTATATGCTTTCCCCTATTATGTGTACACATGTCTCTTGCTAAAACGAGATCTAATTGGACAGGGGTAATTAAAGTAAGAAACTAAGAACACTAGACAATAATAAATCCTCTACAAAATTAAAATTATATTGCTGTTCCTCTAGTATATTAGCTGGTGGTACAGTGCACTACGTTCCCTTCTCTGTCTTCAAATAAAGCAACTTGGTAAGCATCACCATTATGACAAGCCAGATCAGGTACCGATACAGGAGTTCTCTGGGGTATCAGAGAAATCGACCAATACAACAACCTTGCCAACATGGAAACATATGAAAGATACAGATTTATGTTTGGTATAATGGTCCCAGCAAGTGGCAACACAGTCTCAAAGATGGTGCTGAATTGAATGGACTAGCTCACGAAATAACATCAGACAAAACAGAGCATTACGCATGTACTACCTTCCAAGAGCACCAATTCAATTACTAATATAAACAAGCATGCACAATTGTGCAGTTTATTTAATACATATTGCCAAAAGAAAGTTAATACTCCCTCCATCCAAAAATATAAAGCGTATTTTGACTTTGCACAAGGATTAAGATTGTATTGAAATTGAGAAAAGTATAAGAGAAAATGACTTAGATGCCCTCATTTAATTGTCTTGGAAGATGAGATAGTACTTTATGCGGGTGGTAATGAATAAATGCATATGGTTGAGAGAGAATAAATAGAAGTATAGAAGGAAATGCCTCACTAAATCCACATGCAAGCCTTATATTTATGGACAAGACCACTCAAAAAATAAGCCTTATAAACTTGGACAAAATTTGGACGGCGGGAGTAGCAGCTTTGCTTAGTTGCCACAGTTCAAAATAAATAATTGGTTGTGAATTTACTATTACATAGTCAGGAAAAAAATTCAAAACAGAACCAGTGAATATATATGATTGCTCATATGCGAAGCCTCACTCTGACCCTCAGCAATTGTCAACAAAAAATAGCATTTTAAATAGAAAAGCGGAATAAATAGATCCTTTTTCCTCACAAGAATTGCTCATGTCAGAAACGTTATGTTCCTTCTAAAAGAAAAGAAAGAAACTATGTTCCACTAGCATGGAGAAAAATTGTATCTTCACATATTTTCAGCCAACTAACTCTTATAAATCTGTTGACTAGCCAGTGTTATAAAAAGTGCTAGGCACCCTGCTGCTGCCCTCCTACCAGACAGTGCAAATTGCAGGTTTAACAAAAACGTTTTAAAATAACAAGAATTCAACAAAAAGAGATGAGAGAGTTTATTTTCCAGCAGAGCAAAACATCAAGAATACATGTTTCTCTATCTCCAATTCTTCATAATGAACAACATAATATAGCTGCACCTTTCACCGCCTAGGGCCGCCTAGCACCCAGCCAGCTGACTACGGTAAAATCACGGCGGCTGGGGGCACTTAGCGCCTAGGCGGACGCCTTTTTGGCTAACTAGTGTCTACTTGATTAAACAATTAGTTAATTAAGGTATCAAAGCTTTTGGCATCACACCATAAATCCACTCAGGCTCCTAACTCCAAATATGGTGTACCTTTTAAAAGAGGAAACAACAGCAGAGAGATAGCTTTTTTGAACGTTGCTTATTTGCACATAATTCGCACACAACTACTTCAAAATATCATAAATACTTTGCGACGCTTACATGGAGGAAAAAAGGACAAATTTTCACATACTTCAGTTGCCTATCTAGTCCACTTGAATCTGTTGACCCGCCAGTTTGTATGATAGAACAGTTAATTAAGCTACCAACCCTTTTGGCTCCAAGTAAGGCGAGATGTAACTCAAATTACTGTTGGTGACCCGGAACTTAATGCCCCTAACAACCCAACCAACTCCAACAGTATAAGACCGTACCAAATTACCATCAGCGCAGTTACCATAGTAAGACCTGCACGAGTACGAGTACGACACCACACACACACTGTACCAATCAGAATAATCAGAGCACCGCTGCTAACTCCCAAAAACACCTGGAAAAAAAAAACTAGACACGCCAAGCACATCTCAGGCTTGAGCAGCCGCAGCAACTCTCAGATTCGCGCAGATCACCGGCCCCCGAACAAACCCCGCTTCACGTGGAGCGCACCGCGATTCGCGATCAAACAGTAGAGATTGGGCTCGGCGAACGAGCGGTGGTCTTATCGGGGAGGAGCCGGGGATGGAGCTGCTCACCTGGTTGAGGCTCTCCTCGGCGGCCTTGCGCTCCTCTGGAACGTGGCTAAGCGCGGCGCGCAGCACGACGGCGAGGCTCGGCAGATCCATGTCGCAGGCGGCGGCGGCGGCCGAGCGGGGCGCCGGCGACGAGCGGAGGCGCAGACCAGGACGAAACCCTAGCTCGGGGGCAGGGCTTGGACTCCGCCGCCGCGGGAGGACCGGGGTGGACAGAGCAGGGGTGGGGGTTGGAGGTGTCCTTTTGGCGTCGCAAGGTCTGCGGGAGAGAGACGAAGGAGAGGGGATCAAAACGTGGGATGCGGTATTTAACCCTAGGGTTTGGTCAGGAGGAGAGCGGGGTTGGATTGGTGACCTGGGTTACACTGTAGGTGGGCCCACACGTCAGGGTGTTCCCTTGTGCTAGCCTACCTGGCTGACTGGCTAATAAACTGCACCCCACCGGAGAGGGACAGACAGCTGGTTACAGCATCAATCTATCCATCATTTCTCTGACTAGAACAATAAGCGCGGCGCACGCCGCGCGCGTGAACGAAAAACAAATTCATGTTTTTTTCGGAGAAAAACGGATCACGAAAACAAATTTTACCGCGTGCGTGAACGAAAAAAAAAATTGCGTTTTTCTCAGAGAAAAAACGGACCATGGGATTTTTTTTTTTTGAAAAAGCGAGGAAAAACGGAGCACGAAAATATTTTTTTCGGGAAAAACGGAGCATGAAAATATTTTTCGGAAGAAGCGGAGGAAAAAGTCTAGAGATAGAGATGAACACATTTTTACGGTGGCGAAAACATTTTTCCCCATGAAAAGCGGAGAAAGGACCTAGGCGTAAAGTAAGGACTGAATGTTATGTTTTTGGACCTATTCGCTATCTGTAAAATTAGAAAAGGGCTTGTTCGCGATTTGAATTTAACGGGAGGTTTTTTCAGTAAAAGCGGCGCACGAGGACCCAAGCGTGATTAATAAAAGAAAATTTTTCCTCACAAAAATTACGGAGGACCTATTAAGTAATTTGCAAGGACCTATCCGTAATTTCAAGAAACAGAGGGTGTTTTTCGTAAAATGGCCTAGGGGGTGACGTGGCTCATTCTCCTCTCAGGAACTTTGCAAGCTTTAATAGGGGGATAGATAGATAGATTTTGGGCCGGTACATGGGTTGGTCCGGTTTTCATGTCGTGGATTAATTTTTCAGCCTTTAGCTCCTCTTTTGGATTGATGTATCTTTTTAATTATTTTTCACAGTTTAATTTAAATCATGGCTTTCGTTGATAAAGTGAAATGAAATAATAATAATATACTATATATAAAAGCCCCAAGGAATGCCGGTGGGGAGGGCGTCCAAGTGTCGCGACCCCCGGCGAGGCCCCCCGAAATCCAGAAATCGCGTTTAGATCCTTTCGAAAAATCAAAAAAATAGGCCCGAGAAATATCAAAATTACGTTTAGGTCCCTACACACGGTTTATAGCTGAATTGGAAATCGCGTTTAGGTTCTTTCGTCGATTTTTTTGTAGACTGGATCCGAAAAAATTCGAAATGACGTTTAGGTCCCTCCATGTAGTTTTCTAAAAACGGTTTTTTTTAAAAAAAACACAGATTCGTCGAGGGTTTATAGCTGAATTGGAAATCGCGTTTAGGTCATTTCGTCGATTTTTTTATTTAAAAAAAATTGAAATCGTAAATAGATTCTTCCGCCGGCTATTTTGAAAAAAGAGACCCATGGTTCCGCAAATTCGATTTGCAAAAACTCATACCAGATTTTTTCCTCGCGACGCGGCATCGCGCGCAACTAAACCTAGTACCTCTGTTATGTGTGGAAGATTTTGTGCTCATCCAAAGCACAAGATACTTTTTTTTGCAAAAAAAAGCTCTTCAAGAATTCCGAAATTGCGAATAGGTCTTTCCACCGGTTATTTTGCAAAAAGGGCTCTGGAAATTCTAAAAGTGCGAACAACTCCTTCCGCGGTAAATTAGAAATCACGAGCGGGTCCTTCTACAGGTTATTTTGCAAAAAAGACCCTGTACTCCGGTTCTTTCCACCTGGGTGATTTAAAAAAAAATTAAAATCACGAACAGGTCCTTCCGCCGATTATTTTGCGAAAAGAGCCCTGTAGTTCGCAAATTAAACACGATGCTTGATTCTTTCGGTCCGGAAGATTTTAAAAAGTTGGGATCACGGCGGGTCTTCGGTAGGTTCTTCGACTCAAAAGATTTAAAATGCTGGTTCTTTTGATCCGGAAGATTCCAAAATCGTGAACCAGTCCTTTCACCAGTTATTTTGCAAAAAATACCCCGTAATTCCGCAAATTCAACGCGGACGCCGGTTCTTTCGACACAAAAGATTGGAATTACGTTACACAAATTCACCAATGGCTCCTAGCCAGCCAATTTTTAAAAAAAAACACCACCGAGAAAAACGGAATTTCATTTTTTGTAGAAAAATTTGGATCAGATTTTTTCGTCGAGCGCGGCATCGCACGCCATTCTACCTAGTATATATATATGTGTGTGTGTGTTTTTTTGTTTATCGATGCACATGTACAAAATATAGCTTCTATAGCTTATAATCTTGTAATTATTTTGTGTGATTCCTCAGTAACATTTTTATACGTGCCTTTCCTTTTTACAAGCATCCACCAATTGGGGGGCTAGCGGTGCCTATGTCAATACAATAGTGATATTGTGAGGAAACCAATAGATAGCGCTAAGTGGTATATTGAGGACGATGCATGCGTATAGCGGTAAAAGATGACGTGTCCGATAGTGGTGATGCTGAAGGTTACAAGGATATAAGTCGTGTGGTGAAAAGGGGAGGCATCCACAATGTGTGGGACAAGGTGATAGAGGCATCATTACCTACTATAGGCAATGGGCGACAGTCAACGAAGATGATAGTAGCATAATTTTTTCAGACATACATGGGAGACGAATTTTTTTAAATAATAAAACTTTTAATAATATTTATAGAAATAATATGCTAAAATAAAAAATAACGAAAATACTCCTCAGTAACCATTTTGAAATGGTGACAATACAGAGGCATTTTATAAGGCTAGCCAAGCCTAGCTCAGCCAGAATATCCACCACGCGAGAAAAAAGAGAGGGAGAGGAAGAGAAGGAAAAGAAGAAAGAGAAGGGGAAGGGAAGAAGGAGAAGTGAGGAGGAGGAAGAAAGGGTGGGAAGGAAGAAGAAGAGGAGGAGAAGGAGGTCGTCCGCAATGTCATAGACATAAAACTTCTTCATATCAAATTATATTTTGAAACATGACTTAGCAACCAGATAAATTAGATTTGTAGGTAATTAGCCGTGTATAGTAACAACAGTTGTGTAGATATATGACTTAGTGACTAGATTAATTTGATTTGTAAGTAATTAGATACATAGAGTAGAAATAGTTGTGTAGATACAAGATTTAGCAACCAGATTAATTAAATTTGTAAGTACTTAAGTGTGTTCATATGTAGTAGTTGTATACGGTAGCAATAGTTATGTACATATGTAGGTATCTGTAGATTTGCAGTACTATTGTCGATCGTCCTGAGGAAGAAGACGAAGACGGCGGCTCTGGATCTCAATGATCCTCACTGCCTTAGGTGCCGGATCCAGTGGTCTATTTCCCAATGCATAAATAAAATTTAGTTCTTTTCTCTAAATAATTGTGTGTACTAAATCATCGCCCGTGGTTAATGCTCACACCTCATTCTTGGTGTTATCCACGGTGACAACCCAACGGTGTCGGTGTCCATGCCTCCAAGGTTCAAAATCTCACCAAGATTTCAGAAATCTCGATCGAGATTTCGATGGGATTGAGATTCTAAATCTCAGTGAAATAAAAGAAATTAAAATTTTAATTTGCTACAGTGATTTCGGGAAATTTTGGCCTTTTGGACCGAAATTGCCACAAATTCGACCACTTTTTATTTTTTGGACCAGATTTTGTTTCAAAGTTTTTGTGAAGAATTGTAATGCTTTCTATAGAGAATACATATGAAAATTTTGTAAAAAAAATACATATTCAAATTAATAGTTCTTTGATTTGGTCGAAGTTGTCATAAGAACCAGACCAAACAATATGTGTTAAGAAGCTTTGGTGGAAGTTGGAACATATAGTTCTTTTATTTTCTTAAGTCTACTGTTCTATTTCGGATTACATGTATCCTGTATGTGCAACCCGATATGGAGATCATTACTTACTGTTTTCAAATGACGTGGACATGTACTTTGCAGTATCGGGGCTTGGGTCCGTTGATAGGATCAATTTGAGGGGTGCATCTGAATAAACATAGCACATGAAATAATTTACTACAGTTTTATAGGCCGCACTTCTTTAACCCAACAAACCGGTCACACAAGTTAAAATAAAATTTAATTAAAATATTTAACTTTTTAGAAACAATAAAAAAAAGAACACTCTAAATTATGAACTGGAAACAAATATTACAAAAATTGAAAAGAAAGAAAACTCAAACTAGACGGTGAACGAATGATAAAAACGGATATTGAAACTTCAGAAGCCGTTTTGAGTTCCGAAACTTTTCGATTTTGGTTGCCTTCGAGTTATGGTTTGAAAATGAAATTTGAAATCTTGCACGACTTCACACATGTAACAGTCAGCACGGTACGACAACGGCACAACGTGCCATGGCCCATGGCTGGCTCTCACTGGAGATGCGCCGGGTCAGCATGACGCTGCCGTGCAGGCATGACATGCCTTGGGCCCAAGTCGTACCAGAATGGCCCAGCGTGCCTCTAAACGGAAGTAGAACCTTCATGTTAGAAATGGCAAGTGACAACTCTCTCCAGGTAAAATGCCATGAAAGCAATTCAGTAAATAATAATGCCTTTCCTAAATGTCGAAGGAACGCCGCCTTCCGAAGCATTTGAGTCGAGCCGGCAGCTCGGCTCGAGCCGGTCGGCTGGCTCGGCTAAAAAAAATGTGTTTTGGTTCTTTTAGAAATTACGAATAGGTCTTTCGCGATTTTTTCTGAGAGAAATATTTTTTGCCTAAATTTGCGTTCGGGTCCCTCGTGCGTCATTTTACAAAAAGAACCTCCTGTTAAATTCAAATCGCAAACAAGCCCTTTTCTAATTTTTCAGGATAGCGGACAGATCCAAAAACGTAACATTCAGGTCCTTACTACTTACGTCTAGGTCCTTTTTCCGTTTTTTCCGGGAAAAAATGTTTTCGTCACTAGAAATATGTGTGCGGCTCTCTCTCTATACTTTTTTTCCAACTCGATTTCTCATCTCGATCTCTGATATTTTTTAAAACATGTATTATTACTCGGTGAGCGCGTAAAGTATTAGACTCGGCAAAAGAAGGTTGTCATCTCTAATAATTTTTCGCCCTTTTTCCTCTAGACTTTTTCCGCGTCGCAGTTCTTCAGCTCGGTCTCCAATATTTTTCAAATAATTCGGCGAAAGAGATATTTCTACACCTCTATCTCTCTAAAATTTCTACGAAAAAACGTCGCACGCGGTGTGTTACACCGCGAAAAATTTGCTAGTTGTTAAATAAAACACACACGCACAGATGGAAGAAGCTGCATAGCTTTGTCACGGAAAGGAAACAAGCAGTTATTTGACTGCACGCATGCACAGGAGCATATCGATGCCGTCACCGTCCGAGCTAAGCAAGTCGGTTCAGTCACCCTATTCATTCTCCGTATCTCCCTGGTCCCACGTTGCTGCGCCAGGACCAGCTTTCCACAACGGGCACAAAGCGCACAGGCACAGCGCACCCCACCCGCGGCTCCCATCCCATCCGGCCGTTGGAGCCCCATCGAGCGGCGCCGCCCCCCCTGGCGCGCGCGCACGTGGGCTAACGGATCCTCTGCGACCACGAGGGCCGGGCAGTCGCGTGGGGGCATCCGCCGCTTACAATGGGCAGTGGGGCCGATGAATCTATGATTGGGCCTTGCGCGGGAGGATTATTAGGAGCTGAGCTGCGACCGCGAGAGCGCCATCGACGATCGCGATTCCTTCCGGTTCCGGGGGACGATGGCGCGCGCGAGGGGGGCCATGTGCGCGCGGCTTTTCCTTTGTTCTGCGCTCTTTCTTGCTTCCTTTCTCCTTTTCGGTAAAAAGCGCGCGTGTACCCCTGGATTCGGTCTCTTGGTTTTCCCTCCCCTGCCCTGCCTTTTGATTGCTTTGGGGACACTGCTGCGCACTCTGACCGATTGGCGGCTACCGTGCTGGACCTGCTGTGCTATTAGGGCTAGTGCGCTCGAGGGGTTGTTGGTTGGCGCGAACGGGGATGTCCCATGATCATCAACTAGGTACGCTTGCGCTGGGTAGATGTGCGCGACAATACGGTAAGTATTTTTCTTTAGGAAGAAGTATTAAAGGTTTCTGCGTTGGGATAAACGGTTTGTAGTCGAAAGGGGATAATTTTCTTGAATTTTCTCGAGCTTTATTGTAAAAAACCGTGCTTACATGAAAAAATCAGTTCGCGATAAAAAGGGGGGAAATCAGTTCTGAATTATGGAGACTAAGCCTTATAATCTCTGATACTAGCTTCTTGCAGAGAGTAAATAACAAAAGTTTCATCTAGTTTGTATTACAAAGCAAGACATACGTGACTGAAACAACGTTTAAGCACGCACGGCCGTAATGGTTTAGAACCAGTCTCTCTGTCTATTCTTTACACTTGTTTGAACCTGGATATATCTAAAGATGCATTTCGTGCAATAGCCGAAAATGAAAGGATTGAGGCCTGAATTACAGCGTGTCTTTCTTCATCAGGTTTGCAGAACAGGAAACACCTACGATGGCAAACAATGTGGAGTTATGTATAGACGTACATAGCATTCGAAGTGCAGGCCAAAAAACAGGGCGATAATAGCTGTAAGACAAGCATACTTACAAATAAGGGAATGTATTGTATACGGAAAACTAACGGTAGGCAAGCTAAATCAAAATAGTAGTAAATAAAAGAGACTACTATTTCAATAATAAAGGAATCAGGTAAAAGGCAATGGAGACCACAACAATAATGTAGCTAAATAAGATAACCGAAAGGGCTGACTACAGATGAGGATAAAGTAATAGAGGGAATAGCAATAATAGGTTTGGGACAAACCGGATTGAGCTGATCTGGAAACAGACCTTTGTTGTTCTGTATGAGTATGCAACAAGCAATCACATTCTGGAAGCAAAACACAAGCTCCTTTCTTACATGTGAATAAAGTGCTGGCAATCATAGGGATTTAGTGTCGTGAGGAACGTTCTGCAACAAGACCGAACGCTTTGTATTAGTATAAAGCAAAACAACGATGATAGAGTAAGACTATAAATAGATGTAGAACAACATAATCCATTCGGTAAAGACAGCTATTTAAAGTCTAATTTTACATTGTCAACAAGAGGTTTTCAAATTGCGTAGCCGTAGAATATATCTTCTAATTTATTATGATTTAACAAGCACATTATAATGGATAGGCATGAACAAACCCAAAGGAAAGGGTGCAATGAGATAAATTGATTAGTGACGAACTAATATCACAGCAACTATAATAGCAAGTAGTAACAGTGTGAAAACCAACACTCTTCATTTTGTAATAGATGGATATTAAAACACGTGTACCATGTTACAAGCACACCTCTTTTTTTTTTAGAAGAACTTTAGAGATATTTTAAGCCACATCATTATATAGTACAGAAAAGATACGATTTTTTGACGAGTACACGATATGCAACAGAAATCCGATGGCACTATAGGCAACAAATATGAAGATGAATTATGGCCCTAGTAAGGCATAGAATCTAGAACTGGAATCGGGTGCAGAAGAAAGCTATAACTGTAAGTAAGAAAGGCTATACCTATAAATAAGAAAGCGTACTATATATACATAACAAGTAGAAGGCAATCGCAGTTGGACATGAGTAATCATCTGTAGCAACCGGGACGAATGGCTAAAAACAGAACAATAGCATAAATAAGGAAAGCTATAAGTAAAAAGATTTACAATATACACAAAATCAATAGTAGGCAATCTAAATTGAAACAGCAACAAATAAAAGCGAGAAGCATTTCAATAAGGAAAAAATTTGGTGAATGTCAACGAGCACCAGAACAATAGAATAGTTCAACAAAGGTAACTAAGAAGGCCATTTGTAAAGTGCTTCAACAAGGAACAAATGTGGTAAAAGGCAGCAGAGTCCAGAATAATAGGGCAGCTAAACAAGGAGGTTGTCTGTAGACGAAAATAAAGCAATAAAGAGAACAACAATAATATGTCTGAGAGAAACCAGAGTGAATTGATGGTAGGCAAGCTAAATCGAAATAGTAGTAAATTAAAGTGTTTATTGTTTCAATAAGAAAGAAATCTGGTAAAAGGCAATGCAGACCACAACACTAAAGCAACAAAATAAGATAATTGAAAAGATCGATTGCAGATGAAGATAACGTAACAGGGAGAACAACAACAATAGGTTTCACACAGGAAAATATCGATGATGGAACAAGATTACAAAATAGATGTAAAACAATATAATATATTCAGTATAGGAAACTGTTTAAAAGGCACTCTGTATCAGCAAGAACCAAAACATCGATGATGGAATAAGAGTGTAAACAGATGTAAAAAAACATAATCCATCTGATCAAGGAAGCTATTTAACTGCTAACTCTATACTGATAAGCAGATTGTTTGAGAGACTATTTTAGAGGACATATTTCCCGATGGATTTCGAGTTAGCAACTGAGTTACATCGGATAAGCACAAAGAAACCCAAAGAAATGGGTACAAGAAAAGGAATCCATCAGTAAAAAGACAATATACTATAGGAATCATAATAATAGGTATTCTAAACGGGTAAATTACCTCCCTTCATTCTGTAGTGGAAGGAAACACACCAAACAGTCTATATCTTGCTAGAAACATGGCTTCCTTTTTTTGCAATGTAGATATCTCAAAGACGCATTAGGTTATAGTGCTATACAGTATACAAAAGATACATTTTTCTGAGGATCAAAACAATGTGATATGCAAATGAAGTCTGAGGGTACCATAAGCAATGGATGCACAGATGAACTACAGTTTTAATAATGCAGAATAAGCTGTGATAATAGAAGAAACTCTATAACAGCGATGAAATAAACACTGAGATCATCAACCGGTGCTAAATGCAATACAATTAGCTCACTGAGTTCTTATACACATGAAAATCTATATGAAACAAATAGACATGTTTTTTCTAATACCTTGTGATCAGCAAGATTATGGAGGAAGAAATGCTAAACAGGAGCCAACATATCTTGGTACACTATATTTTTTTGTCTTGTTGGAACAAGTTTATGAATAGACATAAAATAGTATAATCAATTCGGTATAGGAAACCACTTAAAAGGCACTCTGTATCAGCAAAAACCAAAAACATCGATGATGGAATAAGAGTGCAAACAGATGTAAAAAATATAATCCATCCGGTCAAAGAAGCTATTTAAAGGCCAACTCCACACCGATAAGCAGTGTGTTTGAGGGACTATTTTGATCAACATGGTTAGGGAGGAAGAAATGCTAAACAGAAACCAGCATATCTTGGTACACTATATTTTTCTCTTGTTGGAACAAGATTATTGTGGAGTACACGAACCCCGGGTATCCAAAAGGCAGGCCGCATAGATCATCCAGAAGAGGATGGGCCGACCAACTGCATAAAGATGGATACCGCCTGGGCTGCTTCCAACGTGTGCAACAAGAGAACTCTAAAGATAGCAACTGACTTTGTTTAGGTAGGATACGATTATAATCCTGACCATTATTAAGTTCAGCGGATAAAGAAAGAGATAGAATCTCCATTTTGTAACCGATTAGGACTCTTCTTTGTAACCGCACCCCTCTACTATATAAAGGGGCGGGGGTAGGGTAACATCAGCATCAGATCATCAGCAATAAGCTAGATACATATAATCCCAGAGCACAGGACTAGGGTATTATCTCCTCCGCGAGAGCCTAAACCTGTATAATTCTTACGTCTTGTGCTACCATCGAGTTTGGGTCCAACGCCTAGCCCCGTTTTCATTATTGCCGACAACAAACGTTGACAGTTGACGCGCCAGGTAGGGGGGGTGTCAGGATCAATCTCGTCAAGCTCGATGGCGATCCTTAGCGGAGTTGTGGCTACCTTCGCGTCCAGCTAGGCCTTCCGCTTCGGGAGCTTGGACTTCGTCGCCGATAATCTCGGCAAGCTCACCCTTTTGGATTCGAACCAGATCCAATCTGGAAGAGGCGCCATTATCCCTTCGTCTGGACGACCGCTCGGATCGGGGAATGCCACGACCATCTGCTCTCAGGCAGTAAGCTGGGAGTCTGCTCCTCGACTCGGACACAGAAAAGATCCGATCAACGACAAGTCCCGAGTGGTGGGTGTCATCAACAGTAAACCACTCGGATTCGGTGATTAGTTTGATATGTCTCCTTATTCTTCTGACTCAGAGAGCAGCGTAGGAAGTTGCTAGGGCTTCCCTAGAATCTTCGTAATTGAAGACCAGCGGACTGAGTCCCAGCAGTGGAAGGATGCCGCGGAGGTAGAGTGCCATTGTCGTGAGGCCCAAGAGGTGCGAGCGAAGTCTCTCCAAGCTAGAGGCCGCAATGTCAATGAGGACATCCTGCAGACGAAGATGGGGAACCAATCGGTCTTCCATACCTCTCAGCAAAATATCGTCGCCTCAAAGACGATGCTTGACACCCTGGGACCAATGCTCGGTCCCGACAGCCCAGCTGCCTCGATCGTGGCCCAAGTTAAGGCCATGGTGGCGACAGCAGCAATTCAATACAACCAGGAAGAACCATCGGAGAAGGCATGCTCTCGCGCCCGCGCAGACACTCAGACTGCAAGCAGCAATACTACCCACAGTTGGTCCATGCATGGCCAGCACGAGCTTCGTCGAGGTGAGGATGCCCGCCGGAGCATCAGCCATGACCTCCGTTTGGACCTTAATGCCAGGCGACGTGTGCGGGAAGATAATGAACGCCGCTGGCGCGAAGACGACTTGAGCGTTTTGGCATTGACCATGGTGGCTGGGACGACCATAGGGATCACCACCACCGTGGCCAGAGCGACGACGAGGGCCACCGAGTCAAAATGCCACCTCGACGATCTCCGCACCAGCGTAATGACGGGCCCATTGATGGTGTCCGCGCTTTCACCCCCCGGCTCCGCTGAGTGATCTGGCCTGAAGGTTTCAATCCTAAGGGCATCACCAAATTCGATGGGGAGAGGGATCCAGAAACTTGGCTACAGGTCTATTCTCTCGCAATCAAGGCAGCCGGAGGAGACCACAATGTGATGGCAAATTATTTGCTGGTCATGCTCGCTCCATCGGCTCAAGCCTGGCTCACAGGACTTCTAGAGAACTCAATAGATTCCTGGGGAGATCTTTGTGACCAGTTCATCGCAAACTTCTAGGGCACCTATACGAGAGGCCTGGAACTCCGTGGGACTTGTACCAACTTCATTAGAAGAAGGGTGAGTCTCTTCGGGAGTTCATCAGGTGCTTCATGCAGAAAAAGAATACCATTCGGGATGTCTCGGAAGCAGTCGTCATTGCGGCGTTCCAGAAGGGCGTCTGCGATGCCGACTTGATCAAGAAGATGTCCCGGAAGCCAACATCCACGGTCAAAGAGATGTTCGCGTTAGCGGATCGCTATGCCACGGCCTTGGACGCTCTAGCAGAGCGCCAAGAGGATCGTCCGCGGCAGAAGGATAAAAAGATCACACCGAGTCCTCCAAGCAAAAGGACAGGAAGCGTAATGGTGAGGAGTTGGTCACGGTAGCCGAGCGCGGTCGGCCTCGAGCGCCGTGGACGGATGACTATGACAAGGTAATGGATGCAGTTTGTCCTTTTCATCCTAAGGGCCGGAAGCATGCAGCCAAGGATTGCTTCACTCTTAGAAGGTTCGCGAAGGAAAACAACAAGCGAGCGAGCCAAGATAAAGGTGAGGCGTGCAAGAAGTAAGACCCTCCTGAAGATGATGGAGGCGAATACCAGGCGATTGAGCATAAGCTTAATTACATATTCGGGGGCTCGGCAGCGTATGAGTCCAAGCGGAAGCAGAAACTTACCGCTCGGGGAGTCAACGCAGTCACGCCGGTGACTCCCCAGTACTTGAGGTGGTCCGAAGTTCCTATCACATTCGATCGCTCGGATCTTCCCGATCATATTCCTTATCCTGGTAGATATCCTCTGGTACTCGATCCTGTTATTCGAAGTGTCAGGCTTAAGAGGGTACTAGTTGACGAAGGGAGTGGACTCAATGTTCTTTTCTCCAAAACATTCAACGATATGAAGATCCCTTGATACGAGTTGAAGCGTGGATCATCGCTGTTCCACGGGGTAATCCCCGGGACCTCAACGGTACCACTCGGGCAGATCACCTTGCCGGTCATGTTCGGGACTAAGGACAACTATCGGACGGAATACCTTAACTTCCAGGTGGCTAATTTCGAGACGACATATCATGCCATCTTGGGAAGGCTGGGCCTAGCCAGATTCATGGATGTGCCTCATTGTACTTACCTTGCGCTGAAGATGCCGGGGCCAAAGGGCATTATCACAATTCATGGTGATGTCAAATAGTCCTTCATGTGTGATAGGGAGAGCTGCGAGATGGCTGAGATGCAAGAAGCAGCGGCTGACCGAAGGAAGATTCGACTGGCGGCTACGCTCCAGCAAAACGAAAGAGAAGTCCCAGCTAAGAAGCAGGCCAAGTCAAGCATGAAGCCTAATGAAGGAGTCAAGAAGGTGATACTTGACCCATCTAGCTTGGCCCAAACGGCCCTGATTGGGACAGGGCTCGATCACAAATAGGAAGACGCGCTCGTCACTTTCCTTCGGGCAAATCAGGATATTTTTGCTTGGAAGCCATCAGATATGCCCGGTGTCCCAAGGGAAGTGATCGAGCACTCCCTCAACGTTGACGAGAAGGCGAAGCCCATCAAGCAGTGGCTCCAGCAGTTCGCGCAAGATCATCGTGACGCTATCAGGGAAGAGATCACTAAGATTTTAGCTACAAGATTCATAAAAGAAGTGTATCATCCCGACTGGTTAGCAAACCCAATTCTTGTTCGCAAAAAGAATAAAAGTTGGCGCATGTGTGTTAATTATACCGATCTCAATAAGGCATGCCCAAAAAATCCATTCGGGTTGCCTCGCATTGATCAGTTGGTGGATTCAACAGCCGGGTGTGAGCTCCTGAGTTTCTTAGATGCCTACTCGGGATATCACCAGATCAGGTTGAAAGAGGAAGACTGTATCAAGACCTCGTTCATCACCCCGTTCGGCGCTTTCTGTTATGTCACAATGCCGTTCAGGTTGAAAAACGCTGGTGCAACCTATCAACGCGCGATACATCGGTGTTTTCACACTCAACTCGGACGCAACATGGAAGCATACGTGGATGATGTCGTCGTCAAAACTCGTGTAAACGAGGACCACATATCTGATTTGGCCGAGACGTTTGAGAGCCTAAGGGCCTACAAGATGAAGCTCAACCCCGAGAAGTGCGTCTTCGGAGTCCCTTCGGGAAAGCTACTCGGATTTATCGTGTCACATAGCGGTATCGAGGTAAACCCGGAGAAGATCAACGTCATCCTGAAAATGAAACCCTCGACTTGCCAGAAGGACGTCCAGAAGCTCACAGGGTGCATGGTGGCACTCGGTAGATTCATTTCCCGCCTGGGGTCGTAGGGGATGCCGTTCTTCAAGCTCCTAAAGAAGCAGGGCAACTTCCAGTGGACTCCCGAGCGCAGCAGGCTTTCGAGGATCTTAAGACATTGCTGACCACGCCGCCGGTATTGGTCTCACCGACGCCCGAAGAACCCCTTTTGCTCTACATAGCAGCCACGACTCATGTAGTCAGCGCTGCAATTATTGTGGAGTGAGAGGAGGCAGGACACCTGCAGAAGGTTTAGCGCCGAGTTTATTTCATCAGCGGGGTTCTGGGCGAGTCCAAGGTATGATACCCTCAAGTGCAGAAGCTACTGTATGCCGTACTACTTACCTATCGCAAGCTTAAGCACTATTTCCAAAAGCACTCGGGGGCTACCCCACAATCGGGAAGCCACTGGGGGAATCACAAAGTGGGCAGTCGAGTTCGGAGCTTTTGTGATCTCCTTCAAGCCACGAATTACCATCAAGTCCTAGGTACTCACCGACTTCACCGCCGAGTGGGTAGAGCTGCAGAATCCCACGGCCATTGAGGAGCTCGAATACTGGACAATGTACTTTGATGGTTCCCTCATGCTCAGCGGCGCAGGGGCTATGTAAGGACCCGAATTTACCCATTCGAATCCACTGTGTTTTACCGCACTAGTCCTAGGATCAATGCTAGTGCACACAGCTTAACATCGGTAAGCATCACATCATACACAACGATAAATGTAATAAGACTTCATTTATTTAATGTAACTAGTGTATGATCTTATGATCACTTACATTATTCTGCCACATGGGCTAGACTGAAGTAAACTTAAACAAATGCAGTGGAAAGTATAGCAAAAGATGTAGATGTCCCATCAGCACACCACAGGCGACTGACAAAGATTGGCCTAGTGACTCATGTCCACCTGAAAGTTCTCCTCCAATAACGGCGATGATTCCTCCATTGTTGTTGGTTGTTGATAGGCAAGGGTGAGTACAAAAGCTCGTCTAAGATCGGACGGTTGAAACTTACCCGAGGCACTTACTATTTCCGAAGCGGCGTGGCGAAATCCTGACGGCCCACTGCTGATCCGACGGTCCACTGCTGATCCGACGGTCGATGCTTTTCGCGAACGGCGATGGAGAGACGGTGGTGCAAACTCGTCGAACTTGGAGAAGATGACAATCCCGACGACGATCCGGTGCTCTCCGGCGGGGAAGAAGTAGCAGAACGGACTCATCTCGACGTGCTGAACTCGAATCCGGATTTGGTGCAGCGGAAGAAGTTCCCGGCGACTTCGAATCACGGTGCAAAGCGTCTTCGAACTACGGCGAGCTCTCTCGACCTCTCTAGCGCTCCTCCATGACGATCGGCGAGGAAAAAAGCGGCGGCTCGTGGTGAATCTCGGGAGAGGCTTCGAGGTCCTTAAATACCCGGCAAGGCGCGGAAAACTTGGTAAGCTTGGCGGCGGCGTCGACGGATCTGGCGTCGAGCGGATCTGGCGGCGGCAAGAAGTTCGACTCGGACACAAAGACGGACAGCCATGCGATCTTGATCCAACGGCCCGGATATAATGTGGTTTCCGAATCGGTATGTTTGATGAAGGCCGTGCGATGAAGATCTAACGGCCGCTAGCGATTAGGGTTTCATTAAATGACGTGGCTTGATAAAGTCCATTGGATTTCGATCCGACGGTGCGCGTTGATTCTCCCGGAAGAATAGGCCGAATAATTTGGTGGCGATGTACGATCTTTGGGCTTCGCCCGATCGTTTCATACCGATTTTCTCGGAGTTTTTTATTAAAATAATCTGAGAAAATAATTTGATTTATTTAGGGCAATAAAAATGCCAGGAAAAATCCCATAAAAATCTCAAAAATACTTTGAGATATTCTGGACTTAAATAAAATATTTTTGGCGAAACTTTATTTTAAAATTTTCTATTTATAATTAATCTTTATCAAACGGCAATATATTTTAATTCAAAATAATTCAAATAAATTCCAAAAAATCCAAATAAATCCAGAAAATTCACAAAAAATATAAATTGCAATAAAACACTATTAAATAAATAAAAAACCAAAATTAAGGATGTTACAAACCTCCCCCCTTAACGGAATCTCGACCCTGAGATTTAGGGCTAACTAGAGAATAGGTTAAGAATTTCACTGCAGATCTTCTTCACGCTCCCTGTGTTGCTTCATTTTCGAATGATTACTCCATTGAACTCGCAAAATCGAGTAGACTTGTTCACAGTCCTGCGCTCCATTACGCCCGAGAATCTTGATTGGTCGCTCTTTGTAAGTCGATCCTCCCGCAACTCAATTGCTTCTAACGGTGTTTGCTCTGCTGGCACTCTGAGACATTTCTTAAGCTGTGACATATGGAACACATCATGTACTCCTGCTAACGACTGGGGCAATTCCAATTGATAAGCAACCTCTCCTCGACGACTCAAAATCTTGAATGGCCCAACATACCTAGGTGCAAGCTTCCCTTTTACATGGAACCTTTTTACACCTTTAAGGGGAGTGACTTTGAGATATACGAAATCATTGGGTTCAAAACTTAAATCACGACGGCGATTGTTAGCATAACTCTTTTGCCTTGGTATCTTTGTTTCGGTCTTTCTCGATCATGGCAACTTTGTTCTTGACCTCTCTGAGCATCTCGTGCCCAAACATTAACGCTTCCCGTTTGTTCCAATTCAACGGGGTACGACAAGCCCGACCATATATGGTTTCAAATGGTGACATTTGCAAACTAGCCTGATAACTATTGTTATAACTGAATTCTGCATATGGCAAACTTTTATCCCAAGATGTACTATAAGATATCGCACATGCTCTCAACATATTTTCTAGAATCTGATTAACTCTTTATGTCTGGCCATCTGTCTGCGGATGATAAGCAGTACTGAAATTCAGGCGAGTCCCCATTGCTTCATGCAGTTTATCCCAAAATCTTGAGGTAAATTGGGTACCCCGATCAGATACAATTTTCTTAGGTACACCATGTAAACATACAATTCTTGACATGTATAACTCTGCCAATCGATCCCCGGAATAGGTTGTTTTCACCGGGATGAAGTGAGCAACTTTGGTCAACTGATCAATGATGACCTATATGGAATCATAACCCCTCTGAGTCTTGGGCAACCCAGTGATAAAATCCATACCAATTTCCTCCCATTTCCATTCGGGAATCTTTAACGGCTGCAAAAGTCCTGCATGCTTTTGATGCATCGCCTTTACCCTCTGGCACACATCACACAATGCAACATGCTCTACAACTTCACGCTTCATACTCGGCCACCAAAATCTCTTTTTAAGGTCTTGATACATCTTGGCACTTCCTGGATGGATGGAATACTTAGAATCGTGTGCTTCTTCTAGAATCAACTGCTTAAGCTCCTTTTCATTCGGCACACAAATTCGACCTTTAAACCACAGAGTTCCTTGCTCATCTACAGAGAAATCTTCGGCTAAACCTTCTCCTTTCTTGGACTTGATCTTACTGATCTTCTCATCTTTACTTTGCCTCTCTCTGATTTGATCCTCAAGGGTTGGCTTTACTTCCAAGGCAGCTAAAAATCCTTGCGGCACAACTTCTAATCTCAACTTCTGAAATTCTTCACACAACTCCGGTTGATCACTTGCCACCATTACATTTACACTGTGGCTTTTACGACTCAGGGCATCGGCTACCACATTAGCTTTTCCAGGATGGTAATGGATTCCAACATTATAATCCTTAATCAATTCTAGCCATCTTCTCTGTCTCATATTAAGATCTGACTGGGTGAATATATATTTCAAACTCTTATGGTCCGTATATATTTCACATCTATTTCCAATGAGATAATGACGCCATATCTTTAAAGCATGCACTACGTCAGCTAACTCCAGATCATGAGTCGGATAATTCTCCTTATGCAGCCTCAACTGCCTTGACGCGTAGGCCACTACCTTGCCATTCTGCATCAACACACAACCAAGGCCCTGCCTTGAGGCATCACAATAAATGTCAAAGCTACACTGCACATCTGGCAATACCAATATGGGTGCGGATGTTAATCGCTTCTTTAGCTCCTCAAAACTCTTTTCGCACTCTAGCGTCCATGCAAACTTTTTCTCCTTTTTCAGCAATTGCGTAAGAGGTCTCGCAATTGTCGAAAATCCTTCTATGAACCGACGGTAATATCCCGTCATTCCCAGAAAACTACGGATTTGGGTAACTGTCTTCGGCGGCTCCCAATGCAACATAGCTTCCACTTTACTTGGATCAACGGCAACTCCTTTAGCGGTCATTACATGGCCAAGGAATTCCACCTTATCCTTCCAGAAATCGCACTTACTGAATTTAGCATACAACTATTGTTCTCGCAATTTTTCCAGAACCAATCTCAGATGCTCTGCGTGCTCTTCTTCTGTCTTGGAGTACACAAGGATATCGTCTATGAAGACAACCACAAATTTATCCAAATACTCCATGAACACCTTATTCATCATATTCATGAAATATGCAGGAGCATTGGTTAATCCAAAGGACATAACTGTAAACTCATAATGTCCATAGCGGGTAGAGAATGCAGTCTTCGGTATATCTTCCTCTCGAATCCTCAACTGATGGTATCCGGATCGGAGATCTATCTTGGAGAAAACTCCTGCTCCTCTCAACTAATCAAACAAATAATCAATCTTAGGCAAAGGGTACTTATTCTTGATTGTTACTTCATTAAGTGCACGATAATCAATGCACATCCTTAAACTTCTATCCTTCTTTCTGACGAATAAAACTAGTGCTCCCCACGGGGAAGAACTTGGTCGAACAAACCCTTTCTCAAGCAATTCTTCAATTTGCTTATTCATTTCCACTAACTCATCGGTTAGCATCCTATACGGCCTCTTTGCTATTGGTGCTGTTTCAGGTACTAACTCAATAACAAACTCAATGTCTCGATCTGGCGGCATGCCCAGTAAATCCTCAGGAAATACTTCTGGAAAGTTCCTTGCTACTAGCACATCTTCTAGATTAGCAACCTTCACGCTATTGACCATTAACTGACCATCACGAATTGCGGTTGCATGCAATTCCACTTTCTTGCCACTAGGGCTTTCTAGGGATACCATTCTTTGACCACAATCCAACACAGCCTTATGCTTGGACAGCCAATCCATCCCTAGGATAACATCCAAGGTTTGGGTATCTAATAGGATAAGATTTGCTAGGAACTCTATCCCATTCATAAGAAACTTAACTCCCAAACACCCAAGGCTAGATCGAAATTCAGATCCTAGGGCTTGGACTAAAAGCACACATTTAAGATTCTTAACAGCAAATCCATTCTTCATTGCAAAACTCTGAGAAACAAACGAATGTGAAGCTCTGGAATCAAATAAAACTGTAGCTGGTACTGAGTTAACCAAAAACTTACCCAGTACGACGTCCGATGCTTCCTGAGCTCCATCTGTAGTGATATGACTAATTCTTCCACGCATTGTTCTTTGGGGTGACGCTCCTGACTGCACTGGTACTCTATTACCTCCTGTCACAAGAGCTTTGGCTGGGGTAGTGCCCAAGTTGAAATGAACTGGAGTAACATTTCCTTTCTTCGGGCACTTGTTGGCGAAATGTCCAGGCTCATTGCAAGAGAAGCATTTCTTGACAGCAGACTGCTGACTTCCTGCTTGTGCATTGCTTCCTGGTGCTGGTGTTTAAAAATTCTGGCTAGTAGGGCGAGATGATAGAGTTGATGTCTTGTTGGTCCACTGGGGTTGAATTCTGGCAAACTGTTGTGGCGTCATTCTTAATCTGAGATGATTAGGCCGCCCTGCCTGACTAGCCATCCTGCGCTTACGATCTTCACCCAATTCCTTGCGCTTGTCCTCAAGAATCAAAGCCTTATTTACCAACTCCTGAAAATCAGGGAAGTTGTGGGTGATCAGTCCCACCTGCAATCCAGAGTTTAAACCCTTCATGAAACGGGATTGTCTGGCCTTATCTGTAGCCACATCTTCAAGCGCATAACGTGACAACTAAGTAAACTTGTTCAGATATTTTGCCACTGACTGGCCCCCTTGCCTCAAAGCCCTGAACTCCTTCTTAAGGTCCAGCATTCCTTCTGGCACATGGTATTGGCGGAAGGCAACTGTAAACTCCTCCCAAGTAATCTCCTATGGGGCTTCATGTGCGGCATAGTAGTTCTCCCACCATTCTGCGGCAGTCCCTTCTAGCTGATGCAAAGCATATAACACCTTCTCATTGCCCTCACACTGTGTGATATGCAGCTTCCTCTCAATGGTCCTTAACCAATCATCGGCCTCCAAAGGATTAGCGTTGCCTGAGAATGTTGGTGGGCGGTTCTCATGAAGTCTGACAGCTTAGAATGAGAATGTGGCCCATTATTGCCTTGTTGCATATTGTTGTGGCCTGCAGCTTGATTGGTCATATTCTGCATTTGTTGCATCATCGTTTGCATAAGCTGAGTCTGCGCGGCTAAGAAAGCTCCTAAGTTCTGCATGTTGAAATTATCATTCCAGCAAAGGCCGCTTCCTGACGCTCCATTGTTACCACGAGTGTTCACCATCTGCTTGATTGATTCTTAGGTTAGGAAAGGTAGAAGCAGCATAGATAAGATGCAAGAGTTCCTAAGTGGGGGAGATAGGTTTAACCCAATAACTTAAGCAATCAATATTAATAACTTGGTATGGTTGCTTATATAAGCCTAAAAGCTTTGCAACACATACTACACACCCAGCAATCAAGAAGAACCAATTCAACCTAAACACGCAAAACTACCGTCTACATGGGCGACACTCCTAACATAGGAAACGCGACTCCCACACATGAGTCTCAACTGGCTACCTGAAGCACCGAGTCTTCTAGCTCTTGATACACTTCATTGATCCGTCCTTCCATGAGATTGATGATTCTCTCCTTCGTGATCTTTATGGTAGCAGCAGGCACTCGGTGCCATCTCCTAAAGTGTGGTATATCGTTTTCTACTTAAGATAACTCAGGTAAGATTTTAACTTACTTCAGCAGAGGTAAGGGAAAGAAATTTCAGCAGGGGAAAAGAAAGAATTTTTGGTAAGAACAGAAATAGAAGAATGAGATAACTCAAGAACACATTATTCTTCTAGGTCAGGACTTTTACTTTAGAAAATAATTTTGAGGACCTATAGGGACGACCAACTATCTAGGGCCAAGACCTACAGTCAGTATGCTCTGATACCACCTCTGTAAGGACCCGAATTTACCCATTCGAATCCACTGTGTTTTACCGCACTAGTCCCAGGATCAATGCTAGTGCACACAGCTTAACATCGGTAAGCATCACATCATACACAACGATAAATGTAATAAGACTTCATTTATTTAATGTAACTAGTGTATGATCTTATGATCACTTACATTATTCTGCCACATGGGCTAGGCTGAAGTAAATTTAAACAAATGCAGCGGAAAGTATAGCAAAAGACGTAGATGTCCCATCAACACACCATAGGCGACTGACAAGGATTGGCCTAGTGACTCGTGTCCACCTGAAAGTCCTCCTCCAATAACGACGATGATTCCTCCACTGTTGTTGGTTGTTGATAGGCAAGGGTGAGTACAAAAGCACTCAACAAGTTGTGCACAGAATGCATTTCTACCATAGCTACATGCAAGGCTTATTCCAAAGGAATGGCTAAGGGTTTACTTGCAGTAAAGCAGCATTTGCAAACACATACAATATGTAGATTGAAAAAGACAGTAAAACAAATAATAATAGTAATAGATTCCAAGATTCTCAAGTAAATTAAGTTTCCATCCTAAGTCAAGTTCCATTATCCATATGGCATCCTGCCAACCCATTCAGTTGTCCAGTTCATTAAACTAACCCTTGACTGTAATTCCCGAGCTTTGCTCAATACCGTGAGTACGGTGATCTGAATAGTTTGTACACTCTGCAGAGGTTATGCACTTTACCCACATGATACAACCATGCACCACACAGGCGGATGATTATAACAAAGCCTTTACAATGTTTTGCCTTAACCCAGTACTACCCGCTGAGCTTTCAACACTTAAGGGTTACATCACCACAACAGGGCCCCCCTCTTGCGCCATGTGAGTTTCCTCCGTACACCCAGACCCACACCACCAAGATAGTACCAAAGCTAAGACATTGCAAATTATTCAGCTAGGCTGCCCCATAACAGACATGTGGTTGCATGATTGACTCAGGTCAAAGGCTCGCAAGGTTAAGTCCTTAGGATTTGATTAAAGCAAGATTTGCACAAACCCTCTGCCCATCGGGCCCACCCTGGCACACTATCCCTTACCACTTGCTTCAATCTAAGTGATTACCAACCCCGGTTGATTACCAAGCACCACATGCTATCCACAAGTCAACATCGTTGCGTGACCTCCTCGCCACAACAACTCAATCTCTTTGTGTGACCACACATAACACACAAGTTAATATCATTGTTCCATATTCCATTAGTCAAGATTAATAACCAATGATTCATATACATGTGATGACGTGGCATGGCTAAGCAATTCTAATTCGATCTAACCATCCATGTTGATTTCATTATTAACCAACTATAGTGAACCAACCTAAGGTGACAAGTGAATTATGGCATACAATTAGCAAGGTAGGGTGTAATTCAAAGGGTACATTAGCTAATCCCAAATTTAGGTTGAAATCATTTATACACATAAAATAACATGCAATAAAGTAAATCAAAATAGCAACTAATCTAGCTATGGGTGCAACATGATCAAAGCACAACTTACCTTTGTTAAGCTCCTGGTCTTGGTCTAAAAATTATTCTTGAGTTGCCAATTCCTCCTCCGAAGCCTCACACAATTCAACGTCTACGCGAATCGAGAAGAAATAGTAAATAAACACCAAAACTAGAGAACAAACAAACTCTAAAAATCCAACAAAAATCACCATTGGATAGATCTCAATTTTACAAATTTTTAGGAATTTGAATCACCTCAATCGGAGTTCGTATGAGGGAGAACGAGCCCTCGGAAAATTCAAATTCCTGAAAAATCATAAAATTGGAAAATCAATAATATCCGAATTATTTTTGAAAAGGAAAATCCGATTTATTCGTCGGCCACCGTCGACCTTCGCTACCGATTGATGCGGGCCGACACGTGGCGAAATCTAAGCCGTCTAAAACCAATCTAATGGCCACCGATTACACGCCTACGTGGCTCAATCCGACGCGTCCATCTTCGATCGAACGACTCTTATTTACCCGAGCGGAATGCTGTTCATCGAGGCGATGCGGCACGATCCTAAGCGTCCACGGAAGATCCTACGGCTGACACCTACCCGAGCGGTGCGCTGTGGACTTAACTGTCGTGGCGCAATCATAACCACTCGTCTAAGATCGGACGGTTGAAACTTACCCGAGGCACTTACTATTTCCGAAGTGGCGTGGCGAAATCCTGGCGGCCCACTGCTGATCCGACGGTCGATGCTTCTCGCGAACGGCGATGGAGAGACGGCGGTGCAAACTCGCCGAACTTGGAGAAGATGACAATCCCGACGGCGATCCGGTGCTCTCCGGCGAGGAAGAAGTAGCGGAACGGACTCGTCTCGGCGTCTTGAACTCGAATCCGGTTGGTGCGATGGAAGAAGTTCCGGCGACTTGAATCACGGCGAAAGCGTCTTGAACTCTGGCGAGCTCTCTCGACCTCTCTAAGCGCTCCCGCGGCGATGCAACAGGGAAAAGAGGCGGCGGCTCGTGGTGAATCTCGGGAGAGGCTTCGAGGTCCTTAAATACCCGGCGAGACGCGGAAAACTTGGTAAGCTTGGCGGTGGCGGCGTCCCGAAAGGATACGGCGGCGGCGGCGAGTTCGACTCGGACACAAAGACGGACAGCCATGCGATCTTGATCCGACGGCCCGGATAGAATGTGGTTTCCGAATCGGTATGTTTGATGAAGGCCGTGCGATGAAGATCTAACGGCCGCTAGCGATTAGGGTTTCATTAAATGACGTGGCTTGATAAAGTCCGTTGGATTTCGATCCGACGGTGCGCGTTGATTCTCCCAGAAGAACAGGCCGAATATTTGGTGGTCAAGACGCACGCGAGGCCGGGCTTGACCCGATCTTTATTCATCTGGATTTTCCCTGGGTTTTTGATTAAAATAATCTGAGAAAATAATTTGATTTATTTAAGGCAATAAAAATGCCAGGAAAAATCCCATAAAAATCTCAAAAATACTTTGAGATATTCTGGACTTAAATAAAATATTTTTGGTGAAACTTTATTTTAAACTTTTCTATTTATAATTAATCTTTATCAAACGACAATATATTTTAATTCAAAATAATTCAAATAAATTCCAGAAAATCCAAATTAATCCAGAAAATTCACCAAAATTATAAATTGCAATAAAACACTATTAAATAAATAAAAAGCCAAAATTTTGGATGTTACAGGCTGGCGTAGTGTTCATCTCTCCGACAGGAGATCGACTGAAGTATGTCCTTCAAATCCACTTTCCGGCATCAAACAACACCGCCGAGTATGAGGCACTCATCCACGGGCTCTGTATCGCCATATTTCTCGGTATCCGATGATTGACGGTTCGCGGGGACTCCCAGCTGGTAATTAATCAAGTGCAGAAGGACTGGTTGTGCGTTGGCGACAATATGGCGGCATATTGCCAGGAAGTGCGCAAGCTGGAAGACAAGTTCGACGGGCTGGAGCTCATCCATGTGCTCCGCCGAGACAATGAATCAGCAGATGAGCTCACAAGACTAGGCTCCAGTCGGACGATAGTTTCGGCTGGCGTATTTGTCGAAGAGCTCCACAAACCCACGATAAGTCGACAGCAGGAATCGGGCAAGCTAGAGGAAAAGCCGGCCAAGGCGGAAGTTTTGGTCATCAACCCTGACTGGACAACTCCATTTTTAGATTATTTGTTGAAAGACAAGCTCCCCGAAGATCGCGTGGAGGCAGAGCGCATCATGCGCCGAAGCAAAAGCTACATGGTGGTTGGAGAGGAACTCTTCCGGACGAGTGCCTCCAGAGTCCTAAGACACCGCATATCAGTGCAAGAAGGGAGGAATTTTCTTTGAGAAATCCACTCAGGAATTTGCGGGCATCATGCCACTTCAAGTACCCTGGTAGGCATGGCTTATCATCAAGGCTTCTTCTGGCCGACTGCTGTATCAAACGCAGAAGATATCATTCACACTTGTGAAGGTTGTCAGTTTTTCGCTCGGCAAATACACGTGTCGGTGCAGGAGCTGCAGACCATCCCGATCACCTGGCCTTTCGCAGTCTGGGGGGATCGATATGGTTGGACCATTGAAGAAGGCTCACGGTGGTTTTACTCATCTCTTCATCGCCATCGATAAATTTACGAAGTGGATTGAGGCTAAGCCTGTCGCCACGATCACAACGGCCAAGACCAAGGAATTCTTCCAAGAAATTATGGTCATATTTGGCGTGCCAAACAGAATCATCATTGACAATGGCACTCAGTTCCAAGGCGAAGAGTTTCAAGATTGGTGTGACGAGCTCGGCATTAAAGATTTGCTTTGCCTTCGTGGGCCATCCTCAGAGTAATGGGCAGGTTGAACGAGCTAATGGCATGGTGCTGCAAGGGCTAAAAGCAAGGATCTTCAATCGTCTCAAGCCATATGCTACGCGATGGGTAAAAGAATTGCCTTCGGTGCTCTGGGGGCTGAGAACTACCTCCAGCAGGGCTACCGGGTAGTCATCTTTTTTCCTGGTATATGGTTCAGAGGCGGTCTTACCTACCGAATTGGCATTCGGATCCCCGTGGGTTCGGAGCTACAAGGAAGCTGAGTTGGAGGAAAATAAATTTGGAAGATCTTGGCCATTGGAGGAGCCAGGCGTCGCGGCAATCGGTCGGCCAGTACCTTCGAGACTGCGTCGCTATCTGTCGGAATGTTCGAGGCCGTGCTTTCTCTAAAGGAGATCTGGTCCTAAGAAGGAATCAGAAAAGCGAGCACAAGCTATCCCCAAGCTGGGAAGGCCCCTACATCGTCGATGAAGTGATGCGCCCGGGGGCTTACAGACTCAAATGTGAAGACGGCGTGGTTATCGACAATACATGGAACATAGAGCAGCTACGTTGCTTTTACTCTTGAATCTTGTACATTGATCATGATTATTATGAATAAAGTTTTTTCTTGACTTGCTACTCAATTGATACTCAATTAAGCAGTAAGTCGGGGGCTACACCTAAGAGTGTTGCGCATGCGCAACCCTTCTTATGAGTCATTTTTTACTTCTTCCTAGCGATTGCGACTGAGCCCGGGTGCACTAGCTCCGAGTAGTGAAACTTTGACCCCATGAATGGCGAACTCTAGTCACTCAAAGCGTGTGCCTAGGAGAAAGGGCCATGAGCCGACTCCTGACGCCCGGGGGCTAGACTAGTCAGGCAGAGTGCTTAAACGAAAGAAGTTAAAACCACTCGGGCAAACTCAAAGACCAGTAGGGAAGAAAGAGTAAATGACATTAAAATTTCATAAAATTGAACACTAGGTCCGAATATGTTATTACATTGCATAAGTTTTACAGGCAGCTAAACCTAAGCACGGCGCGTGCGGCCTACTGCCTCGATGAGGGCGTCCCCTGCCTCGACAAGCTTCGGGACGGCCTCGATTAGCATGTCAACATCGGCAGCGTCGCGGGTAGCGGCCTCCTGCTCCACGAGCTCGGCCATGGCGAGCTCGAAGTCGGCCCAAAGCTCGGTGAGGAGGGCCTCCTCGTCGATAAGCACCGGTGGAGCCTCGTCTTCAAAACCGAAGACCAGCTCCTCCGCCGGAGGAGGAGATGGCGGGACCTCATCGGTGGGTGAAGAAGAACGAGATGGGGAAGCCATCGAAGATTTGCAGAAGAGGTCGAAGGTTGTCGGGCAGATAAAGACATGGAAATGGGTGATCGCTCTCATAGCGGTGACATCCTTATATACCCAGTGTGCGGAAATCTAACAGCTTCAAATAAATGCCGGTGCAGGAAGCCGAAGCGGTTCCGTGTTAGCATGAGAAGCTGAACCGGACGTGAATGAGAACACAAGCATTAATTCTAAGATCTCTTGGGGAACAACAAAGCCGTTATGGTTAAGAGTTAATTCCAAGAGACAAAGTGGAGTAATACAGCCAAAATTCCACACATACATCACGCAAGACTCAGGTCCAGATTTTCCACTAAAGAGGCGGATGCGTCCATAACCTCGTCAAAAAGGGCAGCAACTTGATCATCATCGACGGTTCCAGCGAAGCCCTCCTTAACAGCTCCAAGATCCACTCGGGGATACAGGGACTTCACAATTGCCAGAGCCTGGCTTGCACTCATGGTCGCCGTCTCCCGAATATGGGTCCGGAGCTTCTCGGGCCCTTCTGTCAGCTAAAGGATGATTTCATCCTCATTGCTCGGTCCTGCCTCTTTAGGGTTCAGGAACTTCATCATCACCTCGGAAGCTTCTCGGTGCCTGGCACATGATGTCTCTACAGACTTGATCCTCTCGCCAAGGACATAGAATTGAGCATGTGTCTTCTTCCGGTATTCTGCAAGCAGTTCGGATTATCACCAAAAGTGCTACAGATATAAAGGAAGGTGAAGTCGAGTTCGGAACGTACCTTCCAGTTCCTGACCTAGTTTCTCTGAGTTAGTTCGGGCTTGGAATTCAGAGCTTTTCAGCGCCTTGAGCTGCTCCTTAGATGCCTTAAGCTCTTCTTGAAGGCCAGCGATGGTTAAGTCTTGGGCTGTAGCGGGGAAAAGAGTTAGAAGACAAGCAATTAAAATCCTACAACAAGATGGCTGAAGACACTCACATCGGAGTGAACCCGCCAGGCTCAATTTTTCTTCCTCCAGGGCCTGGACTTGAGCCAAGAGCTTTCGAAGCTCAGCTTGGCCCTCACTCCTGACTTGCTTGACCTCGGCCCTGCACTCAGCACGGACCCATTCGAGGTCGGCCTCATGCTCCCGCCGTAGCTTGAGCTTCGGGAGTACCTCCCAGAGGATGGCATCCCTTTTCTCGAAGCAGTCTCCTAGGGCCTGAGGATCACAAGAAAGAAGATTAGCAAAAGACATACTGACCGCCATGGGCGAAAAAGAAGAAGGGGCTAACAAGCTCACCCGGATCACTTTGGCGCTCTCAATAGAGTGATGATAAAGCTCCTCCCTCATTTTCTTCTCATCCTTATTGCCAAAAGGCTCCCACTCGTCCTCGTCATTGCATAGTATGATTCACACTGGAGGCTGGGGACGAGGGGGAAATTGTGGGGGCTCCCGAAGGATTTCTTTGACTGGAGAGGAGCAGGAAGCGAGCTCCAGGGCCATCGGCCTTGTGATCGGCTCGGGCAGAACGCTTGACGGCGGTGGAGGCATCTTGGATTCAGAAGCCATCTTGTCGTTCTCAGGTTTGTTCCCGGTAGTCAGCAAAGCAGACTCTGTCAGATTTGGATCAGCTTCGGCCCCCCAGGTGGGGAGACGGTCGGCGAGGTCCGCCTTGCCGGGTCCCCAGAGCTCTCGTCCAATGGCACCCTACAAAAAAGAGAAAGAAATCAAGATACAATCCAGCAGATCAAGAGTAAGAGTTGATAGGGAAGCTAACCTATCGGACTTCCTTATTTTGACCTTGGATACTCTCCGAGCGGCAGAACCACTCAGAGGAGGATCCGGTTTTGCATCAGACCTGGGACGGGGAGAAGTCGATCACGCCGAGGGCTGAGCTTCAGGATCCTTGATCGCTGAGCTCCCAATCGTGCGGGGTGGTTCCACAACCTCTCCGACCACCGACTCCTTTCCCTTCCCGGCGTCTGGCTCCACACTGGGCTTTGGAGGCGCCACATGAGATGCCGGTTCCGCCATGTGCGGCGCCGAGGGCTCCTTAATTGTAGGTCCTCTGGTCGGGTGTGAAGGCGTCAGAACCTCCTCAGTTCTTAGCCTTTTTTCCCTCTCGGCGCTCGGCCCTTCAGCAGAAGGACTGGTAGGCCGCTTCCGCTTAGCACTTTTGTGCCAGGGGGCGGGAGGAATGGGAGCATTAGAGAAGAAGGCAATTTGATCCTAAAGAAGGTGGTGAAGGGCAGAACCAATCAGCATCCAGTCAAAAGTTAGCAATCAGAAACTAGCAAATGCAAAAATGCTCACCGCAGGAGGAGGGCGCATCGCGGCAAAAGGCTTCGGGCGACCCTTGAGTAGGACCACGGTGCCTGGGGCGAAGAGGTCATTCATCCAATCGACCAGCACGTCTCTGGGGACGGGCTCGGGCACCTCATGGGTAGGATCGTTCACCCCAGTGTGTTCAAAACCCAGGTGGATCCTCTCCTTGAGAGGCTGTACTTGGCACCGAGCAAAGCTGATAGCAATATCGACTCTATTCAGACCTGTATCCTTCAGGTCGTTGATCAACTTCAGAAGATCTTCCACTTTGTCCATATTGCGGCTTGGAGGGGTCGTGACCCAAGAAGCGGAGAATGTGGACGCGAGTCCGGTGCAAGGGGGAAGAAAAGGATTGGGATTGGAGCAGTAGAACCACTCTCGATGCCAACCCTTGTTGGAGGATTTGAAGGGGATGGAGAAGTAAGCCTTCTTCAGCCCGTCGCACAACTGGAAGCCGACACCTCCAACCACCTTAGGAGCATTCTTGCTGGGGTAAGGTTTGAGAAGAAATAGGTGGCAGAAAAGGCTAAGATGCGGGCAAATTCCAAGAAACGCCTTGCACAGATATTGAACAAAGATGGGAATATGAAGAATGGAGTTGGGATTCAGGTTGATTAACTCAATTTTGTAAAAATGGAGAAGGCCACAAAAAAAAGCGCTGCTTGGGAGGCCAAACCCGCGCTGCAAAAAAGATCCAAAAATCACGATCTTGTCAGATTGGGGAGTGGGGAAGGATTCACCTACGGCTGGACACGCGCAGATCATCTCCAAAGGAGGAAGAACTCCAGAGGTAACCAACTCCTCCAAGTGTTGCTCCGTCATTGTTGAGGTAGCCCAATCCTTAGGTGAGGGCTTCACAGGAGCGCTCTGGGAGGAGAAAGAAGAAGACATCTTCAAAAGAGCTTAGTAGCAGCGCAAGATTAGAGAATGCGGCGGCGGTTAACCCTAGCGGTGGAGATTGCTACGGAAATATCTAAACTCAGAAGACAAAGGTGCAGGTGTGTGCAGTGCGCAGAAAGCTTCTTTGCTCGCACCAAGCCTCGTATTTATAGGAAGCGACGTTGAATTTTGCCTTGAGTGGGAAAAGTCGCTTCACCTTCCATATTTTGTCTGGACTTGACCTAGGGTATACCCCATGATGGGCCGCCAGTTGTACGTCACAACCGTTGCGCACAAATGCTCTAAGGCCAAATTTAGTTTGGGATATGGTATGCTCCATGATGGGCCGATTGCCAATAACCGTATCAAACGGGATTTGGGTACCTTCCAAACCGAGTTGAAATGTCATCTTGTGATATACCTCATGATAGGTTGATTGCTGGTTACCGCACAAGATGGAATCAGATATCACAAGTTGGTCCAAAACAAGGATTCCAGGGGTACGCCCCATGATGGGTCGCCAGCTGTACACCGTGAAAATCAGGTGCAAGTACCACTCGGATAATCCATGGCACGCCTCATGATGGGTCAAAAGCTGTGCGCCATAACAATGGGGCACAGGTACCACTCGGCTAAAGCCAACATTAAACAAGGGTATGCCCCAGGCCGGGCCAACTGCCACTGTCCCAATAATTGGGTTGGGTACCGCTTGGAAAAGTTAAGGGTGGAATGCTATTAAGTCCTCTGCAATCTCTTTGCCTGCAACATAGCACTGGGCATGGAGAAGGAACTAGTCGGGAAGCCATGCCAAGAATCGGGAGCACTCGGCGTAGAGCACAACTCGGCGGAAGTGCAACCAGGAGGACGGCAACTCGATCGCAAAACACTCGAGGGCTACTATGGAGTACATGAACCCCAGGTATCTACAAGGCAGGCCGCACGGATCATCCAGAAGAGGATGGGCCGGGCCAACTGCATAAAGATGGATACCGCCTGGCCTGCTTCCAACGTGTGCAACAAGAGAACTCTAAAGATAGCAACTGACTTTGTTTAGGTAGGATACAATTATAATCCTGACCGTTATTAAGTTCAGCAGATAAGCAAAGCGCTAGAATCTCCATCTTGTAACCGATTAGGACTCTTCTTTGTAACCGCACCCCTCTACTATATAAAGGGGGGTAAGGGTAACATTAGCATCAGATCATCAGCAATAAGCTAGACACATATAATCCCAGAGCACAGAACTAGGGTATTATCTCCTCCGTGAGAGCCTGAACCTGTATAATTCTTGCGTCTTGTGCTACCATCGAGTTTGGGTCCAACGCCTAGCCCCGTTTTCATTATTGCCGACAACAAACGTCGACAATTATGAATAGACATAAAATAGTATAATCATTCGGTATAGGAAACCGTTTAAAAGGCACTCTATATCAGCAAAATCCATAAACATCGACGATGGTATAACAACATAAACAGATGTAAAAAGTGCATTCTCTTATTGAAACAGTAGTAAATAAAAATGACTACTCTGAAAACAGCCTCTCAAACACTCTGCTTATCTGTAAAGAGATGTGTTAGGTTATATTGCTATATGGTACACAAAAGATATGCTTTTTTTGAGGATCTGAACAATGTGATACGCAAATGAAACCTGATGGTTCCATAAGCAATTGATGCACAGATGAACTACAATTTTAACAATGTAGAATAAACAGCGATAACAGAAGAAAGTTTATAACACTGATGAAACGAACACTAAGATCATCAACTGGTGCTAAAAACAATACAATTAGCTCACTAATTTCTTATACATATGAAAATCTATATGAAATGAATAGACATGTCTTATTTTAATACCTTGCGATCAGCATGGTTAGGGAGGAAGAAATCCTAAATAAAAGCCAGCATATCTTGGTACACTATATTTTTTGTCTCAAAACAAGTAGCACCATTTTCATCTTCAATCAGTATTTTTAGGCCCACACCTGATGTGACACGCGATACCGCGATATACAGTTGACCTTGTGAGAAAATAGGGTTTCGCAGATAAATTCCAACTTTAGCAAAAGTTTGCCCTTGGCTCTTGTTAATAGTCATAGCATACGATAATCTAATTGGGAACTACTGACGCTGCAAGGTGAAAGGCCATTGAGGACTGGATCATTCAACACAATTCTAGGGATGCAAACATACTAACCAATATTGGTTCCAGTAAGAATGCATCCTTCAAGAACTCGATCACGAAGCCTTGTGATAACAAGTGTTCCGTTGCAAAGGCCCATAGATTGGTTTATATTTCTTAATAGCATGACTGGAGCTCCTATTTTAAGACTGATGCTATGATGTGGAAAATTATTGATCACAATAGAATTTAAGAATTCAGGTGGGTATAAAAGTTCAACATCAACAATGTGAATGTCTGATTGCGATATGGATTCAAAGCTGAGATACTCTCTGTGATGGCCATGAAGTTTTTCAAAAACAGCCCTGTTGAGAGCGTCAGCAACAACATTCGTCGGTCAGATAATTGCACATTGTGCTTGGTAGTTTGCATCATGACTGTTTGCTTGGAATGAATCATAAACAAAATCAACAAGCACATCTATGTTATCCTCAGCTGGCATCAATAAAAGATCGTCAGGAATAGTTACCCAAGTTGTATCAGTTTCCATAGTTTTTCTGGTTGAAGGCACGTGACCATTCCCAATATCAAGCACCCACTGAGCAATGCAGAGAAGGCTTCATGATGAGTAGTTGAGAGTGTAGGAGCATGAAGTCTCATATTAATAGATAACTTTCAGATCTCAATGTGATGCCAAAGTGTTGAGCTAATAAGTGAAGCCTCTATGATTTTTCTTTTGGTACCACCTTCAATAAAGGGTAGAATTTGTCGGAAGTCTCCATCGAGGATAACAGTCTTTCCACCGAATGGTATATTCATACAGCTAGAGTCTTCAACAAACATAATATCTCACAATGTTCTATCAACGGCTTCAAAGTAGTGCCTGTGTGTCATCGGTGCTTCATCCCATAGGATCAAGCAAGTCTTGCTCAGAAGTTCAGCAAGCATTGTCCCATGGGCTACATTACATAAACTTCTTTCATTAACATGTAGAGGAATTCTAAAACGGGAATGAGCTGTTCAGCCACTTGGGAGCAAAAGTGAAACAACTCTAGATGAGGCAACCGTGAGAACAATGTTTGATTTAGATCTGAGAGTGGTTGTGATAGCATTCCAAGGAATGTTTTTTCGGTACCACCATGGCCAGATACAAAATAGAATCCAGATGTATGTTTAGCCACACATGTCATAACTCTGTCATACACAATCAACTGTTCACTGTTCAATTATGCATGGAAGGCAATAGCCTGCGATGCTAAAGCACTTGTATTATAAGCTAACTCTTGTGCAATAAGCTTATTAACAATACCTGAATCACCATACATAGATTCAATTTTGATATTATAGGAAGCAAAGTTGAGTCCATTCCTTGAAAACGCAGTAGAAAGCTCGTCCATAAGTTACACATGTAAATAGCTAGCAGGTATAGAATACGAGTGGTTTTGTATGGCCTAGCGTAGCCTGTATGCTATATCGTTAGCTAAAAAACACCAATATTTATCGAATAAGCCTTGAGGATTAGCAACATCTGAAAAGCAGAGGACGACCATGAAGAGATGTCTAAGCTGTTATGCAGTAGCCCAAACAATTGCCTCATTAAAAAGTAGGAACAATTCCGTATCATCACCTACCAATCTACGAGCTTGACAAGCTTCTTTAAAGGTAGGATAACATATTCCTGCAAAAGTTCTAATATCTTCGTAGATTTGCACACCAGACATAATCATCAAAAGATTTCAGAGATAGAAAAGTTCACTAGTGCTTGGATTCACATTATATATGCGGCCAATTTTTGAACTGTGCCGTTTTCTTTTCACCCATTCTCTGTTATTACTGTTCCATCTTCATTTGGACACAAATTGGCAATAGAACAAGGATCTGGCTTCAATGAAACACTGGTTAGCAACAAAACCATTCTGTTAATGTAGTTTTGTATGCCCTTGGATCAGTAATGTTGTCTTCTAGATTTGAGGTTTCGTGGTATATGACTTTGTTCATGCCAGGCATATGAATCGCGAGGCGTTCAACAGTAGGCATTCGGCCATGTACTTCGAAGTTGAACAATTGCTAAATCGCTTCACATGAAGACAAGTATCTATGGGTTGTAAGGTGCAGTTGTTAGCATCAAGCAGAAAACAAGTAAGTAATATAGCACTAAGTAAGGAAAAAATAAGCAATAATATTTTGCAAATAATACCTACACATAATATAGTCATCGATCTCATCTATACCAGAACCATGAGCATTACTGGGTTCTTTCGGTAGTTGGTCACTGGAATGAAAGGACATCTTTGCTCTATCTTGTCCTTTAGTCAGGTATTTGAATAAATATTTGACAAGGTTCGTTTTATTGCACCATTCCACGTTTATGTGCGCTTGGTATTTTTTAAGAAGAAGCATATTGTATTGGACAACCGATCTATTATCCAATCTCACACCTTTTTTCTTGACGAAGCGGCCATTATCATGACGGCAATACACTAGGAACCCAGATTCATCGATTATTGTTTTGTATTGAAAGACTTTGGATACCGTTTGGAACAGATACCATCTTTCATACATGGGTAGCTCTTGTTGAGCTCTCCACATGGGCCGTGCATCATAAATTCTTCGACAAGAGCATAACCAAGTGGATCAGTAATCAGATCAGGTATCTCCGCACATATCAAACTATCTATGAATGCAGGAGATGGATCTCTCGTGCGATCGACAAGCTATGTAAGGGTGTGAATATGGGGAAGGCCTCTCTTTTGGAATTCAATAGTGTACAGAACTATGCTAGAAAAAGGAATCAATGCACAGTAAACAAAGTAAAGAGAATGCAATAGACCAAAAGCAAACAACACATGTATGACCTAAATAGAGAACTGACCTGTACGAATAGGGCCAAAAGTGCGACCAACCTTCATATTAGAAATATATTCATCGAGCTTCATGTGGAAAACACGTGTCATAATGTCAAGACGATCAGGATATTTCTGACCAGGTTCGTGCCTCAACGCATCAGCAATTTCTGGCCATCTTGAGTTACATGTGAAAGTATGGAATAAATTAGGAGCACCATATTCACGACAGATAGCCATAGTAACCTGATAATTCACGATATTGTATCGAGGACCACTAGTGAAGCTCGAAGGAAGCAAAACTCATACACCAATGTTCTTCCCTTTCGATGTGCCTTCTCCAAGCGCATCGGAAATGCCCTGATATGTCTTAGAATGCAGAACATCTTGATTGAAGAAATGAAATGAGAGACGGCTTGCTTCAATACATGAATAATAGTTAACTTCTATTTGATCGAAAAGACGACCACAACATGTATAAGGATTTAGTTCACCCTTTCGATAATGGCCCTCATAATAATAATATTCAAGCATCTGAACGTGATCCTTGGTAGAAGGAGCATATCATCAATCTCCTTATATTTAATAGCTAGATGAAAGCCTTTCTCACCATACAGAAATAACAATGGATATTGCAGTGACATCAAAGCGGGATGAAGAGTTGAAATTTGTTTGAGCTCAACAGTGCGGCTCTCGACAATTACATCAAATTTACTGCTTATTTACTGCTTTATTTAGATATGCCACCCACAGTAATGCGACTAATTCTTGAATAGTTGGCAAAGAATATCGATCACCATGGGTATCAGTCGAGCCAATAAGATGAATACAAATCTCTGAATTTTGCTCAGAGAGTAGCGATCCCGGGCCATTCAGAATTTTTTAACCAGTGGATTACAAGAGTCAAGCATGGCAATCAATGCTTCAACAATATGATGAGCTGGCTGATGATGGCCAGCACCTTCTGCGGGAAACATAGATAATCTATTGGAAAGTTCATTGGAAGTATCATATATGTATAGCTGAGCATACATAGGCTTTTGGCTTGGCTCGGGAATTAATGAAGCAATACGGTGATGGACAACACCGTTGATACGGAAAACATAAGGGCCTCCACAGTATTAATACTGCTATCAACATCCATACCCAAAGAGGTGAACGTGAACAGAGAGTTATATTGACAAATTAAGCACATAAATTTAGCCGATTGACTTCCCTTATTAAAACCAATGAGCTCTCGAAGCAGCGACGGGAACTCCCTATGCATTGGAAGAGAAACCCTACCACCTCGGTAACATGTGTTATAAATAACCCGCCAGTGCCTGGAAGAGCTCCTATACTGAGACCTCTCCTGAAACCAGAAAATGGCGCAACATTTGGCACACTCATAGTCTCCACCGCCATAATACGATCGATCACTATAGGTGAAAGTTCAAGCTCCATTAATTTGGTTTTGGTGTTAATGACAAATGTAATATTGAGACTAATTCTTTTGATAATCATAATATTGATTAGTCTCAATTGTTAATTAATGACAAATCTTTTTATGAGACTAACTATTTTGTTGAGTTCAACTCTTATTAGTCTCTTTTGTATGAAAAAAAGTGAAAATATCAAAGGTATGCATTCGAGTTCATATTATCATATCTTGTTGCATTCCTTGAATATAATTTTCATGATCATATTGATAAATCTAAATATGAGACTAACTCTTTTATTGAGTATATCTTTGATTAGTCTCATCTCATTAAAAAATGGAAACCCCAAGGTATGCACTCGTATTCATTTTATGATATCTTAATGCATATTTTGGATTCAAGATTAAAGGATGAACTCTACAATTATTTAGACCTCAAGATGTGCATAATGTTTTCAATTCCATATTTACATAGATGCACATATCTATGGGGAGTTCGTCATTTAATTTGAAGGTTTCATTGTACTGATCTATTCTTTATTGACACATATAAGGATCAAGATATTGAAACTAAATCCTTGAGTATATATTTGAATTTTCTAGTTGTAGTATACTCATGGTAATTGTCGGGACCCAGATTTGCAAATCCAAAACCCTTTGTGTATACTGCACTAGTCCAGGATCACTCTAGTGCACACAATGGCAACACGAATGAAATATCATTCCATACAATGAATTAACTAAGAAGAAGTATATTATTATTAATTAAAGCAAATAACCTTATGGTCAAGGTTCATACATCAATGCCTTATGGGTTTAAGGAACAATAAAACTGTTGCAGCGGAAATAAGATAACTTGGGCTATTCGACATGTCATAGGCAATCGTCTGGGGAAATGCCTTCCTAGTCCACATAGTCTTCATAGAATTCCTCCTCTTGATACTCGTTATTTCCTAGTTCTTCCTCAGCAATTGATCAATAAAGTTATAAAGCCGTGAATACGAAATGTACTCAGCAAGCCGTAGGGAAATGATGCAATATTCATGCAAGGCTTAACAAAAGATAGTCATATGGTTCATTTGCGAAAAGCAATAACTTGAATTGAAATATAGTAAATAGATTGAAGGCATATTGATGAAAAAGATAATAAATAACTGGCAAATCAATGGTAAACAACATGAACAGAATGGTGATGCATCACCCTACACCATCCAAAACAAGTTTCAAACTACTAAATTCAACAATATAACTTTAGACAACAAAACAACAGTGAACTCCCCGTTCACATCCCAACAATTCCACACACCCAACACTTCCTTTGGTGTGTCACAGAGATATCATCAAAAGCCTTTACAATGCATTGTCTAAACTCGGTATTGCTCTCTAAGGTTTCGCCCCTCGGGGCCCCCTCTTGAACCATGTGAATCTACCCGTCCATCCCGGAACCCACATCAACAATTGGCAGTACTCAAGATTAAACAATGCAAAATTAATCAGCTAGGTTTATCCCATACTAGACTTGTGGTTGCACGGTTAGACCCAGTTTAATGGCGCACAAGATTAAGTCCTTAAGTTGTCTCAGGCAAGACAGCCACATCCCAATGTGCTAGAAAGCACCCCCTTTACTGCACGATCACTTGCCTGAGGGAAAACATTTTGTTCAACCAAGACCAGTGGTATCCCTTACCATGGTACAACAAATTTTACAACAGTGGCTAACGCCCATGATTCAATATCTCATTAAGTCAGGATTAACATTAATTCACATGTGATATAAATCCCATCGAACAGCTAAGCAGGTCTAAGCATATGCATGACTACGATAACCCATTGTTGGTAATACGATTATGTCCAACTAATAATGACCCATCTAGTGGCTAACAATGGATACATGGCATTCCAAAGATGAAGGTGGCATAATGTCAACCGGGTGAATAGCTATTCCCAAAAACTAAGGATTGATACACAAATAGCATGCAATTGTATAAAACAAAGTACTTTAGCAAACATGGGTTCAATATGATCAAAGGTTATGACTTACCTTGCTGATCTAGTGCTGAGTCTTGGTCTCCGAACTCTCTGTTCACTCCTTCGGAATTCGCGTCTACCAAAAAGAAAGTAATGAAACCAAATAAATACAAATTAGAGACTTAAACAAGCTCAAAATTGAACAAAAATAGCTCTGGGAGGCAGAGCTCGATTTTAGAAAAATTTAGAAATTTGAATCGCTTCAATCGGAGTTTATGTGAGCGAGAACAAGCTCCTGGAAAATTAAATAAGAGAAAAAGAAAAAGGAATATTTTTTGGAATTATTTTTCTAAAGAAAAATCTAATTTATTGCACAACACTAACGTCAGCTACGGTTCGGGTGGACCGGGTTCACAACACAGTGCTCGGTTCACCGTGCTCCCGGCGCATGGTTGACATCAGCGCTGACAGGGATGACACACAGGAGATTGGGCTGATGCACGGCTGACGGGGCACTGATACGGCGCACATGCAAGCACTGACGTGGATGACCACGCGTCTCGCATCTGGGGCTCGGTGCGGATCGGATGTCAGAGAGGAGGCACCGCGACGAGTGCGACGTGGCGTGATCGGGCACGTTCACCGCAGATCGGACAGCCACTAATCCTCGACGGAGAGCAACAGTGAGGGGCGGAGCTACTCCACCGGACGGGAGGAAGACGACACCGAACGCGGCGGAGGAGCGGTAGATCGGGCGTAAGACTTGGCAGTTCTGGAAGAAGACTTTGCGAGCAACATTAGGGAGCAAGTGGTTGCGGCAGAGACGCACCAGAGAGGTCAATTGACGGTGGAGAAGGTGCTCGGGCAGTGGTGGAACTTTGGCGATGGCGTGAAGACGATAGGCATGATCTCGAGCCACAAGGAAGGAGGCGGCAGGTGCGACGCAAAGTGGGGATTCTTGGGAGGGGTGTGGCAACGTCTTATATAGGCTTGGGAGGCGTGCCTGACACGGACACCGAAAACGGCGGTGATACGGTTAGGGTTTCGGGCGATGGTAGCGACGCACGACGTGGCACAATCCAAGCCACACGAGCAGCGTAGATCGGACGGTTCCTATGGTGCGACGCGATTGGGCTAGGAACGCGCGGAGGCAAGCCAATGGCGATGCTTACATTTGAAAAGTCTTGGTAGCTGGGGGGAACGAGGAAAAGGGGTGGGCTGAGGAAAATAGGAACAGGCTGGTGGAAACGGATTCAGCCCGAAAAGAAAATAAGGAATAAAATCATTTTCCGATTTAATAAAACACCAGAAATTCAAATAATAGCAAATAAATTCAAATAAATAGCAAATAAATTCGAAACAATCTCCAAAAATACAAACCAATTCCTTGAAGCACAAGGAAACCAATAAAAACTAGAAATCTTTATTTTTATGAATAAATTAATCAAATTAAATCTTCCCATTTAAAAAATTCAAATTAAGCTTTAATTAATTTCAGAAAAAGGCAAATGGTTCATTTTCAACTTAAACATTCCAAAACTCAAATTTGGGATGTTACAGTAATATAGGATAAGCTCTAATGTAATCAAAATTGAATATGTGCATATTGTCTTCAAGTCAATTATATCTATGCACATATACATGTGGGGTTTATTCTATAGTTGATGGCTTAGAGTAATGGTCATTTCCATATAGACCACACATTATGGATCATTACTTTTCATCAACATGAGTATATGAAAACTTGTTTAGTTAATATATACTCATATCAATTTAAATGAAAATTTAAATTGAGGTCGGTTGTCTTTTAATTATCAAAGGACATTTCGTTATGTGTTGATGGTATTCTTTTGGATTGATTAAGGATAATCGATAGTTCTTGAGTATAATGAAGTATTAGTTGCATCGGCGTACTCAAGACATTTATATCATTTTATTTGATTTGGGTTGTGCTCAATCGATATTAGAGGTTTTCATTATGTGTTAATGGAGTGAATATATGATTGAGACAACCATGTGTCTTGGACTAACTATTTTTATGAGTTGTGAATGAGATAGGTTAAGTCCAAATAGTTGAGATAAGAAAACAGGATAATGATGCATGAAGTGAAGATGGGCATCAAGAGGAGATCCCGAAGAAAAGAAGAGAAAAAATTCATCAAGAGAGGATGGACAAAGAAGAGAAGAAAGGTGACGATTCCAGGGAGATGCAAAAAGATCAAAGATCTTAAAAGCCTTAAAGGGGATCGCGTGCGGTGGTGAAGGTATAACTAGATAGGCTAAGGAGTTCCTAGTCTTTGAGTCTAGTTTTATTTCTGTACTATTAAGAGGGGTCGAGTTTTCTAGTTTGAGCTTCATCATGTGTTGGTGAGCTCAACCCGTGTGTCACTCAAGCTCAACCTGTTTGGTTTTTTCATGGAGCTAACCATTTGGCATGTGTTGCGAATGAGTGATGCTCGTGCTTTGGTTTTGCATATAGCTTTGATTTGCTTGTGTTGCAAATGGGAGAAGCCTATGTTTTGGTTTTTTGCATAATGCCTTGATTTGCATGTGGGATAAGCGTATGCGCTGGCTTTTGCAAAAAGTTCGCATTTTACATGTGTTGCGAATGTTGAATTCATACTTGCTTTAATTCAATTTCCTATTTGAAGTAATTGCTTGGAGCTTAGTTTTGCATATGTTGCAAAAGGAGAGGGCTCAAGTAATTTGTGTTTATGGGATATGCATGGAGTTATGATTTGCATGTATTGCAAATAGAGAGCTCATGTATTTAAGTTTGTTTGGTTTTGCTTGGAGTTAGATTTTGCATGTGTTGCAAAACGAGGATGCTCAAACAAGTTGAATTTAGAGTTTACATGCGGTTCTTTGAAGCATGTGAATAGAATTTACAAATGTGTTTTACAAATTATTTTGATCATGAGTTGATCATCACGTGGCTCAAGTTTTAATCTTTTTGACCCTTGCTAGCTTGTAGTTGTGCTTTTGATCAAGTCTATGTAAGGAATTTCGAGAAAATCAAAGTTAGACTTGAATAACTACATTAGAGTCTTAGCTTTTGTAATATTTAAAAATATCTATGGTTGTTTAAATCTTGAAAATGGGTAGAGATTGTCGCCCTCGTGATAAGCTTCGCATAGAGTCTAAGATCGCCTAAATCGGAGTTTGAAGTAAAAAGTTTTGAGCGTTTTAGTAGCTGTAGCAGTGGTAGTGCCGCCCGAGCAGTACAAAATGGCGGTAGTGCCACCCGAGTCGGCACTACCGCTCAAATTTGGTGGCAGTGCCACTCGAGTCAGCACTACCACTCAATTTTTTGCGATTATTTTCGTAAAGGTTGTTTTGATGTATCTGAGTCCCAAGCACTCTCGCGTGAGGGGCTAGTAGTGCCGCACGAGCAGCACTACCATGAGTTTGCCTGTGGTAGTACTGGGAATATAGCCGTTAGCCGACCGTTGGGGTCGTGGTCGGCACTACTGGCCCTTAGAGGGTGGTAGTGTCGGATTTGCCAAGTTTTTTCAGGATTTTGCCCTGAACGACTAGTTTTCTTATGTTGGCTATATAAGGAGGCATTGGGGGGCATTTGCAGTGAGTTGAAGCTCTCATTTGTGTATTGGCTCTTGTGTGAGTATTTGGGAGGTGGTTTGCATATGTTGTATTCCTTCAAGTTGATTTTTGAGCTAAGAGTGAGACTAATTGCATGTGTTGCAATTAGGAGTGTGTTGAGAGTCTCTTGTGCATGTGTTGCACTTGTGGAGGAGCCTAGGTTCATGTGTTGCACCAGGTGATCACCAAAAGCGCATGTGGTGCGCTAGGTGAAGCTCTAGTGGAGACGGCTTATTCCTCTTGAAGGTTGCCACCTCCTAGATGGCGTAGAGCGTCGTGCACGGTGAGCTTCTCAACAAAGGTTATGAGAAGCCCCAGTTGTGAAGGTTGGTGCTCACCTACCCAGAGCGGGAAAGTGCAACAACTAGTGGAATCGAGGTGGGTGCTCAATTCATGGAGCCAGTCCAAAGTGGTTTGGGCTAGCCTCAACGTGGACTAGGGGAGATCGATAAGTTTTCGAACACCACGGTAAAAAGTATTGTGTCTCCTTGTGTATGTTTGCAATTCTTTGTTTACCTTATTGCAATTTACATTCTTAGAATTTAATTGCTTGCTTATCTTTAGGATTAAAAATTATTGTTGGAGGTATAATTAGTTAGTGCACATAGTGAGCCTAGTTGATTTAGGCTTTAATTGTCAAAACTTTAGATTATCGCTTCTGCATTGATTATTATTTAAGTTTTAACATAGGGATAAATATGCGAGATTTAATTAATCGTAAAGAATTTTTTAAAGCTGCCTATTCACCCTCTTCTAGTTGGTATTCTCGATCTTACAAGTGGTATCAGAGCTTGGTCTCTCATTTATTAGGCTTTACCGCCTATAGAGTAAGGATGGCAGTTAGTGGTTTAGTGTACTACATCGATTCACATATTTTTGATGGTTCAAATTATGCTTTATGGAAATTATTTATGATTTCTCATTTTAAATCCATGAGCCCCAAATATGGTGGATCGTTGATGTGGGTTTTTCTCTTCCATTAAATGAATCTGCTCCAACTAATGGAGAAGAGAAATGCCTACATCTCAACGCTCAAGCTACTAACATTATATTTAGCATTGTGAGCATAAAGATATTTAATAAAATATGCAATCTCAATAGCGCTCACAAAATATGGACCAAGCTTTAAGAATTATATGATGTGTCCACATCCCCTAGTGAGGGTTGCATAGAAAAATGGGTGTTAGGAGATGAAACATCAAGCTCCATCTCAAATGATGAAGAACCGACAACACCATCGATCTCAACCTCCGCCTCAGGCAATGTTGAGTATCTAATGCTATCTTCTCTAACTCGTTGCTTCATGGCTAAAGGTAAAATTGAGGTAAATGATAATAACGACGATGAGCCCTCTTGTGATGATTTGATGAATTTATTAGAGGAGCTCAATGAGTATGTTGGGAAGGAGAAATCAAAATATAAAATTTTGAAGTTTATATTAGCAAGAACCAAAACATCGATGATGGAATAAGAGTTAAAAAATATAATCCGTCCGGTCAAGGAAGCTATTTAACCGGTATGAATAGACGTAAAATAGTATAATCTATCCGGTATAGGAAACCGCTTAAAAGGCACTCTGTATCAGCAAAAACCAAAAACTTCGATGATGGAATAAGAGTGCAAACAGATGTAAAAAATATAATCCATCCAATCAAGAAAGCTATTTAAAGGCCAACTCCACACCAATAAGCAGTGTGTTTGAGAGACCGTTTTGATCAACATGGTTAGGGAGGAAGAAATGCTAAACAGAAACCAGCATATCTTGGTACGCTATATATTTTTTTCTCTTGTTGGAACAAGATTATGAATAGACGTAAAATAGTATAATCATTCGGTATAGGAAACCGTTTAAAAGGCACTTTGTATCAGTAAAATCCAAAAACATCGACGATGGAATAAGAGCGTAAACAGATGTAAAAAGTATATTCCCTTATTGAATCTATAGTAAATAAAAAAGACTACTCTGAAAATAGCCTCTCAAACACTCTACTTATCAGTACAGAGAAGTGTTAGGTTATATTGCTATATGGTACACAAAAGATATGTTTTTTTGAGGACCTGAACAATGTGATACGCAAATGAAACCTGATGGTACCATAAGCAATTGATGCAGAGATGAACTACAATTTTAACAACGTAGAAGAATAAGCTGTGATAAGAGAAAAATGTTTATAACAGTGATGAAACGAACACTGAGATCGTCAAATGGTGCTAAAAACAATACAATTAGCTCACTGATTTCTTATAAATATGAAAATCTACATGAAACAAATAGACATGTCCTTTTTTAATACCTTGCGATCAACATGGTTAGGGAGGAAGAATTGCTAAACAGAAGCCAGTATATCTTGGTACACTATATTTTTTGTCTCAGAACAAGCAGCACCATTTTCATCTTCAATCAGTATTTTTAGGCCCGCACCTGATGTGACATGTGATACCACAACATACAGTTGACCATGTGAGAAAATAGGGTTTCGCAGACAAATTCCAACTATGGCTAAAGTCTGCCCTTGGCTCTTGTTAATAGTCATAGTATACAATAATCTAATTGGGAACTGCAGACGCTGCAAGGTGAAAGGCCATTGAGGACTGGATGCATTCAACACAATTCTAGGGATGCAAACAGACTGACCAATGTTGGTTCCAATAAGAATGCATCCTTCAAGAACTCGATCACGAAGCCTTGTGATAACAAGTTGAGTTCCATTGCAAAGGCCCATAGATTGGTTTATATTTCTTAATATCATGCTAGGAGCTCCTATTTTAAGATTGATGCTATGATGTGGAAAAATATTGATCACAATAGAATTTAAGAATTCGGGTGGGTATAAAAGTTTAACATCAGCAATGTGAACATTTGATTGTGATATGGATTCAAAGCTGAGATACTCTCTGTGATTGCTAGGAAATTTTTCAAAAATAGCCCTGTTGAGAGCGTCAGCAAAAGCATTCATCGAACAAAAAATTGCACTTTGTGCTAAGTAGTTTGCATCATGACAGTTTGCATGGAATGAATCATAAACAAAATCAATGAGCACATCTATGTTATCCTCAGTTGGCATCAATAAAAGATCGTTAGGAATAGTTACCCAAGTTGTATCAGTTTCCATAGTTTTTCTGGTTGAAGGCACGTGACCTTTCCCAATATCAACCACCCACTGAGCAAACCCACAAAGGGCTTCATGATGAGCAGTTGAGAGTGTAGGAGCATGAAGTCTCATATTAATAGTTAACTTTAAGATCTCAATGTGATGCTAAAGGGTTGAGATAATAAGTGAAGCCTCTATGATTTCTCTTTTGGTACCACCTTCAATAACGGGTAGAATTTGTCGGAAGCCTCTGCTGAGGATAACAGTCTTTCCACCGAATGGTATATTCATATAGCTAGAGTCTTCAACAGACATATTATCTCGCAATGTCCTATCAATGGCTTCAAAGCAGTGCTTGTGTGTCATCGGTGCTTCGTCCCACATGATCAAGCAAGTCTTGTGTAACACCCCGGCACCCCACGTACCCGGAATGTTACATCCTCAAGCACCAACATTACAAAATACCATGAAATGCTAGTAAAGCAAGCTAATATACTAATAGGTTTGCCGAACTTAACTACAAATTTCGGCAGCACCTCCCCTAAAACTCGGACATCCACTCAGTAGACAAAAGAACAATTAACATGTATGAAGCAATTCATGACATCTAACTAGCTAGCATACCCAAATAAGCATATGACATGGAAGAGCAAGTACAACATATAACAACCATAGTATCATTCATAGTGACGGGAGTAAAACAATGCGATAACCACATAGTGAATCTCATGAACCATTTAAGATACATGAGTTTAACCAAACATAAGAGAAATATATTACAACGACTCTAACTACGTGGATGATTAGCGTGAGTGACGTGGTGCTAAACCCCTTTCCCATATGCCGCTCTCCATGCACCTAAAAACAATTGAACAAACAAGCGTGAGACCAAAACTCAGCAAAGTGTATCATATCAAAACATGTAAACGCATAATAGTAAGTAAAGATAAATTGAACATTGAATGATAATCTCACAAGAATATAAACATCTTGATAATCACATAAGAATATAAACACATAAGAACCACACCATAACATGACATTACTTTCCCCTTTCTAATCCTGCAATGCAATGTGACATTAATTTCTCTTTACCCACATAATGCAACATAAATGCCCCTAATGTCCATCTCATAGCATATACCGATGTCGGCGTACTTTACGCCAGGGTACCCTCTCCGTCGCAGATAAGTAAGACCACGTGGTGGCCTGGCGAGTAGGAGGGCGATCAGGCCCCACTTGCCGGCGAGTGGTCCACGTGGCGGCCTGGCGAGTAGGTGGGCGATCAAGCCCTGCCTGCCGGGCATCGCCCTCCGTGGCAGCCTGGCGAGTAGGTGGGCGATCAGGCCCTGCACGCCGGGCGTCGGCCCCCATAGGTGGCTGGTAGGGCGGGCGTCAGCCCCGCCGTGGCGTCGGCCTCCATGGCGGCCTGGCGGGCAGGCGAGCAATCAGGCCCTGCTGGCCGGGTGTCGCCCTTCGTGGTGGCCTAGTGAGCAGGTGGGCGATCAGCCCTCGCCATAGCGTTAGCCCCATAGGCGGCCAGGCGTAAGCAAGCGTCGAGGCCCTACCACTGTGTGTCGGCCTCCATGGCGGCCTAGCGGACAGGCGGGCGATCAGGCCCTACCCGTCGGGCGTCACCCTCTGTGGCGGCCTGACGAGCTGGTGGGTGATCAAGCCCAAGCCCCTCTCACCGGGTGAGCAGCCCACGTGGTGGCCTGGCAAGCAGGCGGGCGCTCAGGCCCCTCTCGCCGGACCATGCGGGCGACCAAAAGAATGAGAAGAAGGCTTCGCCGTGAAGTCTCCTTCCCCTGACACCCCGTGTCAGAGCCATTGATTGCGAAGAATTCTGCTGTCGACACGACGACGGGCCATCACTCTGACGCCTCACACCTAACCCGTCGTAAGAGGGTCACATCCCGGGCGGACCGGGTGAAGCCACACAACGACATTAAATGGGGTTTGAAGGACAAGGCTACAGTGATGGGTGCAATAATTGAGTCGTGGATCAGTATGATAAGACCACAATGATGGGTGTAATAAATGACTCATAGATTAGTATGATGTCACCCCCTCACCTGCCCGAGCCAACCCATCTATATAAGGGAACTCTGGTGCATGGAGAGTGGGATCCGAATCCAAGAGGTCGAAAGACTTAGCGAAAAAAAGAGAATGAACTGAAAGAGCCATTGTAACCGCCTCTATATTTCCTCAACAAAGATCCAGCAGGACGTAGGGCTATTACCCACACTGGGGCCTAAACCTGGATACATCGCTGTATTCTTTGAACTGTTGATCCCCAGGATCCCTCGTGCGAGAGTCATTAGGGTTTTCGACCGTGAAGATGCCCTCTATTGAACCTTAATCTCCATCCTTGGGAGACACACCGTCCGTTGACAGGGTCCTGGCCGGTGAAATACGTCGACAGGGGCTCGCCAGGTAGGGTGCTAGTGGTTGGCTCACCCAGCCATCTTTCCGGTGGATTCCGGTCTTCTGTCCGAAAGAACCGCGCATCTGGTAATGGCGGGTTCACACTCACAACAAAAAGAGGTGGCAGAGGCTAGTAGCGCCCAGGACACGTCCCGGCGCTCCCGCCGGACAAGAGATCTTCTCATGTTGCCCCTGCAGGGAGGCGGTGGTGCCCCCTGGCAGTGACAGAACATCCGGTTCGGTGTCGGCTGGTCTTGGAGGCAGCCACCCCAGCCTAGAACTTGCTTGCAGTCCGTCTCCTCTTGGACCAACCTCCGGTGGAACTCACAGGAGACACTCCGGCCACACCGTGGCTTCCGGACATTACTGGCCTCATAGACGCGGCCCAGTTCTGTGTAGGGGTGCCCGACTGGTCGGGTACCATCGGCACCCCTCGATCAAGGGTGCATCCTGACCGCACCCAAGCTTCCAGCCACTCGAGCGGGAAGCGTTCTAGCCAAGAGGGCTAGAATAAAGGAAAGGGCATACAAGATGAGAGTCTCGGCTCTGCGAGGACCTGTGGGTTCATCTGGAGGAGCATCGTCGGCGGCGCGGTGATGATTTGCGTAATCACCTGAAGCGCCGTCTACCCAGGAGAAGGCCACGTCCAACAGATGGCTCCCATGACTCTCGCCTTCAGAGTGAGGAGGAGGTCCACTCCTCCAATTCTTTGGGGAGTCATGATCCGCACTCCCCGGCATGGTCTCCGAGCTGGGGTTCAAGTGGACGGAATGGCTCCCCCTATGGCATTGGGTGCCAAGCGTTTTCCCGACGGCTACGCCGTGTGGCGTGGTACGAAAGGTTTTGTCCGACATCCATCGAGAAGTACGACAGCACCACCAACCCGGAAGAGTTCTTATAGATCTACACCACGGTGGTGAGGGCCGCTGGCGGGTCTAAAAAGGCCATGGCCAATTACTTCCCAACGGCCTTGACGGGCTCCGCCCGGTCTTGGCTGTTGAACCTCCCGCGAGGGTCAGTACACTTGTGGGAGGAGTTGTGCGGCCTTTTTGTCGCCAACTTTCAAGGCTCCTACACACAACCGGGCATGGAGGACGATCTCCATGCCTTCGAGCAAGAAAGAGGGGAGTCGTTGCACGACTTCATTCGACGCTTCAGTCATTGTCGCAACATGATCCCCCAGATTTCCGAGCAGTCGGTCATCATCACCTTCTGGAGAGGCGTTCGAGACCACAAGATGCAGGAGAAAATAGCCACCCGCAACATCACCACCACCTCCGAGCTCTTCTCCCTGGCGCACAAGTGTACGCGGGCAGCAGAGGCTCGGGGGCCAGTGTCTGGCTCCTCGCGCGGACGCGGTGGAGACGAAGCTGGGACCTCGAGGGGTCCCGACCCTACAAGCAAGAGGGCGAGGAGGCGTGAGGCGGTTGAGACCAGGTGGGTCCTGACCGCCGAGCGCGAGCGTAGGGAGATCGAGCCGCGGAGGCGCGACCACCGCGACCGACGAGATGATCACTGTGGTCGGAGGGATGACCGCCACAAGGAGAAGGAAGGCAGGCCATTCTGCCTGATCCACAGGACCAACACCCACGATCTGGGCAGCTGCCAGGTTGTGAGTAAGATGGTGGAGCAGCGGCTTAAGAAGCGTCGCCCCCGCGATGACAACTAAGACGAAGACCTTGCCCCGCTGGCCTTCCAGCAGGCAGACCAACCTGTGGCGTACATTCATGGTGGCTCGGCCACCTACCCCTCCAACTTGACGTACAAACGTCTGAGGAGGGAGGTCTGCGCCACGGCACCGAGCTCAGGGGCGGGTCGGATGCTGAAATGGTTGGAGGAGCCGATCACTTTCAATCAGGCCGACCACCCTGAGAGCACCGCCGGCCTTGGTCACCTTTCCGATCGTGGTTTCGCCCACGATCCGGGATGTGAAGCTTGGGCGGGTGCTGGTGGACGGAGGGAGCTCCATCAACCTCCTGTCCTCCAAGGTATTTCGGGCGCTCCAAATATCACCACAGGAGCTGCGCCCGGCCTTGCCCTTCTATGGCATTGCCCCGGGGGCTGGCTTGGTACCCCTGGGCTAGGTGCGCCTCCCCGTCACCTTCGGGGAGGAAAGCAACTACCGTACGGAAATGGTTGATTTCAAAGTCGCCAATTTCGACCTCCCGTACAATGCCTTGCTTGGCCTACCGGTGTTGGCCAAGTTCATGGCGGCGACCCACTATGCCTACATGGTGGTGAAGATACTAGGGCCTGGTGGCCCCATCATCATCTAGGTGGATAGGCCAAAAGACTTGCGCTGCCACAAGCACGCATTGGACCTGGCCAGCGCCACCTATGCAAGGCCGACTGATGCCGCCCATCCGGGAGCCCCTCAGGCGAAGACCCGTGCCTCGCTCGGCTCGGCCGGTGAGGTAAAGGTGGTCTCCCTGAGCGCGAGCGAGCCCAGGATCACCATTGGCGCCAGCCTTAGCGCCAAATAGGAAGACGCGCTCATCACATTCCTCTGGTCTAACTCTGACGTGTTCGCCTGGCAACCGTCTGATATGACTGGGGTCCCCAGGGAGGTGACCGAGCACCGATTGGCAATGCTCCCAGGAGTGCGCCCGGTCCACCAAAAGGTCCGGAGACAGGCACTAGAGCGCCAAGATGCCATTCGGGAGGAGGTAGAGAAGCTGCTGCGCACAGGGATTGTTAGGGAAGTCTCTCACCCCGAGTGGCTTGCCAACCTTGTGCTTGTCAAGAAATCCAACGGGAAGTGGCAGATGTGTGTCAACTTCATCGACCTCAACAAGGCCCGCCCGAAGGATCCTTACCCCCTGTCGCGCGTCGATCTCATTGTCGACTCGACCGCGGGGTGCGAGCTGCTATGCTTTCTGGATGCATACTCTGGGTACCATCAAATTAGCATGGCGGCGGAGGACAAAAAAAACCCGCTTTTGTAACCCCAATGGGTGTTTATTGTTATATCAGAATGGCTTTTGGGTTAAAAAATGTTGGTTCTACTTATCAACGCGCCATGCACATTTCTTTTTGTCCACAGATAGGGTGAAATCTTGAGGTGTACGTCGATGACTTGGTTGTGAAAGTTAAGAAGAGCGAAGAACTGATCGAAGACCTGGAGGAAACTTTCGCCAACCTTTGGAAGAATTGCTTAAAGCTCAACCCCAAGAAATGAGTGTTCGGTGTACCCTCTAGGAAGCTGTTGGGATTCCTCGTGTCCCGTCGGGGCATCGAAGCCAATCTTGACAAGATAGCGGCCATCGAGCACATGAAGTCGCCTATTCGGCTCAAGCAGGTGCAGTGCCTGGCTGGTCGCCTGGCCTCCCTCGGGCGATTTATCGCCCAGCTGGGAGAAAGGAGTCTGCCCCTATTCAAGCTACTGAAGAAGTCCATCCACTTCGAGTGGATTGAAAAGGCTCAACGAGCATTTGAAAACTTGAAGCAATACCTCTCCTCCCCGCCAGTACTGGTCGCCCCCGGGCCCGGTGAACCGTTTCTCCTGTACATCACCGCTACCCCTGCGGTGGTTAGCGCGATACTGGTGGCGGAGAGGGAGGGCATCCAGAAGACAGTCTATTATGTCAGCAAAGTGCTACACGAAGCAGAGACCAGGTACCCGCAAGCACAGAAGATATTGTACGCTATCCTGGTGGCATCCAGGAAGCTACGACACTACTTCCAGGGGCGAGAGATCACGGTGGTCACTGCCTACCCTCTGCGAGAAATCCTCTACAACCGGAAGTCAAGGTCGACGCCATGAAGTGGTTGGTGGAGTGGGGAATCTGTCTCAAATTGTACCCTGACTTGCCATCAAAAGCCAGAAGCTGGCGGAGTTTGTTGCCGAATGGACTCCCACCACTTCTGAAGCTGAAGAGATACCCACGCCTTCTGCCTGGACCTTATTCTTCGATGGCTCCTTCAGGCTCGAAGGCGCGGGGGCTGGAGTTGTTCTGGTCTCCCCGACCGGTGACATCTTCCAGTATGTGGTCACCCTGGACTTCAAGGCCACCAATAACATCACTGAATACGAGGGCCTGCTGGCAGGGCTGCGCGCCACCTCAGTGTTAGGCGTCTGGCGCCTCCAAGTCAAAGGCGACTCCCTACTGGTCATCAACCAAGCGTGAAAGGAATTTCAATGTTCTGACCTCACCATGGCCGCCTACTTGGTGGAGGTCAGAAAGATGGAGCGCCGTTTCGAAGGACTGGGATATATCCATATCCCTCGACGCGACAACCATATGGCGAACGGGCTTCCACAACTCGCGTCCTCAAGAACCTCTGTCCCGGTCGGGATCTTTGAAGAAAGACTATCGCGATTGTCCGTCGCTGCCCCCATTCAAGGTGGGGACGATGGTGTAGCTGTCGCGGCCTCCGACTCAGGTGGGGAGGGCGGTGCAGCTGTCGCGGCCTCCAGTTCAGGGAGGGGAGGCAGTGCGCCCTCCTTAGCCCCCAGGTCCGGGAGGGAAGGCGGTGGTGTCGCTGGTGCGGCACCTGGGGAAAAGCTTGGCCAGGCGGAGTACCCCGGCGATCACCACGTGGTCACCACACTTAGCCGGGAAGGGCAGTGGATGGACCCTATCCTAGCCTTCCTGCGAGACCGAGTGATCCCCGACAATGATGCCTAAGCTGAGAAAATTGCACGTAAGGCCAAGTGCTATACTCTGGTAGGTGGGGACCTATAGCGCCAGAGTAGAAATGGAATTCTACTGAAGTGCATCACTCGGGAAGAGGGGAGCAATTTGCTCTCTGATATCCATGGAGGCATGTGCGGGAGCCATATGTCCAGCCGAACGCTTGTCGGTGAAGCGTTCCGCCAAGGATTTTATTGGCCTACTGCCCTCCAGGATGCTTGCGAGCTGGTGAGGAAATGCGAAGCATGCCAATTCTTCGCCAGGCAAATCCACCGACCAGCCCAAGCTATGCAAACCATCCTGCTCTCTTGGCCGTTCGCGGTCTGGGGGCTGGATATCTTGGGCCCATTCCCGCGGGCCACAGAGGGCTTCACCCACCTATTCGTCGCCATCGACAAATTCACCAAGTGGGTCAAAGCCGAAGCAGTATGCGCCATCACGGCTTCCGCTGCTATCAAGTTCATCCATGGAATTTTCACCCGCTTTGGAGTCGCCAATCGCATCATCATTGACAACGACACTCAATTCACCAGCGCGACATTCCTGGAGTTTTGTGATGAGATGGGCACCAAGGTATGCTTTGCTTCGGTGGCCCATCCAAGGAGTAATGGCCAAGTAGAGCGCACCAACGCGCTGGTGTTGAGGGGCCTCAAGACTAGAGCATTCGATCGGCTCCACAAGCGAGGGGCGTGGTGGACGGAAGAACTCCCAGCTGTGCTGTGGTCGCTTCGAACCACACCCAATCGGGCGACAGGAGAAACTCCTTTCTTCCTGGCCTACGGCGCGGAAGCTATCCTCCCATCCGAGCTGTCGCTCGTCTTTCCACGCGTCTTGGCGTTCAGCGAGGAAGGACAAGAAGACCACCGTGGAGAAGAAGTCAACTTTCTGGAGGAGGTGCGCGACCGGGCGGCCCTACGTGCCGCCCGGTCCCAGCAAAGTCTCAGGCGGTACCACACCACCCAGGACCACGAGAGAACACTGGCAGTGGGCGACCTGATCTTGCGCAGAATCTAGACGCATGCCGGGCTCTACAAACTGTCTCCCTGGTGGGAGGGCCCCTTTAAGGTGGTCTCAGTATCTCGACCTGGGGCGGTCCGATTGGCCACTGAAGACGGTTAAGAGCTGGCAAACTCCTACAATGTGGAGTTGTTGCAAAAATTTTATCCATAAGAACTGCAAGTACTCGGTAGTTCGCTCCGATCAGCTGAATGGGCGGGCTCTCCCCTGGCTGATCGGCGACTGCTGACAGTCGGTAAAGTCGTTTGCCTTAAAGGCTTTTGTTTTATCTTCCCTACTTGTGGCCCGGTGGGTAGTATTTCGTGTGGGTATCATTGGTACCGACGGTTTGGCCGCTCCTTGTTGATATACGGTAACACCCGGCGTTCACGTCGGGCAAGGACGGGTGACCAGGAGCGCAGGTGCGACACGGTGCTCAAACGCGTCTCGTACACCTCGGGTTGGCTCTGCGAAGCACCGCTAGCTGTCACCGCGAACACCGCTGGCCTAATACCACTCTTGGGAACCTACTGCCTTGCTGCGCGATGCCGCGGTAAGGTTCCAAGAGACCACAAGGGCTTAAGTTCCAAAAAGAAAGGGACCATGACAACTCCGCGCGAGGACTTATGTTCTCTAATATATTTCCTGCATGCCCCGCGTAATGTCTACTTGTATTTTCAGTAGCTACGTGCAATCGCAGATGAAGTACTGGAGCATTGGCCTAATTTAAACATTCAAGATGGCCCCGCGGCAAGCCTGGGGGCTAGTCGCCCGAAGGCCTGCGGTCAAGATAAGTTGTTTGTATTAAGCATTATCGTCCTATCTTTCGCATTTGCGCCCTGTTGGGTCGAGTTGTGCGAGGTTGTCACAGGCGCCGATAACCTGACGGCTCCTTGCTGATAAAGCGAGACACCCAGCATTTGCGTCGAGCGAGGACGGGCGACTAGGAGCGCGAGTGCGGCACGGTGCTCAAACGCGACTCGTACACCTCGAGTTGGCTCTGTGAAGCACCGCTGGCTGTCACCGCGAGCACCGCTGGCCTAATACCACTCCTGGGAACCTGCTGCCTTGCCGCGCGACGCTGCGGTCAGGTTCCAAGAGACCACAAGGGCTTAAGTTCCAAAAAGAAAGGGATCATGACAACCCCGCGCGAGGACTTATGTTCTCTAATATATTTCCTGCATGCCCCGCGTAATGTCTACTTGTGTTTTCAGTAGCTACATGCAATCGCAGATGAAGTACTAGAGCACTGGCCTAATTTAAACATTCAAGATGGCCCCGCGGCAAGCCTGGGGGCTGGTGGCCCGAAGGCCTGCGGTCGAGATAAGTTGTTTGTACTAAGCATTATCGTCCTATCTTTCGCATTTGCGCCCTGTTGGGTCGAGTTGTGCGTGGTTGTCACAAGCGCCGGTAACTTGACGGCTCCTTGCTGATAAAGCGAGACACCCATCATTTGCGTCGAGCGAGGATGGGCGACTAGGAGCGCGAGTGCGGCATGGTGCTCAAACGCGGCTCGTACACCTCGGGTTGGCTCTGCGAAGCACCGCTGGCTGTCACCGCGAGCACCGCTCGCCTAATACCACTCCTGGGAACCTATTGCCTAGCCAGAGCGATCTTTTGGTCGGGCTCCAAGAGATCACAAGGATATAAGTTCCGAAAGGGCACGAGCCAGTGACAACCTTGCACAAGGACTTAGACTCTATTTGTCTACATCCTGTATGCCTTGCGTAACTTTTGTTTGCGTTTGTAGCTGTTGCTTGCAATCACCCAAGAAGCACCGAAGTATTGACCTAACCTAAGCGTTCAGGTTTGTGTCGCGGCAAGATTGGGGGCTGGTCGCCCAACGATGGGATCAAGCAAACACAAATGAATGCAATCAAACAAATGCACAGGTAAAACCAAAAGGTGCTAATTGCATTGAGATTACTAAGATTGTTCTTGCCTACAGAAAAGCAAAACAAGAAAAAGAAGTGAAAGAAACAAGGGAAGCGGCCTGGGCCATCAGCTGTCATTGGAGACTTGGATGTGCTCATCGACCTCCTTGGCTTCCTCCTCCGGCAGTGCGGTGTCGGTGCCCGTGTCTTCCACCTCCATCAACCCGGCCACGTGCTCCGCTGCCTCGCGCACGCGTGCCTGTGCCTGGGCCTCATCTCTCTCAATGCCGTCCACAACGGCCATCGGGTTGAAGGAAGCATTGCGGCTGGCACAGCACGCCAGCACGAACATCGCGGTGGCAACCACGACCTTTCACCCTTCTCGGGCGAAGCGAGCGGCCAGGGCGGCCGGCAAGCCGCTGAGGGCCTCGGTGACCCAAGTAACGCCATGGGCGTAATGCATGGCCGAGGACTCGAGTGGCTCGCGGAGGTCCACCCCCAGCAGCTCCAAGGACCTCGCCACGCGCTGGTAAGCTGACTAGAGCATGATGGCGAGGTTGTGCTGCATGCGACGCTGCTCCTCCATTGCCTGCTTCTGCGCCACCTCAGCCTCCTGCGCCCGAGAGAGCAGGGCTGCCCCAGTCGCCCTCTCCTGGGCCAGCAGCGCCTCCCCCTTCTCCCTTTCCTACTCCAGCTCCTCGCGCAGTGCCACCATCTGCTACGACGTTTGGGCTTCGCGCTGGATGGCTGCCGTGAGAAGGGCGCCCGAAGATGCATGCGCCTCGCCAAGTTGGGCGAGTAGTGCACCCAAGCCGGAGGAGGGGGCGGCAAGCATGTTCGAAGTGGGGTGGGCTTGAGCGTTGGCGCCGACGACGTCCACTTCAGCCGCTTCAGAGGCGCTGGGTTGCCCCTGGGCAGAAGTCCCCGCTGCGTCTGTTGGCTCTGCGGATGTCTGCTTGGCCGGGGCACCTCAAGGGGCCACCCTTGGAGGTGACTGGAAGCGGAACGAAGCCACCGGGAGCGTGAGCCCGCCCTAGCGGGTAGTGGCAGCGGCTGGAGTCGACGCCGATGGAGGTGGCGCCAATGTGGTCGGTGCCGGCAGAGTCGGAGCCGAAGGAGCTGGCACCGGTGGAGCCGGCGCCGGAGCAGGGACGGCGGACGTCGTCTCCCCGGATGAAGACGCCACCACTCCGGGAGCGCCTTGAGGGGCGACAGAGTCAGTGGCAGTGGGAGTTTGATCCTCGGTGCGGGGCCTCTTGGGGTCCTCACCCGAGGCATCTGGAGTGCACGGTCGCTTGCCTGCGCTCTGATCATCAACTGGGGCTGGGTCCTTGATCACCAAGGGACCGCGGGCCGGCAGCACTGAAGGACCGGTAGAGTCCATCGTCGGGAACAACTTGTTGATCCGGAGGTGCTCTGCGGACTCGGATCGTAGAGAAATTTGGGCCTATGAAATCTGGCCGCTTCGGCATTGGCGGGAAGCGAGCCGGACTGACCATTTGGAAACAGCGGGCCCATCCAAGTTCCCTAGGCCTGGCGAAAAAAAGAAGAAAAGAATGTTGGTTGATAGCGACCACAAAAGGAGATATGTATTCATGAGAAGGGTAAAAGAACTTACGCCCGGGTGCGTGCGGGTCATGTCGTCGTGCCCCAGATATCTTGCCATGCGAGGCGGAGCACGACGAAGGGGCGATCCTCCGAGCTCTGAAGTCCGGACTACGATTGCCCCAATCGGCCGGCGTCCATAGCCGGTTGATACGGGCCGCCATCGCCAGGAGCTCTGCCATCTCCTCGATGGGTGAGCTTCAGCTCTCGCGAAGTTCCACCTGTGCGCAGGGCATCTCGAGGAGGTCGACCCCGCTGTCGTCGCCGACGTAGAGCCAGTCACTCAGCCATGACTTCTAGTTGGATTTCGGCTGGAAGGGGATGTAGTGGGGGGCCAACCCGTCGCGGAGATGGAAATGGTAGCTCCCCACGATTCCGACATTGGAGGAGCTACGACAGATGTAGAAGTAGTGGAACAGTGGGAGATTGGGCATTACCCCTACGAACATCTCGTAGAGGTATGAGATGGTGGAAAGAGTAAGAATGGAATCGGGAGTGAGATGAAGATGGTGGATTTCATAGAAATGAAGGACGGTGAGGAAAAATTCAGAAAATGGCAGCACCAGGCCTGCCAGGAGTCCCCAGGCGAAGATGACGATCTCCCCCGGTTCGCACCGTGGTGTGAGGGTTCCACGACGAAGATGGAGGGAACCCTCGGGCGCCATCTTGGAGAGAGACGCCACCCTCTCCTTATCGACAAAGGAAGATGGAAAAGCTTGCGCCATTGGAGCAGAAGCAAGGTCTTTAGACAAAGAAGGTGAAGGGGCAAAGAGCAAAGGGTGCAGGAATCAGAAAGCGTGAACCGCTGGTCAGGGGTGTGCGTATATATAGACCTCTCGAACAAACAGTTCGTGAAAAGGCAAAAGTACGTGACATTTCGGGTCCCGAGAAAAATTGATGGAAGTGGAGAAGACCGAGACGGTTGCGTGCTCAGAAGTGGTGGGCTCATCTCGGAACGCACCGACATTAAATGAGGTCTAAAAGAAATTGGTGCGCGTTCCAGGACAGACCCGGGGGCTACTGTCAGCGTACTTTACGTCAGGGTACCCTCTCTGCCGCAGATAAGTAAGACCACATGGCGGCCTGGTGAGTAGGTGGGCGATCAGGCCCCACTTGCCGGGCGAGCGGCCCACGTGGCGGTGTGGCGAGCAGGTGGGAGATCAGGCCCTGCCCACAAGGCGTCGCCCTCTATGGTGGCCTAGCGAGCAGGTGGGCGATCAGGCCCTGCCCGCCGGGCGTCGGCCTCCATGGCGGCCTGGCGAGCAGGTGGGCGATTAGGCCCTGCTCGCTGGGTGTCGGCTCCCATAAGCGGCTTTGGTGGCGGCGAGCGTCGAGCCTGCCGTCGGCGTTAGCCTCCGTGGCGGCTTTGGTGGGGTGCGGCGATCGAGCCCCGCCACTGAGCGTCGGCCTCTGTGGTGTCATGGCGAGCAAGTGGGCGATCAGGCCCTACTCGCCGGGCGTCGGCCCCCATAGGCGGCTGGCGTAGGGTGGCGTCGAGCCACTGCCACGGACGTCGTCCTCCATGGCGGCCTGGTGGGCGGTGAGCGTCGAGCCATGCTTTCATGGCGTCGGCCTCTGTGGCGGCCTGGCGAGTAGGTGGGTAATCAGGCCCTGCTCGCTAGGCGTTGGCCCCCATGGGTGGCTTGGCAGGTAGGCGGGCGAACAGGCCCTGCCCGCCGGGCGTCGGCCTCCGTGGCAGCATGGCGGGCATTTAGGCCCCTCTCGCTGGGCGTCGGGCCACGTGGCGGCCTGGTAAGCAGCCGGGCACTCAGGCCCCTCTCGCCGGGCCATGCGGGCGACCAAAAGAATAAGAAGAAGGCTTCGCCTCGAAGTCTCCTTCCCCTGACACCCCGTGTGAGAGCCATTGATTATGAAGAATTCTGCTATCGACACGACGACGGCCCATCCCTTTGACACCTCACACCTAACCCATCGTAGGAGGGTCACGTCCCGGGCGGACCGGGTGAAGCCACACGGCGACATTAAATGGGGTTTGAAGGACAAGGCTACAGTGATGGGTGCAATAAATGAGTCGTGGATCAGTATGATAAGACCACAGTGATGGGTGTAATAAATGACTCATAGATCAGTATGATGTCACCCCCTCACCTGCCTGAGCCAACCCAGTCTATATAAGGGAGCTCTGGTGCAGGGAAAGTGGGATCCGAATCCAAGAGGTCGAAAGACTTAGCGAAAAAAAGAGAACGAACTGAAAGAGCCATTGTAACCGCCTCTATATTTCCTCAACAAAGCTCCAGCAGGACGTAGGGCTATTACCCATACTGGGGGCCTGAACCTAGATACATCGCTGTGTTCTTTGATCTGTTGATCCCTGGAATCCCTCGTGCGAGAGTCATTAGGGTTTCCGACCGGGAAGACGCCCTCTACTGAACCTTAATCTCCATCCTTGGGAGACACCTCGTTCGTTGATAGGGTCCTAGCCGGTGAAATACACCGACAACCGGTATTGCTGGGTGCCTACCCGTCGATATGCACTCTCTCATTCCCATCCATCCCGTGGAGGGGACTACTCTTACTGTCTCGCTCCCATCCATCATTGTGAATGGGACTACGAGATAAGACTTTTGTACTCACTACAGGTGAGCACAGAGGCCCGTATCTATATGGGTCACCTCTTCCATCATGAATTCACATATGCAAATGATGCACAATTTTATTTTCATTATTCATTTACCATGGAGCACATTGCCAAATGACCATTCACAATATTAATCCATTCTCACCTTCACAGGAATGGAGTGCCAATTATACCAATGCAAATAATGCTTAAACTTAGCGCTTACCTCATCATCATCATCATCGTACTCAGAGACAACCTCTTGTACCCATACACTAAGCATTTTCTCATCCTAATCAACTCATAATTATTATCATAATCAAAATCATAAAGCAAAACATGCCATAAATCCTTTTATCATTCTATCCACATGATACACTTGCCTTTAACCGCGAGGAGTGGGGTGGCGTGAGGATGAAGCCACCCCCGAAGATTCACCACCTGAAATAACATTTGCATACTCATTTTCAAGAACTATATAGCTCACAACATCACACAGCGCATCTACACTCTATATCGAAAACAACCCCAAATCCTAGCTAAAGGAAATCCGGACAGCAGGAATAGAATGAGCATATCTCCTAAATGGCTAAACCAAAAATTGAGTTCTTATACTCTAAATGACCACAACAGGATAACCTACATTTATCATATATCCATTCACTCAGAAAATGCACCAATAATTCCTAGATTAGATATGAACAGAGGTTGTATGCATTGACAGTAGTTCTGAACAGCAGGTACTAAAATGAGCATAACTTTTAATTGGCTAAGCAAAAACATGCATTCTTAAGCTCAAAATGACCACAAGAGGATAATCTAAAATTATCATATAGCCATTCATTTAGGATATACATAAATAATTCCCAGATCAGATATGAACAGAGGTTGCATGCATTGACAGTAGTTCTGACCAGTAGGTACTAAAATGAGCATAACTTTTAATTGGCTAAGCAAAAATTTGCATTCTTTTGCTCCAAATGACCACAATAGGATAATATACAATTATCATATAGCCATTCATTCAGGAGATGCATAAATAATTCCCAGATCAGATATGAATAGAGGAAACATGCATTGACAGTAGTTCTGAACAGCAGATGCTAAAATGAGCATAATTTTTAATTGGCTAAGCAAAAACATGCATTTTTGGGCTCCAAATGACCATAAGAGTATAATATACAATTATCATATAGCAATTTATTCAAGAGATGTACAAATTGTCCTCAAATGGCACTCTGAATTTTAGTCTAAAATCTGAACCTTCAGCAGCTTCAGATTTCAGGACAACAAATTTTAAAATAGCATAACTATTGATTCTTGAATCCAAATCAAGAAAATAAGGATATTTTCTTAATCTACAGGAAATTTTCTAACTTTTTCCAGGCAATTAAAAATTCTAATTCAGCATGCATCTAGCTCTAAACAGCAGTTTAACATTTCAGCTATCAACACGAGCACAATCAGGACAGCCAGCACTAAAATGACCATAACTTCTGATTGGCTAAACGAAATTTAGTGTTCTTAATCTCATATTAAAGGGCATTCGACGAGATACAACTTTATCTATAGCCAAATATTCAGAAAATGCTTTTAACTAGATCGAAACTCAACCCTAACAACAGGAACAGAACAACCCGAAAACTGAAATCTTCCCTCCAAAACCTAGATCCACTTTTCCCACCAAAATCCCCAAATCTATGAACACTTGAGCACCCAAAAATCAGGAACTCCCTCCCTAAGAGCAGCACACATGTAACATTCCAAAATTTGGGTTTTCAAAAATTTATATTTAAATTAGCTTTCCAAAAATTTTACATCAATCTTATTTGATTAAAGAAGTTTAATCTAGAATTTTCTAAAGTTAAACTATTTTTAATGTGCCTTTTGTGTGCATCAAAAATTTAAAATTTAGTTTTTATAGTGTTCTTTGTATCTTAGGAAATTTCTCAAATTTGAGATTTGCTAAAAATTAATTAAAATTATTAATTTAAACATTTGGATGTTAATTGGATTTTTATTGAATTTGAATTATTAATTGTTCGGGCAATTCTATATCCAAATTCCAATTCAAACCTTTCCTTTGAAATTCCATTTAAATTCGAAACTTGAATTTTTTTTCGATGTTCTAATTAACCTGGCATCCATATCCTTCCGAAATTGGAGTTCAATCATTTTCCATCCGCAAAGCCAAAATTTCAATTCCGGTCCTCATTCAAAATTTCACCCGAGTTCCAAAATACTCCAAAAATCTCAAAATTCATAGAATTAGGTTCCAAATATTCTAAAATGATTTTAAGAATTTTTCCAAGATTTATAGAATTCCTTTGTTATTTTATCTCCCGCTCTTTCATTAATCCATTTTTATTTGTCCCAAAATTATCTAAATTCCAAAATTCATTCAAAAATAGTGAAACTAATTTTATTGGGTTCCATTTTATTCTTTAAGATTTTTAGGATCTTGTTTGCTATTTTTAGAACTTCTTATCTATTTTATCTCGCACGCTTTAAAATTCGCACGGTTCATATTCAACCTCCGGCGGTCGCCTTTGTTCATCGGCCCATTTGCAGCCCAAATTTCAAATGCTCATAACTTTTGCAATTCTCAACGAAATTGAGTGAGGTTAGTTGCAAATCGTCGGTCTAGTTAAGGGCTTCAATTCCCCTATAGTTCCCCCTCCGAAATCAAGTAAATCGGACGCTGCAATCACTTCTTTGCCGTTTCTTGTTTTAGCCATAACTCTTCCGTTTCTTCTTCCCTCAACGTGTGCGAGTACTCAATAGTTTCGTCTCGACGTCCTCCATCCTGTGCTCACCCTTGCCCTCCATTTCCAAAACATTTGCCCTTCCAAAAATCGAAGAAACGGTCGCCGGATGTCCTCCGTTGGCATCGCCGTGTCATCTTTTGATCCGGTAAGGCAAATCAACTTCCGTTCATGTCATCTTGTGCGCATTAGTGTGTAGATCATAACCCCTCAAGAAAATCTAGGTTTCATCAAGAATTGCTCCGGGAATTTGCGTTTGTTCGTCGTCAAGTTGGGTTCCGTTCGTCGTCGATTCCTCCCAAACCGGTAATCCCCAATCAAATTCCTTTTAGATATAGTGTAGTATGATCTTGCTCTACGCCGTGCTCCCGCTAGTTTTGAGAAATTCCGCGTTTTATTGTGTTTTTGACCACCATGCCATTCAGACCGTTTTTGGTCGCTTCGACCGTCGCCCTCGTCGTCGCTCCGGCATCCCCGCCGTCGGCCGACGTGCCATGGGCTTCCCCTCACCTCTCCACCCCATCCCCACCACTGATCGGCCCTCAATTGGCCAACGTCGTCCCAATTCTGTGCACGCACGCCAATTGCCCGATAAAATGCATGTGAAGCCGATTTTTGCGTTTTTCTTTGTTTTCTTGACTTAGCCTCCACCCCAAGCCCTAGTAGACCTCCCATGACCTCTCCCACATGTCCTCTCCTCAGATCAACTCATCCAAACCCAAGAAACTTTGCCCTCATCCTCTGAAGCGCCGCCGCACGTCGGCCATACTTTGAGGCGCGTTCCCCGTCAACTCGTCAACTCTTTTCAAGATCCGTCTATGTCACGTTGTGCCTCGAGGTACCCTATGTCTTCCATCCAAATTTGGTGCAATTTCATCTGCTACATTAAAAGTTATGGTCGCCCAAAGATCAAATCTTGCCGAAGCCCGTTCTCCCTCGTTTCTACCAGTTTGGCCGTGAAATTTTTATGGTAGACTCCCCTTGATGTCCCCTACACGTTGAACACCCTAAATAAAGGTTTTACCTGCAGGATTTGGGTAGAAAAATCAATCTCCGCCGATCAGACTGCGTACGAACAGCAGGGAATGGCATCGTGCGTTCCCCGTTGATCCAGAAGGTAAAAATCCAATATCTTCATGTCATATCGTGTTCTAGGATCTCAGTAGGCTCTCTAAATTTTTTTGTAATTTTTCATTCATTATTCTAGTAGTTATGGCTATTAGATCTATTAGCTGTAACAACCATTAATCGACAGTTTGTGATTAATCCGTTGGGTCGCCGCCAAATCCGCCTATACCGTTGAGTTTGTATTGCCGCGTTCTACACCGTGCTCACCCTACCTTTGCTTTTCCACCATCTGAAAATTTTAATATTCATTTCGCCGTCGGTTTCGTCGCCGCCGTGCATCGCCTTTTGTCGCTAAACATCCTAGTTCGCTTTGGCCGAGTCCTTCCGTCCAGTGGGTCATTACCCTACTGTTTTGGCCATCCTTCGAGTTCATTTGGTCTCCATTTTCCATCAAAGCCTTAATCTAAAACCTACCCGTTGTCTTTCGGTCTAGTCGCTTTGCGATCGGATCGTGGTTCGCTTAACCATCCTCTGCAATTCTTTGTATCACAGCTAACCCTACCTATCCCATTTTTTTAAGTGGATCTATCTTGAGTCATCTCGCTCAAACCCCAACCTAACCCTAGGTCTAATCTGTCGTCGACGTTGCGTCATGACATGTAAATTCCACATCCGCAGATCAATCGTGAACCATAGCCTTACCTCATTGTCATATCTACAGTCGATATTTATCCTTGCATGAGTGTCCTGTCATTGCTTCGCTGTCATTGCATGCGCGCAAACAAACAAAAGCCCTAGTGCAATGTCATCATCTTTTCTATCGCCTTGATGTGATCTAGCTCTATCACATTGAGTTTTGCCCAACTTCTTATCATCGCCATCTTATCATCATCGAGCATTTTCATCGATGTATGATTGAACCCCATATCGAATCACAGTAGATGTTGATCCCACTTGTCCTTGTCTTATCTTTGAAAATCTAATCTGGCATTGATTGGGAAATCATTCATGGACATGGTCAATAGACCATTGGCCCATTTGTTAGTATCTGTCCAGTTGAGTTAATTAATCTCGAAAGATATTCCTTGGAATATACTTTGTTCTTCCCTAATTATCAGTCGTAACCTCCTCGATAAATTTTCTGAAAGCTTGTTCTCTTTCATCCGATCTTTGATCAAATCTATTCAAGTTCCTAAATTCAATCCCTTTCGTTCAATACCAATCTAATCTTAATTTGGAGTTTATTTGAATTGCCTTTTGAGATTTTTTGTATTTGTGCTTCTTTTTCGTTAGGCGTGTCGTCGAGAGTTACCAAGTAGTGAAGGGCGAGGAAGTCAAGCATTCGATTGAAGAGCCAAAGGTTGAGGAAGTCGAAGATCAATTTAAAAGAGTAAAAAGCGATTTATAGCAAGTGCCGTGCAAGTCGTGCTTTGATCATATTGCTCTGGTTTACAAATTTACTTTGATTCAAATTATTGCATGCTAGTTCAAGAATTAAAATGATTTAAATTAATTTGGGATTAGTTATACTATCCAATTGCTAATATCACCTTGCCATGATTAATTGTATGCCATAATTCATTTGTCACCCTAAGATGGTTGATTATTAGTTGGTTGTTATTACTTACCAGCGTGGGTTGGTTAGGCAGTGTATAATTGCTTAGTCATGCCACGCAACTCATGTCTTTTGAAAATAAAGAATAATCTTGATTAATGGATTATGAAATGTGTTTATGAAATGGTGTGACGTGTTGCCACACGATGATGTTGATATGTGGATCGGCGTAGTTCTACATGGATGTTGAGTTGTTGTTGGCATTGTGTTGCACAATAATCAACTGGGGTGATAAAGGATTTAGGCTGGGGCAAGTGGCAAGTGGCTTTATGCCGGTGGGCCATCGTGGCATTTGGGTGGGTTGAGTGTTGTGAGGGTTGTCGCCAATTTTGAGAGAAGGATGTCTTGCCACAGTGGGTTAAGGGCTTCACCTTGCAAACCTTTGACCTGAGTCACTCGTACAACCACATGTCTGAATGGGAAAACCTATTTTAGTAGGATTCTGATATCTCACCTTTGATACCTCGGGTGGCGTCATCCACGGGGTGATCAGTATGGGGAGCGTACTGTCTTTGTGGCTTGGTACCCTATTCAGCGGTGTTAAATCGGTCCTATACTTCGCTCGGTGTGAGAAAGTGATAGTGAAGGCAACTTGGAGAGGTTCCTAGGTTGAGATAGAAGTTTACGAAAGGCTTTGTTATGATCGCTCATTCGCATACTCTTGTATGGCGATTCACGGTGACATGATGAGTTGATTGTATCTTGTGGGTAAAGTGTACAACCTCTGCGAGTGTAAAAACTATTGAATAGCGAGTCCGTGGTCTTTGGACAATGCTCGGGGATTACAAATGGGGTAGAGTTTTGAAAATAAAATGAGGTTGGGAATGTGGACAATGTGATATGGAAATTGGTTAAGGATGAGAAATGTTTTACTTGAGAATGATTACGAAATTTATTATGGGTATTATTTGTTTCTTTGCTTTTCTATCTATTATGATCATTTGTGAATTTGCTTTATTGCAAAAGAACCATTCAACCATTCCTTTGGAATAAGCCATGCATGTAGTAATAGAAGCGCATTACATGCATGACATGTTGAGTACGGTTGTGTACTCACCCTTGCTTTAACAAAACATCACCAGTTGAGGAGAAGTCTTTGTCTTCGAAGAAGGAGAAGTTCTGCAAGAAGGCGAATATCTAGGAGTTGAACCTTGTCAAATGCCTATGGTATTTTGATGGGATTCACCGAGCGTTCTTCGTTCATTCTTTATTCGTTTTACTCGAGTTGAAGCCATCTAGGCTTCACAATTGTAAGTTGACCTTAAGGTTGTTCAACATGTTATATTAAAAGATGAATACTTTATTTATTATTCCGTTGTGTATGATTGTGATATTCATCTTTGTTAACTGTGGGCACTAGCTCTCGATCACAGGACTAGTCTTTGAAAACACAGAGAGTTTCCGGATTGTGAATTCGGGTCCCGACAACACAAAATCTAGAAGACAAAAACCCTCACCACCATGCTCATAAGGAAGAAGAAGGGGGGGGGGGAGCTTCTTCTTGACTAAGGGAGGAAGGGAGGAGAGCACCGGCTGGAGGAGGAAGAGGCGCCTGCTGGGGAGGAGGAGCATCTAGCTGGGGAGGAGGAGGGCGCCAAGAATGGGGAGGAGGAGCAGTCGGCTGGAATGGGGAGGAGGAGGCAGCCGGGTAAGGGAGGAGGGAGCTGTCGGGTGGAATGGGGAAAAAGGGAGGAGGGATGGGGGGAAAAAGAAAAGGGGTGGGGAAGAAAAGAACTTCACCTGCGGCAGAAAAACTTTTGTTTGCAACGATTAATTTCATCTGCGACATTACATTCTCTCCCTCTTAAAGGAATTCGACCCCAAAACACAAAGCAAGGTCCACCAAGGACACAAACTTCCTTGCAAACTCAAAGCACCCACGCAAGGATTAATACAGATCCAAACGATAAACCAAATTCCCAAATCCAACTATTAACGAAAGTGATTTGACTTAATTCAGACTAAGATTATCTTCTCATAACTCCACATTCACTCTAATTTCTACTTACATTTGCAAGGGACAAAACTCTTTCGCATTCTAGATCCCAATGAACTTCCTGAACAAGGAACCTCACAAGAACTTTCTCAACCTTCATCCTTAATACATCCATTTAAGAACTCATCCATATTAATTGATATGCCAAATTCCCATATCAAACATGTTATACCACTATCGCAAAGATAATATGATATTCTCTTGGGAAAACATGGTTCCAAACTTCAAACTCAACTCTAAATTTTTCCCTTTAACTTCAATCTAATCTCCCCTGTTGACCTTTTTACCACAATTCATCTTATTCATGACCACAAGAATGACACGAGGCTTTTCATTCTAACATGCCTCTAAACCATAACTCAACTAATCACTTACACCATCCATTTGGATATCTCGGGTTCCAAACTAGAACCCTCAAGAGCCTATAACATGAATCTCCATCTCGCCCAAATAATTAACCTTTTCACAAAGGAACATAACCAACCAATGCCATCGAAGGAAATAGCCCACTTTGGCACAATTTCCTTCCAACTGAAAACCACGATATATATAAAAATTTATTTTATCCTCTCGTAGGCATATCTCGCACCTAGGAACAACTAACTACCATAAATGTTCACAACTGAACACTTTACATCAAATTGCTATCACCTTCCCAACAACCAACAATACTCCCAACAAAATTTCGACCAAGATATCAAAACCTCCATCATAATCCACCCTTAAATCACTAATGGTCAACACCTAGTCCAAGCTAGGATCGTAGATCACTACCAAACCACAAATGGTTCTCTTCTTAAGAGGGTCTCGCCCTCACATGCTTTCACTCAAACAACCAAGTCCAAGAGTATAATCCTTTACTATACTCAACAAGATATCATAAACATTCATATTCTTATCTCAGGCTAGACACAATCCTAATATCTTCAAAGCTTTGTGCACTAGACACAATCATCAAAAGATTTGAGAGATAGAAAAGTTCACTAGTGCTTGGATGCACATTATATATGCAGCCAATTTTTGAACTGCGCTGTTTTCTTCTCACCCATTCTCTGTTATTGCTGTTACATCTCCATTTGGATGCAAATTGGCAATAGGACAAGGATCTGGCTTCAATGAAACGCTGGTTAGCAACAAACCATTTTGTTAATGTAGTTTTGTATGCCCTTGGATCAGTAACGATGTCTTCTAGTTTTGAGGTTTCATGGTATATGACTTTGTTCATGCTAGGCATATGAACTGAGAGGAGTTCAACAGAAGGCATTCGGCCATGTACTTTGAAGCTGAACAATCACCAGATCACTTCACATGAAGACAAGTATCTGTGGGTTGTAAGGTGCAGTTGTTAGCATCAAGCGGAAAACAAGTAATATAGCACTAAGTAAGGAAAAAATAAGCAATAATAGTTTGCAAATAATACTTGCACTTAATATAGTCAGCGATCTTGTCTATACCAGAACCGTGAGCATTGCTGGATTCTTTTGGTAGTTGGTCAATGGAATGAAAGGACATCTTTGCTCTATCTTGTCCTTTAGTCAGGTATTTGAATAAATATTTGACAAGGTTCGTTTTATTGCACCATTCCACGTTTATGTGCGCCTGGTATTTTTTAAGAAGAAGCATATTGTATGGGACAACCGATATATTATCCAATCTCACACCTTTTTTCGTGAGGAAGTGGACATTATCGTGACAGTAATACACTAGGAACCCAGATTCAACGATTATTGTTTCTGTATTAAAAGATTTTGGATACCGTTTGGAATAGATACCATCTTTCATACATGGGCAGCTCTTGTTGAGCTCTCCACATGGGTTGTGTATCATAAATTCTTTGACATGAGCATAACCAAGCGGATCAATAATTGGATCAGGTATCTCCGCACATATCAAACTGAGGCCGATTTTAAGGGTCAAAAATTGCAAAGGTTTAAAGATGCACGTCATCGTCCTCTTCGAAACAAAAAAGTACACCCCAATCGGAGTTCATATACAAAAGTTATGCCAGCTTTACTGAACACTGCACAATCTAGAATTGCATATGACTTCACTTCTTTCTTCTGGTTAGGGCTAAAATAGAATTAGGTTTGTGGGTGAAAAGGGTGGCCAGCGGTGCATGGCAATTGACACAAGGTGGCTCGTAACCTATCTAGGTCTTGCGGAACGGAATGTATAATGCAGAATGGTGTCCAGGACTTGGCCCTAGATAGACTAGTCATTTCTTAGGTCTGTCCAAAAATTATTTTCTAAAGAAAAAATTTTAATTTGACTAATAAAATCTCTTGACTCTTCTCATTTTTTTATTCTTGTCATTAATTGATTTTTTTCATTTCCTTCTTGTCGATTCAACTAGAGGTATCACCCATATTTTCTTATCTGATGAGGATGGCTCAGACATATGGTGAGCATGAAGGAGGCTATGCTGTTGAACTGTGAAGGGTTCTTTAGGCCCTTGGAGGATTTATTCGACTGCTTTATAAGGGAAGCTGCTGGGTTGTCAACAGTATAGAACGAGCCATCATTTGCAAGATTCTCATTTACACTCGGGAGGATACAAAGGCCAGCAAACCACTCAACATTATGGTTAGAAGAGCTACATTTGAGAATGGGATCTAGGAGTCTTCACGTCTTGCCCTGTGATGGGTTTATCAGGATTACACTCACGAGTAGGAGGACACCGTGTCCAGGCTATGTCCATCTGAACATGCTTCTCAATGCTAGAAGTTTTAATAGGAACAAGATGCCACTATGGTGCACTTGGCAAAGTTCGCTGTTGCTCAAGAAGACCTTATGAAGGATGCAACTCGAGAACTGAAGCAAGTGAATGAAGCCTTGAGGGTTGCCGAAGAGCAACTTCTGGAGACATGCATTATGGCAACCGAGAGGATCATGTTATTGGTGGAAGCCCTGTGTGGTGATGGTGATCAAGCTGAGCAGGAGCAAGGTGAGGAAGAGGAGGAAGACCCCGAAGAAGTTGAGATGGAGCCAGAGGAGCATGATGTGCATGTGGACTTTGAGGAGGCTATTCTAGGGCACCTGGATTGTTTTGCACCAATGCCAGCACACCCAACTGTGTATACATGTGGAGAGCCTCAGCCTGGGTAGTTGGATGAGTGAGAGAGTTAGCTAGGTAGTGTCATCCATATATGAGTTAGTTGGTGTGCTTAAGGTGACATGACACGGTGCCCGATCTTCCGACAGGTATATGGTAATTCGATTGGTGGAGGACTCGACATAAACAATCCAAACTTCTGATCAGGTTCGAACGAAACCTGCAATCGCAATACCACGGTTCCGTTGGTTATCAACTGTGCCAAGATGCGGTTGACCTCGCCCAGAAGGCTAGTTCCGCAAGCAAATCGAGAACACAAGCAAGAACGAAAAAGAAGCAATCTCAATTATGAATTGTATTAAGCACATAATGTTGTTGTTCCACAAACCGAAGAACAGTGAAACTGCAATGACAGAATAATCTAAGCAAAACCCAAAGTATAACAATGATGGCTACAAGGTTTTAATACATGAGAGGGCAGCGGTTAGGGTTTGGGGTGCAACCCTACTCAAGATACATAGGCCAAGGCCCAAAACAAAGGTGATGCAGCAGTTCGCAGAATCTGGTCATAACTTGTTTTGACGATTGTGATTGACTCGGATCTAATTTGGATGTGGCACCAGATCCGTTGGAAAGATCTCGTCAAGGGCTTCTCCGTAATGTACTTGAACATCCCAAACGAACTCTGTTTGCATTTGTTATTCTCGTTTGAAGTTGGACTGCTCCGCGGTGGCCGAACCGGACTCCGTCTCGTGTACGCCTTGGACCATGGCTCGATTTGATGAAGAGTGACATCCTCGCTGGTCCAAACTATGGTTCCTGAGCACAATAACAATACCATTAGGTAGTAAATTGTCCTTTACAGTATTTGCATGGAAACTTAAGAACGAGCTCACCTGGTAATTTAGCTGACGGGCTCGTGCTCTTGTAATTGGTCCTTGCACAAGCGGTGTGGAAGAGGAGGTTGACACATCCATTGAAGGAGTAATGTCCTCATTAATTGAAGGAGTAATGCTAGGATTGATGTCCTCATCATAAGGTGGATTGGTTCTTTTATGATTGTTGAGTGTGCAGTATGTGTTGTATAGCTTTTAGGCTCTTGTAAACAACCATACCAAGTTATTAATAAAGTTTGCTTATTTTATTAGGTTAAACCTGTTTCCCCTACACTAGGATTCTTAGATCATATCTATGCTATTTCCCTCTCCCCTAACCCTGTGAAGCAATCAACAGATGGTGCAGACAGAAGGAAATAATGGAGCTTCTGAGAGTGGAACCCATTCCAACGACAACCCCAATGAAGGGGCATTTCCTCAAGCATCTCCACCAGTAGACATGCAGAATTTGGGAGCTTTTTTTGCTGCACAAACTCAGTTGATACAAACGATGATGCAACAAATGGAGAACATGACAACTCAAGTTACAGCTAACAACACTACTCAAGTTCATCCCTACACCAAGCTAGCAGATTTCATGATGACTCGTCCACCAACATTATCTGGGAATATCAATCCCTTGGTAGCTGATGACTATCTCAAAACGATAGAGAGGAAGCTGCACATAACTCACTGTTAAGGCAATGAGAAAATTCTTTATGCTTCTCATCAGCTTGAAGGGGCTACTATTGAATGGTGGGATAACTATTGTGCTGCTCACAAAGCCCCATAAGTGATCACCTAGGAGGAGATCACTATCGCATTTCGTTAGTATCATGTGCTTGATGGAATGATGGACTTGGGAGGAGTTCACTACTGCATTTTGGCTCAAATTATTTTAATATTGTTATTTTTGCATTTTGAGAATTTTCTTAATTTTTGAAATTTTTCTAGAATTTATTTGTATTTATTTATTACTATTCAATATAGCCTATTATGATAAATATTTAAATAATGGAAAAGTTTAAATAAAGTTTTGCTAAAAGTATTTTATTTTAGTTCCAAATGTTCTAAAATATTTTTAGAACTTTTTGATATTTACTATTTTATTTGAATTATTCTATTTTTTGAAATTAAAATAAAATTAAAAGCTTTTAAAAATGCTTAGAACAGTATCGGGCCGAATCCCATGTGAGTCCAGCCCATTTTCTTGTTCGCCAATCTGGGTGGCCATCTCCTTGCAGGCCCCTCTTGGTCGTTGGATCCTAGTGTTCAGTCAAGATTGGACCACTTAGCATTTGCGCTTGAACCATCAGATCGTGATCGTGCATATGGGATCCAGTGGGGTTAAGTGAAGTCCTAAAGGATCTGGCCATTGGTTTCCATGTATGGTTCAGATCATGAAGTGTTGAGGTGAATTGGGGCAGTCCGTCGGGCTGCATGAAGGGTTGGGATGAAGCCGCGTCGACTCGCCGAGTTTGTGTGTGATTTCGCCCTTGCCGCTAACCTCATCTCGGTTCCACATTGTTCACAGACGCCTACGTGGCTATTTAAAGCACCACACCCCTCGGTGAATCACCATCTCACGCCGCACCTATAGCCCTAGAAAGCATAGCAAGAGTCGCCATTGTCAACTCGTGGGAGCTCATCAGAGACGTAGGTGCCGCCGACGTTGGTTTTTCTTTGTTTGCTCACCATCCACCCTGTCTTGGTCATCGTGGTGGGCATCTTTGATATCATCATGATGACATCTACTCGAGTCGCTAGATAATGTCACCTAAACTTCTCAAAATGCCATGGGAGGTCTTCTTCTCCATGTTCGGTGAGACCTCACTGTCCCGCACCGCTGACCTTCATCCATCCTCTCTGTCATCTGATATGTAGTGATTGTTGGAATAGAGTGGGCTTGGCTCATGTAAAGACCAACTAATTCCTAAAGAAAATATCAAAGGCCCATGTGGGAGCAAGAGGATGGTGGAATCCTTTAGTCCCACCTTGCTAGTGGAAGGGGAGGAACACCTACTTAAAACTGGAGGTTCTCCACTCCCACCAAGTCATGGGTGTGGGAGAGAAGGAGTCCACACACGCGTGCTCGCTCGCCTCGCCTCACCGGGCTGGGCTGGGGTCGGGCACGGGCACGGGCCGGGGTCAAGGCAATGGGCGCGGCCGCGTGGCACCTGCGTGAATGGTCCGCCGAAATCCGGTCCCTGACCTTGCGGAGGTGTGGCTTCCTTTTGTTGTTTTATTTTTTTGGTGACTTGGCCTTTAAGTTAGGTTTTTTGAGTCCTTATCGGTTTGAGATCGTGGTCGTGACACGAGATCGTGCAGCTCTCTATATAAACGACCTATCGGCCGCTGCCAGAATAAATCTCAATTGGAGCCAGGGTTTTGCCACCTCTCGCTGCTGCGCCACCATCGTAGTCTCCTCCATCCCGAGCGCCAGCATGCACCTGCGATCGGGAGAGCAGGTCTCCGGAACCCTTCGCCTTCAAGATCCTGCACCAGGAGAGGGCGAATAAGGTTTTTGGGAAGCGCTCCGCGCGACTGCTCAAGATCTTCACCACAGGTCGTCTTCCTGTTCCTGCTGCTGGATGTCATCGCCAGCGTCTCCTGCGATGCGCCATCAACAACGCCGTCCATGTCAATGTCGCGACTGCACCAGCTACGGTGTTTGCATCTTCTTCCGATCAATACGTTCGATCTGTCCTAATCTCGTGGTTAATCATGTTTATCAAGATGATCATGATGTTCGTGTTGTCAAGGTCATGCTCTGGCTTACGGCTATGAATGTATTCTGGGTTAGTAAAGCAAGCTTGAAGGTGACCTCTCTGCTGAGCAGTAGAAGAGTTTCACGGATGCCAATACTCTCTTCGTGGGATGCATTCTTAGCGTTCTTGCCGACCGTCTGTGTGATGTGTACAAGCACATAACAGATGCGAAGGTGCTATGGGATAGACTGAACGCCAAGCTCGGTGCATCGGATACGGGCAGTGAACTGTATGTCATGGACAACTTTCATGACTATAAGATGGCTGATAATCGCTCAGTTGTAGAGCAGGCCCATGAGATACAGTGCATTGTCAAGGAACTCGGACTCCTGGATTGTATCTTACCTGATCCTTTTGTAGCCGGTTGCATCATTGCAAAACTGCCTCCCTCGTGGAGGAGTTTCGGCACTACTCTAAAACATAAGAGGACAAAGATATCAGTCGAAAGTCTAATAGCGTCCCTTGATGTTGAAGAGAAGGCTCGGGCTAAGGACTTTAATGGTAAGGGAGCCGAGGCCCAGTCCAGCGCCAACATGGTTTAGAAGAACTACGACAAGAATAAGCCTAACAAGACTACCAACTTCAAGAAGAAGAAGATGAACAAGGCTGAGCTGCCCTGCTTCACATGTGGTGAGGTCGAGCACTTTTCCAAGGTATACCCAGATCGTGCAGACCGTCGAGGGAAAAAGGCCAACAATGGACAGGCGTCCAAGGCTGTCAACACGGTGACCTCTAGCAACACTGGAGACGCAGGGTATGATAATTTACCTTTTGTGTTTTCAGTATTTCAGTCTTCCAATTGGTGAATTGATACGGGTGCTAATGTTCATGTGTGTTCTGACATTAATATGTTCTCTTCTTATCAGGTCACTCGGGATTCCTCCGTCTTGATGGGGAATGGGTCACATGCTTCTGTTCATGGCACTGGCACGGTGGATCTGAAGTTTACTTCGGGAAAGATCGTGCAGCTAAAGAACATGCAGCATGTCCCTTATGTGAACAAGAATCTCGTTAGTGGCTCCCTTCTATGTGGAGATGGGTTTAAGGTAGTGTTAGAGTCCAATAAAGTAGTTGTGTTGAAGCATGGACTATTTATTGGTAAAGGCTATGAGTGCGGGGGCTTGTTCCACTTTTCCCTTTTAGATTTCAGTAATAAGTCTATGAACCATATTTGTGGTAGTGTTAATGATGATGCGAGTATTTGGCACTCTCGTTTATGCCACATTAACTTTGGTCTTATGAATCGGCTTTCTAGCATGAGTTTAATTCCTAATTTCACTATTGCCAAAGGTTTTATATGCCATAGTTGTGTGCAATCGAAGCAACCTCGAAAGCCTCACAAGGCGGCTGAGGAGAGGAACTTGGCACCTCTAGAACTCATACATTCTGATCTGTGCGAGATGAATGGTGTGTTGACAAAGGGTGGAAAGAGATATTTCATGACTTTGATTGATGATGCAACTAGATTTTGCTATGTTTACTTGTTGAAAACTAGGGACGAGATGCTAGACTACTTTAAAATCTATAAAGCTGAAGTTGAAAATCAACTAGAGAGAAAGATCAAACGCCTTAGGTCGGATCGTGGTGACGAATATTTTCCCAAAATCTTTGATGATTTCTGTGCGGAATATGGTATTATTCATGAGAGGACACCTCCCTACTCGCCTAAGTCAAACGGGATTGCCGAGAGGAAAAACCGCACGCTGACTAACTTGGTGAATGCCATGTTAGACACAGCTAGTTTATCTAAGGCATGGTGGGGGGAGGCTGTGTTGACTTCATGTCATGTCCTAAATAGAGTTCCTAATAGACACATGGAGAAGACCCCTTACGAGAAGTGGGTTGGGAGAAAACCATCACTTTCTTACTTGCGCACGTGGGGATGCCTGGCGAAAGTCAATGTATCGATTAACAAAAAGCGTAAGCTTGGGCCTAAGACAGTGGATTGTGTCTTTCTGGGATATGATCAGCGAAGCATCGCTTATAGATTTCTAGTAGTTAAATCTGATGTGCCTGATATGTATGTTGATACTATTATGGAGTCTCGCGATGCTACATTTTTTGAGAATATGTTTCGGATGAAAGATATGCATAGCACTTCTAAATTTTCTTCTGAGATAATACCTGAAACTATTACATCTTTTGAGTCTTCTGAGCAACCACCTGAGAAAATCCTAGAGGAGGATGACAATGAAGCTCTTAGAAAGTGCAAGAGACAGAGGATTGAAAAATCCTTTGGCGATGATTTCATTGTGTACCTCGTGGATGATACTACCACGTCCATTGTAGAGGCATATGCATCTCCAGATGCAGATGATTGGAAAGAAGCTGTCCAGAATGGGATGGACTCGATTCTCGCTAATGGGACTTCGGAGGTAACTAAACGGCCCTATGGTTGTAAACCTGTGGGTTGTAAGTGGGTGTTCAAGAAGAAGCTTAGGCCTGATGGTACTATTGAGAAGTACAAGGCTCGGCCATGGCGTCGACGATTCCAGCTGGAGGCGAGGAAGGCAGTGCGAGGTAAAACCTAGGCGAGGCGTGGGGCGGGCGTGGCCAGGCGAGGTGAGGCGGGGTGGGCCGTGGGTGTGTGTGGGCGAGGCGAGGTGGGTGAGAGGAGCAGAGAGAGAGACGCCCATGGGTTAACTCCTCTGTTAAATTCGTGGGCAAGGCGTGCCCACGAATTTAATTAAATTCATGCGCGAGTATAAAAAAACCGACGAATGTAAATATATAAATTCATGAGTTTTTTTGCCCACAAATTTAAGTAAATACGTGGGTATTTTTATAAATCAACGAATTTAAATATATAAATTCGTGGGTGTTTTTTTAGCCCACAAATTTAATTAAATACGTGGGTTTTTTTATAAACCGATGAATTTAAATATATAAATTTGTGGGTTTTTTTTTGGCCCACGAATTTAAAAAAAACCCACGAATTTTTCACTGTTTCTTGTAGTGAGTACGACACATATGCTCCACCCGTGGAGGAGGCTACTGGTAGCCAGGTATCAGTTATGACTTTGAGTGAAACCTGTTCACACAAAACTTGCAATTCAAGGCGTAGTCCATTGTTCAAATTGTGGATGGGTGTAGCTTGGAGCTCTAGGCAGAAGTTCAACTTAACAGTCTCTGCTGAAATGCTGGTATATCAAACAGTAGTGAGTATTGGCAAATCTCTAAATGGGCATTTGAGATCTTGGTGGGGGATTGTTGGAATAGAGTGGGCTTGGCTTATGTAAAGACCAACTAATTCTAAAGAAAATCTCAAAGGCTCATGTGGGAGCAAGAGGATGGTGGAATCCTTTAGTCCCACCTTGCTAGAGGAAGGGGAGGAACACCTACTTAAAAGTGGAGGTTCTCCTCTCCCACCAAGTCATGGGTGTGGGGAGAGAAGAAGGAGTCCACACACGCGCGCTTGCTCGCCTCGCCTCGCTGGGCCAGGCTCGGGCAAGGGCCGGGGCCGGGGCAATGGGCGCGGCCGTGCGGTACCTGCGTGAATGGTCCGCCGAAATCTGGTCCCTGACCTTGCGGAGACGTGGCTTCCTTTTGCCGTTTTATTTTTTTGGTGACTTGGCGTTTAAGTTAGTTTTTTTAGTCCCTATCGGCTTGAGATCGTGATCGTGACATGAGATCGTGCGGATCGTGATCGCGACACGAGATCGTGCAGCTCTCTATATAAACGACCTATCGACCGCTGCCAGAATACATCTCAATTGGAGCCAGGGTTTTGCCACCTCTCGCTGCTGCACCGCCATCGTAGTCTCCCCCATCCCGAGCGCCAGCGTGCACCTGCAATTGGGAGAGCAGGTCTCCGGAACCCTTCGCCTTCAAGATCCTACACCGGGAGAGGGCGAATAAGGTTTTTAGGAAGTGCTCCACGCGACTGCTCAAGATCTTCACCACGGGTCGTCTTCCTGTTCCTGCTGTTGGACGTCATCGCCAGCGTCTCCTGCGACGAGCCATCAACAACGCCGTCCACGTCAACGTCGCGACTGCACCAGCTACGGTGTTTGCATCTTCTTCAGCTCAGTACATTCGATCTGTCCTAATCTCGTGGTTAATCATGTTTATCAAGATGATCATGATGTTCGTGCTGTCTAGTATGTTAGAGAGATACATGCTAGTTTCTGTGATGCTGTTCATGATTTATATTCGGAATTTAATCTGGAAACTATCTAATCTCTCAACAGTGAGCAGGTGAGATTGTGCCGCATAGTATTTGCCTTCTGCTGTTGTTTCGCATATCATCGCGCATGGTTAGACGCATGTTAGTATCATGCCCCACTGCCCATGTGTGCTGGCCTTAGCCTGAAGTTACCTGTAGGATCGATATATATTAAACTAGCAATCCGAGGGGGGGTGAATGATTGCGTGGAAGTTAAAATCAAATTTTGATAATTTTTGAAACACCCCAATTCAAACTCAAATTGCCTGATTTGGATTCGACAAAATAGAGAGATATACGTCCACTAAAATAGTAATTTCTGAAGATCCCACCGTTGGATTGATGTGAAATTTTAACTGTAAAAACTAGATTCAATTTCAAAATTAACACAATAGGAATCATCTTGATCGGATCTACGGATCTAAAGATATTACCTTCGCAATTTGACTATATCAATAATGACGAAAATTGATCTAACCCTAATTACGAAATTAATCAGGATTTGTGAGTAATTAACCAATCAAACTTTTCAGATCAATCACTTGATACCCTTGAAATATTTTAAATGGATCAAATCAAAATTATCATAGTGAAATTATGAATCAATCTAAAAATAAAACAATCATGCAAACGAGGAACGAAAATGAAAAGAACGAGATTACCAACGCATCGACTTACAAATCGTGAATTTTATTGTCGAGACGTATTCACAAAACACCTCCAATCGCTAAGAAAGAAACCAGGCGCTAGGAAAAAGAATTCTTTGGTCAGGACGTCCAGCACTCCGGTCGCCTATAACATGCATGCACCAGTTTTCAAGAGCAAAAGGAAAATCACCATTGCTTCTGCCTGCATGCAAAAAGTTCTAGTCGCCGTTCCTTATCACCAAGGACATGCATGCATGCAAGCCAAGCAACAAAAATAACGTGGTCACGCCTGCATGCCTCAACCCTCCAGCCACAATACCGTCCTTTTCTTCCCAGCCACCGGCCAATATCTCAAGCAGCCAAGCGACAATCCAGTTCTCCAATGCAAGGAAGTACCGCCGCAAGAAGTTCCTGGCCACGCGAAGCTTTTCCCGCCGCAATTAACTCAGACGCTCGGGAGAAAGATTTTTTTATTTTTCTTTGTTTAGTCTGATTACAGTACTCCAAAACAAAAGAGTACAAACCCTAATTTTTGCTCACAATAAACAGGAGACCTCTCCTTATTTATAATGAGCAATCCTAAAGAGTTGGTTTACAGCTCCATTTAGCCCAACATGGCCCAATACAACTTTTGCACGCGTACGGCCCACCTGCCGCACTCACGTGACTAACCAGGCTTCATGTACAGCGTTCTCTAAACCGAACATCCCGCATGACATTCTCAACCACCAAGACCTTGATTCCTTCCTAAACCTAGTCCTGAACCTCAGTTCCTCCATGAACCTAGTTCCGGTCCCGTTATCGACCACGTTCGCCCTCGAGCAACACCTGCACACGAATAAACAAGAAACAAATACTAGCACAAGTCCACGACTTGACTCAAAGTTAATCCATGCAACCACTCGCACGAGCGCATTGCATCAAGCAAAATCATTATCAAAGTCAATCCATGCAATCACTCACACGAGCGCGTTGCATCAAACAAAACTATTATCATGCTATCACAAGCATATCAAATAATCATATGAAACAACACATGCACGAACACCACACATGCTATGATCACAACCACTTTGCAATGCCAATTTTATCATTAAGCCAATTTTTCAGCATATGATTTCACTTCACCGCATGACATCAACGCTTGCATCAACCAGCGCATAGCACAATGCTGTGAGTCCACGGTGGACCAGTGGTGTTCATGACCGAGTCCATGCACCGGCCATGTGTGAGTGTGTGATTGGCTCGGTTTTGTGCTAATGCAATAATTAGGGTTTTCAATATAAAAATAATTCATTAAATTATGATTTTTTATTTTCTGTATTTCCTATTTTTCAAATATTTTGATAGCCCGTTCTTCCTTATAAAAGCTCTGATCGAGGCAATTCAAATTTTAAAAAATTTATAAAATTGAGATCTATTTAATGGTGAATTTTATTTGATTTTTAGAGTCTGTTTGATCTCTAGTTTTGGTATTTATTGCAATTCTTTCTCGATTTGTGTAGACGTTGAAGTGCTCGAAGCATCTAAGGGTGAACCATTGATTCAAGAGTAAGGTCCAGAGTAGGAGCAAGAACTTTTCTAGGGAAAGTTGTGCTTTGATCATGTTAAACCTAGTTTTTCAAAATTGCTTTGTTGATATAAATTATGTATGTTATTTTACATGTAGAGTTGCTTTCGAAATAGTTTGGGATCTAGTTAATCTACCAAATTAGATTATACCTACCTTGTCATCTGTAAGCCAATATTATTGTAATGATAAGTAATAATCCAAACTAGGATTTACAAGTCCTAGTTGTTGATCACAAGGATATAAGTGAATTTCAGGATAACACACGTGCAAAGATGATGGAACTTAATGCAACCAATGGAATGTGCTAAATAAGAATAATTTCAGCACTATAACTCATGTTGCATAAGTTATGGAGAGACGCCAGCTAATTGTTTTAGAAAATATAAAAGGGCACAAGATTGCTTACTAATTAATATAATTGCACAATCTGAAAATAAAAAACACAAATTAGGATTTTGCTCAATGTAGTGCTGCCGACCACTTTTCTATTTTTTACTCATTTTTTTGGCCTTTTGGCTATTCTTTTGGTGACTTTTGGCCAACACTAGTATGACCAAAGTTTTGGAATGGCCAAACTAATGTTACAAGATAGTATGATGATATGACAATTTTGGATTATGTAATGTATCAAGATGAACAGTTGCCCTAAGCAATATGAAATAGCTAGTCTCAATTGGGGATCAAAGTATTTGCACAGGATGAATTTGGCTTTGAAAGGTATGTGTACTAATATTTTTGTGATTTTATATCTTCTAGATGCTACTGTGCTCAAAGAAGTCAAAGGAAAAAGCTAGAACTCAAAAACAATCCAAGAAACCCTAATTCGGTTTTTCTTGGGCATCACACTTGTCGCCTAGATTAAAGTTTGAAAACAACTAAATCTAGAAGGTACAATATGGAATGAATTAAATATTATGTCCTAAGATTTCAATAGAGTTCAAGAACGCAAAAATTCGAGTTCGTATGCAAAAGTTATGAGCAAAATATCGAACTAGACAGAATTAAAACAAAAGCCACATGAAGGAAAAATGATAAGCAACTAATACAAGTACTCTAATGGAGCCAAACTTAGTAAAACACACCAACATTACAGATTAATCTAAGGGTTCAACTTTTTTTGTAAGGCAATTACTGAAATAGAATAGAAATTAAAACTACTCTAGGGATAGAAATCTGTCACCACTCAACCATGCTCTAATACCAAGATGATACAGGGAGTGGCCTGATCTTGTGATGATGAAGAAGATAACTCAATCCAGTGAACCTGATACAGGGAGTGGCCTGATCTTGTGATGATGAAGAAGATAACTCAATCCAGTGAACCCTGATGAACACTAGTGCCAACCACACTCGATATATCAACCTATGACATGTGAATTCATCCAAGAACACTCTTTGATCCTCATCTACTTGACCTCGTGAAAATAGACTTACGCTTCCTTGCAATCACCCCGAATAAGTTGCAAGAATAATGGTGATAATTTCAGATTGGAACTCCCTATTCTAATAGGGGTATTGGAGCATAAGCCATAGAATCAAGAGTATATCATGAATCTAAAAATTCGTGGTTACCTTTACGATAGAGGGAATACATATATATATATATATATATATGAGAGGGAGTGTGAATAGTGTTCATCATGAATAGTACTTGGATATGAATAATGCAAACAGTACTAGGATATGAACAATATCCATGCCCAAAAATATTTTCTTCTTCTCCTTCCTTCTTTCCTTTCTACTTTAATGGCATATATAGAAGGTTCCTTTCCTTCTTCTCCTTCCTTCTTTCTTGCTTCTTTCTTTCTTCTTTGCTGGTACATATGGAAGGAAATACGGGGCTATGTGGGATCATGTGGGGCCACATGGGATGAAGTCATGTGGCATGGTCAATGCTTTTGAGTGCTCCCATGTGTCTTCCAATGCTAGTAATGTTCGCATCATCTCCTTTTGGTGTCTGTTCTCCCTCACCTACTGCTGGGCACACCTTGTTCCAACACTATACATGAGCATATCTACATCATAGAGGAATGCCTCTCCCAAGGGTTTTAGTTGTGTTGTGTGAGAAAGATTTTGTTTTCCTTATGCTCTCTTGGGCTTTTCCCATCTGGTAGTGAGGCTTTGTAGCCATTTCTCAGGTGAAATAGAAATCAAAATTTTCTCAAGTTTTGGTTCCCCTCACCTCTTGAGTTTTGATCTTTTTGATTCCTCGATCCCTCTCCTTCTCTTGTTCTTCTTGTGGCCAAGGATGAATGATTATTGGATGAACCTTCTCTAGGTCATATTCCAATCATCTAGGCTAGCTGCAACTCCCACTTCTATTTTCTCGTAAGAAACCAATCTTTTTGCTTGAGAGAAGAAAGATTTTTGGTAGAGCATCTTCTTGCTTGTTTGAGGGATGTTCTCTTGTTGTTCTTGCTTGATGTGACATGTGAAAGACCATCTAGGATCATCTTGATCATCATATCCCTATGAGCAAGATCGGAGTGAAGTTGTTGTTTTTTCCCAATTTACGTGCAACCTTCCTTTGATTTGAAAAAGGTTAGAACTTTAACGTCAATCCTTGTGATTAAAGGTTGGAATAGGTTCCTGGCATCCATAATAAGGTGCACACAAAGTTTCATGGGGTTTGGATCAGCAAATCAAAAGTTACACTGATTTTGGTTTTAAAATCGTGTTGATTTTACTATTCATTCCCTCATTTTACTATTCATTATAGTGCCACCCATTACATGGCTGTAGTATCGCCCTAGGATGAGTATTGGTAAAAATCCTTTCTTCTATGTCCATTTGATTCCCTAGGGTTTTGGCTTCGTTCATTTGGGGGCCAATTTTTATTTGGCTCCTATTCACCCCCTCTCATCGATTTTTCGGTCTTTCAATTGGTATCAGAGCTCAGTTTTGCTCTTTCTAGATCTAGACCTGTCTCAAGAGCCATGGCGACGGACAAGTAATCCACCGAGCCTCCAATATTCTCTAAGGTGCTAAACCTTTTGGAAGTCCAGTATGGAGTCATACATCACTTCTAGGGTTTCTCAATCTGGCAAAAGGTGAAGCTCTCGTATGAGGTTCCTACCAATGGGAACATCAATGCTACAAATATGGCTAATGTTGAAGCAAATGCTAATGCAAGGAACATCCTCATACAAGCCCTTAGCTGTAGTAAGTACGACAAGATCTCTCATCTACGATCTACTCACCAGATCTAGGTGACCCTCGATGCCTACCATAAGGGAACCACCCAGATCAAGACAGTGAGGCAGGATCAGTTCAAGTGTGACCACAACACGTCTGAGCAGCATGCTGGAGAGTCCTTGGATGAGTGTTTTGGGTGTTTCACTAAGATCTTGAGTGATCTCTGAGCTAGGTGCTACATAATCTGACTCACAGAATGCTCAGCATTTTCTTGTGGCACTTGATCTCCGTGTTTGGGAGATGAAGGTAACCTCCATCATGAACACCACAGATCTGCCAATCCTGACTCTTAACGAGCTTTATTCCTGACTCAATACTCATGAGATTGACATCGTCTCTCATAAGACGAAGTCATAATCAATGGCTTTGGTCACCGATCCCACTACTTCTAAGATTTTCTTTAGTGTTTCCCTCTCAGCTCTCTATGAGATGAGCAATGAGAATCTACAGAGGTTTTCAGAAAATAAGCTTGCCCTCCTAGCTAGAAAATTATCCCATGCATACAAGAGGGTGAGAGAGAGAGAGAGAGGAGAGGTGTATCTATCATTTGCTTTGAGTGTGTTGGCCCCAACCATATTTGGGCAAACTGCTCTAAGCTAGAGAAAGGCAAAAACGAGTAGGTGGTGTGAACAAGAACGCCACACCAACAAGAACTGCAATAAGAAGGCTCCAGCTCATGATTCCACGTGTGAGAAGAAGTATCACAAGTTTTCGATGAATAAGAAGCTCTTCACCGCATCCTCGCTACACTCAAAGACATCTCCCTCTCCGACATGAGACATGGAGCAATGATGTGGACAGGATGATCTGCAAGAGAAGACTAAGGGAGGTGACAACTTCATCAGCATGTGTTTCATGGCTGACGAAAATGGCATCAGTGGTAGTGAGCTCTACAATGAGTTGGATGAGGTGCCTTCCTATGACGATCTTAATAATGCATTTTGTAAGCTAGGAAGATGCTAGAGCTAGAGCTAAGTGTGTTGAGCTTGAGAAGGAAGTAGGTGGTCTATCACAGGAGCTTGCTTCACTTAGATCTAGTCCCTCCCGTAGCACTAATGACTGTTCTTTATGCGATGCCTTACTTGTGGAGTTGGAGAACCTATGGACATTGAAAGATAATGTGCTTTCTAAGGTAGAGGTTTTTAGAGTGAAGAATACTAGCTTGAGTACTTCTGATGTTATTCATGTTGATGCTAGTGTTCTTCATACTCCTACTTATGCATCATGTGACAATTAACCTAAATTGGTTGCTGAAATTGATGCTATGACTCTTCACCTTAGGAAGCTTTCCACTAGAAATGAAGAACTTGAATAATTTGCTTTTAAGGACCCAGTCAGTTCATGTGAGGGTTGTAGGCAACTAAAACATAACTATGATACTTTGAATGTCAAGTGTGATAAACTTGCTAAGGACCTACTAGATAAGTCATAAGATGCTTGGACTAGATATGTTGAGATTGAGGGGGCCATGGATAGGATACATGAGGAGCTTATGAGATCTAGAAGGAGCTTAGGAAGAAGTTAGAAGCCTCTAGTGCTAGGATTAGGAATGCTGAGTGTGTTTCTTGTGAGGCCCTCAAGATTGAGGCAGTTGTGTATAGGGAGAGATGTGCATATGCTGTTTGATCTTCAACTTTCGGTTCTTCATCCTCTTCTTCCCCTATTCTTCATATGCCTCTCTTTTAGGAGTGTGAGTACCTCATGAGTACTCTTGAGAAGTCTGTTGGAGGCAACAAGAAACATAATCTCAACTTTGACCAAAGCAAAATCAGTAGATTCAATTAGAGTCTAGGATTTGATTATTTGGAGCATGTTCGGGCACATCCTCCCACCATTCTTTACTCCTCCAAGAGTGGAGAGATTGTGCTTTCTCCTAGGTCTAGCGCTACAGTGTTTTGATCACCTGGTTTAGTCTGTGAGATCTTTGATGAGAAAGTTGTCCCTCCTGCAGCTTCAGCCTCTAGAAAGGCGAATTACTCTTGCACCTTCTATTAGAAAGATGGAAACTTAGCTGATTTCTACTTTTTGTGTACTAAGATAGCACGTCGTGAGCATGTTCATGCTCTTAGAGGTATTCAGGGTCATCTTTAGACTCTGAGTGCTCCTAAGGCACCCACGACTCCTAGACAGACTAGAGAGTCTTTTGTAGTTGGGCAGCGTCTAGGACATGGTTTGCAGGTTGTTTGTTCTGATTTTGGTCCTAGAGTAGTTCACGGGTTCCACCATCCTCTTGATATTCCTCATTCTTCCTATCGAGGTGGATATCAGCGATGTGAGGTTTTAACTAGCAGGAGGTTTGCGCAGAGTGAAAGACCATATGGAGGTCTATCCTTGATGGTGATGAGTAATTGACTGTGTTTTAGCATGTTGTGCACGAGTTTGACTTTCATTCGAATTGGATCTCAATTTGAAATATTTTGAGGGTTGTTAGGTTAAGAGTGGCACTATCGGCCTGGGATGGTGGTAATGCTAGCCCAATGATAGTATTGGTCCAGGGGAGCAGTAGTTATATTCCACAGAGGGTCATAGGTGGGAATTCCAGCGAGCCGCACTACCGGCCATGTAGGGATCGTAGTACCGGCCGAGTGGTACTACTGGCCCCAGGGGCAGTAGTGCCGACTCTTGAGCAATTTTAAGATTTGAAATTTTGAATTTGCATTAGACTTATTGCATATCATTTTGGGCAATGCTATGTGATATGTTGCCTTGTTTTTGATGGTTGCAGGACTACAATGCTAGATCATGGTGAGGCGAAAGATGACTAGGACTAGGCGATGTGAGCTGGAGGTCAAATGGTCAAGGATCACTAGAAAATAATCAAAGATGGAGTCGCTGCAAGCTTAGATGACAAGAAATGGATGAGATGCTAACTAAGAGCTACTCGGATCAACAAGGGCCGTTGGATCACAATCTAGGTGATAGAGTAGCAGGTCTAGTTAGTACACTTTGAAAAGAGTGCAAAAACCCATTATGTTAGAGAGTTTTGGGTTAGCACATGCATGAGTAAGTAATTCTATCCTAGCCCTTGATGGTGATCCTTAGGGTAGAAGGAACTTATCCAAGGGTGGAGGGTGACTCAAGAGTAGTATAAACAGAGGAGTAGGGGTAGCCTTCCTCCTCTTGAAGGTTTTGAGGTTTTTGTGCTCCTTTAAGCTTTGTCCATTTTGTTGTGAGGTTTTGTAAACCTCTCTTCTAGAAATAAAAACATCATGTACTCATCTCTAAATTTATTTTAAGCATTTACATTATGTCTTTAAATTCCACAATTTACATTCTTACAATTTACTTTCATGCAAGTTGGATTTGCCTCCCCTCCTTCTACTTGCTTGTACTTCTTGTGCTAAGGATGAATGATTGATGGATGAGACTTCTTCAGATCATATCCCAATCATCTCAGCAACTCTTGTGTTTTTCCTTGCAAGAAATCTATCATTTGCTTTCTAGGGGATTATTCTTGGAAACTTGGGTTTTTGGTGTTCTTATCTTGTTCTCTAGCCTACTATGACATGTGAAAAGCCATCTAGGATTATCTTAATTATCAAGAACCCATGATCTAGCTAAGGGCCAAGTTTTTGTTTTTGTACGCGTTCTTGTGCACTTTTCCTCAAATTGAAAAAAGGTTAGAACTTTGACATTAATCCTTACGATTGAAGGCTGGAATAGGTTCCTAACATCCATAGAGAGGTGTCTACAATGTTGTCGGTGTTTCGTATAACCGGCAGGTAGATTTGTAAGTCTAGGGGCCACGCGTCCCCGCTCCTTGAATGGTTAGACTCGGGAGTCCAAGATTTATACTGGTTCGGGCTGAAAGTCCTTACTTCCAGTTCGTGGTGGTGGATCTCGTTGCTCTGGGTGTGGTGGATTACAAGTGAGAGCTAAGGACAGGCCCCTAGCGCTCGTCCGAATGAGGTGGCCCAGGAGCGATGAACGCCCACTCGGGTCGGACGGCCCGAATCGGGTCGGGGGAGCGAATGGGATAGAATACGGGATATCAAAGAGTCTCCCCTTGTCCCAGAGGGCCTGCCTCCCTTTATATAGTCGGAGGGGGCAGGTTACACGGGAGAAGAAGAAGAAAAAAGGTAGGGGTAGGTTACATTCGGGAGTCCCGGTCCTCGATCTTGATATTTGTTATTTCTGTTCGTCCCACGCCGGGTTGGTAGACCGTACCGATAATATCCGTTGGAAAGGTGCGCTTTGCCCTCTGTTACTTTGTCGAGATCTTGGCGTTATCTGCCGTGTTTGTCTTGGGGCGGGCGCGTCCCTCCCTCATGCTGACGAGGCGATGGATCGCGTGTTCGTCCTAGCGGCCCTTGTGCCACCCCGGGGAGGAGCCACCTACCCGGCATGGGCGTCGTGTCCATGGGACAGGCGGCCGACTTGGAGTTGTCCGTCAAGCGGTGAAGATTTATCGAGGCTCTGTCCGGGGGACCGATCGGAACCTGTGGGAATTCCCGACCGATGCTGTTTGGTGCTGTGAGGCCATCAGACCAATGACCGGTCGGAGCACTCCAGAAGACTAAGAAAAATATGATCTTGAAATGGACGTATACTTCGGTGTGGGGTACCCTTGGTATGGGTATTAAATCGGTAGCCGGGCCGTCTGAACGCAGCGTTCGGGATGGACCCTTCGTTCGGCAGGTGCAGTTTCTTCCCTGTATTGTGAAACGATAACGGCAAAGCGGCGGATCTTGGAAGGTGGCCATCCTGCATGGCCGGGTCCGACCGTTCTTGATGGTCGACTTTGGCCGGTGTCTTGTGGCGCACCGGTGGGTGTAACTCGGCGGTCGAAGAGCTGGTCGGGGGGTTACCTTGGTAGGTGTGCATCTGTCTGGCCGGATTCAGTGGGCCTAGCCGGGCCCGAGCCCCCGAGCGGGTCAAAAGGCTAGCCCCGCTGGCGGAGTTCGACCGAACTAGTTGGTTAGTTTCGACTGGGTGCGTGCGAGCGCACCCGGTGGGTGTAGCCCGCGAGCCCCCGAGCGGGTCGAAGAGCTGATCGGGGGGTTACCCTTGCTAGATGGACATGTGAAAAGCCATCTAGGATTATCTTAACTATCAAGAACCCATGATCTAGCTAAGGGCTAAGTTTTTGTTTTTGTACGCGTTCTTGTGCACTTTTCCTCAAATTGAAAAAAGGTTAGAACTTTGACATTAATCCTTACGATTGAAGGCTGGAATAGGTTCCTAACATCCATAGAGAGGTGTCTACAATGTTTTGTAAGGTTTTGATCATCTCAATTTTCCTTTTTGAGTTGGGCTAATTTTCATTATTCCTATGCAGATTTACCGTAGCTACAGTGCACAGTATTGTTCATTTGGCACTACCTGGCCAATTTGCGGTAGTGCCACCCTCTGCTGAATTTTTCTAGAATTTTGTACTCTCCACTTTGCTTTAATGAAGTGAGGTTCTTGGTTGGATCTTTTTGTAGGGTAAAATTTTATTTTGGGATCATTCACCCCTCTCTAATCGCCATCTCAATACTTCAATTGGTATTAGAGCCCGGTTTTGCTCTACCAAGCCTTCCATCTTTTTTAGAGTTGATTTTCCCTTCTGCAAGTCAAAAAAGGAGTCGTACATCATTGCCTAGGGCTTCTTGATATGGCAGAAGGTGAAGCTCCCGTATGAAGTTCCTGACGATGAGAACGTCATGGCCGGCAATATGGCTGACATTGAGACAGATGCTACGGCAAAGAACATCCTTATACATGGCCTTAGTCGTAGTGAGTACGATAGGATCTCTCACCTTCATTCTACTCACAAGATCTAGGTGACCCTCGATGCTTACCATGACTGCACCACTTAGATCAAGAAGGTGAGACAAGATCAACACAAGCATGAATACAACAAATTTGAACAACATGCTAGTGAGACCATTGATGAGTTCTTTGGTCATTTTACAAGGATTTTGAGTGATCTCTATGCAGTTGGTTGCACATAGCCTGACTCGAAGAATGCTTGACACTTCTTGACCATACATGATCTTCGCGTTTGGGAGATGAATGTGACCACCATCAACAACACCACAGACTTATCGACCTTGACTCTTGATGGGCTTTACTCCCGGTTCAAGACTCATGAGATCGACATTGTCTCTCGTAAGACAAAGTCACAGTCGATGGCCTTGGTCACTGATCCCATTAGATCCACTTCTGAGACTTTAGCTAGTTTCTCTCTTTCCGCCCTTCGTGAGCTAAGCGACGAACAGCTAGATAAATTTCTAGAAAATGAGCTTGCTCTTTTAGCTCGTGAATTTTCTCATGCCTACAAAAGTGTGAGGGAGAGGAAGAGAGGTGGCATGATCACCTGCTTTGAGTGTAGTGATCCAAGTTAGAGAAGGGTAAGAACAACGTCGATGGTTCAGGAAAGAACAACGACATCAATAAGAATCACAACAAGAAGCCTCCAGCTCATGACCTGGCATGTGAGAAGAAGTACCGCAACTTATTGAAGAACAAAAAGCTCTTCCACTACATCCTCGTCGCACTAGATGACATCAACCTCTCCAACATAGAGAAATGGAGTGATGAGGGTGAGGATGATCCGCAAGAGAAGAACAAAGGCAGCGACGACTTCACTGGGATGTGTTTCACGGCAAATGCCAATGGCATCAGCGACTCCGAGCTCTAGAGCGACTAGGACTAGGTACCCTCCTATTACCAGTGAAGCTTTCTGCAAATTAGAGAAATTTCGTGCTAGAGCTAGAGCTAGGTGTATTGAGTTAGAGAAGGAAGTAGATACCATGACTCGGGAGTAATCTTCTTTTGGATCTTGTTCCTCCCAATAGTCTACTGATTGTACTCTTTGCGATGCTTTGCTTGTGAAGCTTGAGAACCTAAGGACTATGCATGATAGTGTGGTTTTTGAGCTTAAGAATCTTAGGTTGAAGAATGCTAGCAATTGTTCTATTGATGCTATTCCTATAGATGCTAGTTTTCTTCGTGCTCATAATAGCGCATCGTGTGAAAATTGCCCTAAATTACTTGCTAAAATTGATGCCATGAGTACTGACCTTAGGAAGCTATCTACTAGAAATAATGAACTCGAATTGCATGCTTCTAAGGACTCAGTCAGCTCATGTGAGGGCTATAGGCAACTAAAACTTAACAATGAATCCCTAAATATCAAGTGTGCTGAACTTGCTAAGGACGTACTAGTTAAGTCACAAGAAAGTTGCTTGTGATGTGCTGAGATTGAGAGGGACTTGGATAAAATCCAAAACTAACTTAGGAAGAAGTTAGAGGCCCAGACCCTTAGGATTAGAAATGCCCCTTGCATTTCTTGAGAGGCCCTCAAGATTGTGGTAGCCGTGATGAGTGAGAGAAATGCACGTGCTGGTAGTTCTTCCTTATCTAGTTCTTATTCATCTTTTTCCCCTGTTCTTCCTTTGCCACTCTCTTCTAGGAGTATGAGTATCTCATAAGCACTCTTGAGAATTTTGTAGGCGGCAAGAAGAAGCTCAATCTCATCCTAGACCAGTCCAAGATTAGTTGATTCAATCAACGTCTGGGATTTGAATACATGGAGCATGCTAGGGCTCATTCTTCTATCATTGTGCGTGGCTCCAAAAGTTAAGAGATTGTAGTTGCTCCCAGGGGGAGCACTACTGTCTTCAGGTCTGAAGGGTGCTCCTTCTACTGCTTCTGCCTCGAGCAAGGTGAAGTACTCATACACCTTCTGTCAGAAGGATGGTCACCTAGTAGATTTTTGCTTTAGGCATGTCAAGATCATGAGGCGTGAGTGTGTTTATACCCTTAGGGGTATTCAGGGTCATCCCTAGACTCTGAGTGCTCCTAAGGCACACACTACTACTAGATCAGATAGACTGTAGCCTATTTTTGGGTAGCATTTAGGACTTAGATTTTATGCTGTTCATTCTAGTTTTTGTCATGGATCTGCTCTTGGTTAGGCTTTCTGCCGTCCTTTTGATATTCCTCAAGTTTCTTCTAGAGGTAGATATCAGTAGCGTGAGATGTTTCTTGGTAGGAGATTTGGACAGCCTCACTGGGATGGTTTGGCCTTTGCACCTCGATGGGTCAACCTAGTTTTAGCTCCTAGATCTTCAACTAGGGTTGCTTCTAGTCTTGTGAGAGTAGAACATCATAGAGACACTAAAGTGCAGTCTTTTGCTCCTGTGGCTGGAGGAGGGGGAAGGGAGAAATACGGATCGTTGACTCTGGATATTCTCATCATATGACCGGAGAATATTGTCAAAGGTTAGTGATCGACAACACACTTATATTCGGGTACCTTCGAGATATGTGGGGTCAAACATGCAAGAGGGAACACGCAATGTAGATAAGTTCGGGTCTCGTCGATGAGTAATACCCTACTCCTGTGTCGGCGTTGATTGAGTTCGATGAAGAAATTATAGATCGATGGGGGTATCCCTGATTACAAGGAAGAACTACAAATCTGGGGGATGGCTAGACTATGGCTTGTGTATGGCTATGCTAAATTGCTAAGGGTCACAATGGCTTCTTCAGGGTTGTGGACTTGTCCCTACTTCCCCGTCACTCCCAATTGGCTTCGCGGACTTGTCCTTGCTTTCCCATCGCTCCCAATTGGCTTTGCAAACTTGTCCTTGACGACGTCCTCCCTGGTCCTTATATAGTGGGCTGGAGTATCGAGTCGTGGTCGATGAGGAGTCCTTCTGCCATTGTGATCCCCGTATCGTATCTGAACTTCCATAGTTGCTGGGCATATTCGAGTGGGTCTCCTTGTATCGGGAGTAGGATCGGAGCTTTCCCTACAAGGGATATCCTTTCCGCGTATACCTTATCCCGCAGACTCGGGCTAGAGATATACGGGATATCCTGGTACCAGTAAATATGTGCGTGACGTGGTTTCTGACTTTATGGCACATGCCCATATCCCATATTTGGATATTCAACAGTAGCCCCCGAACTTTGCTCAGTGGAGGGTTCGTTGAGTGTTTGGTCGATTACTGCCAAACATTGGTTTGGTCTAGTAGCACCTCGCCTGCTACTGGTTGAATACTTCGAATGAGTTGGAATCGCTAAGTATCGAGTAGGTTGCGTAGGGTCGAGCACCCTGCGGCAAGCCTAAACTCGAGCACTTAGGATTACCTTGCGCTACCTGGTATTGGACAGTCAACCCGACTCTGAGCGGAGTTAGAACTATTGTCATAAATTCTGAACATTGAGTAGTTGGAGCATTTATTGCCCATGTCATGGTGAATATGGCACCATCATTCCTCTTTTTTTGGCGATCATCATGTCGTTCGGCGAGAAACGAACCGTTGTGCCTGAACATCTTTTGGCTTATAAATCTCTAGATTTGGAACTGTATCCATTCATTCTTTTGCTTTTAGCCTTCCTCTCAAAGCCTCCGTCTCGTTTCCTTGAGCCCTTGTGCTCCTGTGTCTGAGCATTTCCTCTTCCTGTTCCAATGGCTTCTGGCTCTTCTGCCAACCCCAAGGTAGTCGTCCCGAAGAAGGAGTCATGACAGGGCTTGTCGAAGAACCAACCTTCAGCGATGAAACATACAGCAGGTGTGGCAGACGTCCATCCTGATGGAGAAACAGCTTGTGGAGATGGAGAAAGACGGCCGTATTCCTCCTCAAGCGTTCTTCCATTGGAGGCCTTCTGCTGGTGAGGACTATCCAACTCCTAAGAATGAGGACGAGACTGTTGTTTTCGAGTCTTTTTTCCGCGGTGGTCTCAGCTTTCCCCCTTCCAAATTTCTTCTTAATGTTCTGCACTTCTACGGAATCCAGCTTTTTCACCTGAGCCCCAATTCCATCACAATGCTCAGCGTCTTTGTTCATCTTTGTGAGGCCTTCCTAGGCATTTGACCTAACCTCAATTTATTCCGCCATTTCTTATAGTTTGAAGAGGTCGACCAAGAATGAGGTCATTAGGGGCACTGGCTTCCAACTTCGTATCAGAGCTGCTAGCGTTTATATCCCTGTGCTAGTGACTTCTTCCTGGCAGTTGGACTAGAAGAAGCGGTGGTTCTATATCACCTCTCTGGACACGGTTAAGTTCCCTTTATCTTACAAGCCTTCTTTCCCGGCCTTTTCCGTGCTCTAGACGAAGGTCTCTCCGTCGACTGCGTGGAATGCATGCTACGTCGAGAAAATCAAGGAGCTGAGGAAAAGGGGTTTCTCTGGGTGGCATGTCGCCTGAGACTTCTTGACGAGATAGTCAAGTCCATTGAAGTGTTGGGACCATCTAGCATGGGAGTACTTTTGGGTTGATGATGTGACCAGAGATTCTTCCGAAGGTAAATGATACTGATCTCTTTTGTTGCTTTTCCTTTTCTGCCATGACTTGTGGCTAACAAACTGCTTTACTGACTAATAGTTCTGTCAGATGCAAATATTTCTGCTCGATTGGGCAAAATTTTCCATGGATCATCTCCTGGACCCTGCGGCAGAGGCCTATTCTCTTATTGTTGGTGTACTTTACGCCAGGGTACCCTCTCCGCCACGATCAGGAGGGGCCACAAGTGCCGATGCACGATAGCCTGGCGAGCATGTGGGTGATCAGGCCCTGGCGCTAGGCGACCGCGTCACATGGCGGCCTGGCGAGTAGGTGGGTGATCAGGCCCTGACGCCAGGCGACCGCGTCGCGTGGTGACCTGGTGAGCAGGCGGGTGATCAGGCCCTAGCGCTAGGTGACCGCGTTGCGTGGTGACTGGCGGCGTGTGGCGTCGAGCCTGGCGCCCGCGCGGCCAGATCAGCGTGGCGGCTGGCGGCGAGTGGCGTCGAGCCACGGCGCGGGTGACCGCGTCGCATGGTGGCTTGGCAAGCAGGTGGGCGATCAGGACTTGGCGCCAGGCGACTGCGTCGCGTGGTGGCTTGGCAAGCAAGTGGGCGGTTAGGCCTTGATGCCAGGCGACTGGGCTACATGGTCGGTCGGTGGAACCAGAAGGTACTCGGGGGTCTGCTGCCAGTCAGGCGTGAAGACGTACATCAATGGAATGGAGGAGCTTCGCCTTGAAGTCTTCTCCCTCGACACCCCATGTCAGAACCATTGAATGCACATGGCTTTGCTGACAGCACGATGGCTTATCCCTCTGTCATCCTACACCTAACCCGTCCCATACAAGTCACTTCTCGGGCGGACCAGGCGGAGTTGGACGATGGTGCAAAGAATGAGGCCAGAGGATGGGGCTACAGTGACTGATGTAATAAATGAGGTGTAATCAGTGTGATGTCATCCTTCTCGCATGCTCGAGCCAGCCCGGCCTAAATAAGGGGGGTTCGGTGCATGGGAGAAGGGGGGCGGGAAAAAGAACCGAAGGGACGAAAGGAGAATGAGGAAAACGACCAGAGGACCAAGAGCCGAAGAAAGCTAAGAGAGAACAAGAGAACGAGAGCATTGAGAGAGCTCAAGAAGAACCCGAAGTGTAGATTGTGCGCTTGTAATCCCCTCAAAACACATTAACAAGCGCAGAAGCAGGACGTAGGGTTGTTACCCACATTGGGGGCCCGAACCTGAGTATATCGATGTGTTCTTGAATCCTTGTCTACGTGGATCCCTCGAGAGAGCTCATAGGTGTCCGTCCGTGAAGATCCCCTCTATCGAACCTCGTATCCTGTAACGTCCCGAATTTTGGCCAGATTTTAAATTTTGGAGTTATTTGAATTTTTATGAATTAACCAACCTTTATTTGCATTTAATTACCTTTAATTGAATTTATCTAATTTTTTCTGGGATTTATTGGATTTAATTGGATTTTATTTATATCATTTTTCTTTTAGTAATTAAATACCAGAAAATATAATTATCAAAAATTAAAACTAATATTTTATTTAGGCTCAAAATGCTCTGAAATATTTTCTAGAATTTTTCTAGAATTTTTGAAGTATTTTAGTGCCCTAAACAATTACTTTGAATTTCTACAATTATTTTTATTAGGAAAAGTCTGAAATTCCTTAGCTACGATGTTGGGCGGCCCAACAACTTGTCTTTGCGAAAACCCTAATCGACGCGTCAATCCGCGCGATTGATTCCCGATCGAGCAGTCGATGTGACCGGACGACCTCGGGACGAGGCTATCGCCGCCGTCGCCATTGGCCGCCGCAGATCGTGTCGGGGATTTCTTGGCGTCTCGAGGCTGTCGGCGAGTGAAATAGGCGGCGTGTGCAGCACTTCACCCGCTCATTTCCCCTCTCGCTCGTTAGCTCTCGTCCCGTAGCCTTCTCGGGAGCTCGCCGTAGTAGCTACTCACCCCCCGCGGTTTCGCCGTGTTTCGCCGCCGTCCGTCGTTCCCCGCCGTCAAGACCACCTCCGAAGTTCACCAAGCGAGACGCATCCGTGTGGTTACTTTTTCGGCGAAACAGACCGGAAGCGCCGTCGCCGTGTCATCTTCTCCAACTCGCAACAGACACCGCCGCATCTTCATCGACTCCTCGCGTGCAACCTCGGTAGTCGAGATCTTCATCAAGCGCCCAAGGTAACGCCACGTAGTCCGCAAATAGTAAAGCGCTTTCGGTTAGTCTTGCGCCGTTAGATTGAATCCGGCGATCGGGAATGCATGCATGCGTGGCGGATAATTCTCGGCAGCGTGTCGATCCACCGACATGTGGGGCGGCGGCATTCACCGGCCCACACGTCGATGGGTGGACGCCGGTATCTTGACGTCGACGGCGTCATCGGCCCACCTGTCGGTGGCGAAGGCGGCGTGGTTCGCTCGGTGCCGACCGTGTCGCTGGGGAAAATCAGCGAAAAATCGGTGGAAAATAGAGAAATAATTCGGTTTATTCTTTTATGAATTTTGAAACTTGTAATGGCTATAACTTTTGCATTTTAACTCGGATTTGGGTGATTCCAGTGCCCAAAATTTGTAAAAATGTGAACTATTTATTGGTGATTTTTATTCAATTTTAGTGAATTGTTTGCTGTCTGTATTATATATTTATTGTGTGTTTGCTTGTACAGAGTAGACTCAGGAGTTGCGGAATTAAATCGAGGAGAGTTTGAAGACCCGTCGCAGAACCTCGACCAGAACCAACTCCTCTTGAAGGCAAGTCATGCTTTGACCATATTGCCCTAGATTTTAAAAATATACTTTGATTCAAATATTGCATGCTATGTTAAGTATAAATGATGTTGTTTATATGGGATGAGAGTTAAGATACCCATCTTGAATTATGCCACCTTGTTAATGTCATTATATGCCTGAATACCTTGTCACCCTAAGATGCTTAAATATGTTGGATGCTAATATGATGCCAACACGGGAGGCTAGACCGTGATTAGTGCTTAGCCGCTTGTATGCGTGGAATGACTTTCAAATATCAAATGAATATTGACTAAACAATTATGGAGCGCATTTTGGAAAATCACGATGATGTCATGAATTGAACCTGGGATAGTGACACGTGTGGTGCTATTCATGGTGATGTGGAAAATGGCATGTGTTGCTTAAGTATAAAGTGGGGTGGGAAAATGATTTGAGCAGGGGCAAGTGGCAAGAAGGCTTCGTGCGGTGGGCACTGTGTGGCAATGGGATGTATGAAAAGATTGTGAAGGTGTGTGCCGAGATGTATAAAATGGTTGTCTTGCGGGACAATTAAGGACTTAACCTTGCGAGCCTTTGAGCTGAGTTAAGTGTACAACCACTTATGCAGAATGGGGCGGACCTAGTTAAGTAGGTTTCTAATATCTTTCCTTTGATACCTCGGGGTGTGATTACACCAAAAATGTAACCGTGCTGGGGGCGTACTGTCTTGCTGGCTTGGTACCCATCTAGCAGTATGTGCTGTTCTAAACTTTGGCTCTATGTGAGGAAGTGTTAGGAAGGCAATCTTGGAGAGGATCATGGCTAAGTGTTAGTCTCTGAAAGACTTTGTTACAATCAATACTTTGTGTGGTGAGCAGTATCTGTGGGTAAAGTGTCTGACCTCTGCGAGTGTGTGTGTGAATCTATTGAATAGCCGTGTCATGGTATTGGACATTGCTCGGTGATTACTGATCAAGGGTTAGATTTTCAAAATGAAAATGTGGAATGGGTGGTGTGTGCCAAAAGAATCAAATTAGAGTGTGAGCCAAAACCTATGAGAAAAAGAATTGAGAAATTAATTATTAAATATTATTGATTTTCTTGCTTTTAATCTAGTAGGATTACCTATTAAAAGAAATCTTTGCTTTATGCAAAATACCCAATTAAGCCTTTCCTTTGGAATAAGCCATGCATGTAGTAATAGAAGCGCATTGTGCATGACTTGTTGAGTATGTTGTATACTCACCCTTGCATCGACAAAAACCTCGAAGAAGAAAAGCCGTGCGACTTGGAATGAAGAGTTAAATCGAAGGCGGGAGGATTAAGGGTTAAGCCGCACTCAAGAGCTTTGTGGCTAGAGAGGGTTCGCTATCGTATTTTGCTTCATTGAATGAACGATCTTGATGATATTTATCGCCTGCTTGTGAAGTATTGTAAGGTGGCCATAAGGCCGTGTAACTCGTTATACTCTGTTTGAAGTACTTTACTATTAATTCAGCTGCGTATGATTGTGGTACTTCAACCTGTTTATCTGTGTGTACTAAGCGTGATCTGGACTAGTACGGAATACCTGAGTGTCGAATCCGTGATAAATTCGGGCACGACAGGATGGTATCGAGCCATCTTGTTGTAGACTGACCCTAGTTAGGTGGCCGTTTTGGTGGAGTCCAAATTAATTTCTAAAGAATAAAATCTGGACAAGAATAATCAATGAAATCTTGACTCATCTCTTCTTCTTTACTTCATACCTCTGCTGTATTTTTGCTATTACTTTCGTGTTCTTTAAAATTGTTGTTACGACGCGTTGCTTTGGCGGATCACGGATGGTCCACTCTTTTGGAGGCGCCACGGAGGCTACGCCATGAGCTCTGGAGGATGCTCAGTGTTGGGAGGCTTCGATCGTCCACTCTACAAGTCTCTTTGGATAGTCAGCAGGATTGCTCGCGGATGGGAGGCGACGCTGACCTTATACGCTTGGGAACACGCTCGTGCTAGTCGTCGCTTCGCCTCGCGGTGAAGCGAGCTAGCTCTGGCGGGCATCTGAGTGTGTGCCGAGTTGCGCCAAGGCCGGATCAGCGAGGACCACGGCCGAGTGTGGGATACCGCCTTCGTGTGCACCCGACGCGGTGGACCCTGCGAGCCGCTTGGACTGGAGGGGCAGCGCCGTCGTGCACAGGTCGGTTGCTGCGGCGCAGGAGGAGGTGATGGGCGCCACGACTACTGAGCTGCAGCCGTCTACCGTGTTGGAGGAGAGGCGAGGAGGCCTTACGAGAGACCGCATGCCGCCGTTCGAGAGGATCGCCGAGCTAGAGGAGGCTCTTCTGGCGAGGAGAGAGAGCCAGCGTCATGGAGCTCGGCGGCGGCGAGGAGGAGCAGCAGAGCGAGAGCGGCCGGCGCCAGAGGACCAGCGGCAGTGGAGCCCCAGTGCGCCGGTGGGAGGGCATGGGGATCGGTTGCCCGATGCAGCTCACCGCCGGTTTCGTGATCGGCGAGCCAGGCGGGTTGGCTCGATGGTGATGCTTTGTCGAGAATGTCGATGGCGGCTTTGCGTTGAGACTCACTGTGTTGAGTCGCGTCTTTTATTCTGAACATTAGTATGCGATGTTGTAATGAACAATTGGATGTGATGTTTGTGATTGTCATATGGTTGCATAGTCCTTAGACTATGTACTAAACCATACTTAATTATTATTTATGCTTGAATGCTTATTGGTTCTATTTAAGTTACACCTGTTTCCCCGTATAAGTTCCATACTAGCCTATTCTTTTCCCCTTATCCTAAACCCCGAAGAATCAACAGATGGTGAACACTCGCAACAACGGAGCAGGAGGCAGTGGATCACGTCACGGAGGCAGTCAGGACCATACACCGCCACCCCAGGCAGCACCGCCAGTGGATATGCAGAACTTAGGCGCATTTCTCGCAGCACAAACGCAGTTAATGCAAACAATGATGGCAACAGTACAACAGCTCAGCACTCAGGCCGTCGCTAACAACCAAGCTGTGAACAATGGGCCACGTCCCTACTCAAGATTATCGAATTTATGAGGACCCGATCCCCACATTCTCGGGCAATGCCGATCCACTCGAGGCGAGATGATTGGTTGAGAACCATCGCCAGGAAATTGCACATAACCCGGTGTGAAGGACATGAGAGGGTGCTTTATGCCTCTCACCAAACTTGAGGAACGGCGGTGAATGGTGGGAGAATTGCAAGCGTCGCAGAGAACCCGAGGAGATTACTTGGGAGAATTCACCTAGCTTTTCGTCAATACCATGTGGGAGGGTATTATGGAGCTGAAAAAGGAGGAATTTCGAGCTCTGAAGCAAGGAGGCGAGCGGTGGCCGACTATCTGAATAAATTCACTCGATTAGCACGCTATGCACGGATGACGCGTAACGGATAAAGCAAAGCGATCTCGCTTCATGAAGGACTTAACTCGGGCTTGGTGGGGCTGATTACTCACACCTTCCCGGATTTTCAGAGTTAGTAAACAAAGGCGCTCATCTTTGGAAGACAAGCGCAAAAGCGGGCGACAATCGCATAAGCGCCGCATAGCTCGCAAGGAGGGCGTCGGGGTCATCGAAAAACAAAATGATACTGACAATTCACGAGTTCGGCCGAGGAACAATGTCGACGCCGCCACCAATGCCAAGACGGTCGGACAAACCCCTCGGACCCGATCAAGGTTGTTAATCGAATAGTGGAAATCGGCAAATGGCGTGGAGGCTGCTACAAGCTACGAGATGGGGCATTTCGCAATCGTGCCCAAAGAAAGGAGGCGTGACACGATGCGCTTCAATCTAGGAGCACCCGGCCAAGACCCTACCCAAGGAGGAAGCCGAGTACCGCACAAGTGGAGCTACACCGCAGCATTCGCGCGAGGCGGATTAATCATATCTCCATGAGCCGAAGTCCACAATGCTACGGACGTCGTCTTTGGGTAAGTTCTTAGTCAACTCGATGCGACTCTGATATTATTTGATTCGGGAGCTTCGCATTCATTCGTTTCTCGAGATTTCGCTATGACAAATAATCGGATGTGGTTAATCTTAAAAGTACACTCCTAGTTCAATCACGGATCGAACTCCGTTCTAAGGTCGGATGTTCGGAGTTAAGCTACTAATAAAAGGGGTAGAGTTCTAGCGAACCTTATTATATTAGATACCCAAACCCCGGATGTTATCACGGGAATGGATTAGTTGACTAAACATAAAGGTCATGATTAGGCGTGGACGAAGAGTTGTGTCTATTGAAAGCCACGAAGGTAGGAAAGTGGAATTTCAAGCGATGGCGATTCGAGGAAGTCGGATGTTAGTAAATAATCTAGAGGCCGTCGATTATAAAGGATGTACCAAATGGTCGGTGAATACCGAGATGTTTTTCGAGGAATTACGGGGAATGCCACCAAGCAGAGACATAGAGTTAAGTAATTGACTTAGTACAGAGCAGCACCGATAGCAAAGAGGCCATATCGGATGTCTACGAAGAGTTGGTAGAAATGAAAAAAGCAAATTGAGGAGTTGTTGGAAAAAGGATTCATCGAGCCGAGCTCGTCACCATGGGGAGCACGGTTCTATTAGTTAAGAAGAAAGATGGGAGTTTTAGGATGTGTATAGACTATCGCGCTTAGCGAAGTGGCGATAAAGAATAAATACCCGTTGCCCGAATCGATGATCTTTTCGATCAATTAAGAGGAGCGAGTATTCTCCAAAATTGACCTTAGGTCGAGGATATCATCGATTGAGAATCAAGGCAGAGGACATACCCAAGACCGCGTTTTCCTCAAGATATGGACATTATGAGTTCACAGTTATGTCGTTCGGATTGACAAAGCATGACATACTTTATGAACTTAATGAATAAAGTATTCATGGAATCTTAGATAAATTTGTGGTTGTGTTCATAGATGATATTACGGTTTATTCAAGAAGCGATGAAAAACACGCCCAACATTTGAGATTAATCTTGGAAAGACTAAGAAAGCAACAATTGTATGCTAAATTGATAAGTGCGATTTACGGAAGAGTAAGGTAGATTTCTTAGGGCATGTCATGATTGCCAAGGGATCATGATGGACCCAAGCAAGGTTGAGACGATGCTACATTGGGAGTCGCCGGAGACGGTTTCGCAAGTTCGGAGTTTCCTTGGAATGGTGGTTATTACCGCCGATTTATAGAAGGATTCTCGACAATTGCTAGGCCAATTACGCAATTGTTAAAGAAAGAGAAGAAATTTGTTTGGACACCGGATTGTGAGAAGAGTTTAGAATTGAAGAAAAATGACATCGGCACGGTGTTAGTGCAACGGATGTGCATCGAGTTTCGATATCTCTTGTGATGCATCACGCCAAGGACTTCGGATGTGTGTTAATGCAAAATGGAAAGGTAGTAGCCTATGCATCAAGGCAATTAAGGCCACATGAAGGAATTACCCGCATACGATTTAGAGTTAGCGGTTGTAGTGCATGCCACGAAGATATGGCGTCACTATCTTATTGGTAATAGGTGTGAGGTGTATCTGAGACCATAAAAGTCTTAAATACATTTTCACCCAATCGACCTAAACATGAGACAAAGAAGATGGTTAGAAGCGATCAAGGATTACAACATGGGAATCCATTATCATCCGGCAAGGCCAGCGTAGTGGTGATGCCTGAGTAGGAAAAGCCATGGACTAAGTTGAAAGTGGAAGAAAGCCAGGAGGCGTGCAAGGATCTTCAGAGATTGAAGTTGGAAGTTGTTAGGAAGGATTAAAGAGCTGCATTAGAAGTAAGGCCTATCTTGGAAGATCAGATTAGAGAAGGTCGGAAGAATGATGAGAAGATCGAGAGAATCAAGGCCAAGATGGAGGAAGGACGAAGCAAAAGATTTTAAAATTTGGGCGAACATGGTACATTGTGGATGAAAAAGCGTGTTGCGTACCCAACAAAAAGGAATTAAGCAGTTAATATTGGAGGAAGCTCACGATTCCAAGTATTCGATTCACCCGGAAGTGCAAAAATGTATCAAGATTTGAAGGAAAGGTTCGGTGGCGAATATGAAGAGAGATTCTTGAACACGTGGCACTATGTGATGTATGCGGTGAGTCAAAGCTATGCATCGAGGCCGGCGGGCTCGCTGCGACCATTGAAAATACCAGAGTGGAAATGGGAAGAAATCGGAATGGATTTCATTACGGATTGCCAGGGCGCAAGGAGGTTATGACTCCATATGGGTTATCGTGGATAAACTTGACAAAGGTCGCACATTTCATACCGATAAAGACCACCTACTCGAGAGACAAGGTTGGCGAGCTATACATGGCGAGAATCGTATGCTTGCATGGAGTGTCAAGAAGATAGTATCGGATGAGGTACCCAATTTACCTCAAGATTTTGGGATAAATTGCATCTGACAATGGGCACCGCTTGAATTCAATCTGACTTATCACCCGCAGAGCGGATGAATGATGTAAAGAGTCAACCAGATATTAGAAGATATGTTGAGAGCTTGTGCGTTAGCATATACATCAACTTGGGATAAATGTTTGCCATATGCAGAGTTTAGTTACAACAACAGCTATCAGGCAAGTCTTCAGATGTCACCTTTTGAAGCATTGTATGGTCGACCTTGTAGGACGCCGTTAAATTGGAATGAGACTGGAGAGCGTCGTGTCTTCGGACCAGACATACTTCAAGAAGCCGAAGAGCAAATAGCACTGATCAGAGAAAGGTTAAAGATTGCACAGTCAAGAGCGAGAAGAGCTACATGAGACAACCGTAGTAGAGATTTGAGTTTTGAGCAGGAGGATTACGTGTATCTCGAGTTCATACTGAAAGGAGTCGGAGATTTCACAAAAAGGGTAAACTTGCGCCAAGATATGTAGGACCGTTCAAGATCATAAGCGTAAGGCGAAATCGCATATCAACTGGAGTTACCGCCGTCACTAGCAGAGTGCACAATGTTTTTCATGTATCGCAACTCAAGAAGTGTCTTGAATTCTGAAGAGCAAACATCTTTGGAAGAAGTTGAGCGCAAGAAGACTTGACTTACAAAGAGCAACAGATAAAATTCGGACATAATGGATCGGAGAACCGAAACAAGACAACTTGTTTTTGCAGAGTTCGATTGGGGCAACCACGCAGAAAGTGAGGCCACACAGGAGCGAGAGGAAGATCTGAAAAAGGAATTCCCAAACCTATTCTATAGTTAAGCCTCGAATCTCGGGGCGAGATTACATTAAGAGGTAGGTTTGTAAGCGCCCGAATTTTGGCGATTTTAAATTTTGGAGTTATTTGAATTTTTATGAATTAACCAACCTTTATTTGCATTTAATTACCTTTAATTGAATTTATCTAATTTTTCTGGGATTTATTGGATTTAATTGGATTTTATTTATATCATTTTTCTTTGAGTAATTAAATACCAGAAAATATAATTATCAAAAATTAAAACTAATATTTTATTTAGGCTCAAAATGCTCTGAAATATTTTCTAGAATTTTTCTAGAATTTTTCTAGTATTTTAGTGCCCTAAACAATTACTTTGAATTTCTACAATTATTTTTATTAGGAAAAGTCTGAAATTCCTTAGCTACGATGTTGGGCGGCCCAACACGTCGGGCTTAAAACCCTAATCGACGCGTCAATCCGCGCCGTTGATTCCCGATCGAACGGTCGATGTGACCGGACGACCTCGGGACGAGGCGACTGTCGCGCCACCGTCGCCATTGGCCGCCGCAGATCGTGTCGGGATTTCTTGGCGTCTCGAGGCGATCGGAGCGAGTGAAATAGGCGGCGTGTGCAGCACTTCACCCCGCTCATTTCCCCCTCTCGCTCGTTAGCTCTCGTCCACCGTAGCCTTCTCGGGAGCTCGCCGTAGTAGCTACTCACCCCCGCCGCGGTTTCCTTCGTGTTTCGCCGCCGTCCGTCGTTCCCCGCCGCCGTCAAGACCACCTCAAGAGTTCACCAAGCCGAGCGCATCCTGTGGTTACTTTTTCGGCGAAACAGACTTAAACGCCGTCGCCCATGTCATCTTCTCCAACTCCGCAACCAAGACCGCCGCATCTTCATCGACTCCTCGCGTGCAACCTCGGTAGTCGAGATCTTCATCAAGCGCCCAAGGTAACGCCACGTAGTCCGTAAATAGTAAAGCGCTTTCGGTTAGTCTTGCGCCGTTAGATTGAATCCGACGATCGGGAATGCATGCATGCGTGGCGGATAATTCCTCGCAGCGTGTCGATCACCGAGCATGTGGGGCGGGCGGCATTCACCGCCCACACGTCGATGGGTGGACCGCCGGTGTCTTGACGCCGACGCGTCATCCGGCCCACTGTCGATGGCGAAGGCGGCGTGGTTCGCTCGGTGCCGACCGTGTCGCATGGGGAAAATCAGCCGAAAAATCGGTGGAAAATAGAGAAATAATTCGGTTTATTCTTTTATGAATTTTGAAACTTGTAATGGCTATAACTTTTGCATTTTAACTCGGATTTGGGTGATTCCAGTGCCCAAAATTTGTAAAAATGTGAACTATTTATTGGTGATTTTTATTCAATTTTAGTGAATTGTTTGCTGTCTATATTATATATTTATTGTGTGTTTGCTTGTACCGAGTAGACTCAGGAGTTGCGGAATTAAATCGAGGAGAGTTTGAAGACCGTCGCAGAACCTCGACCAGAACCAACTCCTCTTGAAGGCAAGTCATGCTTTGACCATATTGCCCTAGATTTTAAAAATATACTTTGATTCAAATATTGCATGCTATGTTAAGTATAAATGATGTTGTTTATATGGGATGAGAGTTAAGATACCCATCTTGAATTATGCCACCTTGTTAATGTCATTATATGCCCTGAATACCTTGTCACCCTAAGATGCTTAAATATGTTGGATGCTAATATGATGCCAACACGGGAGGCTAGACCGTGATTAGTCGCTAGCCCGCTTGTATGCGTGGAATGACTTTCAAATATCAAATGAATATTGACTAAACAATTATGGAGCGATTTTGGAAAATCGATGATGTCATGAATTGGGAACGGGATAGTGACACGTGTGGTGCTATTCATGGTGATGTGGAAAATGGCATGTGTTGCTTAAGTATAAAGTGGGGTGGGAAAATGATTTGAGCAGGGGCAAGTGGCAAGAAGGCTTGCGTGCGAGTGGGCTGTGTGGCAATGGGATGTATGAAAAGATTGTGAAGGCTGTGCCGAGATGTATAAAATGGTTGTCTTGCGGGACAATTAAGGACTTAACCTTGCGAGCCTTTGAGCTGAGTTAAGTGTACAACCACTTATGCGAATGGGACGGACCTAGTTAAGTAGGTTTCTAATATCTTTCCTTTGATACCTCGGGGTGTGATTACACCAAAAATGTAACAAATGCGGGGCGCGCACTCTTCTTGCGGCTTGGTACCCATCTAACGGTATGTGCTGTTCTAAACTTTGGCTCTGTGTGAGGGAAGTGTTAGGAAGGCAATCTCGAGAGGATCATGGCTAAGTGTTAGTCTCTGAAAGACTTTGTTACAATCAATCGCTTGTGTGGTGAGCATCAGTATCTGTGGGTAAAGTGTCTGACCTCTGCGAGTGTGTGTGTGAATCTATTGAATAGCCGTGTCATGGTATTGGACATTGCTCGGTGATTACAATCAAGGGTTAGATTTTCAAAATGAAAATGTGGAATGGGTGGTGTGTGCCAAAAGAATCAAATTAGAGTTGTGAGCCAAAACCTATGAGAAAAAGAATTGAGAAATTAATTATTAAATATTATTGATTTTCTTGCTTTTAATCTAGTAGGATTACCTATTAAAAGAAATCTTTGCTTTATGCAAAATACCCAATTAAGCCTTTCCTTTGGAATAAGCCATGCATGTAGTAATAGAAGCGCATTGTGCATGACTTGTTGAGTATGTTGTATACTCACCCTTGCATCGACAAAAACCTCGAAGAAGAAGAAGCCGTGCGACTTGGAATGAAGAGTTAAATCGAAGGCCGGGAGGATTAAGGGTTAAGCCGCACTCAAGAGCTTTGTGGCTAGAGAGGGTTCGCTTATCGTATTTTGCTTCATTGAATGAACGACATCTTGATGATATTTATCGCATACTGCAGCGAAGTATTGTAAGGTGGCCATAAGGCCGTGTAACTCGTTATACTCTGTTTGAAGTACTTTACTATTAATTCCGCTGCGTATGATTGTGGTACTTCAACCTGTTTATCCTGTGTGTACTAGCGTGATCCTGGACTAGTACGGAATACACAGAGTGTCCGAATCCGTGATAAATTCGGGGCACGACATATCCCTTCGAGGCATAATAGCTGTTCGGCCAAAACCGCCGACAGTGGTGTGCCAGGTAGGGGGGTAGCGGTTGGCTCACCCTTTCGTCTCTCCAGCGGATCCTGGTCATACATCCGGAAGGATCCTGCCTTTGGAGATGGCGGGTTCACGCGTCTCGACACTCTCGTCGGGCGGGGGACCGTCTCACGCCCTCCCCGGAGGCGAGTGGTGTTGTCCCCTCGGCGGTAGCAAAGCTGCCGGTTCGGCGGCTAGCCATGGAAGAGGCCACTCTGGCCCAGAACCTGCATGCCATCCGTCTCCTCTTGGACCACTCCCGGTGGAACTTGCTGGAGACACCCCAGCCACACTGTGGCTGCGGGACGTCGCTTCCCTGATAGACGCGGCTCAACTCCGCGTGGGGGTGCCTGAGCGACCGGGTACCTTCTGTACTCCGCGATCAGGCAAAGGAAAGGGCTTGATGGACACAGACCCCGCCGATGCGGGGGGCTACGCGACTACCGATGTATCGCCTCACGCGTCTCCCGGGCACCGAGGAGGCCATGAGGATTTGAGGGCGCAGTTGGAGAAGCGTCGCCGGCAGCGCGGCGATGATTTCCGCGATGTATAGCAGTGCCGTCGCGCGTAGGGTCTGGGCCACTATAGGCGGATGGCTCCTGATGGCGACAGCTACTCCAACGATACCCACTCTCGGGATAAAGAGGATGCCCTCTCCTCCGAATCCTTGGGGAGTCGAGATCCACGCTCCCCGGCACGGTCTCCGGGCCGGGGTTCAGGTGGACGGCGTAGCTCCCCCTACGTCATCGGGTGCCAAGCCTTCTCTAATCAGCTGCGCCACGTTGTATGGCCGGAGAGGTTCGCCCGGCGTCCATCGAGAAGTATGATGGCACCACCAACCCAGAAGAGTTCTTGCAGATATACACGATGGTGGTGTGGACTGCAGGCGTGTCTAAAAAGGCCATGGCCAACTACTTCCCGACTGCCTTGACGGGATCTGCCCATTCTTGGCTGTTGAACCTACTGCGAGGGTTGGTGCACTCGTGGGAGGAACTGTGTGACCTCTTCGTTACCAACATCCAAGGCTCATACACACAGCCGGCGTGGAGGATGATCTCCATGCTCTCGAGTAAGAGAAAGGGGAGTCGTTGTGCGACTTCATTCAACGGTTTAGCTACTGCCACAACACGATCCCCAGGATCCCTGAGCAGTCTGTCGTCATCGCCTTCCGAAGAGGTGTCCGGGACCACAAGATGTGGGAGAAGATGGCTACCCGCAACACAACCACCTCTGAGCTGTTCTCCTTGGCGCAAGTGCGGCGTGGTGTGAAGCTTAGAAAGGTGCCGGCCAGTGGCCGCCGCGACGGAGATTTGGGACCTCGAAGGGTCTCGGCTCCGCGAGTAGGAAGAAGAAGCGCGGGGCGGCTGAGCTTGGGTAGGTCCTAACCGCGGAGCGCGAGCACAGGGACACCAGGTCGCGGTGGTGCGACCGCCGCGATCGGCGAGATGACTGCTACGGTCGAAGGGACGACCATCATAAGGAGAAGGAGGGCAGGCCCTACTGCCCGATCCACCGGTCCAACACGCACTACCTGGCCAACTGCCAGGTTGTGAGCAAGATGGTGGAACAGCGCCTCAAGGAGCGTTGTCCCCACGATGACAACCAGGATGAAGACCCCACCCCGTTGGCTTTCCAGCGGGCAGAGCACATGGTGGCATACATACATGGTGGCTCGGCCACCTATCCCTCCAACACGAGGTATAAGCGGCTGAGAGGGAGGTCTACGCCGCTGTACCGAGCTTAGGGGCGTGTAGGCTGCTGAAATGGTCGGAGGAGCCGATCACCTTCAGTCGGGCTGACCACCCTGAGAGCACTGCCCCCCTGGGTCACCTTCCAATCGTGGTTTTGCTCATGATTCAGAACGTGAAGCTTGGGCGGGTGCTGGTGGACGGAGGGAGCTCCATCAACCTCTTGTCCTCCAAAGCGTTTCGGGCGCTCCAGATATCACGGTAGGAGCTGCGTCTGGCCTTGCCTTTCTACAGGGTCACCCCGGGGGCTGGCTCAGTGCCCCTGGGCCAGGTGCGCCTCTCCGTCACCTTTGGTGATGAGAGCAACTACCGTACTAAGGTGGTGGACTTCGAGGTCGCTAACTCCGACCTTCCGTACAACGTCTTGCTTGGCCGACCGGCGTTGGTCAAGTTTATGGCGGCAACCCACTATGCGTATATGGTGGTGAAGATACCAGGGCCCAGTGGCCCCATAGTTGTCAGTGGGCGGTCAAAAGCCTTGCCTTTGCACTGGCGGGCATTGGACTGGGCGGCACCACTTGTGCTAGGCAAGGCGATCTTCGCCTATTAAGAACCCCTCCGTGAAGATCCGTGCCTTGCCTGGTTCGTCCGGTGAGGTTAAGGTGGTCTCCCTCTGTGTGGTCGAGCCCGAGAAGACCGTCAAGGTGGGTGCCCACCTTGGCTCCAAATAGTACAGCGCGCTCGTCGCCTTCCTCTGGTCTAACTCCGTCGTATTTGCTTGCCAACCATCCGACATGACTGGGGTCCTCAGGGAGGTGATCGAGCACCGATTGGCAACGCTACCAGGAGTGTGCCCGGTCCGACAAAAGGTCCAGAGATAGGCACCAGAGCGGCAAGATGCCATTCGGGAGGAGGTAGAGAAGCTATTGGTGTGGGTATCGTTAAGGAAGTCTTTCACCCTGAGTGGGTTGCCAACCCCGTGCTCGTCAAGAAGTCCAATGGGAAGTGGCGGATGTGCATCGACTTCACCGATCTCAACAAGGCCTGCCTGAAGGATCCATACCCTTTGCCGCGCATTGATCTCATCGTTGACTCTATGGCGGGGTGCGAGCTACTGTGCTTTCTGGACGCGTACGCCAGGTACCACCAGATTAGCATGGCGGCAGAGGATGAAGAAAAAACCACTTTTGTAACTCCGATGGGCATTTATTGTTATATCAGAATGGCATTTGGGTTAAAAAATGCTAGTTCTACTTATCAGCGTGCTATGCATACTTTCTTTCGTTCGCAGATAGGACAGAACCTCGAGGTGTACGTCGACGACCTGGTGGTGAAGGTCAAGAAGGGCGAAGGACTGATCGGAGATCTGGAAGAAACCTTCACCAACCTCTGGAAGAATTGTCTGAAGCTTAATCCTGAGAAATGTGTGTTCGACGTGCCCTCCGGGAAATTGCTAGGATTCTTTGTGTCCAGCCGAGGCATTGAGACCAATCCCGACAAGATAGTGGCTATCGAGCACATGAAGCCACCAACTCGGCTCAAGCAAGTACAGTGTCTCGCTGGTCGACTGGCGTCCCTCGGGCGATTTATCGCTCGCTTGGGAGAAAGGAGTCTACCCCTATTTAAGCTGTTGAAGAAGACCAACCACTTCGAATGGACCCTGGAGGCCCATCAAGCATTTGAAGACTTGAAGAAGTACCTCTCCTCTCCGCCGGTGCTGGTTGCCCCCAAGCTTGGCAAGCCGTTGCTCCTGTACATCGTGGCAACCCCCGCAGTGGTGAGCGCGGTATTGTTGGTAGACAGGGAAGGTGCCCAGAAGCTGGTCAACTACGTCAGCAAGGTGCTACACGAGGTGGAGACCAGATACCCACAAGCACAAAAGATGTTGTACGCCGTCCTAGTGGCGTCCAGGAAACTACGGCACTACTTCCAGGGACGGAAGATCACGGTGGTCACTGCCTATCCCCTGCGAGAGATTCTCCATAATTGGGAAGCTGAAGGTCGCATCGCCAAGTGGTCGGTAGAGCTGGGGGAGTTCTGCCTCAAGTTCACCCCCTGCACTGCTATCAAGAGTCAAAGACTAGCGGAGTTCATCGCCGAGTGGACTCCCACCACTCCTGAAGCTGAAAAGATACCCGCACCTTCTCCCTGGACTTTATTCTTCGACGGCTCCTTCAGGCTTGAGGGCGCGGGGGCTGGGGTTGTCCTGGTCTCCCCAACCGGTGACATCCTTCGGTACGTGGTCGTCCTGGACTTCAGCCGCCAACAACACCTCCAAGTATGAAGGTTTACTGGCGAGGCTGTGCGCCGCCTCTGCATTAGGCGTCCGACGTCTCCAAGTCAAAGGCGACTCCCTGCTGGTCATCAATCAAGCGTGAAAGGAATTTCAAAGCTCTGACCCCACCATGGCACCGTACCTAGCGGAGGTCAGGAAGATGGAGCGCCGCTTCGAAGGACTGGGGTATATCCATATCCCCTGGCACGACAATCACATGGCGGACGGGCTTTCGTAGCTCGCGTCGTCAAGAGCCTCTGTTCCGGTCGGGGTCTTTGAAGAAAAACTTACACGACCGTCCGTCGCTGCCCCCGTTCATGGTGGGGACGATGGTGCGGCTATCTCAGCCTCCGACTCAAGTCGGGAAGGTGGTGCGGCTGTCCTAGCCTCCAATTCAGGGAGGGAAGATAACGCACCCACCTCAGCTCCCGATTTCAGGAGGGAAGACGGCGGTGTCGCCGGCGTGGCACCAGGGGAAAAGCCTGGCCAAGCAGAGTACCCAGGCGATCACCATGTGATTGCTACACATGGCCGGGAAGGTCAGTGGATGGATCCGATCCGAGCCTTCCTGTGGGACTAAGTGATCCCCGACGATGACGCGTCAGCCGAGAAAATTGCATGAAAGGCCAAGTGCTATACTCTGGTAGGTGGGACCTATATCGCCAAAGTAGAAATAGAATTCTTCTGAAGTGCATCACTCGAGAAGAGGGGAGCAACCTGCTCTTTGATATCCATGGAGGCATGTGCGGGAGCCATATGTCCAGTCGGACGCTGGTTGGAAAAGCTTTCCGCCAAGGATTCTATTGGCCTACTGCCCTCCAGGATGCTTGCGAGTTGGTGAGGAGATGCGAGGCGTGCCAGTTCTACGCCAGGCAGATCCACCGACCAGCGCAAGCGCTACAAACCATCCCACTCTCTTGGTCGTTTCCGGTCTGGGGGCTGGATATCCGAGGCCCGTTCCTGCGGGCCACAGGGGGTTTCACCCATCTGTTTGTCGCCCTTGACAAATTCACCAAGTGGGTTGAAGCCAAAGCAGTGCGAGCCATCACGGCCTCCGCTGCCATCAAGTTCATGCGTGGGATCTTCACCCGCTTTGGAGTCGCCAACCGCATCATCACCGACAACGGCACCCAGTTCACCAGTGCGGCATTCCTAGAGTTCTGCGAAGAGATGAGTACCAAGGTGTGTTTCGCCTCGGTGGCCCACCCTAGGAGCAATGGCCAGGCAGAGCGTGCCAACGCGCTGGTATTGAAGGGCCTCAAGACTAGATCATTTGACTGGCTTCACAAGCGGGGACCGCGGTGGACAGACGAACTTCCGGTGGTGCTGTGGTCGTTTCGAACCACACCCAGCCGGGTGTAAGGACCGAATTCACAATGTCCATAACAACATGACAGTAAACTCATAATGTCCACAACGGATAGAGAACCCTATCTTCGGAATATCTTCTGCTCGGATCCTTAGCTGATGATACCCTGATCGGAGATCTATTTTGGAGAAAACTCCTGCTCCTCTCAACTGATCAAACAAATCATCAATCCTGGGTAAGAGGTACTTATTCTTGATTGTCACTTCATTAAGTGCACGATAATCAATGCACATCCTAAAACTTCCATCCTTCTTCCTAACGAACAACACTGGCACTCCCCACGGGGAAAACTTGGTCGAATGAAACCTTTCTCAAGCAATTCTTCAATCTGCTTCTTCATCTCCACTAGCTCATCGGTTGGCATCCGATACGGCCTCTTTGCTATTGGCGCTGTTCCAGGTACTAACTCAATGGCAAACTTGATGTCCCGATCTGGTGACATGCCTGGCAAATCCTCAGGGAATACTTCTGGAAAATCTCTAACCACTGACGCATCTTCCAGATTAGCAACCTTTATACTATTGACCATTAACTGACCATCACGAACTACGGTTGCATGCACTTCCACTTTCTTGCCACTAGGGCTTTCTAGGGATACCATTCTTTGGCCACAATCCAAAACAGCCGTATGCTTGGACAGCCAATCCATTCCTAAGATGACATCCAAGGTTTGGGTATCTAACAAGATAAGATTTGCTAGGAACTCTATCCCATTCATAAGCAACTTAACTCCCAAACACCCAAGGCTAGACCGAAGTTCAGATCTTGGGGCTTGGACTAAAAGCACACCTTTAAGATTCTTAACAGCAAATCCATTCTTCATTGCAAAACTCCGAGAAACAAACGAATGCGAAGCTCCAGAATCTAAGACTGTAGCTGGTACTAAGTTAACCAATAACTTACCCAGTACGACGTCTGATGCCTCCTGAGCTTCATCTGCAGTGATGTGGTTGATCCTCTCATGCACTGCCGTCTGAGGTGATGCTCATGCCTGCACTAGCACTCGATTTCCTCCTGTCACTGGAGTCTTGGCTGGAGTAGTGCCCAAGTTGAAGCGGACCAGGGTAATTCCTCCTTTCTTCGAACACTTGTTGGCGAAGTGCCCTGGCTCGTTGCAAGAGAAACATCTCTTGGCAACAGACTGTTGACTTCCTACTGGTGCATTGTCTCCTGGCGCTGGTGTATGGAAATTCTGGTTAGCAGGGCGAGGTGTTGGAGTTGAAGTCTTGCCTAGCAACTGTGACTGAATGCTAGCAAATTGTTGGGGAGACATCCTCAATCTAAACTGATTAGGCCGCCCTGCTTGACTAGGCATTCTGTGCTTGCGGTCCTCACCTAATTCCTTGCATTTGTCTTCAAGAATCAAAGCCTTATTGACTAACTCCTGAAAATTAGGGAAGTTGTGGGTAATCAGTCCCGCCTGCAGTCCAGAGTTTAAGCCTTTCAAGAAACAGGACTGCCTGGCCTTATCTGTAGCCACATCCTCTGGTGCATAGCGTGCCAACTGAGTGAACTTGTTCAGGTACTCTGCCGCTGACTGGCTTTCTTGCTTTAGAGCGCTGAACTATTCCTTTTTCAGGTCCATCATTCCTTCTGGCACATGGTACTGGCAAAAAACAGTTGAGAACTTCTCCCCGGTGATCTCCTGTGGGGCTTCATGTGCGGCACAGTAGTTCTCCCACCACTCTGTAGCAGTTCCTTCCAGCTGGTGTGAAGCATACAACACCTTCTCATTGCCCTCACACTACATGATGTGCAGCTTCCTTTCAATGGTCGTCAACCAGTCATCAGCTTCCAAGGGATTGACATTGCCTAAAAATGTTGGTGGGTGAGTCCTCATGAAGTCTGACAGCTTGGAGTAAGAACGCGACCCAATGTTGCCATGCTGAACACTATTGTTGCCTGCAGCTTGACTTGTCGTACTCTGCATCTGTTGCATCATTGTCTGCATAAGCTGAGTCTGTAATGCCAGAAAAGGTCCCAAGTTCTGCATGTCCACTGGCGGTGCTGGCTGTGGTGGCGCTCCATCATTGAAGTTGTCGCTCGGGCGAAGGCCACTTCTTGAAGCTCCATTGTTTCCACGAGTGTTCACCATCTGCTGATTGCTTCTTGGGTTAGGAAAGGTAGAAGTAGCATAGGTAAGATACAAGAATTTCTAAGGCGGGGGAATAGGTTAAACCCAAACTTAAACAACTTTATTAATTAACTTGGTATGGTTGCTTACAAAAGCCTAAGGGTTATGCAACACATACTGCACACTCAGCAAACATTAAGAACCAAACTAGGCACACAACCATAACGTCTATTACAAATGGTAAGACTATCTTATTGACGCGACTCGACACTTGAGTCTCAACTTAATCCCAAGACTCTCACTCCTCCAACCACCCATGCTGAGGCTGACCCGACGCATACACCGGTGGGTGGGCTGGAGCTGGCACAAACTGGTTCTGGTGCCCTGCAGCTGGATGCACCTCCTGCTCCTCCTGCTCTTCCGGCTCAGACTCGACCTCCTCTGGGTCTTCTTCTTCCTCTTCCTCGTCTAGTGGTGCTGGTGCAGCCTGGCCTCCCTCCTGTAGTGCTTCCTTGAGCTCTATAATCCTCTCAGTGAAAGCCACTCGAGTATCGTGTAGCTCCTTCTCCGTGACTCTAAGGGCCTCATATACCATCGTCAACTCTGCAGCAGTGTCTCTAGCGTGGGCCTCCTGAGCTGCTGCCAGCTGTGCCAAGTGCACAACAGTGGCATCTTCCTCCTCTGCGATCCTCTGGTGCCACGAAGCTCATCCTGAGGGGTGGAGTCTGAACACAGTACCGTCAAGCTCACGGGAGTAATCGTGACAGGTCGTCCTTAAGGCTAGACGAGATGCCTCCTGAATACCAATATCAAATGTGGCCCTCCTCACTGTGATGTTAATGGGCTGACTTGCTTTCTCGTTGTCCCTGGCGTAGATCAAGAGCCTACAAACCACTCCTCTTGTTACTCCATTAACGATCCTATTTCTGCCTCTGTACATGGGCTTGGTGAAGCCTCCCGACACCTGAAGAACTCTCCACAGCTCTGCTGCGTAGCCACCCTCACGCTCTCCGTACATCTGCTCCCTCCTCATCTATTCAAGAGAGAAATAGATAAGTCCACAACTCTCAAACGGCCATGAAAAAAAATAAAAATTTCAGCAAAGGCAAGGAGCGGAGAATAAGAAGAGTCAAGAGTGTTATCTTAATCCAATTTAGGTTTTTCTTTAGAAAATAGTTTTGGACACTCCTAGGACACCACCATGCTAACTAGGGCCAAGTCCTACAGTCAGTATGCTCTGATACCACCTTTGTAAGGACCCGAATTCACCAATTCGAATCCACTGTGTTTTACCGCACTAGTCCCAGGATCAATACTAGTGCACATAGCTCAACATTGGTAAGCATCACATCACACACAACGATAAGAATAGTAAGACTTCATTTATTAATATAACTAGTGTATGATCTTATGATCACTTACATTATTCAGCTACACAGGGCTAGATTGAAAGTAAACTAAGACAAATGCAGTGGAAAAATAGCAAAAAACGTAGATGTCCCATCAGCACACCACAGGCGACTGACAAAGCTTGGCTTAGTGACTCGTATCCACCTAGAGATCCTCCTCCAACAAGGGCGATGATTCCTCCACTGTTGGTTTGTTGTTGATGGCAAGGGTGAGTACAAAAGCACTCAACAAGTTGTGCACAGAATGCATTTCTACCATAACTATATGCAAGGCTTATTCCAAAGAATGGCTATGTGGTTTATTTGCAGTAAAGCGGCATTTATGAACACATACATTACATAGATTGAAAAGACAGTAAAACAAATAATAACAATAAATAGATTCAATGATTCTCAAGTAAACCAAGTTTCCATCCTAAGTCAAGTTTCATCATACACATGGCAACCTGCCATCCCAATCGGTTGTCCAATTGATTAACTATCCATTGACTGTAATTCCCGAGCATTGCTCAATACCATGAGCACGGCTATCCGAATAGATTGTACACTCTGTAGAGGTTATGCACTTTACCCACACGATACAACCATGCACCACACAGGCGAATGATCATAACAAAGCCTTTACAATGCTCTGCCTTAACCCAGCACTACCCGCTGAGGTTTCAACACTAGTGGCACTGGTTACCACATCCAGGGCCCCCCTCTTGCGCCATGTGAGCCACCCTGTGTGAGGATTGGTTACCTCTACCCGGGTCTCACACCACCACGATAGTACTAAAGCTAAGACATTGCAAATTAGTCAGTTAGGCTGCCCCATAACAGACATGTGGTTGCATGATTGACTCAGGTCAAAGGCTCGCAAGGTTAAGTCCTTAGAGTGATCAAAGCAAGACTTCTGCATACCCTTTGCCCATCAGGCCCACCCTGGCACACTTGCCCTTGCCACTTGCTTCAATCTAAATGATTAACAACCCAGTTGATTACCAAGCACCACGTGCTATCCACAAATCAACATCGTTGCGTGACCTCCTCGCCACAACAACTCAATCTCTTAGTGTGACCACACATGACACACAAGTTCATATCTTTGTTCCATATTCCATTAGTCAAGATTAATAATCAGTGATTCTTGTATATGTGATGACGTGGCATGGCTAAGCAATCTAATCCAATCTAACCATCCCATGTTGATTTCATTATTAACCAACTATAGTAAACCAATCTAAGGTGACAAGTGGATCATGGCATACAATCGACAAGGTAGGGTGTAATTCAAAGGGTATGATATCTAAATCCCAATTTAGGTTAAAATCATTTATACACATGAAATAATATGCAATAAGGTAAAACAAAATAGCAATTTTGCAAACATGGGTTCAACATGATCAAAGCACAACTTGCCTTGGTTAAGCTCCTGGTCCTGATCTAGAAATTGATCTTGTGTTGCTAATTCCTCCTCCGATGCTTCACACACTTCAACGTCTACACGAATCGAAAAGGAAAAGCAAATAAACACCCAAAACAGAGAGTAAATGAACTCCAAAAATCAAACAGAAGCTACCACTAGATAGATCTCAATTTTACTAATTTTTAAAAATTTGAATCACCTCAATCGGAGTTTGTATGAGGGAGAACAAGCTCTCGGAAGATTCAAATTCCTAAAAATCATAAAATTGGAAAAACAATTAATATCTGAATTATTTTTATAAAGGAAATTCGCTTTATTGCGTCATGCTGACGTCATCACCTAATTGACACAATCGGACGCTGACACGTGGCTCGACACTGTACCGTAGACTCGGTGCACTGCAGAATCGGTCCACCGTAGTCCCTGGCACTATGCCATGGACCAGATGATGCCAGCGATGACATCATCCGACGTGTGTCAGCCTTCGATTGGCTCAGCTCATGATGCGATCTACTCTGCTCATCACGATATAACGGACACCGCTCAAACTCCGACGTGGCACCATCCGAAACGTACATCCACGATCGGACGGTGATGGCTTACCGAGCGGTTTACTGTTCTCGACCAACGACGTGGCTCGATCCGGTGTGTTCCCGAGAGATCTAATGGTCGATGATGCTCGAACTCGACGATGGTGACGCGGCGGCGCAGATCACCGGACTTGAGGACGACGACGTGCCTTGCGGCGATGTGGTGTTCTCCGATGACCACGGAATGGCAGAACCGACGCGGCACGACGAGGCGAGTCTAGAGCTGGGCTTGGACTGGTGGAAGAAGCCCTCAACAGTGACGAGACTGTGGCGCAAAGCTTCTCGGACTTTGGCAAGCTCTCGCGATCTCTCTGGAGCTCCTCCGGCGACACGATTGCAGGCGAAGTGCGCGGTGGCTTCTGGCGATCTTCGGGAGGGGGTCGGGACCTTTAAATACCCCTCAATCGACGCGTATGGGCCCAGGGATCCGAACGGCCACGGCGGTGCCGTACTCGCAGTGAACTCGGAGTTCGAATCTGGGACAACGATGGCACACCGCACGATCCTGATCAGATGGTCACGCGAGTCTCCTGTTGCTGCACGATCTCAACCACCAAGCGCACCCAACGGCGGGAGTGGTGGACCCGTTCGGGAGCACGTCAGCATTAAAGAGGTCTGAAAGGGCTGGCGCGTGCTCTAGGACGGGCCCGAGGGCTATAGACGGTATACTTTACGCCAAGGTACCCTCTTCGCCACGGTTAGGAGGGGCCACAAGTGCCGACATCGATAGCTCAGCAAGCGGTGGGTGATCGAGCCTCGGCGTAGCGACCGCGTCGCGTGGCGGCTGGCGGCAGTGGCGTCAGCCTCGAGCTAAGCGACCGCGTCGCGTGGCGTCCTGGCGAGCAGGTGGGCGATCAAGCCCTGGCGCTGGGCGACCACGCTGCGTGGCGGCCTGGCGAGTAGGTGGGCGGTCAGGCCCTGATGCCAGGCGACTGGGCTACGTGGTTGGTCGGTGGAACCAAAAGGTACTCGGGGGTCTGCTGCCAGTTAAGCGTGAAAACATACATCGAAGGAATAGAGGAGCTTTGTCGGGACCCGAATTTGCAAATCCGGACCCTCTGTGTATTCAGCACTAGTCCAGGATCACGCTAGTGCACACAGTCTCAACATTGGTACATATCACAGTCATAACCAACGAAATAATAAGTACTTTGATTAAATACCCAAACTAGTTGATCGGCCTTATGGTCAAGTTACAAAGATACGCCTCACAGGGCGAAAACTTATTAAAATATTCGAATGCAGTGGAAATAAAATAAACTCGTGGCGCCAACCAATTTGCCACGAACAAGCTCGATGGGCTCGCTCCCTAGTTAATCGGCTCCTCTGGTACTCCTCCTCTGAGCGGGGTTGCTTCTTCTTCAACCGAAGTTGTGTTGTTGTGGGGTGAGTACTTTGAGCACTCGACAAGTCATGCATGTAATGCAATGCTAATATACTATATGCATGGCTTAGTACAAAGGATAGGTTATGGCTCATGTGCGATCAAAGATTTCAAAAATGATAATAGATTGCAAAGCAATAAAAACAAGAGTAGGAATAATAGCTTTCATAAACATTTCAATCAGTAAATCATTTTTCCGTCCTAAGTCCAGTTCATCATTACCAACCCAAGCATTTTCCATAAACAAGTCATTTTCATGAAAATCTAACCCTTGGCCAGTAATCACCGAAGCGATGCTCATTACCGTGAGCACGGCTATTCAATAGGTTGTACACTCTGCAGAGGTTATACACTTTACCCACAAGATCTGATCAAATACCACCAAGGCAAATAACCGTAATGAAGCCTTTCCAAAGTTCCATCTAAACCCAATCTTGCCCGCTAAGGTTTCAACTTTGGAGGGATGGTTACCACACCCAAGGCCCCCTCTTGCGCCATGTGAGTTCTCATCCGCTTCTCCAGGGCCTCACACCACCACGACAGAGTACAAAGAATAGATTTCCCGGTTTATTTAGCTAAGCCCGTCCCATTACGGAGCTTGTGGTTGTATGAAAGACTCAGTTCAAATGCTCGCAAGGTTAAGTCCTTAGTTGACCGAGGCAAGACTAACCAAGTGTGATCTCAATTATCCAGAAACCAATAAAAACCAAATATGACCGCCCAGTTGCCACTCTTGGCCCACCAGAAACAATCTTGCCATTTGCCCCAGTCTAACTCATTTTTCCCACCCTGGTTCTTTATCATTGCACCACGTGCCATCATTAACTCAATAACACATGTCTCATTCACAAAGCATGTTCCATATCTCATTAAGTCAATATTTACTTTGGTATTCCAAAATCATGAAATGTCCACGTGGCAGGGCTAAGCATACTACTTCGGTCTACTCAACCCATGTTGGCAAATTATTAATGTCCAACTATTAATCCATATCCTAGGGTGACAAAGGGTTCATGGCCTACAATTATATATGACAAGGTGGCATACAGCAACTAGGCATTTAACTAATCCCAAAACTTATTCAAAATCATTTCTATCAAATTAGCATGCAATAGTTTAAATCAAAATAATTTGCTCTAATAGGTTCAACATGATCAAACACAACTTGCCTTCAAAAAGTGCTGGTTCTGGTTCCTGAGCTTGCTCCTGGGTCAGAACCTCTCCCTCGAAACCGTCGGGGACTTCAACGTCTACGCGTAACGTATACACAAAACAATAAAATAAATAAACAGTAGACAAACAGTACTCAAAAATTCAATTAAAATTCATAAACAGAAAGATCACAATTTTACAAATTTATAGAAATTGGAATCACTCAAATCGGAGTTAAAACGCGAAAGTTATAAGCATTTGAAGTTTCAAAATACATTTAAACTCAATAACCCGAATTAAATAAGTATTTTCTTTTTCGGAAAATTAATTATTGCGTCATCGGTGACACGTGTCGCCACCACGCGAATCGACACGCTGGCCTTGCCGCGTCAGCCCTGACCGCTCCGTCTTGGCGTCGGCAAGATGACGTCATCGCCGACTCATCGACAGATGGGACCCACCGTGTCGCCACCGACACACGGTTGTCTTACCGACATGCGGGTCGTCTTTGTCGGCGACTCATGCGCACAATGCGCGGTGCGGTGTCACTGACATGTGGGTCCGCCTTGTCAGCGTCACGTGCACAGTGAACGGCGACGTGGCACTACGGCTGCCCTCGGATTTGCATCTAACGGTGGAGGTTAGAAGATGGGGTTTACTGTTTACGGGGCGACGTGGCCGAATCAGGGTCGTTGATGCGCGATCGAACGGCTGTGGGAGCTCGACTCGGCGGCGACGACGCGGCGGCTCTGCTTCACCGGAGATGAAGACGACGACGTCGCGCTTGGCGTTTCGTAGTCCTCGGCGACGTCGGCGGTGATGCTCCCGACGCGCGACGAGGTGAGTCGATGGTGGCACGGCGGCGGCGGAGGATCACCGTGGCGGCATTTAAGCGACGCGAGGAACTTCGGTGGGTGGCCGGGAACTTTCGGCGAGCTCGTCTTTGAGGCGATCGCGACTCTGGCGTGATGTGTACGGACGGGTGCGGCGTGAGGTGGGAATCACAACCCGTGGTGGCGCAATAAATAGCCCCTCGGCGTCCAGTGAAACACGCGGAGACCAAGGCCCACACGGGCGCGGCGGCATGAATCCGGCGGTGAATAGGATTGGTCGACGTGGCGCGCGTGAGCCCTTGGATGAAGATCGAGCGGCTGCCGTGCTAGGGTTTTTCGGAACGGGCCGCATAAAGATGCTTCGCCCAATATCGTTCACGGGATATTTAACCCTTTTTCGAATAAAATTAATTCCCAAAAATAAAATAATTCATTTGGGGCCTTAAAAATATCAGAAAAATTCTGGAAAAATTCTCATAAATATTTTAGGACATTTGCGACTCAAATAAAATATTTTCAGGAAAATTTTATTTTAACTTTTCTATTATTTAATTAATTTGATAAATGGCTTAATTCAAAATAACTCCAAATAAATCCAAATAAATTCCAGAAATTCCCAAAAAGTCAAAATACCATTTACATGCAAGAAAAGCAAAAAATTGGGGTGTTACAAGCTTCGCCTCGAAGTCTTCCCCCCCGACACCCCATGTCAGAACCGTTGAATGTGCATGGCTTTGCTGACGGCACGATGGCTTATCCCTCTATTGTCCTGCACCTAACCCGTCCCATACAAGTCACTTCCCGGGCAGATCGGGAGGAGTTGGACGATGGTGCAAAGAATGAGGCCAGAGGATGGGGCTATGGCGACTGATGTAATAAATGAGGTGTAATCAGTGTGATGTCATCCTTCTCGCATGCCTAAGCCAGCCCAGCCTATATAATGGGGGTTCGGTGCATGGGAGAAGGGGGGCAGGAAAAAGAACCGAAGGGACGAAAGGAGAATGAGGAAAATGACCAGAGGACCAAGAGCCGAAGAAAGCTGAGAGAGAACAAGAGGATAGCACTAAGAAAGCTCAAGAAGAGCCCGGAGTGTAGATTGTGCGCTTTTAATCCCCTCAAAACACATTAACAAGAGCAGAAGCAGGACGTAGGGCTGTTACCCACATTGGGGGCCCGAACCTGGGTATATCGACGTGTTCTTGAATCCTTGTCTGCATGGATCCCTAAAGAGAGGTCATAGGTGTCCGTCCGTGAAGATCCCCTCTATTGAACCTCAGATCCCTTCGAGGCATAATAGCTGTCCGGCCAAAACCACCGACACTTATGAACCCTCGACCAGAGGTATGCTTCGAGTACTTACCACTGTTGCTGCTCTAGGGTAACCATCAGGGCTTAACTCATTTTACCTCTTCAGGAGGTTGAGCAGGATGAACACAGCGAACTACTTAAGGGGGCCGTAGACCTGGACAATGAGCCTGCTCGAGACAACGGGCATGCATCGAGCTCAGGCCCTGCTGATGCAGGTCCATCTATGGAGGACACGGCACTTGCGCCAGCTCCCAGCGAGGTCGAAGCAGCTCAGGAGTAGGAGGCGGTGGTTTCTCCTCGATTGGGGAGTTCAGCATCGCCATCACCCCCGCCTCGGTGGAAGCGCCGCTGAGTATCGAAGACTTCTGATTAGGTGACATTCAATCGATCACTCGGGTGTTATGAAGTCACTATTGACGTAGTTCAGCATCTTTTGGAGGAACAGCAGGACACTTTGGTCACTGATGTGCAACATTTGGCTACGGCTCTATAGGCATCGCCCCGAGAAGTTCCTTCACCGACCGAGATAGTCGAAAGGGTAAAGCAACTATTACCGATTAATTGCCGTGCTGATAGTCCGAATCAATTGCTGATAAATTCCCTGCATGAGTAGACAGCTTCTCCGACCAACTGAGAGTGCAGCCACCAGGGCCGAGCTGGTGCCAAAGAAAAGATCTCGCTCACGGAGCGGGTTGAGAGTGGTATTGAAGACGAAGAAGTAAGATTACCTATTAATTGCTCTCCTATGCTCCCATCTTCCTGGAAGGTGTCATACAAAAGCTTTCTTACAGGAAGGATGTGCCTAACAGCACCATCGAGGGCGCTACTGATGACTCCTCATCGCTAACCTACGTGATTGAACCGGTTTCAGCTAGCACCTGGCAGCCGCCGAAAACGGTTGCCACGGCCCTGGCTGGTTCCTTGCCTTCAACGGACATAAGCGTGGTCGAACCAGCACTTGGCACACCAGCTGCACTTTCCCGTGGCCTCGTCCTTGCTTCTGCCTCCTTCAGCTCCCCTTGAACATTGGTCGCTCCTGGAACCAGATCTTCGGGTATGCAAATGCACTTAACCAATCCTACGGTTCAAGCTCATTTTTCTTCTTTGCTGCTTTTTCAATCTCTACCGTCTATCTTGTGACAGTGGGCTTCAGAGACCCTGCGTCGCGTTGAAACGTTCTGCCTGCAAGCTAAGCAACAAACTGAGCGGCTTGCAGCTTCTCAGTAGCAGATCATCATGATGAAGAATGACGAGCTGGTGAAACTCTGGCTGGAGATGGAGAAACTGAGGGGAGCTCGGGTCGAATCTAAAGCGAGGGAGCAAAAGCTACTCACGGAGGCAGAGACACTAAAGGCTTGGAAATCTTCCTTCGAGGCAAACTTGAAGAAGGTCGAGGGGGAGAAGGCTACGACGGACACGGCATTAGCCGCTCTGCAGTCGAGGACTCTCTGCCACATGACCAATTCAGCTCATCTTGCGACGTCATCCCTACTTGCCATGGTGAATTCCCATTACCCGGAACTAGACATCGCGTGCCTGGAGGATGGCTTCGCTTGTGAGGAGGACAAGGTTGACGACCTGGTCGACTCCTTCCAAGATCAGGTCGAGTAGTTTGTGGATGGGCTGGAAATGTCCCTTGACAGCGAGGACGTGCAAAGCCCTTAAGCTAATGGCTTTGATGTAACAAAGCTCGTGCTGGCTCAACGCCCCTCTTTTTTTTATAAAGATGCTAATTGTTCTGGTTGTCCATTCGTGTCATGCTTTTGGTTCCTTACCGATGAAACAAAAGAGATACAGGTAGATGTAATTTTGGTTAGCACTTATAGAATATTGTTTGTGCTTCGACTATACCTGCACACAAAACTTAAGACAAGATCCTATTAAATTCCTGAGCCCCCGAGCTTGCGCTCGGAGAGGTTGTGCAAAATTTTTGTGCCATGTGGACTACGCTAGGAACTTACACGATCCTTTGCCAGCCTTCATCGACCATACGGCTTAGACCACGTAGCAAACTTGAGCTTTATCGGGCAGCGCATGTAGAACTGACTAGAGGCCTCGTTTCCCGTCGGCCGCTAAGCGTTAGATGTCTAACAATCAGGTACTCATTTGAGCGTAGGATAGAATTGCTCGTCGTCGGGTTCAGGCATGGCCGTGCTTTGGCTTTGTTTGCTGACCAGTTGAGCACTGAATCGAGTAAATGCGTGCAAAGGGATTCGCATTTATTAAATAAAAATTTTCGCCTATAGTGTGCTCTGCTCGATAGCTGTATCCATTAAAACAGAACTTACAAAGGGCAAAAATTAAACAAGGTATCGGGTTACCTATGTACCGTGTATCGAGTATCGAGTTACTTGCAGCCCTAGACTCCTTACTCAATGAGACTATTGGGTGGGGAGTAGAGTGTAGTCAACGTTATGCTGCAATTCTGCTCTCGGCTTCTACTCGATAGCTAGATCGAGGTGTCAGCGGACGTCAGTCTTGTGCATTTGTCATGACTCCTGATCACTTACTCAATGAGTGTCTCAAATCGAGGGCGAGACTTACACCAAGGCGAGAATTTGAGCACTGCTAATCTTCGACCACTTACTCAATAGCTCGCTATGACGAGTAGGCATGAATGCCTTTGAAGAGAATCCTCGGTTGCAAACCTCGGTGGTTAAGCCCCCGAGTGTACTTGGTGGAGTCTCATGCTTAGTGGTAGCGCGATGTGGCCCCTAACTCTCTGCTCAAACGGACCATCGAGGCGACAGTTGGGCATAAGCGTCACATTCGATATTCTTTGATCGTACGTCTAAGCACACGAGCCCCCGAGCGCACTGAGCAGACTTAGCACCGTTTCCACTTACGCCTTCATTACTGAGGCCTGCTATAGCCATCGCGTCCTTCGATCTTTCCGTGGCCCACCATCTCTCGACATCTGTTAAACCTGCATTAATGTGAAGGCCTGACTAGGACTTCTATAAAGCTGGGCCGACGGACTCCCAATGGTTTGCGTACGCAGCACGAGGCACTTCTGGGGCTATAAATAGATGGGACGCACAGTTTCTCGGCATCACTTTCTTTCCTTCGGTATTTTGCTTTAGACAATCTAATGGCCTCCTCACTACCTTCGTCCCTCTCCTTGGAGATCCTTGAGGGGGCCCCTCCTCTGGAGGTTCCCATCAAGATCCCTTCTCTGCCTTCCTGCTACGGGGCCCTCTCGGCGCATTGTCATCGTCCTTTCCGATGACGAAGATGATGAATTCGACTGGGACACAATCGAAAAGGAGGTCTGGCCCAAAGAAGAGGAGGAAAAGATCGACTGGGAGGCTATTGAGAGGGAGGTGTGGCCTGAAGATGGGGAGGAAGTGACAAGCAAGCTGCGCGCTGCTTCCCCACAAGACCATGCCACCTCTGCTCCTCTCTTGAGGATGGGTGTCACCTCCTCCAACACCAAAGGAGAAAAAGGCGAGGCCAGCGAAGGAGGTGAAGCTTGGGACAGCTTCATCGGTCTGTCGCCTGCTCGCCATCCAACCCATTAGGATGGTGGTCGAGGGCATTTGGTGGTACAAGAGGTGGTTCCTTTGCCATGCAATGGTCTATGTCCGCTCGCTGCCTCGTCTGACCCCCTCTCGCGAGGTCGTCAGCCTATTTGGGGGACCATCAGCTGCTTTCCCATGAGTGAGGAAAAGAGGAGGTGAGACGCCTTTGACGGTAGGTAGCTGTAGGGCAACTAGGGTAGCCTGTTCTGATAATGTTATAGGAAGACTTTTGTTAATACTATAAATGAAACGAACTTTTACTTACCTAGAATCTTTGCTTGTTCTTGTCTGTTCTTTGTCTGTGCGACTCTTTTTTATGCATAGAATTTCCTTAGCTAATCGATGTTCCACGAGTTTTCAAGTATCACGCCATCGATTGTAGATAATCGTACCAAACCTGGTCGAGTAGCCTCGACTACAATGTAGGGGCCTTCCTACTTAGGTGATAACTTGTTACGCTTTTCCTGCTTCTGCACCTTTTGCAGTACTAAGTCTCCAACATCGAGTTCTCTCTCCTGGATTCTTGTACTATGGTACCTACGAAGGGCTTGCTCATGCGTGGCCAATCGAAAGGATGCTCGATCTCTATACTCTTTGAGTAGATTTATATCATTGCTCGCTCTAGCTCTTGTTTCTTTTATGAGTAGTTTTCCACTCGAGGTGATTTAAATGTTAACTTAGTCGGGAACACTGCTTCTACTCCGTAGACCAAGAAAAATGGAGTTTCATCGGTGGCTCGACTAGTTGATGTTAGAACGACCCATAGCACCAAGGGAAGTTCTTTCTCCCATTTGGTCGAGTAAGCTTTTAGCCTATCAAATACGCGGGTCATTATCCCCTGCAAGATCATGCCGTTAGCGCGCTCGACTTGACTATTACTCTAAGGATGAGCGATAGAAGCGAAGCAAAGTTTGATTCCTAGTTCCTCGCAGAAGACTATAAAAGCACTACTCTTGAACTGCCTACCGTTGTTGGTAATTACTCGATTCGGGATGCCAAATCGTGTAACAATGCTCCTCATGAACCTCTTGGCTGCTTCTGAGGTGATGTTCTTGACGGGTTTGGCCTCGATCCACTTGGTATACGTGTCGATTGCCATAAATAGGAACTTGTAACCTCCTTGGGCTCTCGGGAACGGTCCCAAGATGTCCAATCCCCAGACAGTGAAGGGCCAAGATAGAGGAATAGTTTGCAGGTCTTGGACTGGTCGGGTAGTTTGCTTACCACAAAATTGGCAGCTTTCACACTTTTTAACCAATTCGCAAGCGTCCTAGAGGGCAGTTGGTCTATAGAACCCTTATTGGAAAACCTTCCCAACTAGGGTGCGATAGGACGCATGGTTGCCACAGATGCCTTCATGAACATCGAGCAATATTTTATTGCTCTCTTCATCAAGATTCCGTTACTCCCTTTCTGATAGAGCTTGTCGTCTACCAACACATAGAGCTTGGACTTACGTGCAATTTTCTCAGCTGAGGCATCATCGTGAGGGATCTCGCGAGCTTCGAGATAAGCTTGGAATGGAGTCATCCAGGTCGGCTCATGTTCAAGTAGTGCAGACTTTAGGTATCGCAAGTTACGCCTCATTGACTCGACCAGCCGCTAGTCGAGTTAGGCGACATCGCTTCTTCTTGGAGTGGAGACAAATGGTTTGGGGAGTTTCTCCATGAAGACTCCCAATGGTGCAGGTGAACAAGACGAAGCGAGCCTGGCAAGTTCATTAGTGCTGCGGCTATCCGAAGCCTGTTGACAAGTCCCTCGTACTCTGCAACATTATTCGAAGCTCAAAAATCGAGTTGGATGACATATTTGAGTTCCTCACCTGTTGGAGATCTTAACACGATGCCAGCCCCCAAGCCTTGGAGCATGAGCGATCCATAGAAGAACATGGTCCAGTGGTCGTGGGCTGCCTTGGCTTCCTTCTCCTCGATGTGCGTCCACTCCGCAATGAAATCCGCTAGAATCCCTGACTTGACACTGGTCCTTAGCGTGAATCGACCTTGAACTTGTTGAGCTCGACTGCCCATTATGCGATCCATCCTGTTGTGTCTCTGTTGCGTAGAACCTCCTTCAGCAGGAATGTGGTCATCACCATGATTTTATGCGCTTGGAAGTCGTGCCGTAACTTTCGAGAAGTCATCAAGATGGCGTATATCATCTTTTGTATCTGTGGATATCACGATTTGGCTCCGTGCAGGACGTCTCTTACGTAGTATACCGGCTTCTGGATTTTGGCCTTTTTGTTGGAGCAATCCCGCTCGACCACCAGGACCGTTCTTACTACTTGAGGGGTAGCTGCAATGTAAAGAAAAAGCTCTTCTTTTTCGTTAGGTGAAACCAGAATTGACGAAGATGATAAATACCTTTTTAGATCTTGAAAGGCTTCTTCGGCCTCCTTAGTCCACTCGAAGTTGTCGTGCTTCTTGAGCAGCTTGAAGAAAGGTAGCTCCCGTTCACCCATCCAAGAGATGAATCGACTGAGGGTAGCAATGCATCCTGTAAGCTTTTGTACCTCTCTTAACGTTCGTGGAGGATGCATCTGATTTACTGCACCGATTTTGTGCGGGTTGGCCTCGATGCCTAGACTAGACACCAGGAAGCCGAGAAGCTTGCTGGACGAGATGCCGAATGTGCACTTCTCGGGGTTAAATATCATCTGATACTTCCTGAGGTTGTCGAATGTTTCACCGAGGTCCCTGACCAGAGTACCCCTGGTTCTCAATTTCACTACGATGTAGTCAACGTATGCTTCTACATTGTGCCCTATTTGGGATTTCAAATAGTTTTCAATGCATCGTTGATACATCGCACCAGCACTGTCGGGGATTGGTTATCGCCCGTAAATGACCATCGGAGCCCGGCCAGCATCGACCATGCCCAAGCCCGGGCGCCGTCCCTGCATAGGGTCCCCCGACCTTCCGACCTTGAGGTTAAGCTCCCCTCCCCGAGCATGCTTGCTCGGGTGTTAACAACCTTGCGACTCAGTCCGTCGAAGACACCTTGAAGTTCACTCGAAAGCAGGGCACGGTCTACAAGGCGGGTCCGGCATTAAGCTATGAGTCGCCCGTGGGTCTGCGGCTACCCAATACACGCCTTGCACCCACGCCGCGTCGCGGTGCGGGGTGGCGCGGCAACATGACCTCATACGACGTCCAAACGATGGGAGCCCTGTAATAAATGCTTTGTCGCCTGTAATCCCCTATAAATACCCTCTCGTGCGAAGGATTGCGGGTTCCTTCCGGCTGAGTTAGCTCCACTAGACTTTCACTCTTACTTGTACGCAGCATTTGTAGCCATCTTTACATATCAGTGCAATCACTGGACGTAGGGCTGTTATCTCCCTGCGAGAGGCCCGAACCAGATCAAAAAAGTCTCCCTCTGTCCTTTGCGATAACTCTAACTACCTTATTCCGTAGCTCGGTAGGGCCTCGGACGCTACACCCCTCGCGGAAAAGGGGTCCTAGGTTGATCCCTCATTCAATAAGTAAGCTCGGCGAGAGACCGGTTCCCGAATCGTCGACAGCTAGCGCCGTCCGTGGGGATCGACTGAAGTCCTATCGCGAGGAATCCCTGAGGATGCCGAACTCGCAAGACAATCAAGACCTCTGCGTCTTCGACGACGTGGAGGACGACGACGAATACTACGCCAGCGATGGCGTGGGTGGTCGGCGACCCGAAGGCACACCGAGACCGGAGTCTTTCCGGTGGGCTGCCATGAGAGCGTTTCCTCCACTTGCAGTCGGATACCCTCGTTCGCGAGGAAGAACATGGCGACCTCTGTGACGATCGGGACGTTCCCGACCGTCTCGAGTTCAGCCAAGGGACCGCGGCGTACGACACCACTTCGGCGTCATCCATGCGGTCCTGGTGCTCCCGCAGTGTCTACATGGCGGGAAGAGAAGGCGACCAAGGAGAGCGGCAGTCTCCGCGACGTTAAGTGGCCGAGCAAGTTCAAGCCCAGCCACATCGAGCGTTTCAACGGGACCCAGAATCCCGATGAGTTCATCTCGATTTACTCCACTCCCGTACTAGCGGCCGGCGGGGATGAGGGGGTCATGGCTAACTACCTCCCCATGGTCCTCGACGGTTCCGCCAGAACTTGGCTCTTCAACCAGAAAGAAGGATCTATCCGCCTCGAGGAAGCTGACTCTCGAGGGCCCTCAGGCGAACTTCCAGAGTGTTATACTCGCTGGGCAATGAGTGCGACCTCGGCGGTTGATCCAAAGCGGACAAAGACAACTGTGGCGATTCGCCCAAAGATTTATTAAGGTGAAAACTCCATCCCGAGCATCTCGGATGAGGCGGTCGTCAAGACCTTCAAATTCGAGTCCGCGACGTTAAACTTCACACAAGATCTAGAGATTCACCACGACGACGGCCAACGAGCTATTCCGCATGGCCGCCAGCTATGCAAATGCCGACAAAGCCGTGCAATGGAAAAAAAGTGCTCGGCGAGGGCAAGCTGCCTTGTAAGGTCTGGAGGGCCCTTGAGCAAAGACCCTCGAGGCTCAGAGAAAAGAAGGCCAAGAAGAAGAAGAAGTCGCAGAGGACATGGTGGCGGTAGTGGAGCACCGCCCGTCTCGTGCCCTTGATTTCGTTAAGAATGCTGGGCGGTCGAGAAGCGTGCCACGCCAGCAGTGCCTGACCAAGTTCAAGGGCGATCGTGGTCAGGACGGTCGCGATGGCGAGGATCGCTGTGAAAGGGCGCCCTGTGACGACTCGCCGCCGCTCCACCAAGTGGCCGGCCACGACCTCATGAATTGTAGGACTTGGGCTTACTTTGGAGAAATTCTACAAGGCAGGGCCCCATGCCGACTCTCCGGGCAAGGAGAGAGCAGCAAGGGCAAAGGTCCCGCAGACGACGACGACGACATGGACTACCAGGAGCCCCAAAACCACATAGCCATCATATTTGGGGGCTCCTCGGCCTACAAGTCCCGCAGGGATTTGAAGGAGGCCGCACGGGAGGTTGGCCACATTGCACAAGGCAAGCCACCCGTGCAGCAGCTCAGGTGGTCCGAACTACCCATCACTTTCTCCAAGGATGATTGTCCTCTTGGAATGTCCAAACCCCAGAAGCTCCCATTGGTCGTGAGCCCGACCGTTAACAACGCCAAGGTCGGTCGGGTCCTCGTCAACGGGGGGAGCTCCTTGGACCTCATATCCACTACGGTCTTGGACGAAATGCAAGTCCCTCGTTCCAGGATCAAGAGCATAGCTGTCCCGTTCTTCGAGATTGTCCCCGGCACCTCGATCAAGCCTCTGGGCCAGATCGTCCTACCTGTGACGTTCGGGGACATCACAAACTTCCGGACCGAGCTAGTCAATTTCGAAGTCGTGGACTTCAAGTCGACCTACAACACCATCCTTGGCAGGCCGGCCCTCTCCAAGTTCATGGCCGCCACGCATCACGCCTACCAGTGCCTGAAGGTCCCCGGACTGAAGGGCGTCATCACCATCAAAGGCGACCATCGAGCGGCCATGAACTGCGACGAGAAGTCCCTCGACATGGTCGGGCAGCTGCCTCAGCGTGGCCCCGACCAAGTGCCGACGCACTCCCGGCCAAAAGTTACCCTCCAGCCCGGAGGAGAAACCAAGGCGGTCCCTCTTAATGAGGCTAACCCGACCAAGGTCCTCTATCTGGGATCTTCCTTAGATCCCAAATAGGAACTCGAGCTCATCACTTTCCTCCGGAGGAGCGCGGACGTGTTCACTTGGGACCCGTCCGGAGTCCCAAGGGAAGTGATTGAGCACAGGCTAGCTGTTCGGCCTGACAAAAGACCTGTGCGTCAGAAGCTCAGGAGATTTTCCCCGAAGAAACAGGCGATCATCCGGGAGGAACTTGACAAGCTCCTTAAGGCCGGCTTCGTCAGGGAGGTCGAGCACTTTCGGAGTGGCTGTCAAACCGGTCATCGTCTAAGAAGAAGCGGCAAGTGGCGATGTGTGTCGACCACAGCGGCTTAAACGCGCCGCTCAAGGACAACTTCCGTTGCCGCGCATTGATCAAGTCGACACAACTGGCGGAGTCGGTGATGAGCTTTTGGACGCCTACTCGGGCTACCACAGATTAGCTTGTTCCTCGGGGCGAGAGAAGACTTCCTTCATCACCCCGTTCGCGCGTTACGCTACGACCATGTCTTTCGGTCTGCAGCGAAGCCGGGTGACCTTCCGGCGCTTGATGCGTAATACTTTCCGGGATCGAGATAGGGCCGAAACACAGGAGGTATATGTAGATGATATCGTAGTTAGAGTAAGCTCCCCTCGGGCCATGTATCCAGGCCTCGAGGAGACCTTTTGTAATCTCAAGTAGAATAGAATAAAGCTTAATCGAGAAATGCGTTTTTGGGGTAAAAGCCGCAAAGTACTCGGGTATCTCATCGGGCGCGCAGGCATCGGTGCTAACTTCGGGAGAAAATCGAGGCCATCGAAAGGATCGCCCTCTGGGCTCCGTGAAGGAAGTCAGAGACTCGACCGGACGCATAAGCGGCCGAAGTCGCTTCATTTCCGGTCAAGCGGCCCGCCTTTCTTTAAAGGCGCTCCGATGTTCTGAGGGCTTCGTGCGACAGAGGAGGCTAATCGCTCCTTTGAGGAGCTAAGCGATGCTGTCAAAACCCCGATCTTAGCCACACCAAAGTCGAGAGAGCCTCCTACTTTACCTCGCCAGCGACACCCCCACGCCAGAAGCGCGGTCAAGCGAGTAAGCGAGAAGGGCGCAACGTCCGTATATACTCGTCGATGAAGTGTTGCATGCAGACCAAAGGGCGTTACCACGAGGTCGAAACTTACTTACTTTCGCTGCTCATGGCTTCGTGAAGTTCGCCACTACTTCCAAGCCCACAAGGTCGTCATCGACCCGGCTTTACGCTTAGGGAGATCCTAAAATCCGGACGCCGGCCGGACAATGAAATGGGCCATGGAACTTCGCGAGTTCGACATACACTTCTCTGCCCGCACGGCAATTATGTCCTAGATCTTGGTAGACTTCATAGCGGAATGGGCCGAACCACGCCCCACCGCCATCGAGTCTAAAGAATCTCGGGGCGATCTTGCCACTGAACCATGTGCTTGATGGCTCCCGAGCTTTGAGCGCTCGGTGGCGTTGTACTAGTGTCCCTCAAGGGATCGGCTCCACACGTTATCCAATTACGCCGCGCAACAAACAATGCGGCGGAGTATGAAAACCTCTTGGCGACCTCCCGAGCGCCAAAGGCGCTCGGAGTCCAGCAACTTAACGTGAAAGGCGATTCACCGGTCGTCAACCAAGTCAACAAGGAGTATCAGTGTTCCGATCACTCAATGGCGCTTTACTTGGTTGAAGTGAGGAAGATGGAGCGGTACTTTAGAAATTTCGATGTACTTTACATCCCCAGGAAGGATAATTCCCTGGCCGACTATCTTTCAAAGTCGGTTCCTCGCGAGATGTCGCCCTCCGGGGTGCTTGTTGAGCATCTGCACAAGCCCTCCATTCCCTCGTAGAGAGCAACCCCCAGATGCATACACGGCTGGCGCCGAACAGAAACATCTGAAAGCCCTCCGTTCCCTCTGAGAGAGGCACCGAAGATGTCGGTCACATCTCCTTCCTCGAGCAAGGTGCAGATTGAATAGCGCCATTAAGTCCAATATCTTGCCCACGGTACCTTTGCCGAGAAAGCGGTGAAAGCGTTCGGCTTACAAAGGCGGTCCTCCGCCTACAAAGCTGGTCGACGGTGCCTTATACGCAAAGGGGCACTTGAGTCCTCTCCAAATGTATATCGAGAAGAGGCAATTTCCTTCTCAAAAGATATCCACGAGGGCATGTGCGAGGCTCGCTCGTCCTTTCGGGCCTTCGTAAGCAAAGCATTCCACAGGATACTCTTGGCCGACAGCTCTAAGCGGCCTTTCGGGCACTCGTGGATGCCGGGCGTGCGATTTCACGCTCGCAAGGCCCACTGTACCAGCGTCTGTAGATTGCGAACCATCCCTCTCATGGCCATTCTCGACCTGGGGGACTGACATTCTCGGGCCTTTCCCCCGCGCTCGAAAGGGTTGTAAGTACTTGCTCGTCGCCATCGACACTTTCTCTAAGTGGATCGAGGCCGAGCCTGTATCAACCATCTCGGCTCAAGCAGCCAAGAGATTCTTCCGCAGCAATGTGGTGACGCATTTCGGGATCCCCAATCGCCTCATCACGATAATGGCACTCGATTCACCAAATGGCTGTTCCAAGCCTCTGCGAGGACGCCGGAACAAAAGTGCCGCCGCCTCAGTAGCTCATCCACGAATGTGAGTAGCCGGCGTGGCACGCCAAATCCTTCAAGCAATCAAGAAAAGGGTCTTCAAAGACCTCTCGACCTGGCCGGGTCATGGGTGGACGAGCTTCCTTCCGTCCTGCAGTGCATGCGTACCACGCAAGCCCAGCGCCGCAGGCGCCGCCCTTCCGGCTTCTCTCGGTCTTGAGGCCGTCCTACCTACCGAAATTGTGCTCGAATCCCCAAGGGTTCACCTGGCCGACAGTATCCACCAAAGTCGCGAGCGTCGCCTCGACCTCGACCTCGCTGAGGAGGCGCGTGTGAGGGCGTTGCTCCGATTCGCCGTCTACCAGCAAGCTCTTCGCAGGCACGTGGCCAAGTCAATCCGGCCACGTGCCCTGCAGGTCGGCGACCTCATCCTTCGTCGAATCCAGGATTTGTCGAAGGCCAACAAGCTCTCCCCCAAGTGGGAAGGCCCGTTCACGGTCGTCTCGATAGCACGCCCGGGGGCTATCCGCCTTGCGTGGGAAGACGGTCGCGCGCTCGTGAGCTCGTGGAACATCGACCAGCTGCGCAAGTTCTTTGTCTAAACTTATGCTCTATTTTGCACTTTGTATATACATCTGTTTTCTTTCTTCCTTTTTAAAGAAAGTGGCACTTTCGCTACACTCGCATAAATGTCATTTTCCCCAAGATCTTGCAAATACATATATAAGGTCCTTTGCCTTTGATGGCAAACTCGATCTCGCACAAGGGCATACTTTTATTTCTTTCATTATCTTGGTAGCGAAACAAGTCGTCGAGGCGTGGTTAGATTACGAAAATTTTTCTACCCTAAAGCTCAGCCGACCAGCACACCACACAAGTGCCACGACCAACACCCCTTGATAAAACTCACCACACAGGGCCGGTCTCAATAAGCCGACCTTGGTCATGATAGCTCTTCATTTGCTTGCGATGCCGTCGCCTCTGAGCAACCACTTGAGTCGGTCCCGAGGTTTACTTCCGCGCGCAGGTTCGGTCGTCGTGCACCCTGTCGGGCAAACGTGAGTCTTTCCTCGATTACGACCATACTCGCAACACGGGCAAAGGGTGTGCGTCTCAAGCGTCAAGGAAGCCTCGGCCTTGCTCCTTCTTCCCCCCGACCAAAACCACTTTCGCTCCTCGGAGAGGCCGATACCTTGGTCGGGGGGGGGGCAATCTTTCCCAACTCTCCTACGAACGAGCCTGTGCTCGCATCATAGGCGCACGACCCTCGTTTGCAGCGGGGGCTAAGGGGAGAGCGAGTTACCGCCCTGGCATCATTTCAAAAAATCTCGACCAAGTACTTCATCCTATCTTACTAGCGTAACGTTGCTTCTTTCTTAAAAGACGCGTTATCATTGTGTTGCGCATTCCGGGCTAGTGTCGCCCACGTGTCGTTCTAACCTACGACCGACCTACTTCTTGCTGTTTGCCTCGTGGTTTTTGTTTACGAAGAAAAAAATTTGGGCAAGGACAAAAACCTTTGCACGGATGCAACCCTTAAGCAAAAGATAGTTACATGCCCCACCGGCGACATCAAAGGCCATCCAAAAATCGCCAAAGAAAAAGAAAAAGGAAGAAATCTCCTACGCACCGGGCGTCGCTCCCTTGAGGGCCGCAGATAGCTTCTGCCTCAGTTCATCAATCTTGGCCTCTTTATTGATCAACTTCCGATGGGCTTCACGACCTTCGCGGGCTTCTTCGCGGAGCTGCTCGGCCTCTTCATTTCCTTGTTCCGCAAGGTCGACGGCCTTCGCCGCTGCTCGTCCCGCTCATACCTTCGCCTCAAGGGCGCCGGAGTGCTGCTTCATCGCCTCGAGCTCTTGTTCGAGCTTGAGGGTCTTCTCTCTGGCATCAAGGGACCGCTTCTTTTCTCGCTCGAGCTCCTGCTCAAGCGTGTGAATCTTCTCTTTCTCAGTGGCGGCACCTTCCTTGGCCTGGCAGGAGCACGACCTTTCTTACTCAAGCTCTTGCTCGAGCTCGAGGATCCTCTCCCTACTTTGGGAAATGTCCTTCTCTGCCTGGCGGCATCTAAGCATGAGCAGCCTGTCTCTGAGCTTAAAGTCGGCCAGCGTCTGCTCAACCTCCGCCAGGCGGGCCTCGTGGTCAGTTAGCAACTGGGCCGTGGCCTCAGGGACCTCCATTGCTACGTCGAAGCCCTCCATGGTCTTTTCAAGGACCTGCAATCCAGAAAATTTCAGATACCATCTCGAAGACGCTAAGGAGGGGGACCACGACGAAGGCAAAAGAAACATCCTCACCTGATCAAGGCACGCGCGGAGGTCATTTTGGAAGAGCTCGGTGACCTCGCTCCTCAGAAAATCTGCCAGCTTCGGCAGGGGGCTCCGCGTCTCCTCTGGGCCCTTCCAGAAGGGCGGGTTGGACGAGGATGAAGAATCCTCCCCCTGGGCATGAAGTTCGCCTCGGGGTACCAAGCCCCACTCGTGAGCGGCGCTCTCGCTCAGAGTGTTCTCACTATCCGCCTGAGCATGTTGTTCGCTCGGGGGTAAAACATCCGCCCGAGCATGCCCGTAAACGACCATCGGAGCCCGGCCAGCATCGACCATGCCCAAGCCCGGGCGCCGTCCCTGCGTAGGGTCCCCCGACCTTCCGACCTTGAGGTTAAGCTCCCCTCCCCGAGCATGCTTGCTCGGGTGTTAACGACCTTGCGACTCAGTCCGTCGAAGACACCTCGAAGTTCACCCGAAAGCCGGGCACGGTCTACAAGGTGGGTCCGGCATTAACTGCGGGGCCGCCCGTGGTCTGCGCGCCCGTAATACACGCTCGCTGTACCCACGTCGCGCGGTGTGCCCGTGTGGGTGGCGCGCAATGTTTCTACGCACGTCCAAGAATAGTGGGCGCCTCGTAATAAATGCTTTGTGCTTTGTCAGAATCCCTATAAATACCCTCTCGTGCGAAGGATTGCAGGTTCCTTCTAGCTGAGTTAGCTCCACTAGACTTTCACTCTTACTTGTACGCAGCATTTGTAGCCATCTTTACATATCAGTGCAATCACTGGACGTAGGGCTGTTATCTCCCTGCGAGAGGCCCGAACCAGATCAAAAAAGTCTCCCTCTGTGCTTTGCGATCACTCTAACTACCTTATTCCGTAGCTCGGTAGGGCCTCGGACGCTACACCCCTCGCGGAAAAGGGGTCCTAGGTTGATCCCTCATTCAACAAGTAAGCTCGGCGAGGGACCGGTTCCCGAAACGTCGACAAGCACATTTCAAACTAAAGGGCATCTTCACATAACAAAATACACCAAAAGGAGTAGTAAAGGCTGTTTTCTCTTCGTCCTCGGTGGACATGCTAATTTGGTAATACCCCGAATAGGCATCTAGAAAACTTAGCAATTCACAATCTACAGTGGAATCCACTATCTGGTCGACGTGAGGGAGAGGAAAAGGGTCCTCGGACACACCTTGTTGAGGTCGGTGTAGTCGACGCACATCCTCCACTTGTTGTTGGCCTTTTTTACAAGAACTGGGTTCGCTAGCCACGTTGGGTGACGGACCTCTCAGATGAAGCCAGCCTTCAGGAGTTTGCCGACCTCCTCTTGAATGGCTTGCTTCCGATCCTCCACAAATATGTGCTGCTTTTGCACCACGGGCTTGGTGCTTGGCTCCACAACTAATCGATGCTTGATCACCTCCCTGGGGACTCCGGGCATATTGGACGGTTGCCATGCGAACACATCGCGGTTTGCCCGAAGGAAAGTGATGAGCTCGAGTTCCTATTTAGGATTGAGGTCAGCGCCTACTTTGACCATCTTGGATGGCTCCGTCGGGTCGAGAGGCACAGTCTTGACCTCTTCACAAATCTTCTTGCCCTTCCTACTGTCGTTGACTTGGTCATTGGCACCTCTATCGGACATGGAAGCCTGATTACTGCCTTCGGGTTTCTGGCGCTTAGCTCTCTCATCACCGACTCTGGCTGTCGATCGGTCGAGATGCTCAGCCATCTCCAGACTCTTCTTGTAGCACCCGACCGCCACGCGTTGGTCGCCCTTGATCGTGAGGACCCCCTTTGGCACCGGCATCTTGACTATCTGGTACACATAGTGCTCTACTGCCATGAACTTGGCCAGTATTGGGTGGCCCAGGATCACATTGTACGCGGTGTCAAAGTCCGCTATGTCGAAGAGGATCTTCTCAATACGGAAGTTGTCCGGCGTACTGAATGTGACTAGCAACTCGATCTGACCAAGCGGGGTAGCCGATGAGCGCGGAGTTATGCTGTGAAACAGCTCAGCTTCGGCTTTTATCTCGGTCCGTGGAATGCCCGTGTTATCCAACGTTTTCGTGAAGATGAGGTTCAACAAGCTTCCTCCATCGACTAAGATTTGAGCGTCCTTGATGTTTACGATGGTGGGCTCGACCATCACAAGGTATCGCCTTGGATGTGGGATCGAAGTCGGGTGATCCGTCTTGTCAAACGTGATCGACATCTCCAACCACTTAAGGAATCAAGGGAGGGCCGGTGCGGTCAGATTGACCTCTCTCTCGACTGCCTTGTACTACCTCTTGGACTCGTATGTGGCAGACCCCCCCGAAGATGTGTGCCAGCTTATGCTCAGCTCCTCGATACTCAGGTTCATCATCCTCGAGCTTGTCTCTTGCCTGCTCGATGCCTCGCTGGACAAAGGCGGTCTTGAGCTTCTCCTGGACTTTCTTGCTGATTACCTGCCAAGCTTTGGATTATCGAGGTGGTCTCGGGCTTTCGCGTGGATGGCATACTTATCCGCCAACTCGAAGAGCTCCTTGGAGGTTCTGATCTTCTGGGTGGCGAGCTTCCCCTTCAGATCTCCATCCTTCACTACGTTCTCGAAGGCAACAATCACTGCCACATCCAAGATGTCGGGGATCAGGTTCCTTTTGTCGCTAAATCGTCGAATGAAGTTGCGCAGCGACTCCCCCCTGGCTTCTACACCAGCCAATTGTAACACCCCAATTTTTGCTTTTATTGCATTTAAATGGTATTTTGAATTTTTGGGAATTTCTGGAATTTATTTGGATTTATTTGGATTTATTTGAAATTATTTGAATTTATTTTGAATTAAGCCATTTAACAAATTAATTAAATAATGGAAAAGTTAAAATAAATTTTTGCTGAAAATATTTTATTTGAGTCACAAATGTCTTAAAATATTTTTGAGAATTTTTCCGAATTTTTCTCGATATTTTTAATGCCCCAAATAAATTATTTGAATTTCGGAATTATTTTAAATCGAAAAAGATTAAAATCCCGATGAATGTTGTTGGGCGAACATCGGCGTCTGCTCCGAAAACCCTAACGCGCCCACTGCTCGATCTCCATCCGACGGCTCTCGCGCCACGCCGATCAGTCCGAAGTCGCCACGCCGACCGCGCCGTGTGGGCCTCGGTCTCCGCGCTTTTCACTGAAGCCGAGGGCACTATTTAAGGCGCCGCCGCCAGATCTTGTGAACCTCACTCACGCCGCACTCCACCAGACCGACGACGCCGGAGACGCCACCGCCTCGCAGACGACTCGCCAAGTCCCGGTTATCCGCAGACTTCGCTCGCTTGTTGCCGCCGGTGACCTTCCGCCGCCGCCGTTGGTCCTTGAGTCCTTCGCTGCCGCGCCGAGCGCTATCTCTTCACGCCGGAGGAGCACGGGGCGCTGCCGCCACGCCGCCGCCTCCGCCCGGCGGCCAGCGCCGCGACACCGCCAACCTCGCGAGCTTCCACGACCGTCCGATCTCCAATCGACGACCCGGATTCCGCCACGCCGCCCTTGCACGGTAAATCTCATCTTCAAACCTCATCCGTTAGATCTAGATCCTACGCTCAATCGCACCGCACCATGCATCGTTTCATCGCGGTCACCGACGCGTGGGACCCACTCGTCACCAAGACTGCGGCGCTGTGAGTCGCCGATCGCCGACCCACATGTCACCAGACTGCACTATTCACCCGAGACGCCGACAAAGACGGGCCCACTCGTCACCAAGACGCCTTTGCGGCAGGTGGACGCCACCACGACGCTATGGCGACGACCACGGTGGGACCCACTTGTCGAGAAATAGCCGATCGTACGACGTCAAGAAGTCCACGTGTCACTCTGGTGGCGACACGTGTCACGATGACGAATAATTGATTTTCCAAAAAGAAAATATTTATTTATTTCGGTATATTGATTTTAAATATATTTTGAAACTTCAAATGCTTATAACTTTTATGCTTTTAACTCCGATTTGAGTGATTCCAATTTCTATAAATTTGTAAAATTGTGATCTTTCTGTTTATGAATTTTAATTGAATTTTTGAGCACTGTTTGCCTACTGTTTATTTATTTTATTGTTTGTGTTTACGCTATGCTGAGACGTTGAAGTGCCCGAAGGTTTCGAGGAGAGGTTTCGACCTGTGAGCAAGCTCAGAGCCTAATCAGAGATTTTTGAAGGCAAGTTGTGTTTGACCATGTTGAACCTATTAGAGAAAATTATTTTGATTTAACTTATTGCATGCTAATTTAGTAAAAGTTGATTTGAATGAGTTTTGGGAATTAGTTAAATGCCTAGTTGTCAGATGTCACCTTGTAGTATATGATTGTATGCCATGAATCATTTGTCACCCTAGGTTATGGACTAATAGTTGACATTAATAATTTGCCAACATGGGTTGAGTAGACCAAGTAGTATGCTTAGCCCCGCCACGTGGACATGTTATGATTTTGGGATACCAAAGTTAATATTGACTTAATGAGATATGGAACATGATTTGTGAATAAGACACGTGTTATTGAGTTGATGATGGCACGTGGTGCAATGGTAAAGAACCGGGTGGGAAAATGATTTAGACCGAGGCATGTGGCAAGATTGTTTCGTGGGCCAAGAGTGGCAATCGGGCGGTCGAATTTGGTTTTTATTGGTTTTGATATGGAGATCACACTTGGTTAGTCTTGCCTCGGCCAACTAAGGACTTAACCTTGCGAGCATTTGAACTGAAGTCTCTCATACAACCACAAGCTCCGTGAATGGGACGGGCTTAATGAGTAAACCGGGAAATCTATTCTTCTGATCGCTGTGGTGGTGTGAGGCCCTGAGAAGCGGAATGAGAACTCACATGGCGCAAGAGGGGGCCCTGGTGTGGTAACCATCCCTCCAAAGGTTGAAACCTTAGCGGCAAGATCGAAGTTTAGATGGAACTTTGGAAAGGCTTCGTATTGTTATTTGCCTTGGTGGTATTTGACCGTATCTTGTGGGTAAAGTGTATAACCTCTGCAGAGTGTACAACCTATTCAATAGCCGTGTTTCACGGTATTGAGCATCGCTTATGATTACTGATCAAGGGTTAGATTTTCATAAAAAATGACTTGTTGATGGAAAATGCTTGGGTTGGTGATGATGAACATGACTTAGGATGGAAAAGTGATTTACGATTGAAATGTTTGTGAAAGCTACTATTCCTACTACTGCTTTTATCGCTTTGTAATCTATTATTGCTTATCTTGAATGTCAGATCGCTCATGAACCATAGCCTATCCTTTGTACTAAGCCATGCATGTAGAATATTAGATTTGCATTCTCAGGCATGACTTGTCGAGTGCTCAAAGTACTCACCCCACAACAACACAACTTCAGCTTGAAGAAGAAGCAACCCTCGTCAGAGGAGGAGTATCAGAGGAGCCGATTTAACTAGGAGCGAGCCTGGGCCATTGTTCGTGGCAAATTGGTTGGCGCCACGAGTTTATTTTATTTCCGCCGATTTGAATATTTTAATAAGTCTTCGCCTCATGAGGCGATCTTTGTAACTTGACCATAAGGTCAATCAACTAGTTTGAGTATTTAATTAAAGTACTTATTATTTCGCTGGATATGTCTCGTGATATGTACCGATGTTGCAACTGTGTGCACTAGCGTGATCCTCGACTAGTGCTGAAACACGAGGGTCCGGATTTGCAAATTCGGGTCCCGACAGAGGTGGTATCGAGCCATACCGACCGTAGGATCGCCCTTAGTTAGAATGGTCGAGGAGGATAAAATTATTTTCTAAAGAGTTAAAATGTGCCAAGATGATAATGCAATCTCGACTTACCCCTTCTCTCTTCTCACACCCCTTGCTGAATTTATCACGTCTTTGCGTTGTTTTAAAATATGTGAGTTTCACGTGAGTGTCCTTTGGCAGATGAGGATGATCCACTCTTTTGGTGAGCGCACTGGAGGGTACGCCGCGGAGCTTTGGCGTATGATGCAGCTGCTGGGAGGATATGACAGGCCGATCTACCGGGGACTATCAGAGATCGGGCAGATCGATATTGCTCGATGTCACTATCGCGTTTACGCCGGATAGGGCGAGGGCGAAGTCGCCCCATCCGCATCACCGCCAGAGGTCATCATTTGACGCCGATCCAGGAGACATCGCGTCTGGCGATGAGGCGATTGCTCAGATTACCCCTGTGGAGTTGGATGGCACAAGTGTTCCGCCACCACCACGCAGAGACACTCGCTACAACCGAGAGCCCATCGAGGAGGAGGATGCCACGATCACCCACCTGGCCAGATATGTCATCGCTCAAGAGGATGTTATCGACGAGACGGTTCAGGAGCTGCAGAGGTCTCGTGATGAATTCACACAGCTTAGGGCTCATCTGTTGCAGACTTGTGAGTACTTGGCCCACTCTATCCAGAGGATTGGGGAACTGGAGACAGCGCTGTACGGACCAGAGCCGGAGCCAGTGCTGGAGCTACACGACCCAGATCCGGAGGAGCCACAGCAGGAGGCGCAGCCAGAGCCAGAGCCGGAGCCAGTGGAAGTGAAGCCAGAGCCAGAGGAGGTTGAGCCGGAGCAGGAGGTCCACCACCGGATCGCTGGGATAGGTTTGTACCGCACCAAAGACACCGCGGTGTATCCACCAGAAGTTCGGTGGGGTTGGCTCGAGGAGTGAGCGCTAGAATTAGCAGCTGAGACTCTGCGCTGAGTCGCGTCTTGGAATAAGAGTCACCCTTAGAGGCGCTTGACTCGAGTGTTAGCTCGACGGCTTCTTTCATGCTTGTGAGTGATTGGTATGTGTTGCAAGGCCCTTAGGCATTGTGAGCAACCATACCCAAATATTAATAAAGTAATAAAGTTGATTTTGTGTTACACCTTCGCCCCCGCATAAGTACTCTATTACTTGTCTATTCTTATTTCCTCTCGTCTCTAAACTATGGAGCAATCGGCAGATGGTGAACACTCGTGGAAATCAAGGAGGAAATGGGAATGGTTCACGCCACCGAAACAACGAGGGTGAAGGATAAGGACCTCAACCAAGCACCGCCAGATTGATATGCGTAACCTTGGATCTTTTATTGCTGCATGCACCAGCTGATGCATGCCATGATGCAAAGAAAAGAAAGTCATCGCCAAGCCGCCGCCACTCAAGTCAACCAGGCCAACCCAGTGCAGAGGCCACACTCGAGGCTGTCAGAATTCATGAGGACTAGGCCGCCAACGTTTCTGGAAACGCCAATCCATTGGAGGCAGATGATTGGCTGAGGACGATAGAGAGAAAGTTGCACATTACTCAAGTGTGAAGGAAATGAGAGGGTACTCTATGCCTCTCATCGCCTTGAAGGAACCGCCACGAATGGTGGGAGAACTATCATGCGCTCATGAGCACCCGCAGACATCACCGAGGAGTTCACGGCCGCTTCCGCAAGATCATGTGCCCAAGGCATAATGGAGCTGAAAAAGGAAGAGTTTAGGGCATCAAGCAGGCAATCAACCAAGGTCCGAATATCTCAACAAGTTCACGCAGCCTAGCACGCCACGCACTCGAGGACGAGTAACAACGGACAAGGCCAGAGTCCTGCTTCATGAAAGGATCAATTCAGATTGCAGTGGGACTCATAACCCACACCTTTCCGGATTTTCAAGAGCTAGTGAACAAGGCGCCGATATTGGAGGACAAGCGCAAGGAACCGGAGGACAACCGAAGCGCAGGATGGCACAAACAGGAGCACGCCAGTGAGCGCAGCTGCTTGAGGGTTGCGCCAAACCAGTTTCTTCAGATTTCAACCAAGGAATGTGATGTCAACGCCGCCACCAGAACCCAGACCTGGCGGACAAAATTTTCAGACACCAGCACAAGTTGGGAACACAGCCACAGGAAGCCAGCAGTCGGTAGTCAAGCGTTGTTTCATTTGCAACGAGCCGCAGCACTTTGCCAATTATTGTCCCAAGAAGGAGGAGGAGGACACCAGCCGCTTCAATCTCGGACTACTCCAACAAAGACACCCGCCAGACTAAGCCGTGGAGCTACGCAACTGAGCCGCCACACGATCAGGGTAAGAGGCGAGTCAATCATGTCACCGCTGATGCAAAGGTGAGAATACATCGGACGTCAGATCGGGTAAGTTACTTGTCAACTCAAGACTGCAATAGCTTTTATTTGATTCTCGAGCTTCACATTCGCTTATATCCCGGATTTTTGCTGTGAACAATGGGTTGAAAATGGTGAACCTTAGGCATGTATTGCTAGTACAATCCCCGTGATCGTAACTCCGATCCGATGTAGGATGTTCGGGGTAAAGTTGCTTATAGATGGAACAGAGTTCCTAGCAAACTTAGTGGTGTTAGATACCTGCACCCTAGATGTTATTTTGGGAATGGATCGTTATCTAAACACAAGGTTGTATTAGACCGTGGACGAAGAGTCATATCACGAGAGTCCTTGTGGGAGGAAAATAGAGTTTCAAAGCCACCGCTGCTCAGAGGGACAGCTTGATGGTCAAGCGTGAAGGCGTCAAAGATAGAAGATGTACCGCTTGTCGAGAATACCCGATGTATTTCCAGAGGATTTACCCGATGCCACCAGACAGGACATAGAGTTTGTAATTGAGTTAGTACCGAACACGGCCCGATAGCTAAGAGACCTTATCGGATGTCAACCGATGAGCTAGTGGAAATGAAGAAGCGATTGAGGAGTTGATGGATAAGGGATTTATCGCATCAAGTTCGTCACCATGGGGAGCACCGGTTCTGCTTTGTCAAGAAGAAGGACGGAGTTATCGGATGTGTGTGGATTATCGAGCGCTAAATGAAGTCACTATAAAGAATAAGTATCCGCTACCCAGATCGATGACCTATTTGATCAGCTTGAGAGGAGCCGAGTTTTCTCCAAAATTGATCTACGATCGATATCACCAAATGAAGATTAGATCGAGGATGTGCCAAGACCGCATTTTCGCCAAGATATGGACACTACGAAGTTTACGCTATGTCTTTTGGTTTGACAAATGCACTGCAGATTTCATGAACATGATGAACAAGGTTTTCATGGAATATCCGGACAAGTTCGTTGTTGTGTTCATAGATGACATTCTAGTTTACTCCAAGACGAGAAAAGAGCATGCTTAACATTTGAAGCTAGTCCCGAGAAGTTAAGAGAACAAAGAACTTTTTGCTAAGTTTAGTAAGTGTGATTTTGGAAGAACAAGGTGGAATTCCTTGGACATGTAGTAACCGCCAAGGAGTCGCAGCTTGATCCAAGTAAGGTAGAAGCAGAGTTGCATTGGGAGCCACCCAAAACGGTGACCCAAACCGTAGTTTCTTGGAATGGCCGGTTATTACCGCCGATTTATTGAAGGATTCTCAACGATCATGCAGGCCTCTACGCAATTGTTGAAAAAGGAGAAGAAGTTTGCATGGACGCCGAATGCGAGCGTAGTTTTCAGAGTTGAAGAAACGCTCGACAACAAAGACCGATGTTAGTTCTACCGGATTTAAGCCGAGCTTTGATATATATTGTGATGCATCGCGCCAAGGACCTTGGCTATGACACGCAAAACTGTAAGGTCGCTGCATATGCATCTAGGCGCTTGAGGCCGCATGAGGAGAACTATCCGACGATGATTTGGAATTAGCAATGTGGTACACGCCTTTGAAGTTATGGCTACACTATTTAATTGGGAATGATGTGAGGTGTACACCCACCATAAGAGTCTTAAATATATATTTACACAATGGACTGAACATGAGACAGAGGAGATGGTTGGAGTTAATTAGGATTACAACTGGGAATTCATTATCACCCCTAAAAGCCAATGTAGTGGCAGATGCTTTAAGTCGAAAGAGCCACACAAAGGAACATGTTGATGGGAGAAAACCAGCCGAAGTTATGCAAGGAATTTTGGTTGAAGATGGAAGTTGTGCCTAAGGGATTCTTAGTCCGCTCTAGAGGTGAAGCCTACCCCGAAGATCGATTCGTGAAGGATGTATGACGATGTCAAGATTCAGAGAATTAAGTCCAAAATGGAGGAAGGCAAGGCGAAGGATTTCAAGTCGATGAACGAGGTACATTGTGGATCAAGAATCGCATTTGTGTACCAAGACAGAAGGAGTCAAGCAAATGATTTTGGAGGAGGCCCATGATTCCAAGTACTCAATTCATCCGGAAGCGCTAAGATGTACCAAGACCAAGGAAAGATTTTGGTGGCCAAGCATGAAGCGTGAAGTTGCAGAGCATGTTATAGCAGCGACATATGTCAAAGAATCAAAGCAATGCATCGAGGCCGCAGGGTTGCTACACCACTTAAGATACCCGAGTGGAAATGGGAAGAAATCGAATGGATTTCATTACCGGTTTACCAAGGACCCGCATAGGTATGATTCTATATGGGTTATAGTGGACCGCTTTGACAAAGGTTGCTCACTTCATACCAAGAAAGACTACATACTGGGGACCGCTTAGCAGATTTATATATGTCAAGAATTGTATGTCTACACGGAGTTCAAGAGAATTGTATCGACAGAGGTACCCAGCTTACCTCAAGATTTTGGGATAAGTCGCATGAGGCTTTAGGGACTCGCTTGAACTTCAAGATCGCATATCACCCATGCATGTATGGGCAAACGGAAAGAGTTAATCGACATCTTGGAGGACATGTTGAGGGCATGTGCATTGGCTTACACAACATCGTGGGACAAGTGCTTGCCGACGCCGAAGTTCAGCTACAACAACAAGATTACTGTGCAAGTTTGCAGATGTCGCCATTCAAGCACTATATGGCGCACTCGCTTAACGCCGTTGAATTGGAATGAGACCGAGAACGCCATATGTTTGGGCCGGATATTCTTCGAGAAGCCGAGGAGCAGATAGCCATGATCAGGAAAGGTTGAAAATTGCACAATCAAGACAGTAAGAGTTATACCGATAATCGCCGCAGGATCCGAGCTTTGAGCTCAAGATTTTGTGTATCTCAGAGTTACCCCACTCAAAGGAGTTAAGAGGTTCCACACCAAAGGGAAGTTAGCACCAAGATATGTTGGTCCATTCAAGATCCTAAGTCGAGAGGTGAAGTGGCGATCACCGGAGTTACCGCAGCCCTTAGCAGTGTGTGCATGATGTGTTCCATGTGTCACAACTAAAGAAGTGCCTCCGAGTGCCGAAGAGCAGATGCCGTTAGAGGCGGCCGAGTCAGCAGGAGGATTTGACTTATAGAGAGTACCCGTGAAGATCTTGGACACAATGGATCGGAGACGAGAAATAAATCAACCCGCTTCGCAGAGTTCAAGGAGTAACCATTCCGAGAGTGAAGCAACTGGGAGCGTGAAGAAGACTCAAGAAGGAATTTCAACCTATTCTTTGTCGACCTCAATCTCTGTGGTCGAGATTCCGTTAAGGGGGAGGTTTGTAACACCCCAATTTTTGCTTTTATTGCATTTAAATGGTATTTTGAATTTTTGGGAATTTCTCGAATTTATTTGGATTTATTTGGATTTATTTGAAATTATTTGAATTTATTTTGAATTAAGCCATTTAACAAATTAATTAAATAATGGAAAAGTTAAAATAAATTTTTGCTGAAAATATTTTATTTGAGTCACAAATGTCTTAAAATATTTTTGAGAATTTTTCCGAATTTTTCTCGATATTTTTAATGCCCCAAATAAATTATTTGAATTTCGAATTATTTTAAATCGAAAAAGATTAAAATCCCGATGAATGTTGTTGGGCGAACATCGGCGTCTGCTCCGAAAACCCTAACGCGCCACTGCTCGATCTCCATCCGACGGCCTCGCGCCACGCCGATCAGCCGAAGTCGCCGCCGACTCGCCCGCCGCCAGTGGGCCTCGGTCTCGCGCTTACACGAAGCCGAGGGCACTATTTAAGCGCCGCCGCCGCATCAGGAACCTCACCACGCCGCACCACCAGACCAGACGCCACGAGACGCCACCGCCGCCGCACGACTCGCTGAAGTCCCGGTTATCCGCCAGACTTTCGCTTGCTCGGTTGCCGCCGGTGACCTTCCGCCGCCGCCGTTGGTCCTTGAGTCCTCTCGCTGCCGCTGCGGAGCGCTTATCTCTTCACGCCGGAGGAGCACGGAGCGCTGCCGCCACGCCGCCGCCTCCGCCCGGCCGCCGCCGCGACACCGCCAACCTCGCGAGCTTCCACGACCGTCCGATCTCCAATCGACGACCCGGATTCCGCCACGCCGCCCTTGCACAAGAAATCTCATCTTCAAACCTCATCCGTTAGATCTAGATCCTACGGCTCGAATCGCACCGCACCATGCATCGCTTCACCGTGTCACCGACGCTGGGACCCACTCGTCACCGCAGACTCAGGCGCTGCGGAGTCGCCGATCGCCGGACCCACATGTCACCAGACTGCACTATTCACCCGAGACGCCGACAAAGACGGGCCCACTCGTCACCAAGACGACGTAAGGCGTGTGACGCCACCACGACGCTATGCCGACGCCGGTGGGACCCACTTGTCGAGAAATAGCCGATCGTACGACGTCAAGAAGTCCACGTGTCACTCTGGTGGCGTACACGTGTCACAGATGACTTAATAATTGATTTTCCAAAAAGAAAATATTTATTTATTTCGGTATATTGATTTTAAATATATTTTGAAACTTCAAATGCTTATAACTTTTATGCTTTTAACTCCGATTTGAGTGATTCCAATTTCTATAAATTTGTAAAATTGTGATCTTTCTGTTTATGAATTTTAATTGAATTTTTGAGCACTGTTTGCCTACTGTTTATTTATTTTATTGTTTGTGTTTACGCTATGCTGTGAGACGTTGAAGTGCCCGAAGGTTTCGAGGAGAGGTTCTCGACCCAGAGCAAGCTCAGAGCCGGAATCAAGATTTTTGAAGGCAAGTTGTGTTTGACCATGTTGAACCTATTAGAGAAAATTATTTTGATTTAACTTATTGCATGCTAATTTAGTAAAAGTTGATTTGAATGAGTTTTGGGAAGTAGTTAAATGCCTAGTTGCTGTATGTCACCTTGTAGTATATGATTGTATGCCATGAATCATTTGTCACCCTAGGTTATGGACTAATAGTTGACATTAATAATTTGCCAACATGGGTTGAGTAGACCAAGTAGTATGCTTAGCCCTCGCCACGGACATGTTATGATTTTGGGATACCAAAGTTAATATTGACTTAATGAGATATGGAACATGATTTGTGAATAAGACACGTGTTATTGAGTTGATGATGGCACGTGGTGCAATGGTAAAGAACCGGTGGGAAAATGATTTAGACCGAGGCATGTGGCAAGATTGTTTCGTGGGCCAAGAGTGGCAATCAAGGTCGAATTTGGTTTTTATTGGTTTTGATATGGAGATCACACTTGGTTAGTCTTGCCTCGGCCAACTAAGGACTTAACCTTGCGAGCATTTGAACTCGAAGTCTCTCATACAACCACAAGCTCCGTGAATGGGACGGGCTTAATGAGTAAACCGGGAAATCTATTCTTCTGCACTGCTGTGGTGGTGTGAGGCCCTGAGAAGCGGAATGAGAACTCACATGGCGCAAGAGGGGGCCCCTGGTGTGGTAACCGATCCCTCCAAAGGTTGAAACCTTAGCGGCAAGATCGAAGTTTAGATGGAACTTTGGAAAGGCTTCACATTGTTATTTGCCTTGGTGGTATTTGACTGTATCTTGTGGGTAAAATGTATAACCTCCGCAGAGTGTACAACCTATTCAATAGCCGTGTTTCACAGATTGAGCATCGCCTATGATTACTGGCCAAGGGTTAGATTTTCATAAAAAATGACTTGTTGATGGAAAATGCTTGGGTTGGTGATGATGAACATGACTTAGGATGGAAAAGTGATTTACGATTGAAATGTTTGTGAAAGCTACTATTCCTACTACTGCTTTTATCGCTTTGTAATCTATTATCGCTTATCTTGAATGTCAGCATCGCTCATGAACCATAGCCTATCCTTTGTACTAAGCCATGCATGTAGAATATTAGATTTGCATTTCAGGCATGACTTGCCGAGTGCTCAAAGTACTCACCCCACAACAACACAACTTCAGCTTGAAGAAGAAGCAACCCCCGCCAGAGGAGGAGTATCGAGGAGCCGATTTAACTAGGAGCGAGCCACTGGGCCTTGTTCGTGGCAAATTGGTTGGCGCCACGAGTTTATTTTATTTCCGCTGATTTGAATATTTTAATAAGTCTTCGCTCATGAGGCGATTTTGTAACTTGACCATAAGGTCAATCAACTAGTTTGAGTATTTAATTAAAGTACTTATTATTTCGTTGGATATGTCTGTGATATGTACCGATGTTGCAACTGTGTGCACTAGCGTGATCCTGGACTAGTGCTGAAACACAGAGGGTCCGGATTTGCAAATTCGGGTCCCGACACCAATGCAAGTCACTACTTGTCCCAGGGTGTTCATACGTGCCTTGAAAGTTGGCGATGAACTGTGCCCTCAACTCAGCCCATGACGATATCGACTGAGGTGGGAGGTTTAGTAGCCAAGACCTAACTGCCCCATCGACAGTGGTGAGTAGGTAGTTGGCCATCACCTTCTCGTTGCCTCCGGCTGCTCTCATAACTGTAGTATAGATCTGCAGCCATTCAACAGGGTTGATCTTCCCTGAATACTTCTCAACTGGACCGGGCTTGAACTTGTCCGACCACCTAACCGCGTGCAGTGTAGGAGTGAATGCCTTGCACCCCTCATTGATGTCTTCCGGGGTCATCTGGCATTGTCCTCTGTGTGCATCTTGTCAAAGGGGGAACCTGTGTCGTGGTGGCAAGCGGTCCCTCGAAGGCGAAGATCTACCGTGGTGCACATGTCGTGTCAGGGATCGGCCTCTTGAGGATGAGGATTCATTATCTCGCCTTTCACACACTTCGCAATCTCGCTCTTGTCTCCGATCTCGCAAAACATCGCGCAATTCTCGACAATCATGCGGGATTTGATGTCGGAGGTCTCCAGGATATCCCTAGCGGGGTTCGAGTAGACCGTCTTGGAAATCGGTGATCGAATCGCCACCGCTGATCTCGTTGTTTCGCTGACTATCGAGAATGGCCCCGACGGTACCGATTTCGGTGCCCTATCGACGGTCGTTCAACCCTAAATTAGCCACTCGAGCAGTCTAAGCTTGCACTGCATCGAGCAATGTCTTCATCTGGTTGAACACTAGCGTCATACGGTTGGCCGGGTCCAATGGTGTGAGAGACTTCAATAGCATGTGGGCACATTGGACGTTGGCTTCAAGGGTGCTGAAGACGTCGCTCGGGTGGCTCTGCTGGGATGTTGTTCTTGGAACACGGCCGGGCGCACCATTGTGGTTACGCTGCCAAAGGGCCTGCTACCCCTGGAGTCCTGGTGCCTGCGAGTGAGGTGTCGAAGGATTGTCTAGGTTGAGGTGCTTTGACAATTTGGCAGCAATCCCTACCGTGGTTGCGGCTGTCGGGTCACGACGATGGTCTGTCGTGCTGGGAGCGACAATATCCGTGGCTGCATACACTGCGTCGGTTATAGCTCCATGATCTTGGGGCGTGCCCAGAGGAATGTAACCTTCCTGGTTACCCAAGGCTTCGCCGTGGTCCTCTCTTGGGAACTTCGCGCTTGTGCCTTTCCGACTCTAGCCATGAACACGGGCGATCCGCGACGACCATCGCTGCTCGATCGCCGAGGTCATTGTTGTTGCTGTCACTATCGCTCTCTGTGTCCACACACTTGAGAACGCTGGGCTCTAGAGGGTCAAACTCGATAAAGCACATCTCTCGACTTGGGTCCTCAGAATAGGACTCGATGAAGCCGATATGCTCGAGGCTACTGGCTGGACCCCATCGGTACAACATGGTTCCGAAGACGATCTCAGAGCCCATTGGCGGGGCTTGGCTGATGTCGAGAATTTTAGCATTGCCACGTGTTGAAGACATGCTTAACCTGCAAAAATAGCAGAAGGCCCCTATCGTGCCCCGAATTTATCACGGATTCGGACACTCTGTGTATTCCGTACTAGTCCAGGATCACGCTAGTACACACAGATAAACAGTTGAAGTACCACAATCATACGCAATGAATTAATAGTAAAGTACTTCAAACAGAGTATAACGAGTTACACGGCCTTATGGCCACCTTATAATACTTCATGCAGCAGGCGATAAATATCATCAAGATCGTTCATTCAATGAAGCAAAATACGATAGCGAACCCTCTCTAGCCACAAAGCATCGAAAGCGGCTTAACCCTTAATCCTCCCGGCCTTCATTTAACTCTTCATTCCAAGTCGGCACGGCTTCTTCTTCTTCCGAGGTTTTTGTCGATGCAAGGGTGAGTATACAACATACTCAACAAGTCATGCACAATGCGCTTCTATTACTACATGCATGGCTTATTCCAAAGGAAAGGCTTAATTGGGTATTTTGCATAAAGCAAAGATTTCTTTTAATAGGTAATCCTACTAGATTAAAAGCAAGAAAATCAATAATATTTAATAATTAATTTTCAATTCTTTTTCTCATAGGTTTTGGCTCATGTACTCTAATTTGATTCTTTTGGCACACACCACCCATTCCACATTTTCATTTTGAAAATCTAACCCTTGACTGTAATCACCGAAAGCAATGTCCAATACCATGACACGGCTATTCAATAGATTCACACACACACTCGCAGAGGTCAGACACTTTACCCACAGATCTGATGCTCACCACACAAAGCGATTGATTGTAACAAAGTCTTTCAGAGACTAACACTTAGCCGCTGATCCTCTCCAAGATTGCCTTCCTAACACTTCCTCACACAGAGCCAAAGTTTAGAACAGCACATACCGTTAGATGGGTACCAAGTCCGCAGACATGTACGCCCCCGCACGGTTACATTTTTGGTGTAATCACACCCCGAGGTATCAAAGGAAAGATATTAGAAACCTACTTAACTAGGTCCGCCCCATTCCGCATAAGTGGTTGTACACTTAACTCAGCTCAAAGGCTCGCAAGGTTAAGTCCTTAATTGTCCCTGCAAGACAACCATTTTATACATCTCGGCACACAGCCTTCACAATCTTTTCATACATCCCATTGCCACACAGCCCACCGCACGAAGCCTTCTTGCCACTTGCCCCTGCTCAAATCATTTTCCCACCCCACTTTATACTTAAGCAACACATGCCATTTTCCACATCAGCTCATGAATAGCACCACACGTGTCACTATCCCAGCCCAATTCATGACATCATCGCATTTTCCAAAATGCGCTCCATAATTGTTTAGTCAATATTCATTTGATATTTGAAAGTCATTCCACGATACAAGCTAAGCTAGCGACTAATCACGGCCTAGCCTCCCGTGTTGGCATCATATTAGCATCCAACATATTTAAGCATCTTAGGGTGACAAGGTATTCAGGCATATAATGACATTAACAAGGTGGCATAATTCAAGATGGGTATCTTAACCATCGTCCCATATAAACAACATCATTTATACTTAACATAGCATGCAATATTTGAATCAAAGTATATTTTTAAAATCTAGGGCAATATGGTCAAAGCATGACTTGCCTTCAAGAGGAGTTGGTTCTGGTCGAGGTTCTGCGACGGGTCTTCAAACTCTCCTCGATTTAATTCCGAACTCTGAGTCTACTCTTGCACAAGCAAACACACAATAAATATATAATATAGACAGCAAACAATTCACTAAAATTGAATAAAAATCACTAATAAATAGTTCACATTTTTACAAATTTTGGGCACTGAATCACCCAAATCCGAGTTAAAATGCAAAAGTTATAGCCATTACAAGTTTCGAAAATTCATAAAAGAATAAACCGAATTATTTCTATTTTCCACCGATTTTTCGGCTGATTTTCCCCAGCGCGACACGTGTCGGCACCGAGCGAACCACGCCGCCTTCGCCATCGACAGTGGGCGGATGACGCGTGCGGTCGACGGCAAGATACCGGCGGTCCACCCATCGACGCAGGGCCCGGTGAATGCCGCCGGCCCCACATGTCGGTGGATCGACACGCTGCCGAGGAATTATCCGCCACGCATGCATGCATTCCCGATCGTCGGATTCGAATCTAACGGCGCAAGACTAACCAAAGCAGTTTACTATTTGCGGGACTACGTGGCGTTACCTTGGGCGCTTGATGAAGATCTCGACTACCGAGGTTGCACGCGAGAGTCGATGAAGATGCGGCGGTCTTGGTTGCCGAGTTGGAGAAGATGACACGGCGACGGCGCTTCCGGTCTCTGTTCGCCGAAAAGTAACCACACGGATGCGCCTCGCTTGGTGAACTCGGAGGTGGTCTTGACGGGCGGGGAACGATTTGACGGGCGTAAACACGGCGAAACCGTGGCGGGGTGAGTAGCTACTACGGCGAAGCTCCCGAGAAGGCTACGGTGGACGAGAGCTAACGAGCGAGAGGGGAAATGAGCGGGTGAAGTGCTGCACACGCCGCCTATTTCACTCGCCGACATTTCGAGACGCGCGAAGAAATCCTCGACACGATCTGCGGCGGCCAATGGCGATTTATGACGCGATCGCCTCGTCCGAGGTCATCCGGCCACATCGACCGCTCGACGGGAATCAAGCGGCGCGGATTGACGCGCCGATTAGGGTTTCGGCAAAGACAAGTTGTTGGGGGCCCAACACCGTAGCTAAGGAATTTCAGACTTTTCCGAATAAAAATAATTGTAGAAATTCAAAGTAATTGTTTAGGGCACTAAAAATACCTGAAAAATTCTAGAAAAATTCTAAAAATTATTTCAGAGCATTTTGAGCCTAAATAAAATATTAGTTTTAATTTTTGATAATTACATTTTCTGGTATTTAATTACTCAAAGAAAAATGATATAAATAAAATCCAATTAAATCCAATAAATCCCAGAAAAAATTAGATAAATTCAATTAAAGGTAATTAAATGCAAATAAAGGTTGGTTAATTCATAAAAATTCAAATAACTCCAAAATTTAAAATCTGGCCAAAATTCGGGACGTTACAAACCTACCCCCCTTAACAGAATCTCGTCCCCGAGATTCGAGGCTTAACTATAGAATAGGTTTGGGAATTCCTTTTTCAGATCTTCCTCTCGTTCCCAGGTGGCCTCACTTTCTGCGTGGTTGCCCCACTGAACTCGCAAAACAAGTTGTCTTGTTTCGGTTCTCCGATCCATTATGTCGAAATTTTTATCTGCTGCTCTTTGTAAGTCAAGTCTTCTTGCGCTCAACTTCTTCCAAAGGATGTTTGCTCTTCAGAATTCAAGACACTTCTTGAGTTGCGATACATGAAAAACATTGTGCACTCGCTAGTGACTGGCAGTAACTCCAGCTTGATATGCGATTTCGCTTTTACGGCTTATGATCTTGAACGGTCCTACATATCTTGGCGCAAGTTTACCCTTTTGTGAAATCTCTCGACTCCTTTCAGGCGAACTCGAGATACACGAATCCTCCTGCTCAAAACTCAAATCTCTACGGCGGTTGTCTGCAGAGCTCTTCCGTCTTGATCAGGCAATCTTTAACCTTTCTCTCGATCGGTGCTATTTGCTCTTCGCTTCTTGAAGTATGTCCGTCCAAGACACGACGCCTCCAGCCTCATTCCAATTTAACGGCGCCCTACAAGGTCGACCATACAATGCTTCAAAAGGTGACATCTCAAGACTTGCTCGATAGTCGTTGTTGTAACTAAACTCGTGATATGGCAAACATTTATCCCAAGTTGATGTATATGCTAACGCACAAGCTCTCAACATATCTTCTAATATCCGTTGACTCTTTCGTCGTCATCCATCCGCTCGGGTGATAAGTCAGATCGAATTCAAGCGGTGCCCATTGTCAGTATGCAATTTATCCCAAAATCTTGAGGTAAATTGGGTACTCGTCCGACACTATCTTCTTCACTCCATGCAAGCATACGATTCTCGCCATGTATAGCTCGCCAACTTCGTCTCTCGAGTAGGTGGTCTTTATGGTATGAAATGTGCGACCTTTGTCAAGTTTATCCACGATAACCCATATGGAGTCATAACCTCCTTGCGCCTTGGCAATCCGTAATGAAATCCATTCGATTTCTTCCCATTTCCACTCGTATTTTCAATGGTCGCAGCAGCCCCGCCGCCTCGATGCATAGCTTTGACTCACCGCATACATCACATAGTGCCACGTGTTCAAGAACTCTCTTCATATTCGCCACCGTAACCTTTCCTTCAAATCTTGATACATTTTTGCACTTCCGGTGAATCAAATACTTGGAATCGTGAGCTTCCTCCAATATTAACTGCTTTAATTCCTTTTTGTTGGGTACGCAACACGCTCTTTCATCCACAATGTACCATGTTCGTCCAGCTTAAAATCTTTTGCCTGTCCTTCCTCCATCTTGGCCTTGATTCTCTCGATCTTCTCATCATTCTTCTGACCTTCTCTAATCTGATCTTCCAAGATAGGCCTTACTTCTAATCGACTCTTAATCCTTCCTAACAACTTCCAACTTCAATCTCTGAAGATCCTTGCACGCTTCTCCTGGCTTTCTTCCACTTTCTAACTTAGTCCATGGCTTTTCCTACTCAGGCATCACCACTACGTTGGCCTTGCCGGATGATAATGGATTCCCATGTTGTAATCCTTGATCGTTCTAACCATCTTCTTTGTCTCATGTTTAGGTCGATTGGGTGAAAATGTATTTAAGACTTTTATGGTCTCAGATACACCTCACACCTATTACCAATAAGATAGTGACGCCATATCTTCGTGGCATGCACTACAACCGCTAACTCTAAATCGTAAGGCGGGTAATTCCTTCATGTGGCCTTAATTGCCTTGATGCATAGGCTACTACCTTTCCATTTTGCATCAACACACATCCGAAGCCTTGGCGTGATGCATCACAAGAGATATCGAAACTCGATGCACATCCGTTGCACTAACACCGTGCCGATGTCATCTTTTCTTCAATTCTTGGAAACTCTTCTCACAATCCTGTCCAAACAAATTTCTTTCTTTCTTTAACAATTGCGAATTGGCCTAGCAATTGTCGAAAATCCTTCTATAAATCGCGGTAATAACCACCATTCCAAGGAAACTCCGAACTTATAAACTGTCTCTGGCGACTCCCAATGTAGCACTGTCTCAACCTTGCTTGGGTCCATCATGATCCTTCGCAAATATGACATGCCCTAAGAAATCTACCTTACTCTTCCGTAAATCGCACTTATCAATTTAGCATACAACTGCTGTTTCTTAGTCTTTCCAAGATTAATCTCAAATGTTGGCGTGCTTTCATCGCTTCTTGAATAAACCGAATATCATCTATGAACACAACCACAAATTTATCTAAGATTCCATGAATACTTTATTCATTAAGTTCATAAAGTATGTCATGCTTGTCAATCCGAACGACATAACTGTGAACTCATAATGTCCATATCTTGAGGAAAACGCGGTCTTGGGTATGTCCTCTGCCTTGATTCTCAATCGATGATATCCTCGACCTAAGGTCAATTTTGGAGAATACTCCGCTTCCTCTTAATTGATCGAAAAGATCATCGATTCGGGCAACGGGTATTTATTCTTTATCGTCACTTCGCTAAGCGCGATAGTCTATACACATCCAAAACTCCCATCTTTCTTCTTAACGAATAGAACAGGTGCTCCCCATGGTGACGAGCTCGGTCCGATGAATCCTTTTTCCAACAACTCCTCAATTTGCTTTTTCATTTCTACCAACTCTTGGTAGACATCCGATATGGCCTCTTTGCTATCGGTGCTGCTCTGTACTAAGTCAATTACTTAACTCTATGTCTCTGCTCGTGGCATTCTGGTAATTCCTCGGGAAAACATCCGGTATTCACCGACCATCGGTACATCCTTTATCTTGACGGCCTCTAGATTATTTACTAACATCCGACTTCCTCGAATTGCCACTGCTTGAAATTCCACTTTCCTACCTTCAGGGCTTTCAATAGACACAACTCTTCATCCACAGTCTAATACAGCCTTATGTTTAGTCAACCAATCCATTCCCAGGATAACATCCAGGGTTTGGGTATCTAATATAATAAGGTTCGCTAGGAACTCTACCCCTTTTATTAGTAGCTTAACTCCAGAACATCCGACCTTAGAACGGAGTTCTGATCCAGGGGATTGAACTAGGAGTGTACTTTTAAGATTAACCACATCCAGATTATTTGTCATAGCGAAATCTCGAGAAACGAATGAATGCGAAGCTCTGAATCAAATAATATCAGAGTCGCATCGAGTTGACTAAGAACTTACCCAAAGACGACGTCCGTAGCATTGTGGACTTCGTCATGGAGATATGATTAATCCGCCTCGCGCGAATGCTGCGGTGTAGCTCCACCAGTGTACTCGGCTTCCTCCTTGGGTAGGGTCTTGGCCGGGTGCTCCTAGATTGAAGCGCATCGTGTCACGCCTCCTTTCTTTGGGCACGACATGGCGAAATGCCCCATCTCGTTGCTTGTAGTGGCGCCCTCGCCATTTGCCGATTTCCACTATTCGATTAACAACCTTGATCGGGTCCGAGGGGTTTGTCCGTGGTCTTGGCATTGGTGGCGGCGTCTCGACATTGTTCCTCGGCCGAACCTCGTGAATTGTCAGTATCATTTTTGTTTTCGATGACCCCGACGCCCTCCTTGCGAGCTATGCGGCGTTTATGATTGTCGCCCAGCTTTGCGCTTGTCTTCCAAGATGAGCACCTTGTTTACTAACTCCTGAAAATCCGGAAGGTGTGAGTAATCAGCCCCACCGAAGCCGAGTTAAGTCCTTCATGAAGCGAGATCGCTTTGCTTTATCCGTTACGTCATCCGGTGCATAGCGTGCTAACTGAGTGAATTTATTCAGATAGTCGGCCACTGCCTGGCCTCCTTGCTTCAGAGCTCGAAATTCCTCCTTTTTCAGCTCCATAATACCCTCCGGCACATGGTATTGACGAAAAGCTAGGGTGAATTCTTCCCAAGTAATTTCCTGCGGGTTCTCCTGCGATGCGCAGTAATTCTCCCACCATTCGGCTGCTGTCCCTTCAAGCTGGTGAGAGGCATAAAGCACCCTCTCATTTCCCTCACACTGGGTTATGTGTAACTTCCTTTCGATGGTTCTCAACCAATCATCTGCCTCGAGTGGACTGGCATTGCCCGAGAATGTGGGCGGTCGGGTCCTCATAAATTCAGATAATCTTGAGTAGGACGTGGCCCATTGTTCACAAACTTGGTTGTTAGCGACGGCCCGAAAGGCCGAGTTGTTGTAATCGTTGTCATCATTGTTTGCATTAATCGCGTTTGTGCCGCGAGAAATGCGCCTAAGTTCTCGTGATATCCTTGGCGGTCCGCTCGGGTGGCGTGTATGGTCCTCGATCGCCTCCGTGACGTGATCCACCGCCTCCGCCCGTTGTTGCAGTGTTCACCATCTGCTGATTCTTCGGGGTTTAGGATAAGGGGAAAAGAATAGGCGTAGTATGGAACTTATACGGGAAACAGTGTAACTTAAATAGAACCAATAAGCATTCAAGCATAAATAATAATTAATATGGTTTAGTACATAGTCTAAGGACTATGCAACCATATGACAATCACAAACATCACATCCAATTGTTCATTACAACATCGCATACTAATGTTCAGAATAAAAGACGCGACTCAACACAGTGAGTCTCAACGCAAAGTCGCCATCGACATTCTCGACAAAGCATCACTCATCGAGCCAACCCGCTCTGCTCGCCGATCACGTAAACGGCGGTGAGCCGCATCGGGCAACCGATCCCCATGCCCTCCCACTTGGCGCGCACTGGGGCTCCAGCCGCTGGCCTCTGGCTCCGGGCCCAGCTCCCGCTCGCTGCTCCTCCTCGCCGCTGCCGAGCTCCATGACGCTGCTCGCTCTCGCCCAGAAGAGCCTCCTCTAGCTCGGCGATCCTCTGAACGGCGTGCATGCGGTCTCGTAAGGCCTCCTCGGTCTCCTCTGAACACGGTAGACGGCTGCAGCTCAGAGTCGTGGCGCCCATCACCTCCTCTGTGCCGCAGCGAACCGACCTGTGCACGACGGCGGCGCTGCCCTCCAGTCCAAGCGGCTCGCAGGGTCCACGTCGCAAGGGTGCACACGAAGGCGGTATCCCACAGCTCGGCCGTGGTCCTCGCTGATCCGGCCCAGCGCAACTCGGGCACACTCAGATGCCCGCCTTAGCTTCTTCGCTTCACCGCGAGGCGAAGCGACGACTAGCACGAGCGTGCTCCCAGCGCATAAGGTCAGCTGCCTCCCATCCGCGAGCAATCCGCTGACTATCCAAAGCGAGACTTGTAGAGTGGACGATCGAAGCCTCCCAACACTGAGCATCCTCCAGAGCTCCGCGGCGTAGCCTCCGTGGCGCCTCCAAAAGTGGACCATCCGATCCGCCAAAGCAACGCGCCGTAACAACAATTTTAAAGAACACGAAAGTAATAGCAAAAATACAGCAGAGGTATGAAGTAAAGAAGAAGAGATGAGTCAAGATTTCATTGATTATTCTTGTCCAGATTTTATTCTTTAGAAATTAATTTGACTCCACCAAAACGCCCGCCTAACTAGGGTCAGTCTTACAACAAGATGGCTCGATACCATCCCTGTCGTGCCCGAATTTATCACGGATTCGACACTCAGGTATTCCGTACTAGTCCAGATCACGCTTAGTACACACAGATAAACAAGTTGAAGTACCACAATCATACGCAATGAATTAATAGTAAAGTACTTCAAACAGAGTATAACGAGTTACACGGCCTTATGGCCACCTTACAATACTTCACGCCACAGCAGGCGATAAATATCATCAAGTCGTTCATTCAATGAAGCAAAATACGATAGCGGAACCCTCTCTAGCCACAAAGCTCTTGAAAGTGGCTTAACCCTTAATCCTCCGGCCTTCGATTTAACTCTTCATTCCAAGTCGGCACGGCTTCTTCTTCTTTCGAGGTTTTTGTCGATGCAAGGGTGAGTATACAACATACTCAACAAGTCATGCACAATGCGGTTCTATTACTACATGCATGGCTTATTCCAAAGGAAAGGCTTAATTGGGTATTTTGCATAAAGCAAAGATTTCTTTTAATAGGTAATCCTACTAGATTAAAAGCAATAAAATCAATAATATTTAATAATTAATTTCTCAATTCTTTTTCTCATAGGTTTTGGCTCACACTCTAATTTGATTCTTTTGGCACACACCACCCATTCCACATTTTCATTTTGAAAATCTAACCCTTGATTTGTAATCACCGAGCAATGTCCAATACCATGACACGGCTATTCAATAGATTCACACACACACTGCAGAGGTCAGACACTTTACCCACAGATACTGATGCTCACCACACAAAGCGATTGATTGTAACAAAGTCTTTCAGAGACTAACACTTAGCGATGATCCTCTCCAAGATTGCCTTCCTAACACTTCCTCACACAGAGCCAAAGTTTAGAACAGCACATACCGCTAGATGGGTACCAAGCCGCAAAGCAGTACGCCTCCCGCACTGTTACATTTTTGGTGTAATGTCACCCCGAGGTATCAAAGGAAAGATATTAGAAACCTACTTAACTAGGTCCGCCCCATTCCGCATAAGTGGTTGTACACTTAACTCAGCTCAAAGGCTCGCAAGGTTAAGTCCTTAATTGTCCCTGCAAGACAACCATTTTATACATCTCGGCACACTGCCTTCACAATCTTTTCATACATCCCATTGCCACAGTGCCCACCGCACGAAGCCTTCTTGCCACTTGCCCTGCTCAAATCATTTTCCCACCCCACTTTATACTTAAGCAACACATGCCATTTTCCACATCGGCTCATGAATAGCACCACACGTGTCACTATCCGGCCCAATTATGACATCATCGCATTTTCCAAAATCGCTCCATAATTGTTTAGTCAATATTCATTTGATATTTGAAAGTCATTCCACGATACAAGCTGCTAAGCGACTAATCACGGCCTAGCCTCCCGTGTTGGCATCATATTAGCATCCAACATATTTAAGCATCTTAGGGTGACAAGGTATTCAGGCATATAATGACATTAACAAGGTGGCATAATTCAAGATGGGTATCTTAACCATTGTCCCATATAAACAACATCATTTATACTTAACATAGCATGCAATATTTGAATCAAAGTATATTTTTAAAATCTAGGGCAATATGGTCAAAGCATGACTTGCCTTCAAGAGGAGTTGGTTCTGGTCGAGGTTCTGCGACGGGTCTTCAAACTCTCCTCGATTTAATTCCGCAACTCGAGTCTACTCTTGTACAAGCAAACACACAATAAATATATAATATAGACAGCAAACAATTCACTAAAATTGAATAAAAATCACCAATAAATAGTTCACATTTTACAAATTTTGGGCACTGGAATCACCCAAATCCGAGTTAAAATGCAAAAGTTATAGCCATTACAAGTTTCTGAAAATTCATAAAAGAATAAACCGAATTATTTTCTATTTTCCACCGATTTTTCGGCTGATTTTCCCCAGCGACACGTGTCGGCACCGAGCGAACCACGCCGCCTTCGCCATCGACAGTGGGCCGGATGACGTCGGTCGACGCCAAGATACCGGCGGTCCACCCATCGACGCAGTGGGCGGTGAATGTACGCCGCCCCACATGTCGGATCGACACGCGCCGAGGAATTATCCGCCACGATGCATGCATTCCCGATCGCCGGATTCAATCTAACGGCGCAAGACTAACCAAAGCGATTTACTATTTGCGGGACTACGTGGCGCTACCTTGGGCGCTTGATGAAGATCTCGACTACCGAGGTTGCACGCGAGGAGTCGATGAAGATGCGGCGGTCAAGGTTTGAGTTGGAGAAGATGACACGGCGACGGCGCTTCCGGTCTGTTTCGCCGAAAAAGTAACCACACGGATGCGTCTCGCTTGGTGAACTCGGAGGTGGTCTTGACGGCGGCGGGAACGACGGACGGCCATAAACACGAAGGAAACCGTGGCGGGGTGAGTAGCTACTACGGCGAGCTCCCGAGAAGGCTACGTGGACGAGAGCTAACGAGCGAGAGGGGAAATGAGCGGGTGAAGTGCTGCACACGCCGCCTATTTCACTCGCCGACAGCCTCGAGACGCGAAGAAATCCCGACACGATCTGCGGCGGCCAATGGCGATATGGCGCGACGATCGCCTCGTCCGAGGTCGTCCGGCCACATCGACTGCTCGATCGGGAATCAATCTGCGGATTGACGCTGGCGCCGATTAGGGTTCAGCGCCCGACCACGGTGTTGGGCCGCCCAACACTGTAGCTAAGGAATTTCAGATTTTCCTAATAAAAATAATTGTAGAAATTCAAAGTAATTGTTTAGGGCACTAAAATACCCAAAAATTCTAGAAAAATTCTAGAAATTATTTCAGAGCATTTTGAGCCTAAATAAAATATTAGTTTTAATTTTTGATAATTACATTTTCTGGTATTTAATTACTCAAAGAAAAATGATATAAATAAAATCCAATTAAATCCAATAAATCCCAGAAAAAATTAGATAAATTCAATTAAAGGTAATTAAATGCAAATAAAGGTTGGTTAATTCATAAAAATTCAAATAACTCCAAAATTTAAAATCTGGCCAAAATTCGGGACGTTACAGCCCCTACCTGGCGCACCAGCTATCGAAGGTTAGTGATCGACGACACACTTATATTCGGGTACCTTCGAGATATGCGGGGTCAAACATGCAAGAGGGAACACGCAATGTATATAGGTTCGGCCCTCGTCGATGAGTAATACCCTACTCCTGTGTCGGCGATGATTGAGATCGATGAAGAAATTACAGATCGATGGGGGTATCCCTGATTACAAGGAAGAACTATGAATCTAGGTGATGGCTAGACTATGGCTTGTGTATGGCTATGCTAAATTGCTAAGGGTCTCAATGGCTTCTTCAGGCTTGATGACTTGTCCTTGCTTCCCCGTCGCTCCCAATTGGCTTCGCGGACTTGTCCGTGCTTCCCCGTCACTCCCAATTCGCTTCGCGGACTTGTCCTTGACGACGTCCTCCCTGGTCCTTATATAGTGGGCAGGATTATCGAGTCGTGGTCGATGAGGAGTCCTTCTGCCATTGTGATCCATGTATCGTATCTGAACTTCTATAGCTACTGGGCATATTCGAGTGGGTCTCCTTGTATCGAGAGTAGGATCGGAGCTTTCCCTGCAAGGGATATCCTTTTCGCGTATACCTTATCCCGCAAACTCGGGCTAGAGATATACGGGATATCCTGGTACCAGTAAATATGTGTGTGACGTGGTTTCCGACTTTATGGCGCATGCCCATATCCCATATTTGGATATTCGACAAATATAGATTGTTATCTTCCCTAATTCGAGCTCCCAATGATGAGTTCTTTAGGACATTGCCTTTGTGAGTAAGCTATAATAAATTTGCTTTCTGTCTCTCAGCTTATCGATGACTCTTTTGAGGTAAGCTTTAAGAGTAGTGCCTGTAGAATACTTGATTCATCAAGAGAGTAAGTTTGTAGGACTTCCTAGTTTGGGAGAGTCTTTCACTAATTTTTTTTGCTTTTTCTAGAGACTCACTTCATTGTTTGATTGCTCCAGAGTCCCGTGATCTCTCCTTCTAGCACATGAGATTAGGTCACATCGGCTTCGACCACTTGACTAGAGTTAGCAATCATGATCTCATTCGTGGTTTGCCTAAACTCAAGATGGTCAAAAACTTAGTTTGCTCTCTTTGCCGAAATGGCAAGATGGTTATTGCTTCTCATCCTCCTGTCACTATTGTGATGATTGATGTTCTAGGATAGATTTTACATATGAACACTATTATGTCGAAGGTTAGTGATCGACAACACACTTATATTCGAGTACCTTTGAGATATACAGGATCGAACACACAATCGAGGGCACGTGATGTAGATAGGTTCGGGCCTCTTAGTCGAGTAATGCCCTACTCCTAGGTCAGTGATGTATGAGATCAATGAACAGATTACAGATCGAGGAAGCTAGTCCTGATTACAAGGAAGAGTATGAATGTGGGGGTGGCTAGGCTATGGCTATTGGATGTCTTGCATGGAGATCTTCCTATGCGTCTAGCTCTGGACGACTATCGCTTGAGGCTTGCGCTCAGATTTGGCTTGTTGTGGCTTGTTCTCCTTGACGACATCTACCTTGGCCCTTATATAGTGGGTTGGAGAGCTAAGTTGTGGTCGATGAGGAGTCTTGTTGCTGTTGTGATCTTCATATCATATCTGAACTTCCATAACTGCCGGACATATTTGAGTAGGTTTCCTCGTATCGGGAACACGATCCAATCCTGCCTTATACGGGGATATCCCTTCACCATAAATCTTATCCCATTGAGCTGGGCTTAAAATATCTGGAGTTTCCAAATACTAGTAGAGATATATATGGTATGACCTGTGACTTTATGGCGTATGCCTATATCCCATATTTAGATATTCGACATGTTGGTCCAGCTAGAGTGCAGTCGGCGGATGGGAAGTGGTATGTTATTGTCATTATCGATGATTTTCAAGGCATTCTTGGGTGTTTTTCATGGCCATGAAGGATGAGTCTTTTACCCATTTTAGGGATTTGGTCCGTAGGTTGTCTATTGACCTCCCTGGTGCCTTACGAGCTATATGCAGTAACAATGGCACGGAGTTCAAGAGTTTCTACTTTGAGAATTTCTGTGAGTTAGGCATAGAGCATCAGTTTTCCTCTCCATATGTCCCTCAGCAAAATGGCATAGTGGAAAGGAGGAATAAGACCTTGGCTGAGATGGCCAGGACGATGCTGGACAAGTACTTCTAGGAAATTTTGGGCTGAGGCTATAACTACTACTTGGCATGTGTCTAATTGAGTATTCTTGAGAGCACATTTGCCCCGCACTTCTTACGAGTTGAAGTATGGACGAAAGCCGAGTGTTTCTCATTTTCATGTATTTGGTTGCAAGTGTTTCCAAGTAACCTAGATAAGTTTGATTATCATTCTTCTGATGCTATGTTTCAAGATTATTTGACTTCTCTTGTAGCTATAGGGTCTGGAGTTGTGATACGAATAGAATCATACACACCTATGATATGACCTTTGATGAGTCTAGCCCAGGAGCTAGACTTGATATATCAAGCTCTTGTTCTGTCTCTGAGACCATCTTTGTAGAGGATGATGGAGATAATGGTATTCCATCTGATCCAGTCCCCTCTACACTTCAGATGCCTTCTGCTTCTATTTCGGCACCTTAGGGTGACCAGCCCATACCTTCAAACTCTCCTTCAGCGAGTACCTCTGTTCCTGCCTCTTGTGTTCATAAGGTAGAGGCCACTTTTATTTCTGGTCCTCCTCGCCATATACAGAGATATCATCCACCTGATGAGATTGTTAGCGATCTATTTGAGTGGGTCACACGCTCAGAATCAGGCTTGTTCAGCTTCTGCCTCCACTCAGCCTTTGTTGCCTCTTTTGAGCTGAAGGATGTTTCTCATGCATTATCCGATTAGTCTTGGGTTAATGCTATGCATAAAGAGCTTGAGAACTTTGAGAGGAACAAGGTATGGCAGCTTATTGAGCTCCCATCTAGTCATAATGTCATTAGGACCAAGTGGGCGTTCAAGAACAAGCAGAGTGAGGATGGGCTTATCATTAAAACCAAGGCTAGACTAGTTGCACAAGGCTTTACTCAGGTTGAGAGTCTTGACTTTTAGAAGACCTTTGCCCCTGTATCAGACTATAAGCAATTAGGACCCTACTAGCATTTTTGGCATCCAAGGGCTTCAAGCTTTATCAAATGGATGTTAAGAGTGCATTCCTCAATGGCTATATTGATAAAGAGGCATATATCAGGCAGCCAGTAGGATTCGAAAACCCTAATTACCCGAACCATGTCTTCAAGTTTTTCAAAGCTTTATATGGACTTAAGCAATACCCAAGAGCTTGGTATGAGAGGCTTAAATCCTATCTTCTTAGCCATGGTTTTAATATGGGTATAGTAGACAAGACTCTGTTCATCAAACACTAAGATTTTAATTTTCTCCTTGTCCAGATTTATATGGACGATATTATCTTTGGTGACTCCTCTTACTCTCTTGTGTCTTAGTCTTCAGAGGTGATGAGCACAGAGTTTGAGATAGGCATGATGAGCGAGTTGAGCTACTTCGTCTTCCAAATCAAGAAGACCCAGGAAGGCATCTTCTTGCATCAAGGCAAGTACTCTCAAGACCTCCCAAGGTACTCTGATATGTTTAACGAAAAGTGAGTGATGACTCCTATGGCCGTCAATGCTATCCTTGAGCCTGATGAGGATGGTGAGCTAGTTGATCAGAAGGAGTTTAAAAGTATGATCAGCTCCGTCTTGTATTCCACTGCTTCAAGACCAGACATACATTTTATTATATGTCTGTGTGCTCAATTTTAGGCTTCTCCTCGTGCCTCTCACCATCAAGCGGTGAAGCGCATATTCAGATGGTACCTTCGAGCAACCATTGACTATGGTATTTAGTACTCTTCCTCTTCTTGTCTATCCCTTAGAGTCTTTTTCGATGCAGACTTTACTGGCTGTAGGATAGATAGGAATAGCACTTTTAGCAGTTGCCAATTCATTGGTATTCTCTTGTCTCTTGATCATCTAGGAAACAGTTCGGAGTTGCATAGTCCACCGCTGAGACCGAGTACGTTGCTACAGCTAGTTGTTGTAGTCAGGTGCTTTGGATGAGATCAATCTTGTGGCAATTTGGGTTAGAGATAGAGAATATTCCACTTTTTATACAACAACACTTCTACTATCTGCATTGCTAAAAACCCAATGCAGCACTTTAGGATCAACTACATAGACATTAGATATCACTTCCTTAGAGACTATGTGGAGAAAGGTGATATAATGCTTCAGTTTGTAGAAAGTGACCACCAGATTGCCGATATCTTTACCAAGCCTTTTGATAGCTCTAGGTTTATGGATTTGAGAGGAGAGGTTGGAGTTGTGTGCCCTTACGGCATCACTTGAGGGTGAGTTGGTTTATATACTATGTACTATATATGGTTTCTTCCTGCACTTTCTTTTTCATGCATGTTCTGGGTGATATTGGGCTTAATTCTAGAGTTGTGAGTTCACTTCACTTAGACTTCTGGCATGCTTTGCATGGACCTCTCATCTTATGCTATAGATTGCTATCATGCACAATTAGCTGTTCTATTTTCTCTCTAGGTTGAGTTCCCTTATATTCTTATAAGTCTAGTAGGTGTTAGGCCCCCTGAGAAGACAGGGTTGTGTGCACTCCTTAGCTTAGGATCTAGAGTCAGCTTCCCTATATCAGTCATTAGGGAAGATGAGAACGAGTTAGAGCCATAGTGTTCTCTACTATCTTTTCTATGCTCTATAGCAACTCAGTTTGCAGTTTATCGACTTCTTCTCCTCATTCTGTATTTCTGGCATTGATTGAGTTCAATTGGACCTTCCCTGAGATTAATTTTGCTAATAACTCAACTTGAACCAGATTTATACTTAAAATTGATTTACTTGTTGAAGGGGAGATTGAGAATCTATTTCATGCATTGCATGTAGACTTCATTTTATGCTTTTATGAGCTTTGTCTATTATGCAAATGAGCCTTGCTTTGTGCTATGCACCCTGCTTCTTCTATGAAGAAATTTGCTAGTTTAGATATGTCCAAGTTCATTTTGATTGATCTTGCTAAGCTTGTTAAAAATTGAAAATTAAAGCTTTAAATGAAAACTTGAAGAAACATTTCGCTTTTACTTGCTATGTTTCCTCTCTAGGTGCATATCCCATTATTTGTGAAATTTTAGATTTCTGCTAGAGTCTCTATAGCAACTTAGGTGAAGCTAGGTTGATCCATACTTGAGTCCTTCACATGCTCATAAATCTATATGCTAAAATGGAAACAAGAAAAATAGACTCTTTTTATGCAAATTGATCTCAATACTTTATATTCAGGAGACTGCCTCCCATTGCACTTAGGATGAACCTGGAATGTATTGTGTATGACCAAGACCATCCTCTTATGAGTTCTTCTTGAGATGGTTGAATATGGCTTGAGTCAATTACACTTGAAAAATGTAAATACAAAAAAAACATAAATGGGTAAAGAATGCAAATAATGTCAAACATTTGCACCCCACTATGTCATTTGAAATCTTAAAGAAAAATTTGTATTGAAGATAATTGAACTCGAAGGATCTTGTATGCATTTCTAGATTTCCCAAAGTATTGAGTAGGTTGAACTCTAGGTTTTCCATTTGATCCATTGTATGGCTTTGCTTTTGTTTCGAAACTATGCTAAGTGTTGGAATTGTTTAATCATGCAAAAATGATAGTCTTATTTGTGCTTGCTAGCAAACTTGACATTTACACTTGGACATGTCTTAGTCTAGTATAATCTACACTTAAGTACCTTGGTGTCATACTTTATATCAATGGTCACTTAGATAACTTTCAAAGCTCTTTTAGGATGCATTTCATGCATACATGTGTAAATGGGGAGAAAATGCCATCTTGATGCCTATATTGCCAAAAAGGAGAGAAAATATAGAAAATGCATCATTAAAAGATAAAATATGAATGCATCTTGGTTATTATGATCTTGGTAAAAACTTGCTGATTCTTAGGATCATAAGTATATTTTAGCTTCTTGTGAGTTTTTGTTGGGTTTTTAGAGTTTTTGTGGAAAACTTGCTCTTTGTTTGGTTTTACTCTAAAATCCTTCCTATCAACTTGGTCATGTCCTTATTTTCTTTCTCTTTGGACCAAGTTTGGTTTTGCATTCAAATTGCATTCTTCTTCTCCTTCAAACTCAAATTTATGCCTTTTCGGGTGTTTGTCAATATACTCATTAAGGGGGAGATTGAAAGACCATGAGGAGGTCTATCCTTGATGGTGATGAATAATTGACTGTGTTTTAGCATGTTGTGCATGATTTTGACTTTGATTCACATTGGATCTCAATTTGAAGCATTTTGAGGGATGTTAGGCTAAGAGTGGCACTACTGGCCTAGGAGGGCGATAGTGCCAGCCCTGTGGTAGTATTGGCCCAAGGGAGTGGTAGTTATATTCCAGAGAGGGTCTTCGGTGGGAATTCTTGCGAGCAGCACTACCGGCCATGCTGGGGTGGTAGTGTTGGCTGAGCGATACTACCGTGTAACATCCTAAAATTTGCCTTTATTATTGTTTTATTGCTATTTGTGCATCTTGTGATTTTTCTAGATTTATTGGATTTTTCTGGGATTTATTGAATTTATTTTTAAATTAAGTATATTGGCCTTTTGAGAAAACTAGATAAATATAGACAAACTTAATATAAAGTATGGATAAAAATATTTTATTTGAGTTCAAAATGTCTCAAAGTATTTATGAGAATTTTCTTGGATTTTTCCTAATATTTTTATTGCTTAAAATAAATCAAACTATTTTTTAGAATTATTTTAATTAGAAAAGCTGAGAAAATTATTTGAGCGAAGATGGGCAAGCCCAAAGATTGTGCCTCAAGATAGCTCGTTCAGCCCGTCTTCTAGAAGATCGCATCATGGCCATTGATTTAGATCAGATAGCCGCAGTTAGACGATGAAAGTCCGAAAAACCTAGCATGTATGAACCGTCGGATCAAGATCCAACAGTGCCGATCGAGTCATACTGGTTCCGGATAGATCAAAACGTATCCATCGGATTTGGAAAGGGAGGATAGGATAGTGTTGTCGAAGGTTAGTGATCGACAACACACTTATATTTGGGTACCTTCGAGATATGCAGGATCAAGCAAGCAATTAAGAACACGTAATGTAGACAGGTTTGGGCCTCATCGTCGAGTAATACCCTACTCCTGTGTCGGTGATAATTGAGATCAATGAAGAGATTACAAATCAATGGGGGTATCCCTGATTACAAGGAAGAACTACGAATCTGGGGGATGGCCAGACTACGGCTTGTGGATGATCTCGGATGAAAGCTAGCGCTCTATGATGGTCTGCTATGGGTTGTAACTGGCTTCTCCTAGCTTGTTCTCACTTTCGATTGGCTCTGTCCTTGACGACGTACTCCCTGGTCCTTATATAGTGGGCTGGAGTACCGAGTCATAGTCGATGAGGAGTCCTGCCGTTATGATCCTCGTATCTATCTAAGCTTCCATAACTGTTGGGTGTGTTCGAGTAGGTCTTCTCGTATCAGGAGTATGATTGGAGCTTTCCCTACAGGGGGATATCCTTTTCGCGTGTATCTTATCCCGCTGGCTAGGGCTGGAGATATGCAATATATCCTGGTACCGATAAAGATGTATTTGATGAGATTTTCGACTCCATGGCGCATGCCCATATCCCATATTTGGATATTCGACAGTAGCCCCCGAACTTCGCTTAGTGGAGGATCCGTTTGAGTGCTTGGTCGATTACTGCCAAACTCGGTTTGGTCGAGTAATGCCTCACCAGCCTGTGGTTGAACACCTCGAGTGAGTTAGGAATCGCTAAGTATCGAGTAGGTTGTGCGGGGTCGAGCGCCCTGCTGCAAGCCTAGCTCGAATGCTTAGGGTAACCTTATGCTGCTTGGTGTTGGCCAGTCAATCTAACTCTAAATGGAGTTGGAACTATCATCAGAAATTCTAAACGTTGAGCAGTTGGAGCATTTATTGCTCATGTCACGGCGAATACGGTGCCATCATTCCAATTTTTTTGGCAACTGACATGCCGTTTGGTGGGAAACGAACCGTTGTGCCTGGACACCATTTGGCTTATAAATATCTGGATTTGGAACTGTAGCTTTTCTATATCTTCATCCTCAGCCTTCCTCTCGAAGCCTCCGCCTTGCTTCTTTGAGCCCTTGCGTCTCTGCACCTTGAGAAATTCCCACTTCCTCATTTTGCGCCAATGGCTTCTGGTTCTTTCGCCAACCCAAAGGCTACCATGCAGCCGAAGAAGGAAGCTGCGGCAATGCCTGTTGAGGGACCGGCCTTCAGCGACGAGACTTATCGGCAAGTATGGCAGACATTCATTACAATGGAGTCTCGCGGAGCTGGAAAAAGGTGGCCTCATTCCTCCTCGAGCGTTCTTCCTTTGGAGGCCTTCTGTCGGTGAGGACTGCCCGACTCCTAAGGATGAGGATGAAACTATAGTTTTTGAATCTTTTTTCCGCAGCGGCCTTAGCTTCCCCCTTCTGCTTTTCTATTGGATGTCTTGGACTTCTACGAAATCCAGTTTTTTTCACCTGAGCCCCAATTCCATTATGATGCTTAGCGTCTTTGCCCATCTTTGCGAGGCCTTTCTGGGTATCAGACCCAGCCTCAATCTGTTTCGCCACTTCTATCATCTGAAGAGGTCACCCAAAAACGATGTCATTTGGGGCGCTGGCTTCCATCTCTGCAGTGGTGCTGCTAGTGTGTATATCCCTGTGCCGGTGACTTTTTCTTGGCAATCAAACTGGAAGAAGCGATGGTTCTATATCACCTCGTTGGACATGGTTAACTTTCATTTGTCTTATCAACCTTCTTTCCCGGTTTCCTCCCACCTCTGGACAAAAGTTCCTCCGTCGATGGCACGGAACGTGCGCTACGTCACAAAGATCGAGGAGCTAAGACAAAGGGGTCTCTCCGGGTGGCATGTTGCCCGAGACTTCTTGACGCGGTAGTCAAGTCCGTGAAATGTCGGGATCATCTGGCCTGGGAGTACTCTAGGGTCGATGACACGACCAGAGACAGCTCTGAAGGTAAATGATACTGACCTCTTTCATTATTCTTTTTTGTTTGCCATGACTGGTGGCTGACGGACCGCTTGACTGACTAACAGTTTTGTCAGATGCAAACATTTCTGCTCGATTGAGCAAAATCTTCTATGGGTCGTATCCTGGCCCCTGTGGCATAGAGGCTTATTCTCTAGCCTATCCTCAACCAGAGGTATGTGTCGAGTACTTACCACTACTGTCGTACTAGGGCGTACGTCGTGTCTTAACTCTCTCTACCTTTTCCAAGAGGTTGAGCGTGATGAGCACAGCGAGCTGCTCGAGGGAGCGACTAACCTAGACGATGAGCCAGCTCGAGACGGCAGGCATGCATCGGGCTCGGCTCCCATCGACGCTCGGTTGTCTCATTGATCCTAGCGAGGTCGAAGCATCTCTGGAGTAAGAGGCGGCTGATTCTCCTCGATCGAGGAGGTTAGCGTCGCCATCACCTTATCCATATTTGAAATGTTGCGAAGTGTCATCACCAAGGGCTTCTAACCAGGTGACATTCAATCGATCGCTCGGATGCTTTGAGATCACAGCTGACGTGATTCAACAGCTCTTGGAGGAACAGCGAGATACTTGGGCTGCTGACGTGCAAAGACTGACGGTTGCTCAGCAGGCATCTCCCCAAGAAGATTATCCATCGACTGAAATAGTTAAAGAGGTGGAGTGACTAATCAATTACCTTGCTCGTAACCCGAGTCACTGCTAACACTTGTCTTGTGTGAACAGGCTGCTACTCTGGTTATCGGCTTGTCGGTGCCGCTACTCCGACCAATTGGGCTAATCAAGATGGTAGCCACCGGGGCCAAGCTGGCTCCAAAGAAAACATTGCGTGCGGGTGTAGTGGAAGTCCACGAGGTAGGGTTTACCTATTCAATTACTTTCCTGCACTTCTATCTCCTCTGAAAGACGTCACTTGGGAGCTTCTTGCAGGAAGGGCACATCTAGCGGTGTGGTCGAGGGTGCCACTGCTAGCTCCTTTCCACCATCAAGCATGATCAAATCAGCTCTGGCTAGCACCTCGCCACCACCGGATACGATTGCAGCTACTCTGGACAGCTCCTTGCCATTGGCGAACATGGGGGTATCTACGTCAGTCAACGCCATGCCCTCGTCGAGCGCAGGCGCGATCATCCCAGCCTTCGAGACACTGGCCACGACCATGACTTCGCTTCATCCACCTCCTCCAGCGCCCCTCGAATACTGGTCGCTCCTAGAGCCAGATCTGTAGGTACATATGCGAACATGCTTATCCGCTCTTCGGCTTTGGTCGCTCCTAGACCCTGCGTTGCGTTAAAACATTCTGCGAGCAAGCCAAGCAACAGAACGCGTGACTCGCAGCTTCCCACCAGCAAATTACTCGGATGAAGGATGCTGAGCTGGTGGGACTTCGAGCAGAACTAAAAGCCACCCGGACCAAGGCCGACGCAGTGATGAAGGAGCTGAGGAGAGCTTTGGCTGAGTCGAAGGCAAGGGAATAGAAGCTGACAGTGGAGGCGGAGACGCTAAAGGCCAGGAACTCTTCGCTGGATGCCATATGCACCAAGACCAAGATTGACCTGGCCAAGGCGGAGGCAGACTTGAAGGTAATCGAGGGAGAGAAGGCTGTAGTAGGCACAGCGTTATCCGCTCTACAGTCGAGGACTCCCCACCACATGACCACCTTGGCTCGTCTTGCATCGTCGTCCCTGCTTGGCATGATCAATTCCCATTATTCGGACCTGGACCTCGCGTGCTTGGAGGATGGTTTTGCCTGTGAGGATAGCAAAATCACCGACATGGTCGAGTCCTTCAGAGACCAGGCCAAGAGGTTCATGGACGGATTGGAACTATCCCTTGATAGCAAGCCCGAGCGAAGCCCTTAAGCTTCTTGTACTGACGCGATAATCTTTTTTGATAGAAATGCCCACTATCTTGCTTGTCCATGCATGTCTTGCCCTTTGGTTCCTTGTCGATGAAACAAAAGAGACGCGGGTGGATGCAGATTCGATTAACACTTGCAGGCCTATGCTCATACTTCATCTGTTCCTGCACACACGACTTAAGAGAAACTCTTGTTAAATTTATGAGCCCCCAAGCTTACGCCCGGGGAGGTTGTGCATAACCTTTGTCCTGTGTAGACAACACTAAGAACTACGCGACTCTTTGTCAGTCTTTATTAACCGTATGGCTTAGACCGTATAGCAAACTTGAGCTTTATCGGGCAGCGCATGTAGAACTGACTAGAGGCCTTGTTTCCCACCGACCGTTGAGCGTTAGATGTCTGACAATCTAGTGCTTGTTTGCGCATAGGATAGAATTTCTCATCGTTGGGATCAGGCATGGCCCCACTTTGGCTTCTTTTGCTGACTGGTTAAGCACGAAGTCGAATAAATATGAACAAAGAAATTCGCATTTATTTAAACTGATAATAATAATTCTCGCCTACAGTGTGCTCCGCTCGATAGCCGTATCGACTGGAGGAAAACTGACGAAGTGCAAAAATTTAGATAAGGAATCGGGTTACATGTGTACCGTTCATCGAGTTACCTGTAGCCCCCGACTCCCTACTCGATGAGATTATCAGGTGGGGAGTAGAGTATAGCCGACATCATGCTGCGATTCTGCTCTCGGCCTCTATGATGAGGACATCACAAGCAAGGATACGACCGCTGCCCCTTCTTCCTCTACGACCGCTACTTTGTCCCCGACCGTCGCTGTTTCGGCCACTACTTCGTCTACGACGCCTGGAGGGCTTAATCCGGAAGCAAGGCCTTTCCACCCACCTTTGCTGGACCAGCACGTCAAGTACACTCATCGAGGACAGCCCACACGCCAAGGAAGGCCCAAAATCAAGCCCAATTCGTTTCCGAGTCCGGTTCGGCCATCCAGGAGCAGCAGTACTTCAAACGGACATAACCTGGGCTCTCAGACTCCATTTCCAGCGTGCGACCACTCGTTTGAAAGGTATCGAAATAACCTTTCCAATGAATCTGGTCCCAAGGCCAAATTCCTTCTGGAGCGACGGAAAATCAAAGAACAATCTCACGGGACAGAATTTCAGGGTGCTACGCCACCTTATTTTTGGGCTTATGGCCCATGTATGGTTAGGGTTGCATGGTGGCCAACCTTAGGGTGGTGGCCTATCCTAATTTGGACGCCCCAAGTCTGGTCTCCACCCTATATAATGCCCCAGCCGTCGTACGTTGTCATTTAGGTTTTGTTGTGTTTGGTAGACCCGTGCAGCGCCCCTCCTCGTGTTTGCGCGTGTCGACTAGACCGCCGAGCCGAGAAACAGAACCTCAACTTGTTTCGACTGATTTCAATACTATCTATTCAGATTGCTTCATGCTTTGTTCTTGCGGGTTCTCGATTTCTTGCAGGAACAATTGATCGCTTGGATCTTGTATCGTGTGGATTGGCATTGCGATTGTGAAGCTCCCAACCTGCTGGTAGGAAGCCCTAGATCGGTGCCATCAACACCCCCAAATCGACGATCATCATCTCACCGAAAGATCGGGAACACCCGCCCCCATCAAGTGGTATCGAGCTCAAGGTTGCTCGGTGAGATCTTCCTCAATTTCGTTTTCTACCTAGAGTCCAAAAAATTGCCCCACAAAAATAAGATTTGTCCCTCTGTCCAAGCTACTTTGTGCCCTAACTTTTACTACTTGTTCTTGGTTTGTTGAATCGTCGGCTGCATAATCGTGTCTTTGCTGGTTTTAGAGTTTAGTCCCTTAGAGTTTCGAGTTCGAGTCACGTTTTGTCACAATTGCATCCGAATTGGAGTTGGTCTCTGTTAGTAGATCAGATTGCATTCAGAACAGGACTCTCGGTGGTTGTTGGAGATCAGATTGGAGACGAGTTTGTTTCTGCCTGGTGCGGGAGATTAGATTGGGTCGCGAATTCCCTGATCTGTTTTCCAATCCGAGTGGTTTTCGGCGATCACCAAAGTAGGGAGAATACCCCCCTTCAGAAGGCTGCTCGCCCATCGCGTGCAGTGCTCGCCCATCGCGTGCAGTGCTCGCCCGAGTGCTCGCCCATCACGTGCAGTGCTCACCCGAGTGCTCGCCCATCGCGTGTCGTGCTCGCCCGAGTGCTCGCCATCGCGTGCCGTGCTCGCCCGTCACGTGCCGTGCTCGCCCGAGTGCTCGCCCACCGTGTGAACTGGTCGCCAACTGTTCGGCGACTACTTCCTCTGGACGTGCACCAAATCAGAGAAGAAAAAGGCAAGTGCAATCTTCAAAAGCCGCACTAGATCAATTGCAAACCAAAGTTCAGAGAGAGAGAGTATCTTTCAATTACCTCTATACCCCTGGACAAAAAAAAAGGGTGTGTGTCGTGAGTATTGTTGGAGTCCTTTTGAGTCTGTTTCCCAGTTTTAGGGCTCCCACAAAAAAAAATCAAAAAAAATCAAAAAAAAAGGAAAAAGAAAAGAGGAGCCCTAGCTGCTTGCTTTGTGTTGAGGACATTCTCATTGCATCTTTGTGGCATCGTTGGTGATTAGGCTCGCGTCTCTAGTACGGTCTAGCCTAGGACCAGCACTGTACTGATTTTGAACGACTTTTCAGCTTACTTTGGTTCAGTGGTACTAGTTCTTCCTTTGCTACATATTTTGCCTGTCCAAGCTCCACTATCTTCTAACCACACAGGTTCCGGAATTTGCAATCGCTTGCCACATCGAGGACTTGTAAGAATTTGGTAGAAGCTTGAGCGTGTGTGAGGATTACCACTTCATACCACCTAGTAGTTCATAGGAGCTTTCATATCTGTGTGAAGTTTCTTTGTTTCTACTAACTATGGCAGGTATTCCAAGCAATCATGGGAGCAACGTCGGTAGTGGGAGTGAGCATGAGGACCGCCTCACGCCAAAAGAACGACGTTGGGTCACTCATTTCGAGAGGATGCACCATCAGCACGAGATGCGAACTCGTGACACTCTTGATGCGATTGAAGCGCGATTGGCACCTCTCATCGAGCTTCAAGCACGCCTAGCACAACTTCTTCAAGTCTGCCCCCAACAATGGTGTCATTGGTCATGCTTTGGGCTAACGCGGCGCTCCACGGTTGTTCCTGTTCCTTCAAACGGGTGGATCAAGAGGAGAACAACTACTGGCTAGCGACATCGAGGACGACTACTGGGTAAATGTGAACAACGATCGACATCATCGTCGACTCATAATAACAGCAAGGTATGGCTAGAAATCAACATGATCAAAGGGAGGTACATGATGATTCCATGGCAAAAATGAAATTTACTATGCTTCCTTTTGATGGCACTTATAATCCTGATGCTTATCTAGATTGGGAGTTGGCGGTAGATCAAAAATTTTCATGCTATGATTTTTCTGAGCGTAGAAGGGTGCATGCTGCCACTAGTGAATTTACTGGTTTTGCATCTATTTGGTGGAAAGAACATTGTAGAGCCAACCGTGATGTACCTACAACTTGGGGTGGGTTGAAGCGTGTCATGAGGGCTAGATTTGTTCCTACATACTATGCTCGTGATTTATTGAATAAAATGCAACGCTTTAATCAAGGTGATAAAACAGTTGAGGGATATTATCAGGAATTGCAAATTAGCATGTTGCGCTGTGGGATAGAAGAGGGTGAAGATGCAAAAATGGCTAGGTTCTTGGGTGGGCTTAACCGAGAGATACAGGACATACTTGATTATAAAGAATACAACTCTATCATTCGTTTGTACCATCTTGCTTTGAAAGCAGAAAGGGAAGTGCAGGGTCGACGATCGACAACGCGAGAAAATCGTGGAGGCTCTTCCACATCCAAGGCGGTCCAGATCCATAGCAAGGCGTCATCTTCCATACCTGGACGTGTACCTACACCCGCTGTCCCAACTACTTCGATACCTGGACGCATTCCGGAAGCAAACCAGTCGGCCACATTTCAGGCACCCACCAAGAGTGCTTCCTCCATTGCCTCCACCAGTCGGACGCGGGAAACACAATGCTTTTGGTGCAAAGGAATGGGGCACGTGATGCGAGACTGCCCTAATCAACGTGCTCTAATAATCAGAGAAAATGGTGAGTACACTAGTGCTAGTGACATTGATGAGAATGAATATGCTCTTGTTGCCACTAACACTGCAGAGCCAGAAGAAGAGATCATCACTTCTACAGCATCCGAGAAATATCCGGCTCTTGTTTCACCCGAGTATTGCATGTGCAGCCCACACGTGATGAACAAAATCAGCGCCATACTATTTTTCAGACAAGGTGTGTGGTGAATGAGCGTGCCGTGCATGTCATTGTTGATGGAGGTAGTTGCAACAACCTTGCTAGCGTGGATATTGTCGAGAAGCTTGGTTTGGCCACAAGTCCGCTACAACAACCATATGAGATTGAGTGGCTCAATTCAAATGGTAAGGTTCAGGTAACAAAAACCGTTAGAGTTCCTATATCCGTTGGTTCTTATCATGATAATGTTGTTTGCGATGTTGTACCCATGGATGCTTGTTCTCTTTTATTGGGTAGACCTTGGATCTATGATATGGATGCTATACATCATGGTAGGACCAATGAGTATACTTTCTTTTATCAGGGGAAGAAAATTATTTTGAAACCCATGAGCCCTACCGAACTGAGAAACATTGATGTTAAAAGATCTAAAAGAGAAAAAGAAGAGAGTGGAATTCAAAGTGTAGCTAGTAAATCAACCCTTTCAACTACACCCATTGCTCAAAAACCTGATCTTAAGTTGAAGGGTAAAGTAATGTTTGCTACAAAAGTTCTCTCACAAGATAACATGGATAGTATAGAACCATTGCCATTATCTCTGCTTTTGTCTCCTGTTGTCACTAACCTTTGCAGAGCATGGGAAGGAGTCGAGGACGACTCCAATTCAAGAAGGGAGGATGATGAGGACATCACAAGCAAGGATACGACCGCTGCCCTTCTTCCTCTACGACCGCTACTTTGTCCCCGGCCGTCATTGTTTGGCCACTACTTCGTCTCACGACGCTGGAGGGCTTAATCCGAAGCAAGGCCTTTCCACCCACCTTTGCTGGACCAGACGTCAAGAACACTCATCGAGGACAGCCCACACGCCAAGGAAGGCCCAAAATCAAGCCCAATTGCTTCGAGTCCGGTTCGCCATCCAGGTTGCATGGTGGCCGACCTTAGGTGGTGGCCTATCCTAATTTGGACGCCCAAGTCCTGGTCTCCACCCTATATAATGCCCCAACCGTCAGACGTTGTCATTTAGGTTTTGTTGTGTTTGGTAGACCCGTGTGCGCCCCTCCTCGTGGTTTGCGCGTGTCGACTAGACCGCTTCGAGCCGAGAAACGTAACCTCAACTTGTTTCGACCGATTTCAATACTATCTATTCAGATTGCTTCATGCTTTGTTCTTGCGGGTTCTCGATTTCTTGCGGGAACAATTGATCGCTTGGATCTTGTATCGTGTGGATTGGCATTGCGATTGTGAAGCTCCCAACCTGCTGGTAGGAAGCCCTAGATCGGTGCCATCAACACCCCCAAATCGACGTATCATCATCTCACCGAAAGATCGGGAACACCCGTCCCCATCACTCTACTCGATAGTTGGATCGAGGTGTTAGCGGAGCGTTAGTTTTGCGCATCTATCATTACTCCTGTTCCCTTACTCGATGAGTGTCTCAAATCGAGGACGGGGCTAAGCAGAGGGGAGAGTTTGAGCGATGCCAATCTTCGACCACTTACTCGATGGTTGGTTGCAACGGGTAGACATATATGTCTTCAAAAAATAACCCTCGGCCACACGCCTCGGTGGTCGAGCCACCGGGCATACTTGGCGAAGTTTCATGCTTAGCAGGAACATGACGTGGCCCCTGATTCTCTCCTCAATTACACCATTGAGGAGGCAGTTGGGCATAAGCGTCACGTCCAGCGTCCTTTGGCTGTGCGCACTGATAAGGCTTAGCGCTGCTTTAATTACTGAGGACTGCTGCAGCCGTCACGTCCTTTGGTCTTCACGCAACCCGTCATCACTCGGTGTCTCTTCGTCTTCTGCATTTTTGCGAGGATACAGAGGAACGCCTCAAAAACTAGAACCGACATGTACTCCCATTGGTTCGTGACGTTTGGCCTGACTCACTCCCCGGCCTATAAATAGGCGGGAGTTTGCGGTTGCTTGGCATCGCCTTTTTCTTGCTTTGGCCTTGCAACACCTTCATCTTTTCCGAAACATCTTAATGGCCTCCGCACCACCTTCTTCTCCCTCATTGGAGATCCTCGAGGGGCCTCCTGCTCGAGAAGTTTCCCCTGGGATCTACTCCTGCCACAGGGCCCTCGTCGCCCACCATCATCGTCCTTTCCAAGGGCAGAGATGATGATATTGACTGGGACGCAGTCAAGAAGGAGGTTTGGCCTGAGGAGGAGGGGAAGATCGACTAGACCACCATCGAGAGGGAGGTGTGGCCCGAAGAAGAGGAGGAGGTGACGAGCAAACTGCGCATCGCTTACCCACAAGACCATGCGGCCTCCGCTTCCTCTATGAGGGTCGTTGCCTCCTCCAACACCAGAGGAGAAAAAAGCGAGGCCGCCGGCGCCAGCAGCAGAGGTGAAGCTCAACATAGCTTCATCGGTCTGGCGCTTGCTCACCTTCCAACCCATCTCGATGGTGGCTATAGGCATGTGGTGGCAACGGAGGTGGGTTTGTTCCGACCAACTGGTCGGCACCCGCTTGCCTCCTCTTGTAACCCACACCGGCAAGGCTACTGGCCTATTCCGAGGACCATCAGTTGCTTGCCCATGAGCGAGGAAAAGAGGAGGCGAGACGCCTTCAACAACAAGTAGCTGTAGGATGCCTTAGGGAATTTTATCTGTAAAATGTAATAGGGAATTTTTGTTAGTACTGTAAATAAAATGACATTCACTTACCTGATGTCTTTTGTTCTGTTTGATCTTTGTCTATGCGACGTTTTTTTCACGTATGGAATTTCCTTAACTGATCGATGTTCCACGAGTTCTCAAGTATCACACCGTCTGCTGTAGATAGCTGCATCGATCCTGGCCAAGTAGCCTCAACTACAATGTAGGGACCTTCCCACTTGGGCGATAATTTGTTACGATTATCTTGCTTCTGTACCTTTCGTAGTACTAAGTCCTCAACATCGAGTTCTCTTCCTTGGATTTTTACGCTGTGGTATCTGCGCAAGGCCAGTTGATACTTAGCCACTCGAATGGATGCTCGATCCCTGTACTCTTGGAGTAGATTTATGTCGCGTTCTTGCTCTTGTTCCTTTTCAGAGTAGTTCTCCAGTCGAGGTGATTTGAACGTTAACTCAATTGGAAGCACTGCTTCTACCCCATAGACCAAGAAAAATGGAGTCTCACCGATGGCTCAACTAGTCAATGTTCGAACAGCCTATAGCACCGAGGGAAGTTTCTTCGCCCATCGAGTCGAGTAAGCTTTTAGCCTATCGAATATGCGGGTCTTAATCCCCTACAAGATCATGCCATTAGCCCGCTCGACCTAACCGTTGCTCTGAGGATGAGTGACAAAGGCAAAGCAGAGTTTGATTCCCAGTTCCTCGCAGAAGACCGTAAAGGCACTACTCTTGAACTGGCTACCTTTATCGTTAATTACACTACTACAGAAATGATTTTCCTAGACACCAAGGATTTCTTTCCACAAGCGGATTAAAAGGAGAGCCGCCTCAAATGACTGATCGCGGTCCTTGGGGTTAAGAACCGCCTGTGTAAAGGTATCTTCACAGCGGCTCTCGAAGAAACATTGCGAAAATATTGATCTCTTCACAAAGCGGTGCCCTTTAGATGCCGCTGTGGAAACTATGCTCTTCCCAGCAGCTCTCTTAAGGAACCTTTGGGAAGAGGCGATCTTTACGGTAGGCTTTCTACGGCCGCATATCTTGAAATCGTAGTTTCCACAAGTGAGACGTTAAACAAGCGCCTTAGTTAATTATATTGACGCCCTAATTAATTAAGGAACCCCGTGGTGATGTTAAGTCTTTAAAGGCGTAGTTCTAAAACAAACCGCTGTCCAAATTTTGTAAATGTTTGTGCGCATATCTTGTGACGAGGAGATGCCAAGATATGCGTTTTATGTACGCATCGGATCATCCTTTGTTCTACAATACCGCAAAACACGTAAATCCAACGCCCGTGCAATACTCCCAGATGAGTTTTTATTGACGCATCGGATCATCCGTTACGTTACCTTAACAAATGACACTACACGAGAAATCCAACGTCTAGAAAATACTCCCAGATGGTTCTTTTTTCCTTTGACGGATCATTCGGTAGTGCTGTTTTGCTTGATCGTTATTATTTTTCTCGCAGTCAAGTTGTCTTAGGGAGCCGCTGTGGAAACTTCGCTTTAAAGCTCCGAACAGATCGTTCTCTGCGGCAGTTCCAGGCGGGCCCAAAATTGTGAAAACAAGAGGGGAGCTAGGTTTTGAATAGTTAACTCTCTAAGGTAAGAGCATCTCATCCCTGACATTTGTAGAGGTTTATATATCTTGTGGAGAGGAAGATGTAGTGTAGATAGAATGTGCATGGGAGAGGGTTGAAGCTTGGGAGATTGGCGCCTCTTTAAAATTAGTGATTCACTTTTTGACACCTGGTCCTTGTCATAGACTCAGATGGACCCACATGTCATAGACACATCACCAAAAACCAACGAATTGAGTGTCTTTGGACTAATTTAATTTTCCGTTGAAGCCCTCACCTTCTAGATCTCAGAGCGGATCTTGTATCCCTCCCTCTCTCTAGAGGGAGAGAATAGTCCCCCTCTCTAGATCTAGAGGGAGAGGACCTTACATTCTTTCGTGATTTTAATAAAATCATTTTATAGTATTTAACTTAGGGTTTTCTTGTTAAAGTTCTATCTAAATAATTGACATTTCAATCTGATTTTTGCATTTGTGTTCAAGATGGAAAGGGCATGGATGTACAATGCCCCAAGAAATAAGGGTGTATTCCTCAAAGAGCTCGAAACTTTTATTAAAGCCGCTCAGAAGGACGCCTGGACTAAGAAGGAAACGGAAATACTTTGTCCATGCAAAGACTGTAAGAACAATGTAGGGTGGGGAGATTTAAGTGTAATCACAACACACCTGATCATGAGAGGTTTTATAGAGGATTACACATGTTGGTCCAACCATGGCGAGCAACGTACATCGCAAACAACCGATGATGTTGATCCCGATCTCGTGGATGATCAAAGTGCCGAGGCGCATAATCGATGGTTTGGGAGATGAAGCTCACGTGCATGCTCGCTTGCTAGATGATGGTCGCGCCGATGTAGAGGAAATGTTGCGCCATGCCGAACCACGTGTTTTAAAGGAGATGACAGTTTAGATAATGTCGATCGTTACACAAAGCGGCGAATGATCTCGTTATATGAGGAATCCAAGGGTTGTCCTCGAGTTTACGGTGTTGCATACGGTGCTGATGCTTCTACGGTTGAAGGCTAGCAATGGATGGTCGGACAAGAGTTTCACCGATCTGTTGAGGCTCTTGGCAGAAATACTTCCGAAGGCTAATGGATTGCCCACCTTGCCGACGAGCACTTATTTCGCGAAGAAGCTTATCACTCCGATGTCATTGGATGTGCAAAAGATACATGCATGTCCGAACCACTGTATCCTCTTCCATAAAGATTACACGGACTTGGATCAATGCGGTGTGCAAGGCGAGCGGTATAAGAAGAATGATGACTCCACGACGATGATGATTCTTCACCTAGCACTCGAAGAATAAGAAGAACAAGAATAGTACTCTGGTAATAACGAAGATGACAGTCTTGTGCACGGACAAGAAGAAAAGAATCCCTGTGTTGGTGATGTGGTACTTGCCAGTTATTGGCCGCCTGAAACGTTTGTACTCGAATGAGAGGGACTCCGAACTAATGGGTTGGCATTCCGACAAGCGCAGAAAAGATGGAAAGATTCGACACCCAGCCGATGGTAGACAATGGAGAAATTTTGATCGCATGTATCCAGATTTCGGCAACGAACCCAGGAATGTAAGGTTAGACCGAAAGTCGATGGTATGAATCCTTTCGGTGAATGGAATGCCACACATAGCACTTGGCCAGTAGTCCTGTCCATCTACAACCTTCCTCCATGGCTATGTATGAAGAGAAGGTACCTAATGTTGTCCATTCTTATCCAAGGTCCGAGACAGCCTGGAGTAGATATTGATGTGTTTCTCGAACCACTGATGGAAGATATGGCCATGTTGTGGCACGATGGGGTCCAAGTGTGGGATCAGTTCCAACAACAGTACTTCACACTAAAAGCCATTATTTTTGTTACCATCAGTGATTACCCCGCCCTGCTAGCCCTATCGGGTCAGATTAAAGGGAAGACAGCTTGTGTAGTATGCATGGATGAAACTGTGTCGACGTTCCTTCCATGCTCACAGAAGTTAGTGTACATGCGGCACCGCCGTTTCTTACTGAAAGCTCACAAATACATAAGATGGGCAAGTATTTTGACAATACGGTTGAGGAAGGTGTGGCTCCAAAGCGCCATAGCGGGAAAAAAGTGTTTGAAATGGTCCAGAACATCAAGGTGGTTTTCGGGAAGAAGCCGATGTAGGGCCAAAAGAGGGGTCGAAAGAGGAAGAATACCGATGAGGAGGTTCCTCCTTTGTTGTCCTGTTCAAAAGATGTCAATTTTCTACAAGTATTTGCCCTCTTTCGAAGGACTTGGAAATTCGCCATAGCATCGATGCCATGCATGTCATAAAGAATGTCCGTGAAAGCGTGCTAGGTCTCTTGTTGGACATTCAGTACAAGACAAAGGATGGTCTTAAAGCTCGTAAAGACTTAGTAGTACTTAAAATCAGGAAAGAACTACACCCTCAAGAAAGAACACATGGAAAGTATTACCTTCCCCAAAGAGCTACTCTCGGCGGTGAGGAGAAAAGATCGGTGTGCAAGTGCTTACGTGGGGTCGAGTCCCGTCGGTTATTCATCCAACATCAAAAACCTAGTATCGATGAAAGATTTAAAGATAAGTGGTATGAAGTCTCACGACTGCCACGTCATGATGACACAAATGCTCCCAATTGCAATCAGGGGTATCAACTCAACATTTGTAAAGGTGGCCATCACACAGTGTGTCATTTCGCAATGCGATTTCACGAAGGTGTCGATGATGAGCAATTGAGCTATCTGCAGAACTACATAGTGGAGACTATAAACCAACTTGAGATGTGCTTCCCTCCATCCTTTTTCGATATCATGCCGCACCTCTTGGTTCACCTTGTCGAGGAGGTAAAGTCTTGGGACGATATTCTTACATTGGATGTTTCCATTTGAGAGGTGGATGGGCTTGCTTAAGAGCTTACAACGGAATCGTGCTTACCAGAGGGTTCCATTATTGAGGGCTACAATCTTGAGGAAGTCATTGAGTGTTGCATGGATTACTTCATGCTTACGGAAAGGCCGATTGGTGTGCTGTCCCTCGACATAAGGGGAGGTTGACTGTAAAGGGACTAAGGGAAAGAAAAGATTCATCGACCATGAGTACAAGAATGTGGACCAAGCACATTTCACCGTCTTGCAACTTGACTAAAGATAGTGGAGCCGTATGTGGAGCAACACGGAAGAGCTTGAAAGAGAAAATCCAGACGCCAAGTTGATTGGATCCGAAGAGAATAAGCGCATGTTTACCACATGGTTCAAGAACCAAAGCATACCAGATGGTGAGGACGAAGAAACAGAAACATTGAAAATGTTGGCTCATGGCCCATCAAGTCTGGTAACATCATGGCTAGCATATGACATCAATGGGTACACGTTTTATACCATTCAAAAGGACAAGAAGGCGATGGCCCAAAAGCGATTGGCGTTCGGGTAGAAGCCATAGATGCGACGAGGAGAAGAACACCTACTATGGAATCATTGAAGAAATTTGGGAACTTCGACTATGGAAGGGATATGCGAGATCCCGTATTTACAAGAAGCTGGGTCAAACATCCTAATGGTGTGGAGGTGGACAACTATGGGTTCTGGCTCGCCGACCTCAACAATCTTGGACACAAAAGCCCGACCCACGGATACTAGCTTCAAGTCTCGCAAGTTTTCTACATAGTGACCCGGTAATAAGAAAAGGAACATAGTTGTTCCAGGAAAACAAAGGATCGTTGGAGTTGACAATGTGCACGACGAAGCGAGAATACAATCAGTTCAACGACCTACGCCTTTCGGAGATCCGGAGAGGATCAAACTTGTAGAAGAAACCCTCGATATTTCAATGATGCCATATATGCGTGATGATTGCGTCCTAAAAGTTGTTAAAGGCAAATAGGGACACGTTGTGTAAAAACTTAATATGTAATAGAACTTATATTTTTATTGGAATTGAGTAAAAGCATTGCGTGAAAGTGCAGGATGGTACGGTAGGTAATTAAGCTATTAGGCGGATCATCACAGTAAATTGAAGCCAACAAAGGCGAGGAAGCCAAGCACTATTCGTCCGGGACAATAATCCGATGCAGTTGTTTCTCGACTTAACGGAGCGTCCGGTATGTGAATCTTAGCCGAGGCCTCCGTCGTCCGCATTCGAGGCGTCTTTATCTTTTCCTATACGGATCGTCCGGTCTTCGTATTGTCGCCCTCCGTTATCGTGACTCGCTGGGTGCCGCACACCGCTAGACAAGATGATCCGATTCTTTTTTCCTCAGCAGGCCGGACCATCCTGCCACCGAGTCGAACAGAGGCATCGATCCGGTCAGGTGATGTTTCCGATAACGGATCATCCGGTATGATGATCTTAACCTTATCCAAAACACGCCGTACATTCAGAGGACCGCCTGTGGACCCTGTATATCGAGTATCGACCGCACCTAACTACTCCTCTCTCCACGCCGTCTTGCGCCGCAGCCCATTTCCGTGCCTTGCGACGCCGTACTCCAATCCTCCACCCGCCTCGGCGCCGCCACACGCCAGTTCGCGCCACCCGTTTTGTCGCCGCCGACAAATCCGAGCCCGCGGCTGGCGAACGACTCTCCTTCACTTTGTAAGCGGTGAGATCCACATCCCTCTGGTTTCTTTGGACTCCATTCAAATGCATATGAATACGATGCAAGTTCTTGACATTCAACCGTGCAACTTGCAGATGGCAGGAAAAAGGAAGGGAAAAGAAGTTGTTGTGTGGTGAGAAGGCTAAGAAGTCCAAATTCTGTATGCGCAGAGCGAGCGGTGAGATGGCTGCAGATGCGAACTTGGCTCGAGCATGCTTGGCGTGGCCGCCAATTGCGATTAGAGACACACAGAGTCAGCAGCAGAGGGGTCAGAGAGGGAGGGGGAACTCAATTCACAGAGGGTGGTGCGGCACCTCCTCGTCGTTCTAGCCGCGTGCGCACTCGTGGTGGTTCGACATCTTCCCAGGTGCGTGCTCGTCCCAACATAGTTCCGCATCAGGAGGAGACTGGCGATGAAAAGGAAGAGGACGAGGAGTACCATGTGCCACATCCTGACCCTGAGATAAGACTTAGAGACCTTCGGAACCTCTCATCCCGGAGGGTAAAGACCCTTCGTTTCTCTGATATCAATGTCTGGTTTCCGCAAGCCAGAGAATTTGGAGTTAATAGGAGGTTCTGGACGGTTCTTCAATAGAGCTTCTTTACGCACGTCTGAGAGCTCGGGGTCGATTGAGCATGCAGGACGCTCAACTTCGCCTCTTTGCAGAGGGCCGTGGGTGGGGTGGACGTTCAGAGACACTTCGACCATTTCGAAGGTCTTACCAGGCTGTTGACTGAGTTCGACACGGTAGTGGAAAAGTGGGTCGAGACTTTTACGCTTCTGATTTGGATCGACCCGAAGCACAGATACATTCAATTCATGCACGACGGAGAACCCCAAAGGGTGTACAAAGCACTTTGCTTGAGTTGTTTGGTTTTGAGGAGGAGCCCGAACTTTGCATCGGTGGTGTCTGCAGACAAAGACTGCTTGCCTCGTCGTGCTAAGGCGGAGGGTGTTTCCGACAGATGACCAGTCGATTTTGCTTCAGCAGATGCGTTCCCGTTGGATCCCGCCATCCGCACCGTCTCACTCCTCGAGGCAAAGGCGGTCCACATGGCTTTGAGGAAGTCATTGTTGTCGAGGATTGGGAATCTTGAGGCGATCACTAGTTTGCGGCGATGGCTACTTTATTCGATCCTATCTCACGAGCCGTTCGACATTCTCGACTTTATCATCGTGAGATTGAAGATGCTATTGCAGATGCTATGAGTTTGGCGGACAACAACCATTTGCGCATATAATTTCTTACATATGCAGTACCTTCGCTCCAGAGCGAGCATCGTGAGGAGTACTGGAAGGGCGAGTTCGTCTTCGTCGATACATGCCTCCATCTCTTGGACGAGACGCAGAGGACAACGTTCCATGAGGAGGGCTCAGAGGCAGATACGAGGAACCGAGAGAGACCGCTCAAGGGAGGACCGGGCACTAGAAGAGGTGAGGAGCATCTTTGGGTTGGCGTGGATCATTGATATTGGTGGGATGGCGGCGGCGATGAGGAGGAAGACCTTGAGTACTTTCGGAAGACGAGCCCACGACCACGAGGCGGAGTGGATCGGGCTCAGCACGAGGACCGAGGCGACTTCGGTGCACCGTCGTGCCTCTGACGTGACACCGGTGACTCCGTCTTCGTTTCTCGGCCCACCCGAGCTTACTCACGTACTTGCCGATTGTTGAGTTGCGAAGTCTCGGCGGCTTCAATTGCCCAACGGCGGAGACATGACCCAATTACTAGAGGAGATGAGGTTGCATCAGTGACGACCCAGGCAGCTTTGGTACACGGTCAGATGCAAATGGCTCAGATGTTCACTTTCTTCTCAGGCTGCTTTGGTCAGTTGTACAATGCAGTTGGTCTTGCTGACCTCACCGCCGGCTCGATTCCACCTCCGCCACGGCATTGCTGCCCCACTTGCTTAGGTTGGGGCTTCGCCCACCTCCGTGTCCACGTTCCCACCAGCTCCTACGGTCTTGACAGGGATGTTCTCCAGACCAGCCGATGATAAGGCATCCGCTCCGTTGTCCACTACTCCACCTACTTTAGCGGATGCACCCACATCGACCATGCCGCCCGTGCTCGGCGAGATCGAACATACGTCCGTGCATCTTGACATGACCGGCGAGATGGCTGCTCGAGTGTAGTATCGTTGAGTTCCGCACCTATCGAAGCGGTGCCGACTCCTCAAGTTGACGACGATCCGATCATTGCCTCCGAGTGTGCTCACGTGAGTTCACCTCTGCCCCCGAGGCCCTCGATGAGGATAACACTGCGCCAACATGTACGAGAACATCGGTCTCCGGACTCAACACACATTCTTTGTGATTGCTCAAATCACAGAGAATATTCTCGTCTGGTGTTGTGGATCGACCTCCGAACACGACAAGGCAAGCACAGACAGGCCCATCAGACCCCTTGCCCGGCGACCAGCGATTGCTCAAACCCTTCACCAACAGTTCACAGGCCCCTCATGAGGAGACTAAAGCTACAAAGTCCCAGGAGGAGAACCTCGACGAGCCTGACGCCGACGGTGTTGAGCGCGAGGCTAATAGGGAAGACTCCAGCTCTGGCTCCGTTCTTTTTGGTACTAGTCCAAGCACGGACGAGTAGTTCTTTGCTTAATGCGCCACTTGTCTTTTCGGTTGTTATGCACTCTAACTTGCTTGATATGTCGTATTTCGATTTCACTGTGTTAGCCAAGATTGGAATGATGCATTTCATGACAATTTTATTTAACTTTGTACTCTTTCATGACAATCATGCAAAGCTTTTTGCGGGTAGGATGGTCCGGTATACATATATTTACACATACGGATCATCTGATTTGTAGTTCCGTTGTAGCCCGGCGAAAGTTGTACACATAGGGGATGATCGGTGAGTTATCCTAACCTTGGCGGATCGTCCGGTCTCAGGTAATCGGCTCCGTGCTTGAGGAGAGCACCTAGAAAGACAACGGTGTAGAGCTTTGGTCTCCGGCCAATCACTTTCTGCTGCGATTGCTACGATCCACGAGAGAATAAAGGCTGCTATCGATCGATTACAGAAAGGAACAACTACGAGTGGCGCAACATTGAGATAACTTCGTCCTTACATGAAGATCCGACAAGAGCTAACACCACTAAAATCAACAGCACTCGTGGCCATCGTTCTCGGTGGGAATGCCCAAATATCGGGCCGGGCTGGATCGACCTCGCTCTGCCTTGAGTTGCGGCGAGGCTCGTGGAGTCTTGATATTGAAATGGTCTACTCTCGTCACCATCGGACCGATGGGCTAGTGGTGATGTCGTAGGAAGCGAGCTATGGGTCATGGGCTTGGGGGTCGCGGGTGTTGTCCTGTTAGCGGCGGAGACAACTCCGGAGACCCCAAGCCCATGACCCATAGCTTTGCTCCTCGACATCACCGCTAGCCCATCGGTCCGATGGTGACGAGAGTAGACCATTTCAATATCAAGACCTCCACGAGCCTGCCGGCGACTCTGTTGCAGAGCGCGAGGCTGATCCAGCTGGCTCCGATCTTTGGGCATTCCCACCCAGAACGTCTGACTTTACCGCGTAGTCTTGAGTTGATTTTAGTGGTGTTAGCTCTTGTCGGATCTTCATGTAAGGACGAGTTATCTGAATGTTGCGCCACTCGTAGTTGTTCCTTTCGGTGTAATCGATCGATCCATGTGAAATGTAGCGCCCCCCCCGAACGATGTGAACATTTAGGACCGTGCGGGAGTGCTGAGTTGATTTTAGTGGTGTTAGCTCTTGTCGGATCTTCATGTAAGGACGAGTTATCTGAATGTGGCGCCACTCGTAGTTGTTCCTTTCGGTGTAATCGATCGATCCATGTGAAATGTAGCGCTCCCCCCCCGAACGATGTGAACATTTAGGAAATGTGTGGGTGATTAATTACTTCAACACTAAATCGAGACCGAGCGGTATGGCCAATTCGTTGCACTCTTTCGCCAGGAGTTAAGACACGCAAGATAACTTCGAAGGATTTTTGCCGGTAGGATGGTCCGGTATACATATATTTACACATACCGGATCATCCTGATTTGTAGTTCCGTTGTAGGCCACGGCGAAAGTTGTACGCATAGGGGATGATCCGGTGCGTTATCCTATCCTTGGCCGGATAGTTCGGTCTGTGTAATTGGCTCCCGTGCTTGAGGAGAGCACCTAGAAAGACAACAGGTGTAGAGCTTTGGTCTCCCGGCCAATCACATTCTGCTGCGATTGCTACGATCACAGAGAATAAGGCTTCTATCGATCGATTACACCGAAAGGAACAACTACGAGTGGCGCAACATTCAGATAACTCGTCCTTACATGAAGATCCGACAAGAGTTAACACCACTAAAATCAACTCAGCACTACGTGGCCATACGTTCTCGGGCTGGGAATGCCCAAATATCGGAGCCGGAGCTGGATCAGCCTCGCGCTCTGCAACAGAGTCGCCGGCAGGCTCGTGGAGGTCTTGATATTGAAATGGTCTACTCTCGTCACCATCGGACCGATGGGCTAGCGGTGATGTCGTAGGAGCAGGCTATGGGTCATGGGCTTGGGGGTCTCCGGGTGTTGTCTCCGCCGCACTAACAGGGCCCACCCTCGGATCATCCTCTTTGTACTACTGGGAGAGGTCGCATTTCAAAGGCTTTTTTGTCCATTTGCCACTTAAAGATTTGACTAGACAGGATCTTCCGGTTTGTACTACTGGGAGAGGTCGCATTTTCGAAGGCTTTTTTGTCCATTTGCCACTTAAAGATTCAACCTTTTGGATATGATGCCACTTGAGCTAATGAAATATCGGACCGTATGAGTCAATGAAATGTAGGTCGATGGCAATTTTTGAAGCCACATGTTTAAAGTGGCAAATAACCAAATCTCTCCCCAAACTATGGACGGACCATCCGATGCAGGCAATAAATCTCGCTTTGATATCTGACGCCGCCTGTAGAAATCGTTGGAACCGCCTGTGTAAATCTTGTGCACCGCCTGTGGAAATTCCTAACCCCTAAAATCTCTAGGCGGGAGATCGAATTGCTCCCCCCGTCCAAAGCGGCAAAGCCAAATTTCCCCCGTCGACACCTCCACGCCGCCGCCATCGGTGACATCCCCTCGGGCTCGCGCCTCCGACAACCGTTCCGGCGCGCTCGGTGACCTCTCCGCGGGCTCGCGCCTACGACTACCGTCCGCCGCGCCGTCGCCCCCTTCGTCCACATCGCCTCGCTCAGTGACCTCTCCGCGGCCTCACTCCTCCGACGAACTTTCCGCCGGGTCATCAACTGTCGAAGCCCCAATTCCCCTGCCGACGCCGCCCCGCCGCCTCGCTCGGCCTAGCAAGGCAAGTGCATCCGACCACCCTTATATCTTGTTATTTTTGCGAAAAAAGTTTGTGGAGTCGGTTTGGATGGACGTATCAATACTCTACGGATAGTTTTTTGAACCTCATGTTGTAAACGATCAATTCCAAAGAATTAAAATCATTTGGATAGAGTTTAGCTAAGCTCATCAGATTATCCAAGTTGAAATCATGAAATGAGTTTCTTGGACTTAAAGAAGCTGACCAAACAAGCAAATTGGATGTGGTCTCATTGAAACGACTGTCAAGCTCTTGCCATAGCCAATCAAAAACATCATTGAAACAATCCACTTCATAATGATGCTTATTGGTAATTCCAATTCTTTGTCGTTGCTTCTTTGGATTAATGTAGGTTTCTTCCATTTATAACTTAGGGATGTCATATTTCTCACAAAAGGCATATACTTCATCTAGAATGATTCCTTTATGCTTTCTTACAATGACCACAATCACTAGCTGAAGTTGATGAGCAAAACAATGGACATAGTATGCTGTACTATTTTCTCTCATAATCAATGATTTCAAGCCATTAAACTCACCTCGCATATTGCTTGCGCCATCATAACCTTGGCCCCTAACTTGCTTCAAGCTTAACTTATATTCTGCAAATAGCGAGTCAATAGAAGACTTGAGATAGGAAGAAGTGGTCTCTTTTACATGAACTAGACCAACAAATCTCTCTTTCACAATTCCACAACTATCAACATATCATGAGAACAAGCGCCATCTGCTCTTTACCGAGACATCCTGGACTCATCAACTAGCAAACAAAATACATCATGTCGCAATTTCTGTAGAATTGATCGCAATATTTCCTTTGCAAAACAATGAACAATTTCATACGAATAGGAGGAGATATCATAAGACTATTCAGTGACATTTTTATCTTTGCAATATTTCCACCCATGAATTTCTAAGAAGTTACCTTTGTTATAGGACTCCTTTGACTCATCATGTCCTCTAAAAGGTAATCTTTGTTTTAATAACAGACGAGCAACATCAAGCGATGCCCTTAGTTGAGCGAAATAAGCAATCTTAGCAACTTCACTCGTGTGTGGATAGCATTTAGCAACATCAATGTCTTTGGTCTCTTTTTAACAAATCGATGCAATATTTCAATGCATTGTTGTGAACACTATTGACACCTCCTACATGCTCTTTTAGTTTTGCTTTTTTATTCCAGCTATTCCAACCATTTATAACAAATGCATCATACCCGACTTCCTTCTTGTTGCGGTCCCTAAATAAGAAACAACAAAAGCGGTATGCTCTATCTTTGGATTCGCTATACTCAAGCCAACTCCCAAACTCATCAAACCATTGAGGATTAAACCTTACATTTTGTAGTAAGATGGGAGATAAAGAATTGCTCGACAAGAAGGCGCGAAGAGGAGCCTCGCTTGCGAGCTCGATGGTAATGCTTGCCGCAAGAGGAGGGCGATGCGGAAAGCGACAAGACTTGGCCGAGAAGGATGATGCAGCCACGCTGGCCGAAAGAACACCGAGCCCATCGTTGTCCTTGGGCAGCGATGGTTCCTCGTCATCGTACAAGAGCCCTAGCCCAGTTCCATGCCCACGACCAGAACGGCGACGTGGGGAAATTGACTCCGACTACGATCCCAATGAAGAGGTATTAAGAAGAGTGAGCTTGTTTTATTTGTAGCTTGGCGTGGACATAATTGCATTTCCTTATGTTTGCGTATTCCTCGTGTTTATTTCTATGAAGAGGCCGGAAAGGCGATCACGCCGACTAGCTGCAATTCAAGAGGTAATTGAAGATACATCGGGCATGTTCCGTGGATTCTCTGCTGCAACAACCACGACCTCGCATAAGCAGCACGGGGAGCGAAGTAGGAACAAGTTCCGGCGAGGACTTGGTATATCACGGAGTCGGTCCTTTAGGAGAGCCCCTAGCACATCGTGAGGCACTATCAAGTTCGAAATAGCTGCGGTTTGTCTTATCAAGGACAATGTCTCCATCACGATTGATAAGCTGGACAAAGGTGGCCGACGCGACAAAGGCGCACTGTGGACCGAGCTGCAGAAAATCATAAGGTTCCCCAGTATGAGGCCATCGCTAAGAAGAATGCCTTGGATGTAATGGGGAAGAGCTTAGGGCTGGAGGTATGAGCTGAACAAGTACTTTGTGAAGGCGGAGCGGACACCATTCGAAATATGGAAAAATCACCGTGGGTGAATGGGCGGAGTTTGTCCGTGAAGACCACAAGCTTAAGCCGTAGCATTGAGCGAGGTGTACAAGATTGCCCTCGCGAAGAAGAACAAGTACCCCCATCATCCGGGCACGGTGGGTATGCCCCTAAGATTGTTGAGTGGAGGTAAAGAAGAAGAGGAAGCCCGTCTTTGGGATAGAGAACCCATTGACGAGTTGTAGCGAAGCGAGGCGTAAAGTGGGTCCTAACTCACCAACCCAACAAAGAAGAAGGGTCGCAAAAGCACGGTGGACCTGCGGTCTGGAAGTTTCGGCCAAGGCTGCTGAAGATCTCGCCGCGAGCAAGCGGAGGGATCTTCGTGCGAACAGGAGAACGGCGACCTAACGACGGCGTTGGGAACCAAGGAACACCAGTCGCACTCGTGGCGTCGGAAGTCGAGTGGGCTTCAAGCATGGGTTCCGGAATATCAAGACCAATACAAGTCGCGTCAAAGATATAAGAGGACCATGGCCGATACAATAAGACAAGCGGCCCAACAAGAGTTTTTAAGGCGTGGGAAGAGAAGGAGGCGAAAAGAGGCGTTATAAGCGCGGTCGGATGACAACCCGAGCCCGCCCGCATCCGAGATGGCGTCGGGTCCGCACCAATCCCAACGCCTCGATATCCTATGGATGATATCACAGAGGCAACCAAGTGCAAGCTCGTGCACATCCGGAGCAAGGGGCTTGGTCGTCGAGATTACGGAGGGCATGGCATATCCGGCACCTGTGATACACAACCAACTTTGTCCCGATTGGTCACGCAAAGGTGCAAGTGGACATCGTGCTTGTTCCGTGCCTTGGCTTGTGGAAGCTACCATTCAGCACCTTCGATGATGTAGAGACCATCAAGATGCAGTTGGGTCATTTATTGTATGGCCCAAGGAAGATATTGCATTGATACAAGAGAGGTCGAGACGCCGCGCGTGACAAGTCAAGGCGTCCTACCTCTTCCAAAATTGCCTACACCACAAACCGCATCTTCTCCGCGTGGCGCTTCACAACTAGCGCATCTTCTCATGGCCGGCGCCTTCACCCAGCAAGCATCTTCTCCGCGTGTGGCGCCTTCACCACAACGCATCTTCTCTGCCGTGGCGCCTTCACCACAATAGCAGCATCTCCGTTCTTGGTTGTAAAGAAAACAAAGAAGTAGATTGCAATCAGCGAGTACCACCAAGTCAAACAAGAGTGCCAACTCCACTCGGCATGAGACCATGCCTTCACTAGAGACTTATGAGCATGGCAAGCCATTTCTCCCCATGGAGCAGATCAACAAGGACCATGGGAGTTGAAGAGATTCCATGATCGGTACTTGAGGGCATCTCGTCTTGGGGTGAAGGGCATTCAAGCCGCCGTCCCTCGGATATCTACAAACACGAGGATACTCACTACGTGCGGATCGATTTTGGTGACTTGCAACAGATGTTCCGTTTTGGAAAACTCGACATCAACATGATCGGCGTGTGGTGCACGTAAGTTGGCCATTGACCTACCCTTACGTTGTTAATTATATCGGCTCTTGCGGTAGCAAGTGCCGATATAACTAAATATGACAACATATCATTATATTGCATTACGATAACATAATAAAGAAAACCCCAAAATGTCATGTTTCCCAGCATTCAGCATATAAATTGGCGCATTGACCATTGTCTTACGTGTAGAATGCAATATACCGATGCTAAAAGATGGGAAGCGTGTCGGGTTCCTTGACCCCTCACGGATTAGCCGGTAGAGCTTAAGAGCTGTACTCAATGAAAAGCGTTGAAGAATAAGGGGATGAGCGGAAGCAGAGATAGAAGAAAAGCGAAAGTCCACGACCGAGATCGCCAAGTAGATGTGGGGCTATACATATCAAAAGCAATGTTCCGGATGCAAGACAAGGGCGTCATAATGGCTCCTACAATTTTAAGTAATCTTCTCATTCGTCAATCGTTGCTAAAAGCTTAGTTTGCACCATAATCACTCGTGAAACTTACATATATAAGTTTTCGTTGCAGCGATCACTTTATTTGTTTCATCTTTGTACCCCAAGCAGAAAGCGGATATATGGTCCTTGACTCATCCGATTACCCCAGGAATCTTACAATGAATTCACCGCGTCTTAAATCGTAAGAAATATATATACACAAACATACATTATTACATAATTTGTTTTATGATATGATAGTAACTTGTTATTGTTGACATTGAATAGGGCTTTCAAGAATTACCGACCAAAGAGGGGGCAACATGATCCTGCGAAGGGGCAAATAGGATGCTTTGCTATGTCCACCCATGGGTAAGAAGACACTTGTAATGCTTCAACATAATTGCACTAGTAAGGAAGGGTATTACCAACTGTACTAATTCCATACATTATTATTTGATTTGAAGTGCCACAAGCAACCTCGAGCGGTGTTCTTTGTGGATACTACGTCTGCGAGTTCCTCGGGCTCAGCGGAGGTCTGAAGCAACCCCGGGGCGTAAGCCTATACAAATTGGTGATTCAAGATTATTTATTATGCGATTCTCGATTTCACTATTGTTTAACCTCTTTATTGCCTACTTTATTATCGCGGTGAAGATTGCAAAGACCACTTTGGCACTCACTAATGATGACCTTTGCAATGTGCAAAAGGACATGTGCGATTCATTAAATCGTGAAGTCATCCATGAGAGAGGTAGTTTCTTTTACTCACGAAGGTGAAGTGGCGAAGCATCCTAAACTTTGTAATTGGGAGGCGAGGATAAGCGGACCGTGAACACCGATGTATATATAATAACCTTGTGTATATTTTTTTTGAAAGACAAAGAGGGCTGTAATTTATATTAGATAGAGAATATCGAGGAGTACATAGCGCAGATATCGCTTTGGAGAGTTTTACAAGGAGAATATCGAGGAGTATATATATAACCTTGTGTATATATATATACATAATGCAATTATGATTTATATGTGCTTTGTATATATAACCTTGTCATTGTTATGTATGGATTTGTCTTTGAGCAGTGATGTGATTGATAGAATGTATGCATTTATTAATATTATAATATAATTAACATAACATTATTAAAAAAGATTCTCTTGATGCATGCGGTGGACGGCTTAAAAACCTTTGTACAAATAAGCACTTAGTGCGGCGGGTTCTTAAGCCGTCGCTGTACAAATACATTTTCCAAAGCGGACGGCTTAGAACCCTTTGCACAAGTGCTTATTTATGCAGCGGTTTCTTAAGCCGTCATCATAAATGTATTCTACAAAGGCTCATAAAACGCTTTGTGCAAAGTTAGCGATTTCCACAGACTTGGCAGACAAAGGGAGCAAAAATGCACGAAGATGGGTTACCACCCGCCTGTGAAAAGCATTTCTGTAGTAGTGTTACTCGATTCGGGATGCCAAATCAAGTAACAATGCTCCTCATGAACCTCTTGACTGCTTCTGAGGTGATGTTTCTGACAGGTTCGACCTCGATCCACTTGGTGAATGTGTCGATTGCCACAAACAGGAACTTATAACCTCCTTGGGCTCTTGGGAATGGTCCCAAGATGTCCAAGCCCCAGACGGAGAAAGGCCAAGACAAAGGAATAGTTTGCAAGGCTTGGGCTGGTCAGGTGCTTTGCTTACCGTAGAATTGGTAGCTTTCTCACTTTTTCACCAGCTCGCAAGCGTCCTGGAGGGCAGTTGGCCAGTAGAAACCTTGACGGAAAACCTTTCCAACTAGAGTGCGATAGGACGCATGGTTGCCACAGATGCCTCCATGAACATTGAGCAAAATTTTATTGCCCTCTTCTTGAGTGATGCACTTCATCAAGATTCCGTTACTCCCTTTCCGATAGAGCATGCCGTCTACTAATGCGTATAGCTTGGACTTACGCGCAATTTTCTCAGCTGAGGCATCATTCTCAGGGATCTCTTGACCTTCGAGATAGGCCTAGAATGGTGTCATCCAGGTCGGCTCGCGTTTGAGTAGTGCAGCTTCCATGTCTGCGAGTTCTGCCTCGCTGACTCGACCAGGCTGCTGGTCGAGTTGGGCAGCATCTGCTTCTCACGGAGAGGAAATAGATGGTTTGGGGAGTTTCTCAATGAAGACTCCCAAGGGTGCAGGCAAACGGGACGAAGCGAGCCTAGCAAGTTCATCAGCAATAGCGTTATCACTTCGTCGGATGTACCTTACCTCGAGGCCTTCGAACTTGTGCTCCAGCTTGCGGACCTCGTTCAAGTACGCTGCCATGTTGTCATCCGAGCACTGGTATTCTTTCTGCACTTGGTTTACGACTAGCTGTTAGTCCCCTTTCACAAGTAATCGCCTGATTCCTAGTGTGGCAGCTATCCGAAGCCCGTTGACCAGTCCCTCGTATTCTGCAATGTTATTTGAAGCTTGCAAATTGAGTTGGATGACATATTTAAGTTCATCACCTATTGGGGATTTAAGCACGATGCCAACTCCCGAGCCTTGAAGCGTGAGCGAGCCATCGAAGAACAACGACCAATGGTCGTCGACCGCCTTGGCTTCCTTTTCCTCGACGTGGGTCTATTCTACGATGAAGTCTGCCAGAACTCCGGATTTGACGCTGGTCCTTGGCGTGAAATCGACTTTGAACTCGTTGAGCTCGACCGCCCATTGCACTATTCACCCTATTGCCTCTCGATTGTGCAGTACATCCTTGAGCAGATACGTGGTCATCACCGTGATCTTGTGCACCTGGAAGTAGTGCCGCAACTTTTGGGAAGTCATCAAGACGGCGTATATCATTTTCTGTATATGAGGATATCGCAATTTGGCACCATGCAGGACTTCGCTCATGTAATACACCGGCTTTTGGATCTTGGTCTTTTTCTCAGGGCAATCCCATTCGACCACCAGGACCATGCTTACTACTTGGGGGTAGCTGCAATGTAAAAAAAGAGCTCTTCTTGTTCGTTAGGTGAAACCAAAATTGATGGAGACGATAAATACCTTTTTAGATCTTGAAAGGCTTCTTCAGCCTCCTTGGTCCACTCGAAGTTGTCGTACTTCTTGAGCAGCTTGTAGAAAGGTAGCCCGCATTTGCCCATCCGAGAGATGAATCGACTAAAGGCAGCAATACATCCCGTAAGCTTTTGTACCTCTCTTAGCGTTCATGGAGGGCGCATCTGATTTACCGCCTTGATCTTGTGTGGGTTAGCCTCGATGCCTTGACTAGACACAAGGAAACCGAGAAGCTTGTAGGTCGGGATGTCGAACGTGCACTTCTCGGGGTTAAGCATCATCCGATACTTCCTAAGGTTGTCGAATGTTTCACCGAGGTCGTGATTAGAGTGCCTGTAGTTTTCAATTTTACTACGATGTCGTCAATGTGCACTTCTACATTACGCCCAATTTGGGACTTCAAACAGTTTTGAATACAACGTTGATACGTTGCGCCAGCATATTTCAAACCAAACGGCATTTTTACATAGCAAAATACACCGAAAGGGGTAGTAAAGGCGGTTTTCTCTTCATCCTCTATGGACATGCTAATTTGGTGATACCCCGAATAGGCATCTAGAAAACTTAGCAATTCACAACCTGTAGTGGAGTCCACTATCTAGTCGATGCGAGGGAGAGGGAAAGGGTCCTTAAGACACGTCTTGTTGAGGTCAGCGTAGTCGACGCACATCCTCCACTAGCCGTTGGCCTTCTTTACAAGGACTGGGTTTGCCAGCCAGGTTGGGTGACGGACCTCTTGGATGAAGCCAACCTTCAGGAGTTTGCCGACCTCCTCTTGTATGGCTTGCTTTCGGTCCTTTATTAATCTGTGCTGCTTCTACACCACAGGTTTGGCGCTTGGTTCCACAGCTAGTCGATGCTCGATCACCTCCTTGGGGACCCTGGGCATGTCAGACGATTGCCATGCAAACACGTTGCGGTTTGCCTGAAGGAAAGTGACGAGCTCGAGTCCTATTTGGGGTCGAGATTGATGCCTACCTTGATCGTCTTGGATGGCTTCTCTGGGTCGAGGGGCACTGCCTCGACGTCTCCACAGGTCTTCTTGCCCTTCCTGCCATCGTCGACTTGGTTGTCTGTGGTGTTGTTGGACGTGAAAACTTGATCATTGCCTCTGAATTTCTAATGCTTAGCTTTCTCGTTGCTGGCATTGGCTGCCGATCTACCGAGATGCTTGGCCATCTTCAGGCTTTTCTTATCGCACCTGATCACCGTGCGCTGGTCCCCCTTGATCGTGAGGACTCCCTTTGGTGCCAACATCTTGACTGTCTGGTATGTATAATGCACCACCGCCATGAATTTGGCTAGCATTGGATGGCCCAGGATCATATTGTACACAGTCTCAAAATCCGCTATGTCGAAGTGGATCTTCTCGGTGCAGAAGTTGTCCGATGTAATGAATGTGACTAGTAGCTCGATCTGGCCCAGCAGGGTCGATGATGAGAGCGGAGTTATGCCATGGAATGGCTCGGCTCCAGCTTTTATGTCGGTTTAGGGAATTCCCATGTTATCTAGTGTCTTCACGAAGATGAGGTTCAACGAGCTCCCTTCATCAACTAAGGTTCAGGCGACCTTGACGTTCACGATGGTGGGCTCGACCACCATGGGGTATCGACCTGGATGCGGGACCGTAGTCGAGTGATCTGACTGGTCGAAGGTGATCGGTACCTCTGACCATCTGAGAAATCGGGGGAGAGATGGCATGGCCAGGTTGACCTCTCTCTCGACTGCATTGTATTTTCTCTTGGACTCGTATGTGGCAGACCCCCTGAAGATATGTGCCAGCTTATGCTTAGCTCCCCGATATTCAGGCTTGTCGTCCTCGGGCTTGTTTTTAGCCTGCTCAATGCCACGCTTGGCGAGAGCGGCCTTGAGCTTTTCCTGGACCTTTTTGCTGATCACCTGGCACTTGTCGAAGTCGTGCTTGTCTGAGTGATGGATGGGGCAGTATTTGTTCCCCCCACAGCTTCGGCCTTTGTTGTCGCCTAGATTGCACGTTTTGCCTCTCTCGATCGCAGCTACAGTAGAGTCACCCCTGTGCTTCTCCCCACAGCTTTTGTTCCTCTTAGCCCCTTGTTTGGATGACTCGGGCTTGTCGCTGCCTGGTTTCGGGTTGTCGAGGTGGTCTCGAGCTTCGACGTGGATGGTGTACTTATCCACCAACTCAAAGAGCTCCTTGGTAGTTCTGACTTCCGGGTGGCGAGCTTCCCCTTCAGATCTCCATCCTTAACCCCATTCTCGAAGGCAACGATCACTGCCTCCTCCGAGATATTGGGGATCAGGTTCCGTTTATCACTAAATCGTCGAATGAAGCTGTGCAGTGACTCCCCTGGCTTCTGAACCAGCCGATGCAAGTCACTGTGCGTTCCGGGGCGTTCATACGTGTCCTAAAAATTAGCAATGACTTGGGCTTGCAACTCAGCCCATGACAATATTGACTGAGGCGGGAGGTTGAGTAGTCAAGACTTGGCTACCCCATCAAGAGTGGTGAGCAGATAATTGGCTATCACCTTCTCGTTGCCTCCGGCTACTCTCATAACTATAGTATAGATCTGCAGCCATTCGACAAGGTTGATTTTCCCTGAGTACTTCTCAATCGGACCAGGCTTGAACTTGTTCGGCCATCTGACCGCACACAGTGCGGGGGTGAACGCCTTGCACCCCTCATCGATGTCTTTCGGGGTTATCTGGCGTTGTCCTCTGTGTGCATCTTGCTGAGGGGGGAACCTGTGTCATGGCGGCGAGCAGTCCCTCAAGGGCAGAGATTCGCCCGGCGTGCATGTCGCACCGGAGACCAACCTCTTGAGGACGTGGACTCATTGTCCCACCACTCGCGGTCTTCACAATCTCGCTCTTCCTTTCGATCTCTTAGAACATCGCATAGATCTCATTGATCGTGCGGGATTCGTTCTCGGATACCTCCCCGATATCCTTGGCGGGGGTTCGAACGGATCGTTCTAGAATTATGATGGCCAGAACTAGCCACCGCTGATCGCACTGCTCGACGACTATCTTGAGATGGTCCCAGCAAATGGCTCTAGGTGCCTTGTCGACTTGGCTGCCTGAACTTCGAGTTGGCTACTCGAGCAGTCTGAGCCTATGCAGCATTGAGCAACTTCTTCATCTGGTCGAACACCGGCGTCATAGGGTTAGCCGGGTCCAACGGTGGGAAAGACTTCAACAGCATATGAGCGCACTGGAAGTTAGCCTCAGGAGTGCTGAAGACATCACCAGAGTGACTCTGATGCGATGCTGTTGCCAGGACATGGCCAGGTGCGCCATTGTGGTCATGCTTCCAAAAAGTCGTTGTCCTTGGAAACCTGGCACCTGCGGATGAGGTGTCATTGGATTGTCAAGGTTGAGATGCTTAGACAATTTGGCCGCAATCCCTGCAGCCACTGCGGCTGTTGGGTCACAACGATGGTCTGCCGTACCAGGAGCGACATCATCCATGGTCGCATGCACTATGGCGGCTGCTGCCCCCTGATCTCGGGGTGTGCTAAGTGGGACGCGATGTTCCTGGCCGCCCGTGGCTTCTGCTCCTGAGTCCCGCTCTTGGGAACTTCCTGCAGCAGTGCCTTTATTGGCCCTAGCCATGAACACATGTCGATCTGTACGACTGCTGCACTGACTACTAAGGTCATTGTTGCTACTGTCGCTGTTGCTCTCTGTGTCAATTCTCTTGAGGACACTGGGCTCCAGAGGGTCAAACTCGATGAAGCACACTTCATGGCATGGGTCCTCAGAATAAGACTCGATGAAGCCAATGTGCTCAAGGTTACAAGCCGATCCCCACTGGTACAGCATGGTTCCGAAGGCGATCTCAGATCCCATTGGTGGAGCTTGGCGGATATCGAGAATTCTAGCGTGGACACGCACTGAAGACATGCTTAATCTGCAAAAATAGCTGAAGGCCCCTACGTGGCGTGCCAGCTGTCGAAGGTTAGTGATCGACAACACACTTATATGCGGGTACCTTTGAGATATGCAGGATCAAGCACGCAATCAAGAACATGCGATGTAGACCGGTTCGGGCCTCGTAGTCGAGTAATACCCTACTCTTGTGTCGGCGATGATTGAGATCAATGAAGAGATTACAGATCAATGGGGGTATCCCTGATTACAAGGAAGAACTACCGAGTGTGTTCGAGTAGGTCTTCTCGTATCAGGAGTATGATTGGAGCTTTCCCTGCAGGGGGATATCCTTTTCACATGTATCTTATCCCGCTGGCTTAGGCTGGAGATATGCGAGATATGCTGGTACCGATAAAGATGTATTTGATGAGATTTTTGACTTTACGGTGCATGCCCATATCCCATATTTGGATATTCGACAAGTGCCACGTCAGGAGCAGTCTTGGCCATTGGATCATCATTGGATGGCTATGAGTCGTCGTCTCCATGAAGGACTCGGACTCTGCCGCCGTATCGGCTTTGGACTCTGCCGTCGTGTCAGTTGGGATTCCTAGGGTCGTACACAACCATCGAGGGGTATTTAAGGACATCGCAGCCTTCTCGAGGATCGCTAGTGCACGCCGCGTCTGTTGGTTAGACCTGTTTCATGAGGATCACTGTGGTTCATGCTCGGGAGCTCGTCGGAGTGGAGAAGAGAAGCCACTGTTGTGTTTTGTGAGTTTTTGCCATCGTCAAGCCGCTGTTCGTTATATAAGTTCCATATTTCGGGTCTTCGCGTCAAGCCAAACTGAACCCACCGTTCTTCGTCGTCGATCTGTCACCAGATAGCCGCCTACCTCATCGTCTTCTTCCCCAGCTTCAGTGAGAAGAGCACCGCGGTGCCACCATCATCACCGGAAGATGTAAGGGCCATTCGATCTGTGATGGACGATTAGGATTGCGCCACGTGTACACCCCAACAGTAAACCCCATCGATAACCTCAATCGTTGGATCAAATCAGATCAGCTGTGAAGCTGCCACGTTGATGAAAACTCATGGTAGTCCAATCTATCTCATGTGGTGTGGATCGAGCAATGCACCTTAGCCAATCAAGTGCAGCCGCGTGGCAGGTACTATGACCGAGGCGCCATGAGCCGGGTCTACAGTGGACCAGAGGAGGTTCTGTGGATTGGGTGTATGGACTGAGGCCACGTGTCAGCATCTGGTTGGCTCATCTTGATGCTGACGCCATAAATTGGTTTTTCATTTTAAAAATAATTTGGGATATTATTTGATTTTTAATTTTTTGATTTTTATGATTTTTGAATCATACGAGCTCCGATTGAGGTGATTCAAATTTCTAAAAATTTACAAAATTAATATCTATCTAATGGTAAATTTTATTTGATTTTTAGAGTTCATTGCTCTCTATTTTAGTGTTTATTTACTTTTCTCTTTCGATTCGCGTAAACGTTGAATTTTGCGACGCATCTGGGGAAGATCCATCAACTCAAGACCAAGATCCAGAGCAAGAATAAGGGCTTTTTTGAGGCAAGTTGTGATTTGATTATGTTGAACCCATGTTTATAAAATCGCTATGTTGTTTTACTTATTGCATATTATTTCACGTGCACAATTGTTTTTAATTAAATTGGGACTTAGCTATTTTACCAAATTGATCTATACCCTACCTTGTCATTTGTATGCCATAAATCTATTGTCATCCTAGATTGGTTCACTATAGTTGGTTAATATTAAAATCAACATGGGATGGTTAGATCGTAATAGTTGCTTAGCCATGCCATGTCATTACATGTACTTGAATCATTGATAATTAATCTTGACTAATGGAATATGGAACAATGTTATAAACTTGTGTGTCATGTGTAGTCATATGATGAGATGGAGTTGTTGTGGCGATGCATGTCACGCAACAATATTGAATTGTTGATGGCACGTGGTGCTTGGTAATCAACTGGGGTGGTTATGATTTAGATTGGAGAAAGTGATAAGGGGTGGTATGCCAAGGTGGGCCGTATGGTAGAGGGTATGTGGAAGTCTTGCCTCGATCATCTTAAGGACTTAACCTTGCAAGTCTTTGACCTGAGTCAACCATGCAACCACATGTTTGGAATGGGACAAACCTAACTGATTAATTTGCAATGTCTTAGTTTTGGTACTACCAATGGTGGTGAGGTTCACCTTTTTATGAATCCAGATGGCGCAAGAGGGGGCCCTGTTGTGGTAACCAGTTTCTTCAATGTTGAAACCTTAGCGTGTAGTACTGAGTTAAGATAAAGCATTGTAAAGGTTTTATCATGATTTCTGTGTCGGCACAACAAAGGAATTGTGATAATAGCTTGGCAATAAGGAATGATCATGTTGTGTCGGTAAAGTGCATAACCTCTGCAGAGTGTACAATCTATTCGAATAGCCATGCTCACGGTATTAAGCATAGCACAGGAATTACAGTCAAGGGTTAGATTTTTTATAAAATGAAAACTTAGAATGGATGGGAGGTTGCCATTGGATGGTTTGGAACTTGACTTAGGATAGGATATCTTTGTTCACTTGAGAAATGCTGAATCTATCTATAACTATTATTTGTTTTACAGTCTTTTCAATCTATTTATTGTACTCGTTCATAAATGCTGCTTTATTGCAAAATATCCATGATAGCCATTCTTTTGGAATAAACCTTGCATATAGATATGTTATAATTGTATTCTTTGCACAACTTGCTGAGTGTTTTAAGTACTCGCCCTTGCCACCACCAGCATCACCAGTTGAGGAGCCCATATTAGCTTGGAGGACGAGCACCATGAAGAGACGAATGTTTAGGGTGCGTGATGAGGACATCACCAGCATGGATACAACCAGTGTGACCGCTGCCCCTCCTTCCTCTCCGGCCGCTCCAACGACTACCAACGCCGCTCCATCTTCGTCACAGACGATCGACGTTGCGGCATCTTCATCACCGAGAGTCCTTAATCCAAAAGCTCAGCCATTCAAGACCACATCAATAGATAAGGGCCTCAAGCACACACCCAAAGGACAGCCCACGAGCCAAGGAAGGCCCGTGTGGAAGCCCAAGATGCTAACAAGCCCGGTTCGGCCATCCAGCAGCATGTCAACTTCAAACGGGCATAACTCAGGCTCCCGGACTCCGTTTTCAGCGTGCAACCACCCGTTTGAAAGCTTAGGAGATAAGCTTTCCAATGGATCTATACCCATTTCCAAATTCATTCCATATCAATGGGAAAATACGAAATAATATCACAGGCCAGAAATTCAGGGTGCTGCGTCACCTCACTTTTGGGCCTATGGCCCATATATCTTAGGGTTTTGGTGGCCGTCGCTGTTTTGGTCGCCCTGCACCTCCTGGCCGCCGCTATATATATGGCCGCCACCGTTCTTCTATGCTTAGGTTTTGTTGTGTTTTGGTTGACCCCGTGTGTGTCCCCCCTCGTTCTTGTGTGTGTCGACTAGACCACCCGAGTCGAGAAACAGAACCTCAACTTGTTGGTGAGATTAACCATTTACTATCAACTTGTTCTTTCTTATTCTCGATTGCTAGCAGGTTCAAGCATCGATCGTGTCTGGCTCGGTTGATCGCCTAATGTCGTGACTTTGCGATTGTTCGGTTGCTGATCCCGTGGATTGGTAGCGTCGTCACTACACCAAATCGACATATCGTTCTCATCAGAAGATCGGGCTGACCCCCGTGCACATCAGTGCGAGCCTTGTTAGTTGCTATATGGAAGGATGAAACTTCACTTAGGATTGGAAACTTGGTTTACTTGAAAAATATTGAATCTATCTATTACTGTTATTTGTTTTACTGTATTTTCAATCTATTTATTGTACTTATTCGTAAATGCTGTTTTACTGCAAAATAAGCCATTATTAGCCATTCTATTGGAATAAGCCTTGCATATAGCAATGTTAGGATTACATTCTGTGTACAACTTGTTGAATGCTTTTGTACTCATCCTTGTCATCACTAACCAATCAACAGTTGAGGAGTCATCGCCCTTGTTGGAGGAGGAGTTCCAGGAGAATGCAATTCATTAGGTCCAAGCCTTATCAGTCACTTGTGGTGAACTGATGAGTCGCCAACGTCTTCTATTTTTTTCGCTACAATTGTCTTAGTTTTTATTTCCAGTCTAGCCCTACGTGGTTTAATAATGTAAGTTGGTCGTAAGATCATACACTTAGTTATATCAATAAATAGAGTCATATTATTCTTATCATTGTGTATGATGTGATACTTGCCAACGTTGAGCTGTGTGCACTAGCATTGATCCAGGGTCTAGTGCGGTAAACACAGTGGGATCGAATTGGTGAATTTGGGTCTCGACAAAAGCTCAAAAGAACACAAGAACCTCCAAAACCTTCCAAGAGGGGAGAGCTACCCCTACCCCTCTATTTATACTACTCCTAAGCCATCCTCCACCCTTAGATGAGTCCTTCAACCCTAAGGTACATATCAAGGGCTAGGATTGACTCACTCACACAGCCATACAAGGGCTAACTAGAAACCCAACAAATATACCTGGTTTTTGCACATTTTTCAAAGCATACTGACTAGACCTACTACTCTATCACCTAGACCGCGATCCAATGGCCCTTGATCTGAGTAACATCAAGTCAGCATCTCATCCATTCCTTGTCTTCTAAGCTTGCAACAACTCCATCTCCGATCATCTTCTAGTGATCCTCAACTGTTTGGATCTCCAGTGCACCTCGCCTAGTCCCGGTCCTCCTTCGCCTCACCATGATCAATTACCGATGTTCTGCAACCATCAAAAACAAGGAAACACATCACATATCATTTTGGGCAATGCTATGTGATGTATTTCCTTGTTTTTAATGGTTGCAGGACGACGGTGCTAGATCATGGTGAGGCAGAGGTTGACCGAGACTAGGCGAGGTGCGTTGGAGGTCCAAACGGTCGTGGATCACCTGAAAATGATCTGAGACAAAGTCACTATGATCTTAGAAGACAAGAAACGAATGAGATGCTAGCTAGCAGCTGCTCAGATCAAGAAGGGCCGTTGTATTGTGGTCTGGGTGATAGAGTAGTGGGTCTAGTAGTATGCTTTGAAAAGTGTGCAAAAACATGTTATGTTAGAGGGTTTCGGGTTAGCCCATGTATGAGAGAATGAGTCAATCCAAACTTTGATGGTGATCCTTAGGGTAGAAGGAACTCATCCAAGGATGTAGGATCACTCACGAGTAGTATAAATAGAGGGGTATGGGTGGCCTTCCTCCTCTTGAAGGTTTTTAGAGATTTTGATGCTCCTTTGAGCTTTGTCCACTTGGTTGTGAGACTTTGTAAACCTCCCTTCCAGATATGAAAATCTATTCCTCTCAATTCTGAATTTACTTTCTACATTTACATTATGTCTTAAATTCTACACTTTAAATTCTTGCAATATATTTTCCATACATTTGGATTTTCTTTCCCTCCTTCTAAATGCTTGTGGATCTTATGCCAAGGATACATGATTGATGGACGATTCTTATTAGACCATATCCCAATCATCTAGGCAAATCTTGTGTTCTTCATTGCAAGAAACCGATGTTTTGTTATTGAGACGATCCTTATTGGAAGATTAGATTTTTGGTGTCCTTGCCTTGTGTTCTCACTTGCTATGACATATAGGAAGCCATCTAGAATCATCTTGATCATCAAGAATCTACGAACTAGCTGAGGGCCAAATTTTTATTCTTGGAACCCGTTTTTGTGCACTCTTCCTTGAATTAGAAAAAGGTTAGAAAATTGACTTCAATTATTAGGATTGAAGGTTGGAATATATTCCTGACATCCATAGGAAGGTGTCCACAAAGTTTCACAAGGTTTGGATCAGCCAATCAAAATATTCATCAACTTTTCTTTTGAGTCGTGCTGATTTTTACTATTCACTAGGCTGTGCTATAATGACCCCACCACTACCGTGCTATAGTAATATGTTACTGTTCATCTAGAAATACTGGGCCAATTTGTGGTAGTGCCACCCTCTGCTGAAGAATTCGGGAATTTTGCTTTCACCTCTTTACTTTTGTGATGTGAGGTTGTTGGTTCGATTATTTTGAGTGGAGGAAAATTTATTTTGAGATCATTCAACCCCCCCTCTGATTGCCATCTCAGTCCTTCACTCTCCCTAAGGGTTTTACTTATGTGTATGTGAGAATGATTTTAGTTTCCTTCTACTCTCTTGAGCTTTTCCCACCTAGTAGTGATGCTTTGTGACCATTCATCTCAGCTGAAATAGAAATCAAATTTTGCTCAAGTTTTGTTTGCCCTTCCCTCTTGACTTTTGATCTTTTTGATTTCTTGATCTCTCTCCTTCTCTTGTTTTTCTTGTGGCTAATGATGAATGATTGTTAGATAAACCTTCTCAAGGTCATATCCTAATCATCTAGGCTAGCTACAGCTCCCTCTTCTATTTTCTCGTAAGAAGCCGATTTTTTGCTTGAGAGAAGAAACATTTTTGGTAGATTATCTTCTTGCTTGTTTGAGGGATGTTTGCTTGTTGTTCTTACTTGCTGTGACATGTGGGAGATCATCTTGATCATCAAATCCTCACGAGTAAGCTCAAGGTAAAGTTTTTAGTTTTTGCCTGATTTTGATGCAACCTTCCTTCAATTGAAAAAATATCGAAACATTAACATCAATTCTTATAATTGAATGTTGGAATAGGTTCCTGACATCTATAAAAAGGTACACACAAAATTTCATGGGGTTTGAATTAGCTGATCGAAAGATACACCGATTTTAGTTTTGAAATCATGTTGATTTTACTGTTTATTCCCTTTATTTTACTATTCCATTACATAGCGGTTGTGCCGTCCCAGGTTGAATATTGCTGAACATTCTTTCTTCTACTTCATTTGATCCCCTAGAGTTTTTGTTTGCTTCTTTTGGTGAAATCTTATTTGACTAATTTTTATTTGGCTCTTATTCACCTTCTCTAGTCGTCTTTTCGCCATATATGCAATGTGTACAAAAATTCATATGTTTTCTATGGTCCAAAAGGTTTTAATTCCCGTAGGATTTAAAAAGACATGTCATTCAAATCTTGCATTTTTATGTGCATATGTTTCTCGGTTCATGCTTCCCAAAAAAAAAGGTCATAGTGATCACATTTTTCGCATGTCCTCCATCCATCCATGAACTAGCACAGTAGCATAGTCGAATCTTTGAGAATCTGTTCAAGCGTGGGTGGAGTCTCTCTGTTTTCCTTTCTCTGAACTTATTTGACCCGACTCTTTAGTTTAGAGATGAAAACGGAATGGAAAAAGGCTGGTAAATGGTTGTTCCGTTATCATTTCTATATTTTTTACCGGTAATGGGAACAAAAACGGAAACTCCGAAAACGGATAGTAACGAAACAGATGTGAAATGGAATGGAGCGAATACGGAAACAAAAGCGAAAAATTCCATCCAGGTATGTTACACATGCTAAAAAATTGCTTTTCTGAATTTTCAGCATTTAATTAATGATTTTTGCTATTTTTAGATTTAAATAAATAATTTATTTGAGAAAAACTAAAATCTTGTTGGAAATAATTTTATAAGTTCAAAATGTTATAAAATATCAAGCAATATATATTTCTGGTATTATTTTTTTAGAAAACGGAATTTCTAGTTTAATTTATACAGAATTTTTGTTTGGAACTGGCTCCCCATTTCCGTTTCTGTCAAAAGAATTTCGTTTCCATTCCGATATTTTCTATTTCTGTTTTTGAAAAAAAAAAATTGTTTCCGTTTTTCGTCGGAATGATCGGAAATTTTGTTTCCATTTTCAACCCTGGAGGCACAAGAACCTCAACCACATGTTGGTTTTTGGAGAAGGCAGCTTTTGTTTTTGGAAAGTTTTGTTTATGACATTAGTGCGGTTTATTTCTCACTTTTGCCATTAAATTTTTTGGCCTCTCGCTTATGCCACTGTTAGGAACATGTTTGTTTTTGCCATGCCATCCAATTCCCATCAAGTCAACACGGTTTGACCATTATGAAAAATGTAAACAAAATAAGAAAAAAAGATAGAAAATACAAGAAAAACATAGACAATTCAGAAAACCCAAAAAAGTACTGGCATACAGAAAATAATACGTATATCACTTATAAACAAAGAACCTCAATTTTTGTGAAAAAAATACACTAGTAAAATTTTACACCGTGTAAAAAATTTCAATCTTTCTCAGCATTTAAGGGAAAGCCCTTGAAATTTTTTCTAGTTTTAAACTTTTGTGAAATTATAAGAATTTTGTCGGAAGTGATTCTGATACTTTTTTGAATTTTCTGTTAGTTATGTTTCTTTATTTTTCTGAATTGTTTTAACGGTCTAATGCTTTTGACGTAACAGAATGCAGGTCAGAATGGCAGAACAAAACGTGTACCTAATGGAACAGAGGTATATGTGAGACCGGAAAATTTAGCAGCAAAAATGAGAAAATTTTGGATGTTTGCTTCCAATGTTTATCAATACTTGTCTTACTAAATTTTAATAGGTTGATCAAATTTGGTAAGTATTTGATTTTCTATCAAATTTTCGTAAGATTTCTTTCTTCCTTGATTCTTTAGTTCAATTTTTTACCAATCTTTGACAGAAATATTGGTAGCTAATTTGGTAAGATTTAGCACATTCTCTCGGGTTCAACCACGTGTTGATTTTACTGCCCAAGCGAAGCATTCCACGGAACCAAGCTCTCGCAGCAACCGTTGCCGAAACAGAAGGGAAAATGGGGGCAGCCCAGCTTGATTTCTTCGAGCCAGTGCGGCCCAGCGCGACCGACCCCTCCTGGCCCAAACAAAGACAAGCCACACCCAACGCGCCGGCGTTCGGAACAGCGGCGACGTACCGGAACGTGTGCAGAGCTTCAATTTATATCGGTAAATCACTGGTTAGCTGAGATGAAATTTGTTTATACAGCAAGTTGCACATCGTACACACTGAAATTCGGGGGCGCCTTCAACTTGAAATTTCAGTGTGTATGGCATTAGTTCATGAAAGACGTCTGTGAGCCAAAGCATGTAGAATCAGTCCTAAACTATAATAAGATTAGTGTGACATGTAAGTATTAGGAAGAGTCAGCATCCGACAACTGAACTCAAACAGGCTTGAATTCACTTGCAAAATGCGAGGATCCTTTTAAATAAAACTTGCAAAATGCAAGGAGGTACAAAAGGCCTTTCCCTTCTCATACTAAATCATAACCATCAGCTGATGGAGATAATTCAAGTCACTATATTTTCTTTGAACGCGTGTGCGATTAGTTTCTACTCCATCATTGATCACTCGATCGAAGTTGCCGGAGAGAAGTTTTCTAGACGCCGAAGCCTTCGGTGCTAAGGTTCTTTCTACTATTTCGGTGGCTGCCGTTGCGTAGGACCATATGGCTAAACGGTAGGTACGGTGCACGTCATTAAGCTAGCTTTGATTAACATAAAACGATCTGGGAAGCTGGGTTAAATTAGTCAAGCGACAAGCTGTAAACAGCACGACTCGATTTAATGGTTGCCATGTGTTCGTTTCTTGGAAGTCAACACCAATGTCCAAGTCTCTAAATCTATCTGAAATAATCGAGTACTCAGACCAGACACTCCAAAACGCAAGATGACATAGTCTAGTGATTTCTCTAATTTTAGCCTGTCTTATCTGCTTATTTTTTTTCAGAATATGTATACAGTTGACTTGGACCTTACTCTACCAAAGAAAAAAAAAGAGAAAAGATTCTAGCTCCTTGTGTGTGCAGAGAACAAGTACTGTGCTGCTATCATAGATATGAACTCAGTTGACCGCGACGTCGCTGCCCAATACAAGAGACCAAAATTAGGTGCATCCGCACACCAGTTATTCCAAGTCAACTTTTGCCGACCGATGGACTTATCTATTAGTCCAGATCGCACCACCCATGTTGGTATTATAAGTACGATAGGGCGTCCCTAATTTACTTCTAGATTTGTTAGGATTTGGTTTGGCACCCTCAACTCAAATGTAGTTGTTGCGCCAAAAAATATGATAAAAGATTGATTGACTTGAACACACGAGAATGGCAGGTTCAAGTTGGTTCATGGCGTGTCAACCGATTTGATTCTACAATCGACAAGATAGATGGGAAATATATGCTCAAAGCCGATCTAAAGTAACAATCGGTAAAGATCTAAATAGCTACGAGAAGCCGGTTAGATCAAAGGTAATGATAAATCTAAATAGCCAATTAGGGCTAATTAGATGGTAAAAAGGTAGATTTTTCCCAAGAAGATGATACGAAACAAGATTGGAGAAAATCAAATCTTGTCTAATCGAGGATGACCAACAATCAACAATGCGCAACTTTATTGGTCGAAACCGAATTACAAGGGAGATTCTAAATTACAAAAACTACTCATAGTTGACAGGAAAGTAAATAAAAATAGATGCGAATTGTTTGATTGATTGGGTTGTCTTTTTGCTTGCTCTTGATCACCTTTTATAGTGTATCGGCCAATCGTATCCGGCCTTTTCCAATATGTTGCCAACTATGATCCGTATCGGCCTCTGTACAGATCAAAATTTCATCTTTGAATCAGTATCGGCTATAATCGTAACGTTAACATAACTTTTCCTTTTTAAACCGATATCGGTCAGAAATACCCATCTCATCATTCAGCCTAACAAATAAACCATGCGTTGCCAAATTTGGGTGCAAACATATGCCCTCTATTTTTGGGAGATAACAGATTATCTTATAAAAATTTTCTTCATCGGCTTCAAACACCATCGGCTCAACAATAATTTTCACTACCGTCTTTAGTAACCACTCCGCAATCTTTAAAACACAAACTTTTTACCATAATCATAGCCACCGCTTCGAAAAATCTTCCCGCCTTTTACTATTCCTTTTACCACCCTATAAATATGGGCCCCACTCTCCGTCATTCTTCATGCGCCCAAGTTCTCACACCCTTCACCATCAGCTTTATCCCTCATTTCTTTGTCTTCAAGACTTCTGCTTCTCTTACCTCATTGGCTCAAGGACAATGGACCTAAACCAGGTACTTATCCATGTACCCGATTGCAAAGATAAATATTACTTAGGCCCCCTAGGTGATCCAAATCCACCAGCTATAATAGAAAAGGACGTTCCTAGACTTCCCTTGCATTATTATGAATATAATATCCATTGATGGAGCAAAAGCATGGTCGATGGTATTGAAGTGCTAGAGAGATTAGTTCAACGAATAGGCGCCCAAAAAATGCCTCAATGGGAGCAAATGGGTATTGCAAAGTGCCTCCCCCTTTCTCTTGCCGATCTAGAGCCCAATGAGTCCTTGGTAGTTATGGCCTACTATTTTTGGTCGGACTGCTTGAATGCATTTATGTTTAGAATAGGTCCCATCAGCATGACACTTTTGGATGTGACACAGCTACATTGCCTTAGACCCGATGGATACCAGATATCAGCTTTCAGTGCCAAGCCACAGCATAAGCAAGTCTCTGCCAAATGTGAAGATTGGAGCAAGTATACAAAGAACAACAAAGAAACTAGGCTAGTATCGGACAAAGAGGACATTGCCTTCTTGAATATATGGTTCGGCCGATATATCTTCTGTGGCACTGCCTTAAGCCTGACTCAAACTTATCAACTCATAACCGAACAACTTGTAGAGGATCATCGACTAGCTCTAGGAAAACTCTTTTTGGGAGCAGTATACAAAATATTGCACATCATTCGCTATCGGCTATTCACTAGTTTGGGCCAATATGCTGTGGGAAATGTTAGTGGGCCTCTCTGGTTTATCCAATTCTGGCTTTATAGTATGTTTAGTTGATCATTTGAAATAGATGCAGCATTACGACCCCTTTCCCACACGAAGATACCCCAGTGTCTCAGGAAATCAAGTTCAGGAACAGCGAGAGAGATACATTCTGTGTTCTAGAAATGAAATGAAAATCTATCCCATCAGAGGAAGAAAATATCTGGCGTTCTTCTTCTAGCTTGATCAAGACAATTTCTATTAATGTGACTTCTTTAGTTATAGAGCAGTCAATGCTTTTCCTTGGCCTTCCTTTTTGCATTTGATAGCCAATAGCAATGACATGCCTGAGGAGACATTTGAGCTATTCAAGATCTTCATTTCACCAAGCATCTTGTCTATCAGCTTGCATCCCAAAAGCTGAACATTCCAACCATCTTCTAAATTCTACCATCCTTTAGTTTATGTCAGACATCTGGGATTAGCACAAGTACCACCAAGCTTTCAGCTTTTGGATCGGCTTAGGCCAAGAGATTGGGTATGTCAAGCTTCTATGGTTGAGATTGTTCTTCACATAGCCGATGATCTTTAGATTCAAATCTTGCCTCACTTCATGTTGCAAACTCAATCGGCCGACGACTTCATTTCATGGTGGTCAGCTATTCAGACAGCTTTATATCCATCGGAATAGACTATATCAACTCTTGTATCTGACTTCTTCCTAGATCTTGTATTCGAGCCGACATAGCTTACTAATTCCGATAGTAGTAGTAGTAGTAGCTCTAGCAACAGTGCTAGTTCAAGCTATACGAACACCAGTTTTGTCAACATAACAAGGGAAAAATCGGCTAAGGTAGATACTTCTTGTTGGCATATTTTGAATATTTGTTGAACTTCATTGATCGGCTTCTTCCTTTTACTTCATGGGTAAAGCAGACAGGCAAGAAAGTTGCAAGCAATCCACTAGTCACTAGCGCATCAAACAAACACCCTTGCCCTAACATCGGAGTAGGTGTTGCCGGATACTCATTGACTTCCCTAGGTATCCATTTGCCTTGCTTATCAGACGTAGAAAAACAACAACCCAATAAGTATTTATTGACTTTATCTCATTTTTCATCACCTTTCCCAATTACTAATTCTTTAGCTGATTGTTTAACAGAGAACAAATGTAGATGCCCCAATAAAAAGGAGTAAGCCAGTCAAGGTAGGAAACCCCAAGAGCAACCAGGCGAGAGTTCTCCACGTGCATCGGCTACAGATGAGGTAAATTACCTTCTTCACCAATTTTTTGATTTTTCCAACTATCTGCATAAATCGTCTTGTCGAAGGTTAGATCTCGATAATAAACTTATGATTAAGGGTACCTTCGGTTTAGCAAAGTCAAGCATGAAGACAGCGGCACACGATGTATACAGGTTCAAGCCCCCAGATGGAGTAATACCCTACGTCCTGTGCGGACGATGTATGAAATTGGTGTATCAAGTATAGAGTGAGTTGTTTAGCCCTAGTTATAATGAAGATTAGACCTAGGCAATGGCTAAACTACGGCTAGAGGTTGACGAAGCATGGTTCGTCGGCTTCTGGTTGCTCTGCGTCTTGTAAAAGCTCTAAAAGTCTTCTCCTTCAAAGTCTCTCTCTCCCTCTCTCTATGTGCCCCTCCTCCTTGAGGATACCTACCCCAGGCCGTATATAGTCGGCGTAGGCCTGCCTCATGTTGAGTTGTAGTCAGCTTGGGATATTAGATCATAGCTGTGACACCGTCACCTTACTTGATTAGACCAAAGCTAGTGGAGACATCACAGAGCAGAGGGCGCCAGAATCAGGCTAAGGAAAACAAAACATGCACGAGTAGAAATTTCCACTGAATACTACTTAGGGATTATTCTAAATGTATATATAGTACAGTCTTAAGTTTGACTACGCTAATTTCTATGTCGCTCGCTTATTACTACAATATTATACTAAAAACCTCCCTCCTGATGGTGCTTTATTCCGGAAGGTCTTGTTGTCTACTCCCTCGTAATCAAAGCCCATCACAGTAGCAGCCATATCATAACAATTCATATCATTGAGAAAATCACCATCTACCTCATCAGTGTTGGTGGAATCGACAGGCTTTGAAAACAAACAACAAAAGCAAGGCTAAGTACTCCAATACCCAGCAAGTCATGGAAAATTTATGCATGGGTATATGTATTTATGTTTTCGGCCATCGAGCCGTTACACCAAAGTAGCACTTTACCAAAAGTACCCCTTTACCCATTTGTTAGAAAAAGTTACATTTTAACTTTTAAATCTACTGATTACAAGACAACTTGGGGTTTTACATCTTGTGTTAGAGGAAAACCCACACGACGCACTTCTAAACCCAAAAGCTAGGGGCGATATCACATTTGACTCTGATCTGAGGTGTACTACTTTGCCCATGGCATCATTTGGCTTATTGTCATAGTGCGCTTCTGTCGGTATTTCGTAAACCGGTAAGTAAATTTGTAAGTTAAGGGGCTGCGCGTTCCCGCTCCTTGAATGGTTAGACTTAGGAAGCCCAAGATGTATACTGGTTCGGGCCGAATGTCCCTACGTCCAGTTTGTGGTGGTGGTTCTGTATTGCTCGGGGAACGGTAGATTACACGGTGTTACAAGCGAGGGCTAAGGGCTGGCCTTGAGCGCCTTGTTCGAGTAAGATGAGTGAGAGCTGTGTGCACGTGAGAGTTCGGATGCTTGGATGCTTAGGCTGTGTGTGTTCGAGTCTAATCGGATTGGATCGGCCCGAATTGAATCGAATCGAATGCCCTTCCCTAAGGGTCCTACCTCCCTCTATATAGGCGGAGGGGGCAGGTTACACGGGAGTTTGGAGAAAAAAGGTAAGGGTACACCACGCCCGGAACTCCCGGTCTTCGGTCCCGGTGACTGACAGGTTCCTGTTTATCCCGCGCCTGGGTTGGTAGACACAGCGAGCGTCGTTCTGTCGGTAAGGCGACCGCCTCTGCGTGCTGTCGCCGATCTTGGCGCCGTTCTACTGCCGCTCTGGTGTCGCCTCGGGAGGGAGCGTGTCTCTTCACTGTGCATGACGGGGTGAAGGGACTAGCACTTGACTTTGGCGACCTCTTGGCCACCTTGGGAAGGGGTCACCGCCTCAAAGATGGCCGTCGTGTCCACGGACAAAGCGATCCGATTGAGGTCGACCGCGATGTGGCGAGGTCATTGGATCGAAAGACGTTAGGGCTCCGACCGAGGCCGTGCCTGAGGCTGGGGCGCCCGACCTGAGGCCAGGTCGGAGCGCTGCGGGGGTGCCCGACCTGAGGTCAGGTCGGAGCGTTCCCTGGTGGGCTTGAATGGAGTCAAGGGTCCTTCGTGACCCAACGAGGCCTTTGGACAGTACTGGGCCTAATACGTCCCATTTGGGGTTCCGTCCCGCTGGGAGTACCCCTGGTATGAGTATTCGTCAGTAGCCCTCGGGGCCGTACTAGAACGCGCGCGTTCCTGGATGGGCCCACCATCGACGGCACAGTCTCTCTGCGAACACGATGGCGCCTCGGCTTCTCTCGTCTTCATTTATTTGAACCTGTTCGGCTTCCGCGCCTTAAGCATATAAGAGCGGCACGGCTGCAGGAGTTGGAGGAGTCACTCGCCTTACAGATTTTTGACCGCTCCGTAACACTTGATTTATCTTATGGCTTCTTCCCGCTCCTCCTCTCCCAACGACGAACCTCCGGTATTTGGTTTTGGAGATGAGGAGCCGCCGGCGCCGACAGACGAGGAGGCCTTCCTCACGGAGCTTTGGGATGACTTCGAGCTCGCCCAGGCCGAATGGGTTGAGCAAGACGCCACCGCCCGCGACGTCGCCACCGTTGATGCGCTGATCGGCGTCGTCCCGAAGCTTGTCAAGGCGAGGGATGCCCTCATCGAGGCGGTCAGGCGCGCGCGACGCCTAGATTGTTGCGCCGTCTTGATGTCTTCAAGCTAGATTTGTTATGATGCGAGTAGCAATTGTATGTAACTCGCGCACCATATAAATATTACCAGCTTTTGCCTATTGAAAACTTCTGTCTATGCGATCTCTTGGATCTTAGTGACAGTGTCGCGTAACGACGCAACGGGTTTTCTAGGGTGGCTGCCTTGGTCGGCCGAGCCTGACCGACTTGGTCATTGGTCTCGGCCGGCTTGTATGGCCGCACCCGTGGAGTGTAGCCCCGAGCCCTCGAGTAGGTCGGAGAGCTGGTCGCGGGGTTACTTTGGTCGACAAAAATCCGACTGGGTGGAGCGAGTGGACTCGGTTGATCGGATCGTTTGGCGCACCTGTTCAACTCGGGCGGTGAAATCCGACCTACTCGGTCAACTAAAAACCCGACTGGGAGTGTACGGGCGGACTCAGTCGGGCCCCAGCCCCCGAGTGGATCGGAGAGCTACCTTGGTTAGCAGAACCCGACCGACTTGGTCGGCCGGTTCCGACCGGGTGCGCACGAGCGCACCCGGTGGGTGTAGCTCCCGAGCCCTCGAGCAGGTCGGAGAGCTGGTTGGGGGGTTATACTGGCTTGCCGAGCCCGACCGACATGGTCGAGGGGGCTTGGCTTGGTGCCAACTTTGGTCGGCACGGACACCCAGATGCCTTAGGCAAGGTTCTGGTATCAGGGTGCTTGTTTCGCGTCATAGCTAGACGTTGCCTACGTCAGCGCGGACGTTCAGATGCCTTACGTAAGGTTCTGGCGTCCGAGGGCTCGTTTTACGTCGTAGCTGGACGTTGCCTACGTCGGCGCAGACGTTCAGATGCCTTACGCAAGGTTCTGGTGTCCGAGGGCTGGTTTTACGTCGTAGCTGGACGTGTTTGTAAGGCTGGTTTTACGCCGGAGCTAGGCGGAGGGCGTCCATCCCGAGTCCTCGTCGGGCGAGGCTATCTGCGTGAGGAGTGGCCGCTGTCTGTCCCACGTATACGCCCCGTCTGCAGGTGTGGGACCTGGAGGGGGTGAGCAAACGCGTGTTTACCATTAGTTGGTTTGAACACCGTGCTCGCGGAGCTACTAACGGGTTATCCGAGTGGGCCCTGGAGATCCCTCCCAAGGGGGATCTTTCCGAGCGGACAATCCCTGCGCCGGGTGTCCGACCCGCTAGGGGTGACCCATAAGAAACCTTTCTTTACTCGATCCCGTATCGGACCCCGGGTCGTCTGTCGACCCGAAGTGCAGCTGGCTGCCACCCATCGATGGGTTCCACGGGAGAGTGTGAAGTATGGTCTCGGACACGTGTTAAGGCGATTGGGTCGTCCACCGACCCAACTGGAGACCCACTGGCGGTTCGCCTTGTCCTCGCCCCTTGCTCAATTTTCTGCTGGGGCGAGCACGAATCCACTTGGTGGATCAGGCCTTAGGAACCCGCAGCGCCTTTGCCACCTCGAGGCCGCGGCGGCCCGGTGGACTTTTCATACCTGTTACAGGGCAACCGACCCGGCCCGGAGGCAGAGATCGAATGGTCGCAGGGCGTGTCGCCCGAAGCGATGTCCTGGCGCCTCCTGCTTGCATTCAATGCGTGTGGAGGCAATTAAATGCAAAGTGAAATGATTGGGAACCGATGCGTCTTACCAGCGGCCTAGTGTGGCGCTCAGACAGGACGTGCGACGCTCCAGCCGAGACGGTATCCGCTTGACTGGCGCGTGCTCGGTCGGTGCCCGTTCGGCTGGTGCCTGTTCGGTGCCTATAAATTCGGCGCGGGGGGCGCTTTGGCGAGTTCTTGCGCTCGCTTTCCCTATCTCCTCGTCTTCCTCCTGAGAAAAAGAGCAAAAGAGGCAGAGAGTTCTTCACCTTTCCCCTTCTCCCACCTTTTCGCGGTTTTCGCCCCTAGAGATGTTGTGGCCTGAGAGCTCCGCCCAGTCCAGCCGCACGCAAGGTGTAACATCCCAAATTTTTTTGGCTTTTTATTTATTTAATAGTGTTTTATTTCAATTTGTGCTTTTTGTGAATTTTTTGGATTTATTTGGATTTTTTTAGATTTATTTGAATTATTTAAATTAAAAGTATATTGCCTTTTGTTAAAGATTAATTATAAATAGATAATTTTAAAATAAATTTTTGCCAAAAATGTTTTATTTAAGTCCAGAATGTCTCAAAGTATTTTTGAGATTTTTCTTGGAATTTTTCTGGTATTTTATTGCCCTTAAATAAATCAAATTATTTTTTTCTAATTATTTTAATTAAAAACTTCGAAAAATCGGTATCAACAGTAACGGGCCGAGCCCATTACTGTGCGCTCGGTCTGTGCACTTTGCAGTCGCACGACCCATCTTCTAGAAGCTATTGCGTCGGCCGTTAGATCTCAATCCAAGGGAGCCAGTGATCGCGAAACCCTAGTCGTGCCAGCCGTTGGATCTTCATCGAGTGCGCCGGATTGATTACAGCAGTAAAGGTCATCGTTTAATCGTTGCCGTTGGATACGGTATACGGGCGAGATCATTTCGGGCTTGGAGTTGGCGTGGCCATTCGATGGAAATCGCACGGTGGAGGAGCTTCGTCTCCGAGTCGAACTCTGACGCCGCCGCCGTGTTGAATCCAGACACCGCCACCGTATCCATGGAAGGTCTCGAGCCCGTACGAGTCAACCGGGGACTATTTAAGGACCCCAACCCGACCCCCGAAGACCCCCGAGAGTTGCTGCATCATCCAGCCCAAGCGTCGACGTCCGTAGAGCTCGGAGGTTCACGCGTAAGCTTGCCGGAGCACCGAAGGTCTTCGCTGAGCCATAGCCGCTGCTAGAGACTCTCTTCCGCCGTTCCGAGGGTGGATTCGAGCTCGTCGCGTCGAGACGCACTTGCTCCGCCACTTCTTCGTCGCTGGAGAACGCCGAAACACTGTCGCCTTGGTCGTCGTCTTCAAGTCCGACGGAAGTCCAACGCAGTCTCGCCATTGCCGGGATCGAGCTTCGCGAGCCATCGGATCCTCAGCCGACGGTTACGATCAAGCCACGTCGCGAAGTGAGCAGCGCATCGCCTCGGATACTCGTCACTGTTTGATCGAAGGTAAGCGGCCAAGATCGTGCCACGTCGCCCGAGGAATAGTAAACCGCTCGGGTAAGTCTTCGCCGTCCGATCTAGATCGGGTGGCTGTTGCTTCGCCGCGTAGTAGATTAATCGGTGACCGTTAGATTGGTTTTGAACGGCAAGGATTTCGCCACGCATCGGCCGTACCGGATCAGCGCAGTGCTGACGTCAGCTTACGCAATAAATCGGATTTTTCTTTTCAAAAATAATTTGGATAATTCGGATTTTCCAAGTTTAGGGATTTTTGGATTTTTGAATCTTCCGAGGGCTCGTTCTCCCTCATACGAACTCCGATTGAGGTGATTCAAATTTCTAAAAATTTGTAAAATTGAGATCTATCTAATGGTTATTTTTGTTGGATTGTTAGAGCTTGTTTGTTCTCTGGTTTTGGTGTTTATTTGCTATTTCTTCTCGATTCGCGTAGACGTTGAATTGTGCGAGGCTTCGGAGGAGGAATTGGCAACTCAAGAACAATTTCCAGATCAAGATCAGGAGCTTAACCAAGGCAAGTTGTGCTTTGATCATGTTGCACCCATGATTAGATAGTTGCTATTTTGCTTTACTATATTGCATGTTATTTCAATCGTACAAATGATTTCAACCTAAATTGGGGTTTAGATATCATACCTTTTGAATTACACCCTACCTTATCATTTGTATGCCATGATCTATTGTCACCCTAGATTGGTTTACTATAGTTGATCAATAATAAAATCAACATGGAATGGTTAGATCGGATTAGATTGCTTAGCCATGCCACGTCATCACATGTACTTGAATCGTTGATAAATAATCTTGACTAATGGAATATGGAACAATGCTATGAATTTGTGTGTCATGTGTGGTCACACGATGAGATTGAGTTGTTGTGGCGATGGATGTCACACAACGATATTGACTTGTTGATGGCACGTGGTGCTTGGTAATCAACTGGGGTGGTTATGATTTTAGATCGGAGCAAGTGGCAAGGGCAAGTGTGCCTGGGTGGGCCCGATGGGCAGAGGGTATGTGCAAGTCTTACTTTGATCAAACCTAAGGACACCTTGCGAGCCTTTGACCTGAGTCAATCATGCAACCACATGTCTGTTATGGGGCAGCCTAGCTGACTAATTTGCAAAGTCTTAGCTTGAGTACTATCGTGGTGGTGTGAGTCCGGGTGTACGGAGAAAACTCACATGGCACAAGAGGGGGGCCCTGTTGTGGTGGTGTAACCCTTCAGTGTTGAAACCTCAGCGGGTAGTACTGAGTTAAGACAGAGCATTGTAAAGGCTTTGTCATGATTCTCTGCCGGCACACCAAAGGAAGTGTGCTAATAGCTTGGCAACAAGAGATGATCATGTCGTGTGGGTAAAGTGCATAACCTCTGCAGAGTGTACAAACTATTCGGATAGTCGTGCTCACGGTATTGAGCAATGCTTGGGAATTACAGTCAAGGGTTTAGACTTTTGAAAAATAAAAACTTGGGATGGATGGCAGGTTGCCATGGAAGGTTGAATCTTGACTTAGGATGAGAAACTTGGTTTACTTGAAAAATGCTGAATCTATCTATTATTGTTATTTGTTTTATTACTGTTTTTGCAATCTATATACTGTACTTGTTCATAAATGTTGCTTTACTGCAAATGAACCACCTAGCCTTTCTTTGGAATAAGCCTTGCATATAGCTATGTTAGAATTGCATTCTGTGCACAACTTGTTGAGTGCTTTATGTACTCACCCTTGCCTACAACATCATCAGTGCTGAAGAAGGTGTACTATGAAGGGACGAATATTTAGGGTGCGAGCCTTGTCAGTTGCCTGTGGTATACTGTGGGGTTTATCTATGTCTTCATTTCCGCTGCAGTTCAATTTGTTGTTCAGCCTTGTGAGGCATTGTTAAGTAAGTTGGCTATAAGGTCATTCAACTAGTAATATTTAGTATATAATGTCTTTTATCTTATTTCCGCTATGTATGATTATGATATTCACTAATGTTGAGCCTGTGTGCACTAGCGTGATCCTGGACTAGTGCAGTATACACAGAGGGTCTGAATTTGCATATTCGGGTCCCGACACAAGGCTTGGAGAAGAAGGGGTTCCTCCCCCCGCAAGAAGCCTCGCGGTGGAGGGTGCCGATAGGGGTCGCGGCCCCTGCTCCCGCCGACGACGAAAAAGCAAGCCAGCCACTCAACATCACAGTGAGGAGGACTACTTTTGAGATCGGTATTCAGGTGCTTCTCGACTTGCCTTGAGAAGGATCTGTCATGACTACTCTTGCGAGCTTGAGGGCACTGTGTTTAGACTTCACCCTTCCGGATGGGCCCCATGGCAACAAAGGATCGAGGAGGAGGACGCCACAGTTGTGCATCTGGCACAACTGGCAGCAGCTTAGGATGCCCACACAAGAGACACCGTAGAAGAGCTGAAGATGGTATACGAGGCCCTAAGAAACAAAGAGCACCTTGGTTGGACACAAGGAGTTGGGGTCAAGGTTCCCTGGAAGATGGGATTCCCAGAACACGGAGACTCTTATAGGAGTCGAAAGAGAGCCAAAAAAGAGAGTGCCGAAAAAGAATTGGAAAAGATGAAGAAAAGGGTTCTTCAAGAACTACAAGGCACCATACAAGAACAAATTCAATAACAAGTACAACAAGCCTTGAGCCAGTCGCAAATCCACAACGTTCTCTCCAACCCTACGAATCATCGCAGCGGTTACGCATCCACGCCATTGGTAAAACTGGATAACACCCATTATCCTGTGGACGACATACAAGACCCCACACCTTGCCAGCTCAATGTGCCCATCATGAACATATTCTTACAAGCTGGTACAGGAATAGCTTATCCATACCAAGAAGGGGGTGTTCTGCACAACACGCCGATAGAGCTAGGTTATACAAAGGTCCAGGTGGACATAATACTTCCATAGTGCCGTCCACTCATTCATCCAGTGGAGCAAGCGTGACATCGTCTTGGACCATCTAGTGCTTGCCTCTCCTGCAGTAGAACTAGCGCTATTGTCACCAGCACCTGAGCGTGAAATCGCGATGAAGCAAGATGAAGCACCAAAGAACATGGCTAGTGTGAATACTTCACAGGACAAACTAATTCCAACCCCTGATCCAAAGAAATGGCACATTAGACAAGCCGTATCAGTTAGATCAGGCGAAGCCAAAACAGAGTATGATGTGCTGCAAAAAGGGCAAGGCGAAGACTGAAGTACAAGATAACCAAGAAAGATTGCAATTCGAGCTGGGGAAGCCGTTAGTCACCCCTTCAAAGTTAAATAGCCTATCACTCATGATGCGGCGATTACATGCCTGGTACATGGAGCAATCCAACCAAGAGGTACTCCCGAAGGTTATCACTGCCCTTTTTCAAGAGGAACATTTTCACCATGAGGGAGTTGGTTGCTTTATGATAGAATTCGATAACTTGCACAACTTGTTCTATCACGACGCCCTCAACATATCTTTTTTGAGATGCTGGTCACTGTAAGTGTCTAATATATAAATCATGGTCTACATTCATGTAATACCGGTAAATGTCATGTCTAACTTTTTCCTTATCTAGATACGAGATGATCGAACTAAGAAGAACCTAGTGACCAATGGGATTCCTTGACCTAGGAACGGTCTGTCAGGCCGAAATCACAAGAGTACCAAAGGAGTTCGAGGAATACGTATATAACACTTTGATCATACTACAAGATAAGGAGTTTATACTTTTACTATACAATTTTAAGTAAGTTAGTTTCTCACTAGCTAGTTAAATTACTTGTTGATTTTGTTCTTTACTTTGATTTTAGGACTAATGACTCTGGCATCATACACGTGTATGTAGCTTCCACTGAATTCTCATAGTAATTACTCCAGAGAAGAGCAAGATGCTAATCATGGACCCACTGGATAAAAATAGAAAAAACTACGAAGATATGATAATTCTAATGAATAATGCGTTCAAAAGATATTGTAAAAAGAGCTCAAGATACCGCCTATACCACAAATCCCTTTCAATCCATACTAAATTTCCGGTATGCATGCAAACAATATTCTTATATCGCATTTCATAGTAAATAACTCCTTCCATGACATTTTAGTTTACTCAATTTTTATAGTGTCACAAGTAGTCGCAAGGCACAAATTTATGTGGATACTTCGTGTGCCTATACATACACGAAATCTTAGGTTCTACAATAATAAACAATAACGTAGAGGTTTGTCATATTTACTTCACACATTGATTCACACCACTCAATTTCTATATACTCTGAGATTTATTTTTTCTATTTATAGCGCCTCAAGTTGCCTATAGGAGTTCTGCTTCCTATAAAAATCCAAGCCATTCAGGGACAGCTCGCTGTCGACGTTTATTGTTGGCAATAATGAAAACGGGGCTAGGCGCTGGATCTAAACTCGATGGTAGCACAAGACACAAGAATTATACAGGTTCGGGCTCTCGCGGAGGAGATAATACCCTAGTTCTATGCTCTGGGATTATGTGTGTCTAGCTTATTGCTGACGATCTTCTGATGATCGTATGTCGAATCCTCCCCTAGAATGTGTCCCCCGCCCCCCTTTATATAGCAGTAGGGGAGCTGTTATAAGGAAGATCCCTAATTGGTTACAAGATGGAGATTCTATCCTATTCTTATCTGTCGAGTGTGGCAACAAACAGGATTACAATCATATCCTACCTAATCAAGGTTGGTTTCCATCTTCGGGGTTTCCATGTTGCGCATGGCGGCCTGCCTCCTAGGCAATACCCATCTTCATGTAGTCGGCTTGGCCCATCCCCTCTTGGGTGGTCCTCAAGGCCCGCCATGCAGATACCCGGGGTCCATATATTCCACAGTAGCCCCCGAGTGCTTTGCGATCGAGTTGCCGCCTTCCTGGTCGCTGCCCAACTGAGTCATGCTTCACGCCAAGTGCTTCTAGTTCTTGATGCAGCCTCCCGACTAGCTTTCCTTTCCAGCCGAGTGCCCTGTTGTAGGCAAAGAGATCGTGATGGACTCAATAGAGCTCCACGCGTTAAACTTTCTGAGTGGTACCCAACCCAATTATTGGAATACTGGCAGTCGGCTCATCTTGGGGCATACCGTATCCCAAACGATATGCAGAAGTCAAAACGCTTTTCCCACTCAAGGCAAAATTCAGCGCTGCTCCCTTTAAATTCATTTGTCGCCGAAGTTGCTGATGTCGTCATTGAAGCGTTGACCCACATGGGTCGCATCCAAATTTAGTAGCCCAGAAATCATGTATATGCAGAACTTAGGCCATGTAAAAACAATTCACTCGGATGTGATGTCCGACTGGTTTATATATAATTTTAGAGTTTTTTACTCCTTTTCCTTATTGATTTTGAATTCATTCGAGTGGTTTGACTCTTTTTGTTTAAGCACTCTGCCTGACTAGTCTAGCCCCCGAGCGTTGGGAGTCGGCTCATGGCTCTTTTTCTTAGGCACGTATTTTGGGTGACTAAAGTTTGCCGTTCATGGGGTCAGAGCTTCACAACTTGGAATTAACTCACTCGGATTCACTTGCAATTGTTAAGCAAAACAAGAAAAAACACAACTTAGAAAAAGATGTGCGCATGCACACACTGTTAGGTGTAACCCCCGACTTACTGCTAAGTTGTGGGTCAACTAAGTAGCAAGTCAAGAAAGCCAACAATTTTATTCATAATGACATAATTGAGTAAAAAGCGACTTAACTGCTCTATGCTCCATGTGTTGCTAACGATTGTGCCGTCCTTGCTCGTGGCGTAGGCGTAGGCTTGTAGACGAGCCGTAGGTGGCGCTCAAGGCGTAGGCGTAGGCTCGTGGCTGTGCCGAAGGTAGCGCTCGGGGCGCAGGCGTAGGCTCGTGGCCGTGACAAAGGTGGTGCTCGGGGTGCAGGCGTGGCTCATGGCCGTGCCGAAGGGGGCGCACGAGGCGCAGGCGTAGGCCCGTGGCCGTGCCGAAGGTGGCGCTCGGGGCGCAAGCGTAGGCTCGTGGCCGTGTCGAAGGTGGTGCTCGGGGCGCAGGTGTGCCTCGTGGCCGTGCCGAAGGGGGCGCTTGGGGCGCAGGTGTAGGCTCGTGGCCGTGCCGAAGGTGGTGCTCTGGGCGTAGGCGTAGGCTCATGGCTGTGCTGAAGGTGGCGCTCAGGGCGCAGGCGTGGCTCGTGGCCATGCCGGCGGGGCGCTAAAGCGCGGCGTAGGCTCGTGGTCATGCCAAAGGCGCGCCGAGGCGAGGCGTGGCCTGCGGCCCGCCGGCGGGGGCACTCGTGGCGCAGCGAGGCTCGTGGCCGTCGCGGGCGGTGGCGCCCGGCGCAGCGGCGCTCGTGGTTTGTCTTGCCGGCGGTGGCGCTGGCGCAGCGCGCGCGGCTCGGTCGCGTCCGGCGGGGCGCTTCGAAGCGCAGCGAGGCTCGTGGCGCAGCCGGCGGGGCGCCCGGCGGCGTGGCTCGTGGCCGTGTCGAAGGTGGCGCTCGGGGCGCTGGCATGGCTCGTGGCCATGCCGAAGGTGGCGCTCAAGGCGCAGGCGTGGCCGTGCTGAAGGTGGCACTCGGGGCACAGGTGTAGTATCGTGGTCGTGTCGAAGGTGGCGCTTAGGGCGCAGGCGTGGCTCGTGGCTGTGCCCAAGGTGGCGGTCAGGGCGCAGGCGTAGGCTCGTGGCTGTGCTGAAGGTGGCGCTCGGGGAGCAGGCGTGGCTCGTGGCCGTGCCGAAGGTGGTGCTTGGGGCGCTGGCATAGGCTCGTGGTCGCGTCTTGAAGATCGCGCTTCGGGGCCTGAGCATGGCTCGTGGCCGTCTTGAAGGGGCACTGGCGCCGCATAGGCTCGTGGTCGCGTCTTGAAGGTCGCGCTCGGGGCACAAGCATGGCTCGTGGCCGTGCCGAAGGGGGCACTCGGGGCGCAGGCGTAGGCTCGTGGCCATGCCGAAGGTGGCACTTTCGGGCGCAGCGTGGCTCGTGGCCTTGCCGGGTGCTTTCGGGCGCAGCGTAGGCTCATGGCGTCTTGAAGGTGGCGCTTCGGCGCGGCGTGGCTCGTGGTCGACGAAAGGTGGCGCTTCGGGCGCGGCGTGGCTCGTGGCCGCGTGCGAAAGTGGCGCCGGGCGCGGCGTGGCTCGTGGCCGTGCGAAGATGGCGCTTCGAAACGCAGCGTAGGCTCGTGGTCGTGCGAAAAGTGGCGCTTCGGGACGCAGTGTAGGCTCGTGGCCGCCGCGCGGTGGCTCGTGGCGCGGCGTGGCTTGTGGCCGTGCGAAAGGTGGCGCTTCGAGGTGCGGCGTAGGCTCGTGGCCGTGCGAAGGTGGCTTTTCGGGACGCAGTGTAGGCTTGTGGTCGTGCGAAGGTGGCGCCAGGCGTGAGGCGTGGCTCGTGGCGTGCGAAGGTGGCGCTTCGAAGCGCGGCGCGAGGCTCGTGGCCGTGCCGAAGATGGCGCCCGTGGTGCAGGCGTGGCTCGTGGTCATGCCGAAGGTGGCGCTCAGAGCGCAGGCGTAGGCTCGTGGCCGTGCTGAAGGTGGCGCTCAAGGCCAACCGCGGTCTGCTACCGCGACCAGCTTCTCACTCTTCCGCTTCTTGTCCTTCTGTTTTGGATGCACTCGGCTAGGCCTTCAAGACTCTCGAGAAAAAGAAATTCCGGCCAAGAAGCTGGTTCCTGGTGCTTGTTCACGTGGCTTGGGCTTTGGGGTTCACGAGCAGTTCAAGTCTAGACAAGCAAGCAACAAGAGTAATTCTTCATGCGAGTTGTCCACGAGAGTGAGCACTTCTCGTAAAGAGACTTCCGAGGATAGCTTTCTTCATTGGCGAAGATTATGTTGGAGTCCAAACAAGAGAATCAAAGAGCTTATCGTTTTTCTGTAGTGAAGAGGCTGAGCGGCTCCCAGCATCAGTGTTGATGACGACGGGCGCGACCAAGGAAAGGCACCGGATAAGTGCAGCCGAGGCGATCCGAGGCACGATCGTGGATGGCACGCGAGGATGACGGCGTGGTGGCCGGAGCGCGCCGATGGAATCGGCCAAGCGGAGGCACGGTGATGCGGTGAGGAGCCAACTGCGTCGGCGGTTCGAAGAAGATCGTGCTGGTGATAGGCGCGAAGAACTGACGGCCACGGATAACGTCGCAACTGGAGATGGTCGCGGATCCATGCAATGGAGAAGATCGTCGATGGCGCAACGGACTGACCGGACGTCCGAGTTATGCATCAAAGAAGATCGGCGGGCAACGCGCAATGTGATGAAGAAACCGACGAGAAGGCCGACTAGACAGCGGCGACGCGTCAGGCGACACGACGAGGGGTGGCAGCGGTGTCGCAGCGACGAGCGAGGAAGCCGGCCCGATCCGATCCAATCGAATGAAGATGAACAATGTTGATCCGATTTGATTTTTTTACCGTGATCTATTGTTCTGGCAATTCTGTTGATGGTGGCCATCGAGCTCAACGAGATTGATCTTAACGCGCCCCTACTTGGCGCGCCAACTATCGACGTTTATTGTCGGCAATAATGAAAACGGGGCAAGGCACTGGATCTAAACTCGATGGTAGCATAAGATACAAGAATTATACAGGTTCGGGCTCTCGCGGAGGAGATAATACCCTAATCCTGTGCTCTGGGATTATGTGTGTCTAGCTTATTGTTGATGATCTTCTGATGATCGTATGTTGAATCCTCCCCTAAAATGTGTCCCCCGTCCCCCTTTATATAGCAGTAGGGGAGCGATTATAAGGAAGATCCCTAATTAGTTACAAGATGGAGATTCTATCCTATTCTTATCTATCGAGTATGACAACAAACATGATTACAATCATATCCTACCTAATCAAGGTTGGTTTCCATCTTCGGGGTTTCCTTGTTGCGCATGGCGACCTGCCTCCTGGGCAATACCCATCTTCATGTAGTCGGCTTGGCCCATCCCCTCTTGGGTGGTTCTCACGGTCCGCCATGTAGATACCCGGGGTCCATATGCTCCACACTCGCCTACTTCATCATAAAGGAAATCGTCAACACAAAAGGCAATTTTTATGACAAAGACAACAACGATCCAGTTATCCATACTTATTTTACACATCATGTGTCTCCAACCAACACCGAAGACTAGTAGGCTTGTAGTTTAGAAAACTAGTTTAGTCTTTCATTATTTAAATTTTGTCTCATTACAAAGTGTAAATTGATGTTTCATTATGGCTAATCTTATGCTACTTTGTGTATACATCTGTTACAATGTGTATGATATGTGTATGCTGTTCTACGTGTATGCTGTTTCAGAGGGCATGGCTAGCGCTACCTGAGGCTAGCCCGAAATACTAACTTTTTATTTTGTTGTCTGGAGTTATCAATGGCGGTTTTTGGCTAGAACCGCCACTGATACTCCTAGTATCAGGGACGGTTCTAGCCAAACACCGCCACTGATATGAGTATCTATGGCGGTTCCATTGAAAAACTGCCATTGATATAAGGATATCTGTGGCGGGTTGTGGATAGAACCGCCACACATAACCCTATATCTGTAGCTGTTTGTGGATAGAATCGTCAATGATAATATTATAAGTGGCGGTTTTTGGCTAGAACCGTCACTGATAATCACATTATCAGTGGTGATTTTTGGATAGAACCGCCACTTATAACATTATCAGTGATGGTTCAAAAACCGCTACTGATAATTCTCGATTATCAGTGGCACTAAATCTGTGGCGGTTCAAAAACCATCACTGATGGCAGTTATGAACCACCATAGATGGCCTTTTTCAAGGTAGTGATTCATCAAGAGGATTATTTTGCGGAATTTCTAGGTTTGGGAGGGTCTTTCATGCTGATTTTTCTGCTTCTTCTGGAGACTCTCTTCGTTGTTTGATTGCTTGAGTAACCTGGATAAGTTTGAGTTTCATTTTTCTAATGGTATTTTTCTAGGTTAATCGTTTTCCTCGTGTAGTTATAGGGTCTAGAGTTATGATGCAAATAGGACCGTAAAGACCTGTAATGTGACCTTTGATGAGGCTAGCCCAGGAGCTAGACTTGATATTTCAGGTTCTTCTTTCTCCTTTGAGACCATTTTTATAGAGGATAAGGATGATGGAGATAATAGTGTTTCACATGATCCAGTCCCCTCTACACCTAAGGTGCCACCTGTTTCTATTTCTGCACCTCAAGAAGACCAGCGCTTACCTTCAGCGAGCAGCTTTGCTCCTACTTCTTCTGTGTACGCTTCTGGACCTCTCCGCCATATTCAGTGTTCTCATCCACCTGATCAGATCATTGGTGATCTATTTGAGCGTGTGACATGCTCAAAATCAGGCTTATCTTCTTTCTGTCTTCACTCTCCCTTTGTTGCCTCTTTTGAGCCAAAGTATGTTACTCATGCATTATCTAATGAGTCTTGGATTAATGCTATGCACGAGGAACTTGAAAACTTTGAGAGAAACAAAGTCTGGCAGCTTGTAGAGCCCTCATCTAATCATAATATTATTGGGATCAAGTGGATATTAAAAAACAAACAGAGTAAGGATGGGGTTGTCTTTCGTAACAAGGCTAGACTAACTGTACATGGCTTTTCTCAGGTTGAGAGTCTTGACTTTGAAGAGGTCTTTGCCCTTATAGCTAGACTAAAGGCTATTAAGATCCTACTTGCATTTTCTGCATCTCAGAGCTCAAGCTCTATTAAATGGATGTTAAAAGTACATTTCTCAATGGCTATATTAAGGAAGAGATTTATGTCAAACAATCTCCAGGATTTGAGAACCCTAAATACCCAAACCATATCTTCAAGCTTTCCACAGTTTTGTATGGACTTAAGCAGACCCCTAGAGCATGGTAAAAGAGGTTTAAGTGCTATCTTCTCAGCCATGATTTCAAAATAGGTATAGTAGACAAAACTCTGTTCATTAGACATAAGGATTCTCATTTTCTTCTCGTTCAGATTTATGTGGACGATATTATCTTTGGTGGCTCGTTGCATTCTCTTGTGTCCCAGTTTTCAGAAGTGATGAGCACAAAGTTTGAGATGAGTATGATAGGCGAGTTGAACTACTTCTTCAGCTTCCAAATCAAGCAGACTCAAGACAGTATCTTCTTGCATTAAGACAAGTACACTCGAGATCTCCTAAGATACTTTGATATGTCTGATAGGAAACTAGTGATGACTCCTATAGCCACCACTACTGTGCTCGAACCTGACGAGAATAGTGAGCCTACTGATAAAAAGAGTTTCAGAGTATGATCGGCTCCCTCCTGTACCTCACCGCTTCGAGTTTGGACATATATTTTTCTATGTGTCTATGCACTCGATTTCAGGCTTCTCCTCATGCCTCTTCAGGTACCTTCATGCTACCACTGATTATAGTATTTGGTAATCTTTCTCTTCTTATTTATCTATTCGAGCATTTTTCGATGCAGACTTTGTCGAATGTAAGATAGATAGGAAGAGCATTTCTGCACTTGCCAATTCATTGACACTTCTCTTGGTTTTTAGTTGTCTAAGAAGCAGTCTGGAGTTACACAGTTCACCACAGAGGCCGAGTATATTGCTGCAGCGAGTGTTTTAGAGCAAGTGTTCTTTAAACACTTAGCAAACCGCTTCTCATTTGGTACCACAAACTTCAAACTTATTTTTCAAAATTGATCTTTTTTTAATCTTTGCGAGGGAAAATTAATCTTATGCGGCATTTTTGCATATGAAATTTGAATCTGGTATTTCAAGGAAATGGCGTGGCAACCCATGGCCTGCCACGCTGTATGCTATTTATTTCTCTAAAAAAATGTAAGTTTCCAGTAAGTTTCCCTCAAAAAGAAAAGTAAGTTCATTTCTAAAATTAAATTGAGAAAGTCCATCCATCCGAGGCAAAAGCTCACAAAATCATTACTTTTCTAGCCTTGTGTGTTATTTTTCTTTTGCAAATTCAATCTTTTTTTAATGTAATTATAAAAATAACCCTATCCGTCACCACGAAAACACCGAAAGGTGACATGTGTCACATCCCACGATCTCCTACCATAGAAGGTCACCGGAGCTCTAGGACCGTGGCACCACGCCTTCCGCACTGCCCGACCGCTACAGTGGGTCTTCCGAGTAGCCTAGCCGCAACAACGCATGCTTTTGTGCTCGCACCTCCCACGCCCGTGCTCCACACCGTCCTCTTGCGCTCTCAAGGCACAGCTACGCCTGTGGCGCCTGCTCCCGCGTACCCTAGGCGCAACAGCACCAGCTCCCGCGCTCTCCAGACATGGTAAGGGATAGGTGTTGTCTACCGTATCTTTCACGATAGGGAAGAAGATCAAATATATAAATGTATTCATGAGGAAACTAGATTTGCAAAAATAGGAGGAAGGAAGGCTAAAAAAGTGACAGCTTCAAACTCATCAACATCTGACCTAAGGTTGGTCCAAATCAGATCTGGACGACCAGAATATCTATCCTAGAGTAGCTTATCCCTGAAGTTTCCAAATGAACGGGTAGAGCGGTACATGGATAGTATCGATAAATTTAGAACCCGAGCGATATTGACCTGGAAGCTAATCCGGCATTAGCTGAGCTATCCAGTACGTACGTACCGCGTTGGATGCTCTCGGTTGTCTGTGTGTGTAACTCCTCTTCTTACATTACATTATTATTATTATTATTAGTTGTAGATGATAGTTTCCCTTCAATCATAAAGAATGTTGTTTTCTATATTGACATGGTCTCAAAAATATAAATTTAACCAAGAAAGTTGTTTTCTGTATTGACATGGTCTTAAAACACAAATTTAACCACTAATTCTTATTGTTTCAAATTTATAAAACCTAATAAATTATATTTTTATGAAAGTACTGCTAAGTATAATGACTATAATCTTTGAAGATTTGAAAGTATGCTAAACCAATCATAATATGATTAAGATTCCTGCTTTCTTTTGTAGGATTTTTACATACTTTGAAGGAGGAGACTATATAAGCATACGAGGTGCTTATAGAGAACCTAAGTAATCAATAAGTCAGTGATCAACTCATCCAATGAGAGAGGTGCATGAGAAGATTAGATACTAGGTTATTTTTTAGCACTAGAATCTTATATAGGGAAAGAATCCAAAGAACCTAAATGTTTCGAAAGGTTGTGAGAGAGCAACAATTCCTTATACTCTTTTAAGATTGTGTTTAAAAAATTTGCGGTCGACTTCGTTATATCTTTTCTCTCGTCGTGGTTACTTCAACATTATTATTTTGGTTCTCTCTGTACAATTCTTTTTTATTTTTGAGACTATATATGCTTGTGCCAAATCTCACAAAACTATGATCTAATTCAAAAAAACTGTTGTGTATAAGAAGGGGTATCATAATGTAATAAATTCTTTTTAAAACAAATCTATATATATTATTTTTCCACGTTCCATCTAAATACTAAAAAAAGAAATCGACATCAAAGTTTTAAAAGTTTAATCATACAACATTTTTTGACTCGGACTCCGAGGGAGTAATAAGCTGGGCGTACTATCGATTCGTAAATTGCAATGCCCATTGACGACTCTTCTACGCGCTATTTCCTTGAATGGCTAACGCGTGGTTCTCTCTCCGAGAGACGTTTTGTGATCTAGCCTGACTCCGCCATAACTAGGGCCGGAAAAAAAAAAAAGCTCGTTGAGCTGGTTCAGTTGCTCGTTTCAAAATTGCTCTGATTACATTCATTTTTCTTTTAAAATAAAAATTAGTTGATTTGGAATAAGAGCTAACTTCGGCTCGGCTCGTTAGGCTCGGTTCGAAGTTGGGTCTCAAACAATACAGGAGACTATAATAAATAAGAATAAATTAGTGTCGAAAAAAGCTCGAAAAAAAGTTCATTTGGCTCGTTTTTCACCCCTAGCCACAACAACGTATATATACTTTGACATTTCCGTAATGTAATATAGTCTATTTTCTCTCCTATAACTCTAGGTTGTATGCTTATACGCATTTCTAACTATTTTATTTTCCAATTAAGCGGATTCCTGGAACACTATCGTAATTTTTTTCTCTTTCTCTGTCTATACAGAACCTTCTGGTCTTTTCTTATTTTTGGTCTCATATAATCAAGTTAAGGAATGGTATACATCTAAAATCCAATCTAATTTCACCTATAAAAGAAAGATTACTATTCTTTGGTAATGTATAGAAAGAAGGTGTTATCTTTTTCTTTTTTAGGGATAGGAAAATCTTTTTAGCTTCTTGACATGCGTAATTATAAAAATAGTCTTTTCTTTGAGAGTAAAAGTATCGATAGGCAAGACATGCTATCTATCGTACTCTTGGACCGTAACAACACTTGCTACACAATAAGAGCTCAGCAGCAGATCTACTGCGCTGCCTGAGCTCGACAACAGAACTTGTTAAGCTCCCCTATATCGGTAGGTGTTAGATAGGTGAGTTAATTAATTAATTAGGTGGCAAATTATGTGATTAATTAATTAAATGATTAATTAAGTAAAAAGATCAACAGGAAAGTGCCGAGGAAGGGGTGTACGACAAAATTTTTGCCATGGCAGTCGATCGGCATAAGTAGCACGTATGTGTCTTTTGTAGTCGATGAGAAGACCATCTCTATAATTTTATTGAAAGGTGTGAATTTTTTGAAAAAAGTACGTCGGGGCCAGAGTTGGACATGGACTTGGACTCATATCGTCCGTGTGGTTGCCTACGAATAAGTGAACTCATCACGATGTTGGCTTGTCATATTTCTTACTTCACTCGCCGGTCATGGAGCTCGATCACCTGCGTGCAGCTGTAGGAAGGCCTAACGACGCCGCGTCATTAGATGGGTAACCACCCCTTTCACTGCTTTCTTAAAGTGAAACAAAGAGGGCCAGTTAAGTTCCGACAGATCGCCGTTGGACAAAAGAGGAAGAAAAAGAAAATCCGCATATTAGTGTTCTTAGAGTTTGTATAATGATATATATCAACTATCTATAAGACTATATCATGTAGGATTCTAGGTGATATGAAAAATAGAGAAAACTTCTGTCTATTATATTTAACAAACGATCTTATAGACAACTTCTTATTTTGTGTATCATTATATAGACAGTCTGTTAATTAGATAAGAGACTATTATAAATGATTATATAAGCAATTTATTGTATAAATTATTTTTAGTATTATATATAAATCATATAAATACTGACCATTAACCGCCTACCACTCTACCAGAGCGTCCTTTCCATTCAAATTGAGTCGTCAATGGGCCTTCTTTTACTCCCCCTCTTTTGTGCTGCCTTCCCCATACGCGGACACCTCTCCTCTTCTCCTCTTTCTCGACATCGCCGGGGAGGAGGAGGCGGAGGATCAACTAAGTGAAGCGAAGCAAAGCCCGATCGATGGCGCTGCCCCGTGCCGCTGCTTCTCCTCGCGCTTCTCTTCTCCTCCTTGTCGTCGTCCTGCTCGCGCTGTCGGCGCTCGGCCCTGGCCCCGCGGCCGCCACCGGCGTCTTCGAGGTGCGCCGCAAGTTCTCGCGCCACGGCGGCGGCGGCGGGTATGGCCACATCGCGGCCCTCCGGAGGCACGACGGCCGCCGCCACGGTCGCCTCCTCGCCGCCGTTGACCTCCCCCTCGGCGGCAGAGGCCTCCCCACCGACACCGGGTAATCAATTAACCGTGCGCGCGCGCGTGCGCGTTTCTTTTTATTGTAAAATTAATAAAGGCATGGGCTTTTATCTTGGGCGCTCGCGGGGCGTGTCTGATTGGGGGGAGCGCAGTGCAGGCTCTACTTCACGCAGATTGACATTGGCACGCCGGCGAAGGGATACTACGTGCAGGTGGACACCGGCAGCGATATCCTGTGGGTCAACTGCATCTCCTGCGACAGCTGCCCCCGCAAGAGCGGCCTCGGGGTACTGCTTGCACACGTCCTTGCTTCGATCTCCCCTGCAATTTTCTTTACGAAATGGATGGTTGCTTTTGCTGTCTGGGTTTGATTTTGGGGAGTCTTGGAATGATGGTTCTTGGCGACTGTGTTGGCTGCAGATAGAGCTCACCCTGTACGACCCGAGGGGGTCGGAGAGCGGGAGCGCGGTGACGTGCGACCAGGAGTTCTGCGTGGCCAACCTGGGCGGCGTGCTGCCCTCGTGCACCTCCACTTCGCCGTGCCAGTACAGCATCACATACGGAGACGGGAGCTCCACGGCCGGTTTCTTTGTCACGGACTTCTTGCAGTACAATCAGGTGTCCGGCAATGGCCAGACCACCCTGGCCAATGCCAGTGTCACATTTGGGTGAGTTATTCAGAATAATGGCATGTGGAAGCTAGTAATTCGTTTAGCAGTGAATATTGATGGATGATAACTCTGCCTTTCTTTGTAGGTGTGGTGCTAAGCTAGGTGGGGATTTGGGATCGTCTAGTCAGGCCCTTGACGGGATTCTTGGTTTTGGTCAATCGAATTCATCAATGCTATCCCAGTTGGCTGCAGCAGGAAAAGTTAGGAAGATGTTTTCTCATTGTTTGGACACCGTAAATGGTGGTGGGATTTTCGCTATTGGAAATGTCGTGCAGCCGAAAGTGAACACAACACCGTTGGTGCCCAACATGTATGTCATTTTATAGTACCACTTTTTTTGATTTAGTCTGTTTCTCAATGCTCCATGTTTGCTTTGTTTGAATCTTTCTTCAACTGCTCTCCAAATACTTTGGGTGTTTCATGAAAAGTTCAATAACAGAGTGTCCCAAGCCTCTTCTTTCTAGCATGTCATTTCAAATATTTGGTTGGCTCTCCATGTCTGACACTCAATCTGTGTCTATTGTTGTTGTCATGTAAATTATAATGATCATTCTGTGTTCACGTGTCTCCAATTACTTTGCCAAACATTATTGAATGTTTGAAGTTTTGCATGGGATTTTATTAACTTTTTCCTGTTTTTATGAAAAATTCAATAACTGAGTGTCCAAAGCCTCTTCTTTCTACCATGTCACTTGAAATATTTGGTTGGCTCTCCATGCCTGACACTCAATCTATGTCTATTGTTAGTATCATATAAATTCTAATGATTATTTTATTTTCACGTGTCTCCGATTACTTTGCCTTGTTATCAAATTAAAAGTGTATTAATAATTGGGTTCTACTACTAACTACAAGTCAAATAAAATGCTGCTGTAACTGTTCAATTATTTGAGCTTTTTTTATGTGGTCACTTCAGTTGATGATTGGACTGTACGTTGGGGTATCTCGCTTCAGAAAAAAAATGTCATCTTTCTTTTAATTAAAAAGAACTAGCCAAAATGTGCTAAAATTTGACCACATGGATATCTGTATAACAGCTAATCAACTTAAAAGTACTAAAAACTCCTAAAGTTACAGTAGTAATATCAATTGATAGGTCATAGGTTGTTCCAGTAATCCATTTTTATTTATATTTTACGTAACTTAAAGGTATTACTTAAGGGGTAAATTTGTATTCAAGCAATAATTAAGCACAGTGTCTTAAATCCTGCCTGGTCTAGGTCTGCTTCCTGCGCTTTGCCTGTTCTACTCTGGTTTCCACACCTTGACAACAGCCAAAGAAGAAGCTTGTGCCTCTAACGCGTGCTATCAATATGTCGTGTCTGTTCACATGCCAGCTACTAATTTCATTAACCATTGCGGTGTGCACCATAATTCCTTGCTTTCTTCCTTCTTCCCTGACTGTGGTGTAACACTAGCCTTCTCTCGTCCTGGCCACTTACCTCAGCCTCAACATTGCCCTGTTCGTCACCTCCATGGGTGTTGTTGCAATTGTGAGGCCACGCACATGATGGTTGTACGGCTGCTTGCCACTGAGGACCCGAGGGTAAGTAACTCTGCTGATTCCAGGATGCCTGCACTAATGCATCTGCCGCTATCCAACTTGAGGATCGCCACTGCACACAAATTTCCTTGTTCGCTGGGCTAAATCCTATCAAAGCTATTATGACCGATGGTCCCTCAGTTTCATCCGGGCTTAGTTATCTCTAAACAATATACTGACCTTCTTACCCTTTTAAATGAAATCTGATAGTATTAAGCTCAATGTCATTATGCTTGAAAATTCGTGAGTACTGAAGGAATACTTCTAATTATGTGTGAATTATCGTTTTGCAGTGCTAGACAGAGAAATCACAGTTAAGCTGTAGGATTCATGGTTTAGTAGTGGTAATTAGGACAAACCACATCTCATCTTCAGTCATAGTTTAGTAGTAGGAGGCTAGTAGTCTAAAATAAACAAGTTGTATTATAATTATATACAACAGGTATTGCTTAATATAATGCACATGTGAAGCATACGTTTGTAATGGATCAATGGCATTTACATTTGTCTGATACCTTACAAAAATTCGCCTTGTAGGCCACACTACAATGTCAACCTGAAAGCAATTGATGTTGGTGGTGCTACGCTACAGCTTCCAACAAATTCTTTTGATACAGGTGAAAGTAAAGGTACCATCATTGATAGTGGGACAACATTGGCGTATCTCCCGGAGGCGGTTTACAAGGCTATATTGGCTGTGGTATGAAAGTTTTTATCTGCATGAATCCACGTAGTGGAGAGCAGTTGGCGCTAATCATTATATGTCTTCTTTATTGTTTATAGGTATTTGATAAGCATCAAGATATATCCTTCAAGAATTTTCAAGACTTCCTTTGTTTCCAATATTCTGGAAGGTATGCTCCATAATGCTCCCTTATACACTCTCCATGAAGGTATAGTTAGATGGTAGATATTAATACTGGACTTCTGTCCATTCACCATGAAGGGATCATCTCCCCATGTATCCTCTTTTTTCTACTAAACAGGAATAAACTAGGGTGAATGGTAATGTCATAAATAAAATGATGATTGTTCCTTTGATTTTTATTTCCTTATGTTTCTAACACTTCTTCCCAATTCTTTTGCAGTGTAGATGATGGATTTCCTGAAATCACCTTTCGTTTTGAGGGAGACCTTTCACTGAATGTTTATCCACACGACTATCTTTTCCAGAATGGGGTAATATAACATATCTCTTTTGCCTGGTTTTCTGGGGACCATGTTGCTAACAACATTCTTTTAGCCATTCGCATTGCATTTGAAATTTAGGTACACAACCCAATTGTTACCATCCTAGCTTATGTTGTCCATTGTTTATTTGCATCCATGTCATGTAAGAAAGTATGCAGTACAATTTCTTGAACTGCAGCTACGAATTTACTAATTGATTTCAAATTCCTAAATTTCATGCTTCCATTTTTGCTGCTTGCTATTTTGCTTGCATATATGTATTTGTTTTGTGCTGTGTATTGATCTGTCAAGTTGTACTCATAATCTTTTTTCAATCCGTTTCCTGACATTCTTACATTGGGCACAACAATATAAATTTTTGCCTTTTCGAGATCCTTGCATGAGTTCCTTGCTTTTTGACTGTACAAATTGTGATGAGGTTTTATATATGATCTAAGGAAGAAAGGAAACCTCAGGTACTCCCGTAAATATATTCCTAAATAGTTACTTCCGTAACACAGATGTTAATGATACCTGCCGAGAGTGCGCTCATTATATTACCTCTTAAGTTCAATACGGTGCATATTGTAGAGCATTAATTTAGTTTCACTGAAACATAGTTTAGTAAATTCCATGTTTCATTTTATCTAGTTTTGGATTTAACCCTGTGTTATATTTATCATCTTCAGTATCACTTACCTATAATTTGGTTCTCCGAGGGTAGAAACAACGCAAATTTGAATTTTGTCCATCTCTTCATTGGCACCATAAAGTTAGTAATTTCACTGGACAGTGCCACTTCGTATGTGACTGTAGCTATAACTACATTCCAGAGTTCACATTCCCGTGGTTGATCTTGAGTACAAACGGAACAATCAATCTATCCCATGTCATTTCCTAATTTGCTAGTCTTTGTTGAGGTTAGCATTTAACAATTGCCTCATAGTAAATGAAATACTACTAGCAGTTATTCAACCCTCTTTATTCATATTTCATACGTGGTTTGCATTTTAGCTTATTATTATCTGGATTTGATAGATTAAACTTCTTACTAAGTATTGTGTGTCAGCTGCTCAGCTGACCTATTGGCATCTTAAAATTGGAATTCCCAACATTTGCTTACTTCTATAAACTACTGAAGTATCTCTGCTAGATTTTAATACTTCAGAACTGGCTGAGTACATTCAGCATGTTTCTTGTGGACTCGGGATACATATATCAGTGCAGCTTGAACAGTTATCAAGCATTTCAAAGAGAAGGGGGGAAAACTTAACTCAGAGCCACCAAATTAAAATAGTATGCAAACACTTTACGGAACAAATTTTATCTTTCAAGTGCATCTTAGTTAAAGTTCAGTGGGTCACTGGTAACCTGAACCAAAATATAGCCATTAACGAAAAGTCGGAAACTACCAGGGAACATTCTATGTTTGATTAACTTTGTTCTGTTAGGATACAGCACAAAGAAATATTGATTTTTAGATTTTTTTTGAAACACAGTTCTAGTACGTACCAGCCCTTGTTTCGTGAGCAGGATCAACCCTAGCTGTGGTATTGTCCCTGGCTTATTTCCAAAAGCCCCTTTTGGATTTCTGTTTATATTTGCCTTTCTTCTAATAAATCGGGATGTATTTTTTGACCCAGCTCACTAATGTCCTCAAATAGTTTGGCAAAATTTTGAAATTTAGTTTGCTTACCTCTTATTATATGAATATATAAGTTGCTAGTTTTCTTATGATTGTTTTTCTGTAAGATGGTTTACCATTATTCTGAATGTTAAATTACAATGTCACACTAGTGTAAGTTATTGTCATAGTATATTGTTCATACTAAATATATACTTTTTGCAGAACAATTTGTACTGTGTGGGGTTCCAGAACGGTGGATTACAATCCAAGGATGGGAAAGATATGGTGCTTTTGGGAGGTACACATTGCTTTGCACCATTAAACCTTTTGTTTTTCTATAAGTTGCATCTAATGTTTACCAACTTACTTTCAGATCTAGTCCTTTCAAATAAACTGGTTCTTTATGACTTGGAAAATCAAGTTATTGGATGGACAGATTACAACTGTAAGTTTCTCGTTGAAAATTGTGCTTTTCCCATGAAAATACTGCAACGTTTGTTTTGTACTTCATTGGAGATCATATTGCACTAGGAATATGTTAATTTTTGAAAGTTCTCTCTCCAACATTTGACAACGAATTTGAGTTCATATAGAACTTTGCCCTTTCTGGTTGCAGGCTCCTCCAGCATTAAAATCAAGGATGACAAGACAGGATCAATATATACTGTTGACGCACATAATATCTCCTCCGGATGGAGATTTCAGTGGCACAAGTCCTTGATTTCGTTGCTAGTAACAACGGTGTGCAGCTATCTAATGTTCTAGCCTGGCTTCAGAATCCCGGTTGTACAACACAGCACTCTGCAATGAAAAATTGTTTGAATTTTGTTCTTCTTACAAGGATAGAAAGGATACGGAATTAGCTTGTAAACACTATACTGTCATGGGAAATCAAAGGGAATGAAAACATACCTACTACCTTGTAGGGTTGGCGTAATAATACATGCTGAAAGAAGAATACATTTAGAAGTGAAATGTGGTCTGTTTCTACTATGTATGACATTTCGTGGAGAATGAATCAAGAATCTTCATCGCTGCTTGATCTCCACATGTACGACGCAGAACTCTGCAATGAAAAATTGTTTGAATTTTGTTCTTCTTACCAGGATAGAAAGGACAGGGAATTAGCTTGTAAACACTATAGTGTCATGGGAAATCAAAGGGAAAGAAAACATACCTACCAGCTTGTAGGGTTGGCGTAATAATTCATGCTGAAAGAAGAATACATTTAGAAGTGAACTGTGGTCTGTTTCTACTATATGCGACATTACGTGGAGAATGAATCAAGAATCTTTATCGCTGCTTAATCTCCACATGTACCAGATCTATGCAGGTGTTACTTGGCAGTCCACATCATCTTCATAAGTCCAAAGTATACGAGCGCTAGAAGAGTGCTTGTGTTGCAACGGAATATAATGTATTATTGCAATGATCCATACAATGTCATTCAAAAGTATTACGAAACATTTAACCATTGAAATAAAATGTATTCAGTCAAGAGCTCAGGATGGAGCATCTCCTAATATTTCAACAAGTAAACATATCGTATCTACATCTATGCATTGAAAGCAAAATGAACAAGCTTTCTATTGATGATTGAAAGTCAGCATGTCAGTATCATCCTTTCACATCTGAAAGCTTGGAATTGGTAAAATGCCATCTATTTCTATTAAGAGCAGAATGGCACCTTCATGTGGATGCTTTTAACCAATCCTATGCGGGATATCTTTAATTTGTACATGAGACCATTATACTCAAGCAGGGTTTACTTATTAAACGCGGAAGAAATTTGAAAAGAGTTCTGATAAAATACATTGAGTTTAATAATATCATCTATGTCCTCTACTTTAAGTACAACACCATCTAGACCTTCTCCAAGGCCTACAAAACGAGTATCAGAAATCTTGATACAACCTCATACAATATAATTAGTGACAATACGTAGCATCATTATATACAAACATGATGTTGATACAACCTCTCACAATACAATATTTGTGACAATACGTAACATCATTATATACAAACATGATGTTGTCTGTTGAATCTGAAACTTCTTAATAATTACCTCAGGAAAAACTTGAGCCTCAGTTGAGTTTGTCGGAACAGCCAATACAATTGCCCTAAATCCCTGGAATGCAACAACTATATTTTCTGCCGGTATAACCTATGAAATTTGGAAAGGGAGACACTATAAATGCTTCTGATGGGTAAGGTGGGTCTATACACTATTATTTGCAAGTTACTGGTTAGATACGAAACAGTAAGAAAAAAAAATCACTAAGAGAAAGAATAGAAGGTATGCTCTGAACAACTTTCTATAGTTGCAACTACAAAATATCAGCCGGCAATTAGTTAACCACCCTTTCCACAAAATTTCAGAAGCCATAGATGAAATGATGAAAAGTGACAATCAGTTGATACCTAAACTATTTGACTATTTACGACAGATCAAATAACAATCTTGTTTTGACTGCATGCATACCTCTCACTTTCTAAATGCATGCATACCTCTCAATTTCAGAAAATCAAGAGAGAAGAAACATTTGTACTGAAAGAGAAGAACCATAGCATGTTTCCTAAATTTAGACCACCCTTTTCACTTCGAGGACAACAAAAATTGTTTAAGGTAGCATGCTACATGCTTCCATTGTTAACTGCAGCAAAATAAAAGGAAATATATTTAGTCATTGAATGCTAAAAAATGTAGATACCTGCCTGCTATGTATTCATTATGAAAGAAAAAGCTTATGAACACCTTTGAATATTGATTTCATGATAAATCTGGTACAGATGCTTACAGTTCTAATATGTAGCTAGATAATTCCTAGGATGCCCAAATATGTCGATACCGATACGGATATGCGATACACCATTCTCAAAAACACTAATACAACGATACGTGTGTATATATATAATAAAAATAAAATAATAGAGAAACATACATAAGATATGGTATGTCATACAAAAAATTGACATAAAGAATACAACAACAAAGAAAATGAAGAAGCAAATAAGGTAAATCATTTCGAAGGCCATTAGCCCATAGCAAGCGGCTTAAAGCATCTAGTTTAGTGTTGTCCCAAATGTCTATAAAATTATGCGCTTCTATTCCTACCATCCGCAACTATATGTTTTGCCTCCTAGCCACTACTGCCCTCACTAACTTCTAGCTTCCGCTAGCTGTCTAGGAGTATACCACAATACCACAGTCAAGAGGGAATAAGAGTACTAGTGGGAGGACTCACTGTGCGTGAGGACCAGTGGCACCGTCATGCCGGTAGGGAGAGAGGTAACACATGCCACTCTCTACAGTGGAGAGGAATGCTGTCCTAGGATCCTAAGGGAAGAGAGGAGTAGGGGTGGTGGTGTAGGGAGCAAGAAGGGACTGCAGGATGGGAATAAACGATTTCAACGTCTCTTTCTGCATTGGTAGAGGTATTATGGTTAAGAGGTATTGGGGAAGTATCAAGCAAGTATCAAAGAATTATCGAGAATTTTTTTTTGTAAAATAGGAAACTCACCATACGGGTAGGATATGGTATCCGACCATATCTGATACATATCGGATACCGATACACAAGTTTTCTAAAGTATCTGAGTAACATAGGATAATTCCTCAAGTTAACAGTCTAGGGTAGGGGAATTGTTTTACAAAGTTATAAATCAAATAACTGAAAGTCTTTAAATCTAATAACTAACCCTTAAGAGAGGTTGATATGAACAACACTGACCGGGTATTCTTCCGAAGGAGAACAAGAGAGCAAGGCGACACAAGGCAAGAGAATCAGGCCAGCACACGGCTCATCCAAGAGTAGAGCTGCGGCAGGTCAGGACTTTCTGTTCAGCCGCATAATTCATAAACACTTTCCTTATTTACTAGTCCAATATGTTTAGGACTCCTATTCCGATTCTATTTTGGTTAGCACTTGCTATCCGTGTTAGTTACCATGTTAGGGCAAAGATTATGAATAAAAAAAGGAAAACAGAGGAGAAGGGAGACACCTTTTCCATTGCCGAAATTTGAGTCTTAGACGTTGCCGACGATTAAACGGCTGTTGGCTACGCCATCATAGGTCGCCGGCGGGGAGCTGCGGCGCCGCCGCCGTCGTCACAGTCGGGGCTTCATCCTGGGACGCGAGCCTACGACCGGGATCATCCATATCAACTGGTATCAGATTCAGGCGACTCCGCATCCATGGATTCCGTTGAAGATCGCCTAGGCAATCTGGAGACCACCGTGCAGGACATCAAATCGTCCATGGCCAGCTTGGAGAAGACACTAACCGACTTCCTCAAAGTCGTGGGCAAGCAACCGGACGGGGATCCGTCTGTCGCGGACGCCTTGGCAGCCAGCGGGATTGGTACTCGCCATCAACCGTATCGCCCAGCCCAGCAGACGCGCGTGGGAAACAGAGCAGACGAGGACCACGGTCGAGAGCAAGGCGGCGGGCGCCACTGGGCTTCCCGTACTCCTCGCTACGACCTGCCGGTCTTCGATGGCTCAGAAGACCCGTTGCTCTGGTTAAAACAGTGTGAACGCTTTGGGCGAATTCATGGAATTCCAGAGGACGAGTGGGTCGAGATGGCAGGCCTCCACCTCCGTGGGGAAGCTCAAGAAGTCCTTGATAGTTGGGAACAGGAAGATCAACACATCACTTGGCAGGAATTTCAAGATGCCTATCTGCAACGATTCACTCGCCACGCAATGACGGGACCACTCGGAGATTTGGCGAATTGGAAACAAGGCTCGAACCGCGTGGACGAATACGCCAGGGAATTCCAGCGTTTTCTCGCTCGAACCACAAGGCTGTCTACGGGGGATCAGGTCGAATTGTTCACCGCCGGATTGTCTCCCACATTGTCAGCAGAAGTGCGACGAGATCGACCGAGGCATTTGGCTGATGCTATCGGCCTAGCCAGGGAAGCGGAGCGCACGAAGATCTCTGGATCGCCAAGGCTACGCAAGCAGCACGGTACCGTCCCAACTCCAATCGAACCACTACAAGCATCAACTCCCCAGCAGGCGAGTGGTCGGGATCCGCAGGACCAGGTCAACCGACGTCTCAAGGAACAACTTCACATACTGGCGTGCCTTCTGTCAATCGCGCGCCCCTCTGGTTCCTTTGGAAGCCAACGCTGGGCACCAGCGGTTGCCGCCATCAGCCTCCCAGGCTTCGGCTCCGGCTCCGCCGTTTCGGCACCGCCTTAGCCCAGATGAGATGGCTATTCGACGGGAGAAAGGCCTCTGTTACAATTGTGATGAAGTTTATTCTCATGGACATCGTTGCAAACGTCTATTCCATTTAGAAGTTCTGATGATGGTGAAGAAGATGAGGAGACCTTGGAGGGGGAACCCTCTCTTTCGGCTATTGCAGTTCGGGGTCCTAAAGCAGGAAATACAATGCAAGTGATCTTGGAGCTCGGTGACCAGCGTTTGATTGGATTGGTGGATACAGGCAGTACCCATAACTTTATAAGCAGTCACGCTGCCACTAACGTGGATATGAAGCAACTGCTGATTCCTGGACAGCAAGTTCGGGTGGCCAATGGAGCTTATTTGCCATGTCTGGGGAAAGTGCCCAACATCCAGTTCACCATCCAGAATTACTCCTTCTCTGCTTCTTTTCTAGTGATTCCCTTACAAGGTTTGGATGTGGTATTAGGGGTACAATGGTTAAAGGAGTTGGGTCAAATAAGCTGGAATTTTGACTCACTCCAGATGACTTTTACTTTGGGAGGACGTCAGATGTGTTTACAAGGCATTGACAGAAGGGGAGCAGGGGTTTCGGTGCGCAGTTTATCAGTGGAAGGTGATGACCGCTTGCACAACATCCTGAGCGCATTTGATGACCTCTTTCAGGAGCCGCAAGGATTACCACCCTCACGCCACTGTGACCATCGTATCTGTCTGAAAGAAGGCTCTGATCCAGTCGTGGTACGGCCTTATCGCTACCCCCACCGACAAAAAGACGAAATTGAACGTCAATGTGAAGAGATGTTGGCACAAGGGATTATTCGGCCTAGTAGATCCCCATTTTCCTCACCGGTACTGCTAGTACGCAAAGGAGATGGCTCATGGAGATTCTGTGTGGATTATCGCGCATTGAATGCGCAAACCATCAAGGATAAATTTCCCATACCAGTCGTGGAAGAGCTACTTGATGAATTGCATGGAGCTCAACTCTTCACTAAATTGGACTTACGATCTGGATATCATCAAGTCCGCATGTGTGAAGCAGATATTGAGAAAACAGCTTTTCGGACTCACCATGGCCACTTTGAGTCCTTAGTCATGGCGTTTGGGTTATGCAATGCCCCCTCAACTTTCCAAGCCCTTATGAACGAAGTCTTAGCTCCTTTCCTCCGCAAATTTGTATTGGTTTTCTTCGACGACATTCTGATCTACAGCTCTTCTTGGGGGGACCATCTTCAGCACCTCCATTTGGTGCTCACACAGCTTCAACAACATCACTTGTATTTAAAAAGGTCCAAATGTGCCTTCGGCCGACAGACTGTCGAATACCTTGGACATGTGATTTCCGCCTCTGGAGTGGAAGCGGACCCTAGCAAAATCCAAGACATTAATCGTTGGCCCGCACTTACGACCGTCGGGGACGTACGCAGCTTCTTGGGTCTTGCAGGATATTATCGGCGTTTTATTCATCATTATGCATCCATTGCTGCACCTCTCACAAATCTCCTGCATCGCCAAGCTTTCATCTGGACGCCAGAAGCTGAGGGAGCCTTTCAACGCCTTAAAGAAGCATTGCAATCAGCTCCAGTACTCCGTCTTCCCAATTTCAATATCTGTTTTGTGGTGGAGTGTGACGCTTCCAGCACGGGGATTGGGGCTGTTTTACAACAGGAGGGACACCCCGTGGCTTATTATAGCCAGAAGCTAGCTGATCGACACACCAAGCTTGCCGCTTATGAACGTGAACTTATTGGGTTGTCTAAGGCTATTTGACATTGGTGACCTTATTTATGGGGATGATCATTTGTGGTGCGCACCGATCATGCAAGCTTGAAATATCTTCTTGAGCAAGCCTTGGTAACTCCTCCCCAGCAACATTGGTTGAGTAAATTAATGGGATTTGATTTTTCTGTCGAATACAAACCGGGGAGAGCTAATCGGGCTGCTGATGCATTGTCTCGACTTCATGATTCGATGGCAGCATGCACAGCCATCTCTTCTCCCACTGTACTATCTCGGGCTACTTGGGAAGACTCATTGCGCCACGACCCGGAAATTCAACGCCGCTGTGCACAAATTGTGGACAAAGAACCCACGGCATCAGAGTCAGGAACATGGACAACACAAGATGGTCTTCTATACCATACGGGCCGGCTTTATCTTCCAGCCGCCTCTCCTCTACATACTCAGGTGGTCGCTGCTTATCATGATTTAACTCATGAAGGCGTGTATAAGACTTATCACCACGTAAAACAAAATTTCTATTGGGAGGGCCTTTGCAAATCTGTGGAGGAGTACGTCCGTCAATGTCTTACTTGCCAACAACACAAGGCTAGTACCTTAGCTCCAGCAAGCCTACAACAACCTCTTCCGGTGCCGCACCACATTTGGGCAGATGTGTCCATGGATTTTATTGTGGCTCTACCAAAATCCCAAGGCAAGACAGCTTTATTGGTAGTTGTGGATCGCTTATCTAAATATGGTCATTTCATTGCCCTTAAACGTCCAACCACAGCCACAGTCATTGCCGAGATATTCTTTGATCAAATTGTTCGGCTTCATGGGATGCCCGAGTCCATTGTTTCGGATAGGGACCCTATCTTCACTAGCACCTTTGGCGGGACCTCTTCAAGCGTTGTGGCACAAGACTCCTTACATCGTCCTCTTATCACCCTCAAACGGACGGCCAGACGGAAGTCGTTAACCGCACTATTGAAATGTATCTTCGGTGCAGCAGAAAGGCCTTCGACTTGGGTCCAATGGTTACCTTGGGCGGAATTTTGTTACAATTCTTCATATCATTCGGCCCTTCATATGACACCGTTTGAATTGGTCTACGGTCGTTCACCTCCGCCATTGGTACCATACAGTCAGGGATCAACCTTGGTTGATGCGGTTGATTGCCAGTTAGTTGACCGGGATGCTCTCCTCGCTCGAGCGCGAACTCATCTATTGGCTGCCCAAAACAGGATGAAACAGCGTTATGACCTTCACCATCGTGAAGTGACCTTCTCAGTAGGAGATTGGGTTTGGCTGAAATTACAGAGTTATCGCTAACCTGCCCTGTCATTGCACAACAAAGACAAGCTTGCGCCCAAATTCTTCGGACCTTTCCAGGTGATTGCTTGCATTGGGGAAGTTGCATATCGCCTGGCTCTACCAACCACAGCTAGAATTCATGATGTCTTCCACGTCTCCATGTTGAAGCCGTTCAAAGGGACCCCTCCCGCCGAAACCCCAACTTTACCGGCAGACATTTCTTACCCTTCACCAGCTTCAGTACAGCCTTCTCCCTACAGGATATTGTCCCAACGTTTTCTTAAGGGACATCGCCAGCTCTTGGTTCAATGGGCTCGAGACGACAGGAGGACCTTGACCACTTGGGTAGATGCTTTGGAATTTCGAAGATCGCATCCAGACTTCAAGCTTGAGGACAAGCTTGATTTTGAGGGAGGGAGTATTGATATGAACAACACTGACCGGGTATTCTTCCGAAGGAGAACAAGAGAGCAAGGCGACACAAGGCAAGAGAATCAGGCCAGCACACGGCTCATCCAAGAGTAGAGCTGCGGCAGGTCAGGACTTTCTGTCCAGCCGCATAATTCATAAACACTTTCCTTATTTACTAGTCCAATATGTTTAGGACTCCTATTCCGATTCTATTTTGGTTAGCACTTGCTATCCGTGTTAGTTACCATGTTAGGGCAAAGATTATGAATAAAAAGAGGAAAACAGAGGAGAAGGGAGACACCTTTTCCATTGCTGAAATTTGAGTCTTAGGCGTTGCCAACGATTAAACGGCTGTTGGCTACATACAGCCGCCATCATAGGTCGCCGGCGGGGAGCTACGGCGCCGCCGCCGTCGTCACAGTCGGGGCTTTGTCCTGGGACGCGAGCCTACGACCGGGATCATCCATATCAGAGGTGCTTCCATGCTTTTTTTTTACAGTTGCATAAATATTAAAGTATGAATGAAGGATAGATGGTGATTACCTATCTCTTCGTTTGGTTTAAGATTTGTACAACTTGTATTGGGAGGGAAAGTAATGAAGCACTGCTCACCTCAATCATTTGGTAACAATAGAGCTAGCCAGCACACAGGAAGCTACAAATACAATTCCATGAAGAATATATGAGCTGCTAGCAACTGTGCAGAACAATTTCACTAAGTAAAAAAAACCAATAATATTTGATCAAAAGAATTCTTTTAGAACTCCTGTTCATTAACTAATTGCTACATCAAGCCTAGCATCAAAATGAAAAAAAAATACAGGGCTCAATCAATCCCATGATTAAGCATATAAGGAAAATTCTAAAAAATTCCATGATTAAGCAATTGGAGAAAATCCTAAAGCGAGGGAGGCATAGGAGACGAGAGTGGCTAATGGATCCCAGCCTCATCCATTCCTATGCTTGCTCCCTCTCGAAGATCAAATCTTTTTGACAAAAAGTCCAAGAACATGTCAATTCCTACAAAGGGCACTTAGAAGCAGAGAGAGAGAGAGAGAGAGAGTAGACCGCTACCTTTTCTGTAGGGTTCCATGTTTGCTACGCCGCCGCTAGTCTCCCGGTGACAGCCTCCAGCGAGGCTGCTGCATCGTTTCCCTTAGGACTCGGGTGATGGAAATATGCCAGTGGCTAATCATACAGATGATTGATAGATATTTACCTTACCATGTTTCTTTAATAAATATCATATGACGAGTATTAAAGGCCATATTCTGTTTGGATATATAATGGTTAAAGGCTGTACTCTATTTTGAGACTGGTAACTTATAAAGAAAAGTTCATAGAGAAGAATAAGATCCACGGTTAGTTACTTGTTACGTCTCCGACTAATTTGCTAACATTTTGTCTGCCTCATTTTGGTCGTCCCTGACCAGTAAAAACAACCGTCTCGACTAGTGATACTGGTCGAGACAGATAGTTATCTTTGCATATATGTATCGTTCGAACGGTTTTTCTTGACAAGTACGAATAGCTACTCGGAAGTTATCCCAAAAGATACTTTTTGATGTGAAGATACCATTTGGCAGAAAGGCACCTTTCGACTATACGACATGTTTTTAAAGCACCATTGCCGCCTCTTTATTTTGTATAATAGGAAGGCCATTTGTACCGTTAGAAAAGAGAAAGGCTAAGAGCTAATATGTAATGTCTTGTACACGGCCAATCCACTTGGTTAATAAAAGCAATCTTTTTTATTCTTTCGTACTCTTCTGTCCTAGAGACTCGCAACTATTTTATTCATAAGCTCGGTCTAAGAGACCCTATATCTTGAACATCGACACCATGTTATAGATTATCAAATATGTGACTTGATCGTGAGACCCTATAACAGGCTTGTGGTATTATTACAAATTGTCCCTTGTCATTTAATTGATTGGAACATCAATTGTTTATTTACACAGACAAGGATATGATCGCGTGATAATCATGTTTTGTGAATCATGGATATGCAATATAAACACAATTAGGTGGATAACATGTTGGTGAACATATTATTAGATAGATCCATTATGAAACACAACATTGACAATTACAAGCATGTCATCGGTTGATTTCATACAATGTTTATGGTTGCTCCTTTGACTTGAGACATGCATGGATCCCAATATGAGGATCACATTATTTGATGTTACTAATTGCTATCCATAATGGGATAATTGTATTAGTTACACTCAAGAATATATTGATACATGTGGAGGGATGTGTATAGTCAAAATGGAATTTTTGTACTCTTTGTTATATGAGGATAAAGATATCTTAAGGCCACTTGAACAATATAGACTAAAAATATGTAAGGCTATATTTGAGCATGTTGAGATATGAACCGCTTTGTCGGGGGCTGGACAACCCTTTGGCCGGTCAACGACAATGGTAGCGCCCTAGCTCGGGGCCCCATCACGCCCTTGTTTCGGCCGAGGGCTGTGCCTTGGTCAAGACGACCGAAAAGGGCCACCTTTGCTCAGTCGTTGTTTCCTTGGATCCCGCGTGCATTTATCGGGCGATTACCAAGACGTGGTCTCATGGGATGGTGCAGAGGCGCGGCAAGCCCGGAACGGTTACAAACGGCCCTCAATGCGCATTAAGGGCCACGATCCGAAGATTTCTCCTGGCGGTTACGCAGAGGGGGAGGTATAAAAGCTGGAGATGCACAAACGCAGAAGACAACAACAGTACGCACCACAGCCCGAGCTAGAAATCACCAATGCTGACTTGAGCTGTAAACACATTCCTGTACATCGACATAACAAAGATCACCTCCGCAAGGCGACTGGAGTAGAGCTATTACCTTCACAGGGGCTCGAACCAGTATAAACCTTTGTCTCCCGCTCGTTGACACCTTGCCCCGACCATCAACGTATCGATTCCATTCCTTCGCTTGAGCGGCGGCAGACGGGTCCCATATCACACGAGACCCCCACCACCTTTCTTGCGGTTGGCGATCCCGATCGTCGACAGCTGGCGCCCACCGTGGGGCCCGTTTGCTTCGCTCACTCGCAGGAAATACTCCAGGATCTCGGGAACATGGCGTACTTCGCTCATGGACATTCATCAGACGTGGATTCGGGCGCGGACTCCGATTCTGTGTCCCTGTTTTCGCCTTCGCCGCCGCCGCCCGAGCAGTACGTCCTGGCGGTGGATGGTCCTGGCACGGAGGGAGACGCGGATGGCCGTGATCCGCAGACTCCTGAGGACGCTCGTCGGATGGTGCATGTCGCCATCAACCAGGCCATAACCGCACTCCGGCGGGAAGCCCAGGAGAAGACCGGTGCGTCTTCTGGGCCGCCCAGGCTCCCTCTCTCAAGGAACGCCTCCGCGTGATTGCTCGGGTCATGGCTGATCCCGACAGGCGGTCGAACTCTTCGCCGAAGCTCGCCAAGAACTCGAGTGCCACGACCGAGGGCGCTCTTCGCAGACTGCTCAGAACCCCCTCCACGAGCACCGGCGGCTCGGCCACGACATCACCGATGCACCTGTCGGACGACTTCAAAGACGAGGCACCTTCGTCTCAGCGGCGTCCTCGGGATGTGACTCTGACCCCACCGCAGCACCGTCCCACAGGCACCGTCCCGAGCAGGGCCGAGCGCGAGCAGAGCCACACAAGTTCTGCGTCGACCGACCGCAGGACTGGGGATCTCTCCCCCGACGTTCCGCCCAGGCGTCGCCGCGTGCAGGACCGCCTGCGCTATCTCCCGGGCGACTCACGTGCCCGGCGCCATGGCCGGTCTCATCGAAGGTCGGGCCGTCGGAGCAGCCTTGACTCGGAGTCGTACAGCAGCGAGGACCTTGTCGGCGACGACCACACTCGGCGTGCACCCGTCCCGGCTTACGGTTGCGTGGCGTACTCGCGCGACCTTCGTCGCGTGCGTTGGCCAGCTCGGTTCAAACCTGCGTTGATCGAGCGCTTCGACGGAACGAAAAACCCCGACGAGTTCCTGTCTATCTACTCGACCGCCATCCTAGCGGCCGTGGGCGACGAGCTCGTCATGGCCAACTACCTCCCGACCGTCTTGGACGGCGCCGCGCAGACTTGGCTTTTCAACCAGAAGCCTGGCTCCTTCAGGTCGTGGCGCCAAATCCAGAGCGCCCTCCGCTCAAACTTCCAGAGTTGTTACGAGCGGCCGGGGAGGGAGAAAGACCTGGATCGCGTTATCCAGGGCAAGGGCGAACCACTTCGTGATTTTGTGCGGCGATTTATCCGCACAAGGAACTTGATTCCGAGCATCTCCGACGAGGCTGTCATCAAGGCCTTCAAGTTCGGTGTTCGCGACCGGTGCCTTACCGAGGACCTGGAGATCACGTCTAGCCTCACCGTCAACAAGCTGTTCCGCATGGCAGAACGGTACGCAGATGCGGACGACGCCGTCCGCTGGAAGCGCGACTACGACCAAGGTAAGCTTGGTCTGAATTCCACAGAAGCAGGTCCATCCAATTCCAAGGGCGCCGACCCGGGTGCCACCGCCAGGAAGCGGAAGCGCGACCGTAGGACCGGTGGAGGCCTACCGCGAGTAGTTGTATCGGCAGATGGCCAGCGAGAAGTCCTCGAGGTCCAAGATCAGGCTCGGGATGGGTCCCGACCTCGTCAAGGTCGGCCTCCGTCTCGACAAGCGCAGGGCCAGCCCCATAAGGAAGGCCGGAGGTCTGGGCCCGTGGTGGCCGACGCCGACCGCAGGGGCCGAGGGCGCCGGGTTATGACGAGGCGGTTCTGTTTGTTTCACAGACACCGGCCACGACCGCGAACTGCGCAGGCTTGGCAGGCAAGCCGAAGCTTTCACGACAGGCGGGCGAGATGCCCGAGCTTCCAAAAGTTGATGACCAACCCGACAGGGTGAACGCTGGCTCGGAGCATGATGACATCGATCTCGAGTTCCAGCAAGGCGAGCGCCGGATTGACGTCATCTTCGGTGGCTCGTCAGCTTACGGACAAAGGCACGAGGTCAAGGCCGCGCCGTATGCATCTACTGTGTCGCGGTGGGAAGCCCATCGAAAGCGACCACCGCAAATGGGCCGGGCCACCATCACCTTCTCTCCGGAGGACGCTCTTCCAGGTATGACTCGAGACACAAGACCGCCTTGTCGTAACCCGACCATCGGCAATACCACGGTCGGGCGCGTCATGGTCGACGGCGGCAGCTCTCTTAACTTGCCGCAGGGAGCGCTCGGCCGGATCTGATTCCCTGTTGAAGGTCAAGAGCATCACCATACCTTTCTTTGGGATAGTTCCTAAGCTCGACCACCCCTTGGGGCAGTTGTCTTGCCGTCACCTTCGGTGGCTCGGATAACTTCCGCGACCGAAGCCGCTCACCTTCGAGGTGGTCGAGGGTGACCTCCGCATAACGCTATCCTCGGGCGGCTGCTTTGGTCAAGTTCATGGCAGCCAACCATTATGGCCATCGATGCATGAAGTCGCTCGCCCCAGCGGTGTCATCACCGGCGAGGCGACTCCGCAGCGCACATGGTCATGAGACTAAGGCCTTGGCTCTTGCTGGCATGCTGCCCCAACGCGGTCTGGAGACGACGGAGAAGAATGCTCGCCAGAAGGCGGCGATCCAGCCCAGTGGGGCGACAAAGGCCGTGCCGCTCAATGAGAGCGACCCGACCAAGTGCATTCATGTCTCGGCCGGGTTGAGTTCCAAATAGGAACTCGAGCTCGTCACCTTCCTTCGCGCCAACAAAGGTATATTCGCCTGGGAACCCGCGGACATGCCCGGCGTTCCAAGGGAGGTGGTCGAGCACAAGTTACAGGTGAGATCCGGCTCTCGACCTGTGCGCCAGAAGCTGCGTCGCTTTTCCCCGGAGAAGGTCGCAGTCATCAAGGAGAACCTTGACAAGCTCTTGAAGGCCGGCTTCATCCGTGAAATTGATTACTCCGAGTGGCTGGCCAACCCGGTCATCGTCCAGAAGAAAGGCGGAAAGTGGAGAATGTGCGTCGACTATACGGGGTTGAACTCGGCCTGCCCGAAGGACAACTTCCCGCTTCCGCGCATCGACCAGATCGTCGACTCCACCGCAAACGCCAAGATGTTGAGCTTTTTGGATGCTTACTCGGGATACCACCAGATCAAGTTGGCGGTCGACGACGAGAGCAAGACAGCCTTCATCACGCCATTTGGCACCTATTGCTACACAACCATGTCGTTTGGTCTGCGCAATGAGGGGGCCACATTCCAGCGTCTGATGACCAGGACGTTCGAGTCGCAGATCGGGCGGAACCTTGAGGTCTACGTGGACGATATCATCGTCAAGAGCCTCTCTGAAGGCAACCACGTTCGTGACCTCGAGGAAACCTTCGCCAACCTAAACAGGTACAAGATCAAGCTCAACCCGGAGAAGTGTGTGTTCGGCGCGGCGTCGGGAAAGGTGCTCGGCTACATGATCGGGGGCTCGGGGGTTGGTCCGAACCCGGAGAAGATCGAGGCGATCGAGAAGATGGCGCCCTTGACCTCGATCAAGCAGGTGCAAAGCCTCACCGGCCGAATGGCCACCCTCAGCAGGTTCATTTCGAGGCTCGGCGAGCGTGGGCTCCCATTCTTTCGAACCCTGCGCAAGCACGGGGACTTTGAGTGGACTCCAGAGGCGCAGCGGTCCTTCGACGACCTGAAGGTATACCTGTCGTCCCCACCCCTCCTTACGACGCCACAACCTGGTGAGAAGTTGCTGCTCTACCTTGCGGCCACCATATTTGTCGCTGGCCGAATCTGGTGGCGAGCGGGGTCTCAAAGAAGACCCAATCTATTATGTCAGCGAGATCTTGCACGGCCCGAAGGAGCGCTACCCGCAGGTACAGAAGCTGTTGTATGCACTCCTCATGGCTTCGCGCAAGCTCCGGCATTATTTCCAGGTGCACTCCGTGGTCGTCCCGAGCAACTTCCCGCTCGGGGACATCCTGAGGAACCCAGAGGGTGGCGGACGAATCGCCAAATGGGCCAAGGAGCTGGCGGCGTTCGACGTTCAGGTCGTGGCTCGCACGGCCATAAAGTCGCAAGTGCTTGCTGACTTCGTGGTCGAGCAGACGTCGCAGCCCGCTCCTGAACTTCATGTCGAAGAGGAAAAACCCTGGGTCATGTTCTTCGACGGCTCAAGGTCCTTAAACGCCGGGCCGATCCTTATCCTACCCCACGAGGCGACCAATTGAGGTACGTGGTTCGCCGGGTTCCCAAAGAACCAACAATGTGGCGGAGTACGAAGCCCTACTGGCGGGCTTACGAGCTTGCAAGGCTTTGGGCGTGCGTCGACTGGTCGTGAAGGGCGACTCCCAGCTCGTCATCAACCAGTTCAACAAAGACTACCAGTGCTCGGGAGACTCGATGGCAAAGTACCTCGCCGAGGTGCGCAAGATGGAGAAGTGGTTCCAGAATTTGGAGCTCAGGCACATACCCAGGAGGGACAACTCCAGTGCGAACTTCCTCTCCAAGCTCGGCTCCTCCGACGACGACATCCCACCCGACGTCATCCTGGAGACGCTGGCGGCCCCGTCGATCTCCGACCAAGAGGTCATGCTTCTGTGTCGGTCGGTACTCCCTCCCAGGCCGAGGCCATTCCACGATTTCCTTCTTGGGCGACCTACCACCCGACCCTACCGAGAGGAGCCGGATCAAGCGCCGGGCAAGTCTATACACGCTCGTCGAGGGGAAGCTCTACAGGAGAAATGTTTCCAGCATCTTGACGCGGTGCATCTCCATGAAGGAGGGTAAGTATCTACTAAATGACATCCATTCAGGCCTGTGTGGGGCACATTCTTCGTACAGGATGATGGTTGGCAAGGCCTTCCGCATGGGGTATTATTGGCCGACGGTGCTTCAAGATGCTCGTGATATCGTCCGCGCATGCCGAGCCTGCCAGTTCCATGCCAGGAAGTCGCACCAGCCGGCGTATGCCCTTCAGACTATCCCGCTTGCTTGGCTTTTCTCGACCTGGGGGTTGGATATCCTCGACCCTTTTCCTCAGGCGGTCGGGGGAAAGAAGTTTCTGTTCGTGGCCATCGACACCTTCACCAAGTGGATCGAAGCTGAACCAGTCTCGACCATCACTGCTCGAGTGGCTGTTCGTTTTTTCCGCTTGTTCGTGGTCACCAGGTACGGGGTTCCATGCAAAATTATCACTGATAATGGTACACAGTTTACCAGCGAGCTATTCCAGGAGTTTTGCGAAGACCTCGGCACCAAAGTGTGCTTTGCCTCGGTGGCTCACCCTCAGAGCAACGGAGCTGCAGAACGCGCCAACGGACAGATTGTCCAGGGCGTCAAGAAGCGAGTCGCAGATGAGCTCGAACGCCAAGCAAGACACAGGTGGGACGAACTTCCCACCGTCTTATGGTCCATTCGTACCACAGTCAGCCGAGCAACAAGGTCCACACCCTTCCAGCTCGTGTTTGGTACTGAAGCCGTCCTGCCTCCTGAGGTGACGCTGGGCTCTGCCAGGGTTAGCTTGGTCGACCATGTCGACTTCGAGCAAGCGGCGGCCCTCGACCTTACCCTCGCGAAGAAGTAAGATGTCGTGCCTTTCGCCACGATCAACGACACCGCAAGCTCTTCACAGACATGCGTCTCGGTCGGTACGACCTAGGAAGCTCCTTGTTGGGGACTTAGCTCTAAGACGAATCCAGAGCTTGTCCAACACCAACAAGTTATCCCCGCGGTGGGAGGGCCCCTATAGAGTCGGTTCAACAGATCGCACGGGGGCTTACCGGCTAGCGACGCCCGATGGCAGAGAGCTCTCTAGCTCGTGGAATATAGATCAGCTTCGGAAATTTTATGTGTAACCTCTACTCCTTTAAATTTCAATAAAGCTATTCTTCGATTCTCGCCATTCTTATCTTTTTACTATAAATGCAAAAGTTGTGTTCGGCCGCAACCTTTTCTCGCACACGACCTTCGTGCACAGTGCACCCGCCTTTGGTCTGAGCGTCGCGAGCTTTGCGGTCACCCCCAGTGGTCGAGCTAAATGTAAGCCGACACTCTTCGTGACTCCAACTCACCATCGCTGGGCTCGACCCAAAGGCCTCGCACCTCTGGTCATTCTAAGAAGACTCGGTTCGGTTGAGCTCGAGCAGAGGCCAAATGTGACTAACTCGCTTTAAGGCCCGCTCGACATGCCTTTTTCCGCGGCCCTTTTCTCTTAATTACGTAGGTTATGGTCGTCTGCTCGCGTCTAAGTCTTATGCCCAAGGTCGGCGTTGCTCGCCCTTGGGCCCAACGGGGGCTGGACAGTGGCATACTACCAGCAAGCGACCTACGGGGCACGAGCAAGAGCAAGAAAGGCGAATTCCAAACACCTTCGACTACGAACTTCAAAGCGGGCAGGACCGTTGGCACCCAAAAGTAATGTGTTTCCGTCATAAAATTCCATAACATTTTTACAGGACGGTAGTAGGGTAAAAATTACAGGTTCGCCATCTCGCGAGTGAGCTTCTCTTGCTCGAGCTCAGCGACTTTAGCCCGCAAGGTTGAGAGCTCATTGGCGGTGTCCACGGCTCGGCAACGCTCATCTTGGAGTTGAGCCAGGGCGCTTTTTGCCGCCTTGCTGGCGCGCCCTAGCTTCTCCTCCAACTCCATCATTTTGGCTTCCAGCTCGGGGGACGCTCTGCAAAGGGATGATGTTTGCTCGGTGGATGCCTTCTCCAATGCCTCAACCCTGGCGCGTTCATCGGCAAGCGCTTGGGTCGAGGCGGTGGCTCGTTCTGCGGCGGCCTTCTCCAGTGACTCCACCTTGGCGCGCTCGATCTCAAGCGCCTCGAGAGCTTTGGTCGTCCGAGCCCGTTCTTGCTCCACGGCTTTGAAGCCGTGATCGCGCTCGGAAGACCTGCTTTGCTCGAGCTCGGCCGCATGGGCCACCTCCTGCGCTACCATCGTCTGGCGAAGATCGTTGAGCTCCTTGTTCACACGTTCGAGCTCTGTCTGGTCGACCTCGATGGTCGTACAAAGCTTGGCGCGCTCGGCTTCCCGCGTCTCCACCACGTCCAAGAGTCCCCTGAGCACGCCAGCATGCTCGTGGAGACCTCGCAGCCCTCGAGTAACGCTGCCAATCACCTTAGAAAACAAGAGAAGTGGCCCAGGTGAGAGGTGTTCGAGAAAACTCAACTCGGCAAATTGCAGGGCATGCGAGGGGGTCCCTCACCTCGCGGAGACGGTCCTCGAGGCGTGCACGGGTAAACTCTTCGTTCATCTCGTCGATTCGGGCGCGGTCGATCTCGGCTCCTTCACCCAAAGCTCCAGGGCTTGGGACGACCTCTACCTCCGCCGGTGCGTCGCGGTCAAGGCTTTCAGTCCTCAAGCTGGCGGCGGCTTGGGGTCGTACCACCTCGGTTGGAGGGTCCAACTCTCCAACTGGGGGTGGCGCGGCGGCATCTTCGGGCTCGACCTCTACGGTTGGGGCCCCGTCCGGACTTCACGACAGGAGTTGCCGTGTCAACAACCTCGAGCCCAACCTCCATGGTCGGGGCTCCGTCCACCCCCGGGGCCGGAGGAGTACCTCGGCATCAGACGCGGTCTCGGGCTGGCCGGCTTGAGGTGCTCCCACGGCGCGGCTATCCTCGGTGGCCGGTGCTGCCATGACCTTGGTGTCTGGGACGGTCGAGGTCGGGGGATCCCGGGGCGGATCCGCTGCCGCGACCAAGGCGTCCTGGATGCTTTCCTCCACGCTACCGGGGGGACGACAAGCGAGGGTGTCAACCTCACCGGTGCCATAATCCTCACCGGGCCTGGCCGAGACCTTCATCGACCTGGTCGTCGAGCCCTCGATCGTACAAGCCGAGCAGGACCCGGCTCATGGCCCGATGAGACATGCTCCTTTGACACGAGGGCCGGCAGGGGCCAACACGAGGCATCCTCCTCTTCCTCGGACTCGGACTCACCCCGACAACATCCATTGTCGATTAGGCAAGTTTGAGCTCAGCGCTCGAGGCTGCGGGCAAGGACAAGCTAAGTTGGAAAACGCGAGAATGGGCGAACGAGTCCGAAACCCAAAGGCTTACAGGTGGTCGGCCTCCACCGCGGCGGAGGCCGTCGTGGATCTTCTTTGCCCGAGCTCGAAGGGTGCTCCGCTTCGCGCTCCCGACACTGGGCCTTGGAACCCATGTTGGTCCGTGCCTCTCGCCGCTGCTATTCAGGGGTCCGAGTTTGGATGCCTTGAGTGGTGGGGGCTAGAAGGCTGGCGGCGGGCAAGCGGCCTTCGATTCTTTGCAAAAGGGGAAGATATGTCAAGCAATGAGGAGAGCACGAGCTCGGGGCTCGAGTGTCGATCCTCACCATGGCACGATCGCCCCACTCGATGTGAGGCTTCTTTTCCTCTGGCGACTTGTCGTGGTGGGAGGTCTCTTCTTCCCTTCTGCTCTTGCCCCCACCGGCAATGGGAGCAGCCTTCTGGTCAGTATCAAACGGCTCTGGTGGTCTGAGAACTTCGCGTGGGTCGAGGGCCTCCGCGAAGATAGAATCAAGGGCAAGGTCGGGACGACCTACCTCGCCTTCCGGCAAAGTACATTCTTGGGACCGGTCATCGAGGGTGTATCCGCGGCGCCACTTCGAACATTTCAAACATCCGCCGAAACCGGGACTTTTCGGTCTTTGCAAGAGCAAGGGCCATCAGAAAGAGCAGAGGATGGGTTTCGAGCAAGAATTTTAAGGTCGAAGGTCTTGCTGTCGGGCCCTCGGCGTGTGGAGTCGTCACGCCCGTGATCTCAAGAACGGGTGTTCCTCCTCCGCAGAGGGACACCGTTCCGCAGAAATCGACGGCGATCGCTGTGCGGTGAGGTTGCGTGGCGTAGATATGTATGGCAGCAATGGCCTCCTCATCGACCTCAAGATCTTGAGCTCGGGGTCTCCTTCTTCTCGGTGGATGGAGTCCCTCAGACGTCGAGCCCGTGCTCCCCTTTCTTCAGGTAGAACCACCGCTCGGACCAGGGACCAAGAGAATCCCGAGCGGCGCACTTGGGGAAGGACCACTTGAGCCCGGTCCGGAGTCGGAAGTAAAGGCACCCGACCACAGGGTCCTTCCCGGAGCGGAAGAGGGAGTAGAAGCGAAAGAACAGCGAGGGGGTGGGGAGGACTCCCAGGAATCCCTCGCATAGATGGGAGAAGTTGGCGAGCGTGAGGATGGAATTCGGTACCAGGTTGATGAACTCTATTTCATGAATCGAGAGGGCGCCCACCACGATTAAGCTCTCCGGGTCCATGAGCCAAGGAGCGCATAGTGCTCGGTGCAGACGATCTCATCATCCCCTGAGCACAGAATTTGAGATGAGTATGATGGGTGAGTTGAGCTACTTCCTCGGCTTCCAAATCAAGCAGACTTGGGAGGGTACTTTCCTGCACCAAGGTAAGTATACTCGGGACCTCCTGAGGCGGTTTGATATGTCTGATGGAAAGCCTGTGATGACTCCTATGGCCACCACTACTGTCCTTGAGCCCGATGAGGATGGTGAGCCTGCTGATCAAAAGGAGTTTCGGAGCATGATTGGCTCTCTTTTGTATCTTACTGCCTCGCGGCCGGACATACACTTTGCTGTGTGTATGTGTGCTCGCTTTCAGGCTTCTCCTCGTGTCTCTCATCGCCAGGCGGTGAAGCGCATCTTCAGGTACCTTCGAGCTACCATTGACTATGGTATCTGGTACTCCTCTTCCTCTTGTCTATCCCTTAGAGCCTTTTCTGATGCTGACTTTGCCGGCTGTAGGATAGATAGGAAGAGCACCTCTGGCACTTGCCAATTCATTGGCACTTCTCTTGTTTCTTGGTCATCTAAGAAGCAGTCCGGAGTCGCACAGTCCACTGCTGAGGTCGAGTATGTTGCTGCAGCCAGGTGCTTTGGATGAGATCGACCTTGCGGGACTTTGGGTTAGAGATAGAGAGTGTTCCACTTTTCTGTGATAACACTTCTGCTATTTGCATTGCTAAGAACCCAGTGCAGCACTCCCGGACCAAGCACATTGATATTAGATGTCACTTCCTTAGAGACCATGTGGAGAAAGGAGACATAGTGCTTCAGTTTGTGGAGAGTGACCACCAGTTGGCCGATATCTTTACCAAGCCTTTGGATAGCTCTAAGTTTGTTGCCTTGAAGAGTGAGTTTAGAGTTGTGTGCCCTTACGGCCTTCTGTGAGGGGGAGCTGATCTGTATATTATGTATTATATTTTATTTCAGTTTTTTCTTTTGTATTGCTCTAGGTGCTTATGGGTTTTATTCCTTAAAATTATGAGTTCACCTCACTTAGACTTCTGGCATGCTTTGCATGGACCTCTTATCTTGTGCTTTAGGTTGCTATCATGCTTAATTAGCTGTTCTCTCTTCTCTCTAGGTTGAGTTCCCTCACAGTCTTATAAGTCTAGCAGTGTTGGGCCCCCAGGTAGGCAGGTCTGTGTGCACTCCTTAGTTTGGGATCTAGAGGCAGCTTTCCTATGTTAGTCATTGGGGAAGATGAGAGCGAGTCTGGGCCATAGTGTTCTCTACCATCTTTTCTTTACTCTATAGCCACCAGTTCGCATAGTTTCTTGACTTCTTCCTCCATTCGTGTTTACGGCTTTAATTGAGTTCTTTTCGATCTTTCTTGAGCTTAATCTTGCTAATAACTCAATTTGAACCAGATTTGTGCTTAAAATGAAATCACATGTTGAGGGGAGTTTAAGAATCATCTCATGCATTGCATATAGACTTGATTTTTCATTTTATGAGTTTTGTCTATTATGCAAATGATCCATGTTTCATTTTATACACCATGCTATATTATGAAGAAAATTACTTGCTTAGATATGTCCAAGTTCATTTATCTTGCTAAGCTTACAAAAATTGAAAATGAGCGTTAAAAGAAAAACTTGATAAAACATGTTGCGTTTACTTGCTAAGTTTCTTCTCTAGGTGTATTCGCCATGATTTGTGAAATTCTGGAATTCTTTAGAGTCCCTATAGCAACTTGGGTGAATCTTGTTTGATCCATACTTGAGTCCTTCACTAGCTTAACAATGAAAATGCTAAAATGAAAGTGAAGCAAAATTGACTCTTTTTGCAAGATTAAACTCAACACCTCACATTCACAAGACGGCTTCTCATTGCACTTGAGATGAACTTGGAATGTGTTGTGTATGACCAAGATCATTCTCTTAAGAGTCTCTCTTGAGATGATCGATTATGGCTTGAGTCAATTGCTTTAAAAATGCAAAAAAAACATATGTGGGTAAAGAATGCAAATAATGTCAAACATTTGCACCCCGCTATGTCTTTCAAAGATTCAAAGAAAAATTTGCATACAATAAAAAAAAGCTCGAAGGACCTTGTGTGCACTTCTAGATTCCCCAAAGTGTTGAGTAGGTTGAACTCTAGGTTTTCCATTTGATCCTTTGAATGGCTTTGCTTCTAGTTTTGAAACTAATGACAAGTGTTGCTCATGTTCAATCATGCTAAAAATGACATGGTTTTAATTAAATCTTGCTAGCAAAATGATTATTTGCACTTGGACATGCCTTAGCTTAGTCTATTTTTGCCATAACTTAGCTTGGTGTCATAACTTGTCTTGTTGGTCACATGGATAATCTTCAAAGCTCCCTTAGGCTGCATTACTTGCATAAAAACAACAAAAAAAAGGGGGAGAAAAGAAAATATCATCTTGATACCTATATTGCCAAAAGGGGGAGAAATTGTAGAAAAGGCATCATTTTGCACTTGATTCTTCTTATTTCTTATGATCTTTGTTAATCTTTGCTATCGTTCATAGATCATAAGCATTTCTAGTTGCCAACTTGATCATGTCCTTGATTTTTATTTCTTTGATCAAGTTTGGCTTTGCATTCAAATTGCTTTCTTCTCGTTATTCAAACTCAAAACTTATGCCTTTTCAGGTGTTTGTCAATATACTCATCAAGGGGGAGATTGAAAGACCATGTAGAGGTCTATCCTTGTGTGTGATGAGTAATTGATGAGTTTTGAGCGTGGTTTGATTTGAATTTGAGTTTGATTTGAATTGGATCTTCAAATTGAAGCAATTTGAGTGTTGGTTGCTTTTCCTAGTGCTACCGGCCTGGGGGCAGTAGCACCGAACCATTGAGCGCAATTATGATCGATTAATGATTGTGGGATAATCATTGAAAATATATATGTGGGCATTGCTATGTGAAGGTTTTTCCTTGTCTTTGATGATTGCAGGGCGACGGTGCTAGGTCATGGTGAGGCGGAGGATGACCGGGACTAGGCGAGGAGCGTCGGAGGTCCAGACGGTCGGGAGATCGCCGGAAGATGACCGGAGACGGAGTCCGGGCAAGCCAAGAAGATAAGGAAAGAAGATGATGCCAGCTAGATGCCGCGTGGATCAATGAGGGCCGTCGGATCGCGGTCTAGTTGATAGGTTAGCGGGTCTTGGTAGTATGCTTTGAAAACCGTGCAAGAAAACCCATTATATGTGCGGGTTTTGGGTTAGCCCTTGCATGGCTGTGTGAGTGGGTTAATCCTAGCCCTTAGATTAGTGTCCTAGGGTTGAGAGACTCATCCAAGGGTGGTAGGTGGCCCAAGAGTAGTATAAATAGGGGTGGAGGGGTGGCCTCCTCCCCTTGAAGGTTTGAGTTGCTCCTTTGAGCTTTGCCCACATGAAGTGAGGCTTTGTAAACCTTCCCACCAGAAATACAAAGAAATTTCTTTACATTATTGTGAATTTAAATTCCGCATTTACATTATGTCTTTACTTTATAATTTAAATTCAGCATTTACATTACGCATTTACTTTCTCTTAATTTACATTCATGCAATTTGGATTTGCCTCCTCCTTCTAAATGCTGATCTTGGATGTTTTGAGTGTGTTCATATGGTTTTACATCTCTTTTGCACTCTTTGATTAAGTAGAGATCATCTTTTCTTTCAAGTTCCAGTTCTGTCCAGAACTTGTTCTTCGCGCAGCAGTTAGTATTTGATTTTTAGAAAAATATATAAAAATCCTTTTTGTATGATTCTTGTTGGAGATTGTGCGGAACTCCCATATAAATCTGTAGAAAACTTTTGGAGTTCACTTGTTGCACCGTTTGGGCGCCATGAGGTGAAAACCGAGCCCCAAAATTTCTGCTCGAAGTTCCTGATTGTCTGTGTTCATAGATTTATGATGATTTTTATACATAGCGTTTTGATATGAAATTTGGTATAGAGCTTCACGACTCACCTTCTCATAGGGAGAAAATTTCTCAGAATTTTGTGAGCAGCAGAAACCCACCAAACTCCTGTTCAAATTAAAGACAGCTTCTGGAAATATCTGCTTTTGCTTTTCTAAAAGAGACTTTTGTGTCTTGGTTTGATCTCTTTTAGAAAAGAAGTATTTGAATTGATTCCTCTTTATTTGGACACTTGACAACTAGGATTGTGAATGAAAAATCCCTCACATCTTTTATGGATCTCATCCATGTAAGCTAGGGATACACATAGTTGTCTAGTCGTTCCAGTTTTTGCGGGTTTTGCGAATTTGAGGAGCACCGGTTTTCTTTGCGCGATCTTGTCAAGGTTTTAGTTGGAATATTTTTGGGAAAAAATTATTTGCGACCATTCACCCCCCCCTCTGTTCGCCATCTCGATCCTTCAAAAATGCAAATGGCTCATTTTCGAATTCAAACATTCCAAAACTCAAGTCTTGGGATGTTAGACTAATCTCTTTGTTTGCATGAGTACCATCTGTCTTTGCGTCTGAGTTGTTATATTCTTCATTTATATCTTGTGATCCGCAACTAGGCAATTGTTTTCTATCTTGGATCATTACATAACTTGATAATAATCTAAATTCAAACTGCATCATTTGATTAGCCTACGAAGCTCCCCATATTACTTGTGTTATTACATTGATTTCAACAATGGTAATCGCTTTATATATTTCTCACTACTAATTCCACAAACGAACCCCGTGGCACGCATGTGTAACTCGTGAGAAAGCGTAAGAACTTTGGAAGGTGAGGGTGAGTTGTGAGTGTTTACTAGATACATACATATATACTTGCTATTTTCTTTGTGTTTTCACTAACCATTATAGCAAACAATGGAGATTATATATGTTTTTTTGATGAAGGAAGATTTTGTTAATTTCAAGAACATTACATCGAAGTGATACAATTCCTTGAAACTTCTCCCGGCCTCTGCTTAACAAAAAGCACACAGCCCAGAGAGATTATATATGTCATTGAAGGACAAGGGATCCTAAAGAATCGATGACCTGTTAGCGCTTCAATGCATTGAGAGATCATCTACGACATGAGATCCGGGATGTTATTGAGCCCATTGATTGTCGCCTTGATCAGATGGCGACGAAACAAGACTTGCAAGAGGTGAACGCTAATTTAAACAATGTGTAGCAAAGCATGGCCAACCTCACCACACAGATGGTGCAATGTCTTCACAACTTGGGTAATGCTGGTGCTAGTGCATCACGACCCTTAGTTGATCTTCTTGAAGGTGATGATCTCTTGAATGCCAAAGACGGTGGTGGAGGAGAAACACCACGCACTTTATAGCTACAAATTGAAGCTGAGCATGCTGAACAGGAATGATTGGCTGCCCCCAATAGCCAATTCATTCCCCGTGGGAGGCAGCCAGCGTTTCCTCACCAACAAGCTACATACGGTGGTCATGGATGCCGAGGTGATTTTGGAGGACGTGGTGGATGTGCACACCATGCTATGTATCTCCTAAAACAAGTTGTAATCATATACGGTTCCAGGTGTATCCGAGATTGACTCATACTCCTATAGAAAGTCATATCCTTGTATAAGATGGAATCAAACTCAATCTCGAAAACACCAAATCCTGTAATCCATATCAAGGGATATTCTTGACCTATATAAACAGAGATACGCGGCCTCGTATGAGGTGAGTACGCTTCAGCAATTCTTAGATGGTATCAGAGCCTTCCTCTATCAATCGCATCCCTATGTCGGACTCCAGTTCATTCACCGCCGTCGGGATGGTGTCTTCGTCGCTTCTTGGCCTACCCATCTCAGAGAAGCTCTCCAAGAACAATCTTGTTCTCTGGAAGGCGCAAGTTCTACCGTCTATCCGTGGAGCCCAGCTGGAAGGGCATCTTGACGGAACGACGTCGGCTCCGCCGAAGGAAATCGACGTCAAAATCAGCGATAAGGCCTCCAAGAGCATCAATCCTGACTATGCTAGATGGGTTGCGCTCGACCAGCAAGTCTTGGGATATCTCCTCACCACCAAGACACGAGAAGTCATGGCTCAAGTTTCTACGGCAACAACTGCTGCTGGTCTCTGGGCCGCGGTTGAAGAAGTTTACTCCTCGCAGACGAGGGCTCGGGCTGTCAACACACGCATCGCGTTGGCAACTTTGAAGAAGGGCAGTATGACTGCTGCTGAATACATGAGTAAGACGAAGGCGTTGGTGGATGATATGGCTGTTGCTGGAAAACCTCTTGATGATGAGGAGTTTGTCTCTTATGTCCTGACCGGATTAGATGCTGAATTCAATCCTCTGGTCTCTGCTGTTATTGCTAGGCCTGATCAGATCGGATATAACGAATTACTGACGCAAGTTCTCAGCTATGAAAGTCGCCTTGACCTTCAACACAGAAGCGGATCATCTTCGTATTCTTCGGTTAACTCTGCAACTCATGGAGGACGTGGTGCAATCCGAGGAAATCGTGGCTGAGGTGGTTTCCCCAGCCGTGGTCATGGCTCTAATGGTGGTCGGAGCTGGAGCAATGGTGGCCGTAATGGAGGACAGAGGTTACAGCGGTCTCTCATCAGATGTCAAGTATGTCACAAAGAAGGGCACAGTGCTGATCGATGCTGGCACCGATTTGATGAAGATTACGTTCCCGATGAAAGAAATGCCAACGCTGCAATCCAGTCATATGGCATCGACACAAACTGGTATACTGACTCTGGCGCTACTGATCACATCACTAGCGATCTCGACAAATTAGTCATCCACGACAAGTACAATGGCAACGATCAGATAAGCATGGCAAGCGGTGCAGGTATGAACATTAATAATATTGGTCATGCTATTGTTCGTACCCCTATTCGTAATCTTCACCTCAATAAAGTCCTTCATGTTCCCAAAGCCAAGAAAAATCTAGTGTCAGTTCATCGTCTTGCTGTTGATAATCATGCATTTCTTGAATTTCATCCAAATGTTTTCTTTATAAAGGATCGTGCAACCAAAAGGACACTTCTGGAAGGCAAATGTGAGGGTGGTCTCTATCCTCTTCCCCAACCAGACAAAGAAGCCATGAGCATCATCAAACCAATACCCACTACATGGCATAGCAGATTGGGTCATTCAGCTTTTCCCATTGTCCATCGAGTCATTAGTAATAATAATCTTCCTTGCTCTAGGGATGTTAAGCAAGAGTCTGTGTGTGATGCTTGTCAACAAGCCAAAAGCCATCAGCTACCCTATCCAAAGTCGTCTAGTGTGTCTAAGTCGCCTTTGGAGTTAATTTTTTCGGATGTATGGGGCCCTACCCCAGAGTCTGCCGGGAGAAACAAATATTATGTGAGTTTCATAGATGACTTTAGCAAGTTTACTTGGATCTATTTGCTCCGCTATAAATCTGAAGTATTCGAAAAATTCCATGAATTCCAAAGCCTTGTTGAGCGCCTGTTTAACCGCAAAATCATTGCCATGCAAACAGATTGGGGTGGTGAATATGAAAAACTCTATTCGTTCTTCACAAAAGTGGGTATTTCCCATCTAGTCTCCTGTCCTCATGCGCATCAGCAGAACGGTGCTACTGAACACAAACATAGACACATAGTCGAAGTTGGCTTGTCCTTACTTTCTAATGCATCTATGCCACTTAAATTCTGTGATGAAGCCTTTCTCGCTGCCACATATTTGATTAATCGTACTCTGAGCAAAGTTATTGATTATACCACACCTCTAGAACGTCTTCATCATGAGAAACCGAACTATTCCATGCTTCGCGTGTTCGGTTGTGCTTGTTGGCTAAATCTTCGTCCTTATAATTCCCGTAAACTTGCCTTCCGCTCTAAACACTGTGTTTTCCTTGGCTACAGCAATTTACATAAGGGATTTAAGTGCCTTGACATTTTCTCTGGTCGGGTCTATATCTCTAGGGATGTTGTGTTTGATGAACTGGTCTTTCCTTTTTCTGAATTGCATACCAATGCGGGGGCAAGACTAAGGGCCGAAGTTGAGCTGCTTCCTAGTCATCTTATTAATCCATCTTGGGGTACAACAGTACATGCTAATATTGTTAATGATTCTCAGTTATTGCCTGCTATCACCGGTGAAAATGCTAATGAAAATAGTGAAGTTTTTGGTTCTGGAGAAGGTTTCATGCAGGAGGCTGGCCATGACACGGAAACTGGAATTGATTTGGCGCTTGGTTTCAGTACGACTCCGTCCGGAGCAGGCGGTGTTGATCCCGGGGGAAATTTGTCCTCAGCAACAAACGCGACTGCTTCCTCGTCCTCCGCTACGCACGTGTCTCCGGCTCTGGAGTCTTCTACTTCGCCTTCACCTGTGTCTTCATCAGCAGAGTCTCCCACCGGATCTGGTGTGGAGTCGGTTTCGGTGACTCATGATGTGGCAGGACAAGTTCCTGATGGAGAAACTCGTCCAAGGACACGTGCATCTCATGGAATTCGTAAGCCTAAAGTATATACGGATGGAACCATAAGGTATGGACTGACTGCATCTATATCTGAGCCTAGAAATCTAGAAGAAGCCTTTGGTAATGATAATTGGAAGCAAGCAATGGATAACGAATACATGGCACTGATTCGAAATAAAACCTAGCATTTGGTAGCACCTAAAGCAGGACAGAATATAATTGATTGTAAATGGGTTTATAAAATCAAGAGAAAAGCTGATGGCAAAGTTGATAGATATAAAGCTCGGTTAGTTGCAAAAGGATTCAAGCAGCGGTATGGCATTGACTATGAAGACACTTTTAGCCCAGTTGTTAAAGCAGCAACTATCAGACTTGTCTTATCAATTGCAATCTCTAATGGCTGGAGTCTTCGACAACTGGATGTCCAGAACGCGTTTCTTCATGGCATTCTTGAAGAAGTGTTCATGAGGCAACCTCCTGGGTATGAAAACAAGAAGTATCCAAATCACATCTGCAAGCTAGACAAAGCATTATACGGTTTGAAACAGGCACCACGAGCTTGGTATTCTCGTCTTAGTGAGAAATTACAGAGTCTCGGTTTCAAACCATCATGGGCTGACATCTCTCTTTTTTACTTCAATAAAGGAGAAGTGACTATATTCCTGTTCATTTATGTTGATGACATCATTGTTGCTAGTTCTTCACAACCAGCTACCACTGCATTATTGAAGAATCTTAAGTGTGAGTTTGCACTCAAAGACCTTGGAGATCTACACTATTTTCTCGGCATAGAGGTAAAGAAGATGCATAATGGTATTCTCCTAACTCAACAAAAGTATGCTACTGATTTATTAAAACGTGTGGGTATGGATCATTGCAAGCCAGCCAATACTCCTATGTCAGCTACGAAAAAACTTTCGGCATATGAAGGTGAGTGCTTGGGACCCACTGACTCTTCTCAATACAGGAGTATAGTAGGAGCTTTGCAGTACCTTACATTAACTAGGCCAGATATATCATTTTCTATGAATAAAGTCTGTCAATACCTGCATAAACCAAGCACTGTGCACTGGACCACAGTAAAGCGTATTCTGAGGTATCTTAAATTTACTCTTACCACTGGACTGAAGATACCAAGGTCAACATCCACTCTAGTAAGTGCATTCTCAGATGCGGATTGGGCAGGTTGTGTTGATGACAGAAGGTCAACTGGTGGTTTTGCAGTATTCTTTGGGTCCAATCTTACTTCCTGGAGTGCTCGTAAACAAGCAACAGTTTCGAGGTCCAGTGCTGAAGCAGAGTATAAATCTATGGCAAATGCTACAGCAGAGATTATGTGGGTATAGACATTATTGAATGAGTTAGGAGTAAGATCGCCGAAGGTGGCAAGATTATGGTGCGATAATATAGGAGCAACATATCTATCAGCCAATACAGTATTCCATGCATGTACCAAACATATTGAAGTAGACTTCCATTTTGTTCAAGAGAGAGTGTCTCAAGGTGTTCTTCAGGTTCAGCTGGTATCTACAAATGATCAAGTTGCAGATGGATTTACTAAACCCGTTACAGCTCGACAGCTTGAAAGTTTTAGACGCAATCTCAACTTAGATAAGTTGTGATTGAGGGGAATGTAAAACAAGTTGTAATCGTATATGGTTCCAGGTGTATCCGAGATTGACTCATACTCCTATATAAAGTCATATCCTTGTATAAGATGGAATCAAACTCAATCTCGAAAACACCAAATCCTGTAATCCATGTCAAGGGATGTTCTTGACCTATATAAACAGAGATACGCGGCCTCGTATGAGGTGAGTACGCTTCTGCAATTCTTAGATCTCCAAGACGATGACTACATCGCCGAGAGCCATGGTTTCTATATTTTTCAACAGGGTGGATGCCATAATCACGATGACCAGTAGGACAGTGCAATGGCAAACTCAAACTGTCCATGCCGACTTTTTTAGGAAGTTCAGATCCAAATGAGTATCTTGATTGGGATATCAAAGTTGAGCGCTACTTCCATGTCTACAACTACACCGAGCCACAGAAATTTGAGGTAGCCTCTCTTGAATTCACAAATTATGCACTAATTTGGTGGGATCAATTGTGCAATGAAAGTCAAAGGCGACATTTATATCAAATTTCTAGCTGGAATGAGATGGCCAAGTGCTTTGTTCCTGACCACTACAAGAGAGATCAGTTCAATAAAATTCAGCGTTTAACTCAAGGTGATAGGACCGTTGAGGATTATTAAAAGGAGATGGAGAAAGCAATTATACATGCTACATTATATGAACCCGAGGAAGCTACCATGGCTCGGTTTCTTAAGGGGTTTCATCACCCTATACAACACATCATTGAATTCAGCCCTACAACACAATTGCTGAGCTCATGCATCAAGCCACCAAAGCAGAGTGTCAGTTGGAGGAAAATGGGCAGCTTGGCCATTCTTCATCATACACTCCTTGGTGGTCCAATCAGCGGGGTATAACTAGTGCTGCTACTAAGCCGGCTCCCACTACCACCAAGTTGGCAACCACTTCCATGGCACCAAAGGCGGCGTCAAAATTTGAGGTCAAACCTGCTAGTTCTACTAACACTTCTATGGCTTCTACAGGAAGAACTAGCAATATCACTTGTTTCCAGTGTCATGGTAAAGGGCATAAGATGAGTGTGTGTCCAAATAAGCATATCATGATAGTTGATGAATCAGGTGAGTACCATTCTGCAAGTGAGCATGAAGATGAAGAAAATAGTAGTGATTCTGATCATGATGACAAGATGGCGTGTGAAGACATAGCATTAATGCTGGGTCCCACTCTCACGGTTCAACGAGTACACAATGATAGTGAAGAGTGCTTGGCACAAGCCAAAGAAACAATATCTTCCGTATTGGAGATAAAGTCAAGAACGAGGTATGTACTTTTATAATTGATGTTGGTACTGGCCAAAACCTTGCTAGTTTTGAAATGATGAAGAAATTATACCCTATATTAAAGTTTGCAACATTCCGGCACTCTCAGCGCTTTGCGCCGGCTCGGCTCAAAATTTTTTTCGTGTTTAGGTCTCTCAAAAAATCCGTAATTACGTATAGGTCCTTCCCACGGTTTTTTACGAAGAGGATCTTCTGGTTCAGAAAAATCATGGATCTTTCGTGAGAGGACCCTAAATAGATACCGAAAAAAACGTCGGTACGTTTGGATTATTCCATATATTTTTTAGTATTTATTTAGGATCCTTTCACGAAAAATAAACGAAACTACACTCTTTTTTCGGTATTTTTTTAGGGTCCTTTCATGAAAAATTCGCGTTTTTGACGCTTTGTTTTTTACGGAAAGTCATTCAAATATTTTTAGCGCCCCATTTTTTACGGGAAAGCACTCAAATAGAAGACCCCTAGGGTTTTTTTCGTTTGTTTTTTTGCACCACATTTTTTACGAAAAGACACTCAAATATTTGCGCAAACCCTCCGTAGCTTCTGATTATTTTTAGCACATCATTTCGTACAAAGAGGCACTCTGATTTTTGTATGGACCCTTCGGAGCTTCTGAAATTTATTTTTAGCACGTCGTTACAGAGAGACGCTCCAATTTTTGCATGGGCTCTTCGGAGCTTCCGGAATTTATTTTTTATCGCATCGTTTTTCCAGGCATTTGCTCGAAACTTTTTGAAATTATATATTTATCTATTTTTCCTCTATTAGTCCCCCCAAAACTCATGTGATTTTTTTTGCTTAGCTTGCAATGTTCGGCGTGGTGTGGCGCGGCGTGCGCCGCGTCAACGTGTCTAGTTGACATTATCTACATTCAAGAAACCTAAAGCTTATCAAGTTAGGCGGTTGAATGAATGTGGTATTCTAAAAGTGACACATGTTGTTCGGGTGCTATTTTCTATTGGAAAATACAAGGATGAGGTGATATGCGACGTAGTACCAATGAAGGCTTGTCTTATGTTGTTGGGATGACCATGGCAATATGATCATGATTTTATTCATGATAGGAGAATAAATCAGTATACATGCACAGTTCGAGGGAAGAGCTGCACTTTGATTCCTATGTCTCTACAAGATGTAATCAATTCTAGTAAATCTGATCATATAACAAAAATGAAAGAACCACAAAAAGAAGAGAGAAAACACCATGGCCAAATATGTCCTATAAGTTAGCTCGTGCAATTTGCAAGAAGTAAATGATAGGTGTGAGGCAACTAACACTTTATCTTCTATTTCTAGTGTTATTTTTGATGATGTGTAGAATACACATGATGCTCAGACATGGCAACTTTCTCTGTTCGAGCTGTGCAGACTACAAGTTCAAGAGAGGCCACATGTCAAAATTTTCAACAAACCAAAGCCGAGGATGGCTTTTCTTAAAGTTAGGAGGATGATGCGGACATCCCTACCATACACATACACATGCAATTCGATACTTATGCTTGATAAGGTGTCTAAAATTAGTGGGTGGAGAGGGAGGCCGAGAGGGACAACAAGGATCACGAGGAAGGGATATGGATGAATATGCATGAATACTGCGCATGGAAGACCAAAGAGAAGACAAGAAGCTTTGGTGGTGCATCAGAAAAATGCAGGGAGATTAGGTTAAATGGCAGAAAGTACACTTGGACGGATGGCAGGGTCAATCCAACGCAAACAAGAATTGATCGTTTTTTTGCTTCAAATGAGTGGGAAGCCCTTTTCCCGGATTTTCATCTACAGGCATTATCCAGCCTGGTTTCTGATCATTCTCCTCTGTTATTGCATGGACAGGTCTCGCCGGCAAAATACCGAGGTTTTAGATTCGAGAACTTCTGGACTAAAATACCGGAGTTTTTTCACGTGGTGCACCATGCGTGGGACAGAGCAGTGCAGTCCACGGATGCGTTGCGCATCTGGCATATCAAGCTTGCCAGGACTGCAAAGGCGTTGAGAGCATGGAGCAGAAACTTTCTAGGTGATCTCTCCCTCCAGTTCCTCATCGCGGCTGAGATTATATTCCAGCTTGACAAGGCGGAGGAATCTCGCCAGCTCTCGGATCCTGAAAGAGAGTTTCGTACCAGACTTCGCTACAGGCTGTTGGGCTTGGCGGCGGTCAAGCGGAGTCGCATTAGGCAGCGATCAAGAATGACTTTCATCAAGGAAGGCGATGCTAATACAAAATTCTTCCACATCAGGGTGAACGCTCGCAGGAGGAAAAATCACATTCAATCCATCACAACTGACAGGGGAACGGTCCACACCTTCCTTCATAAGCAGGAAGAGCTCTTCAACTATTTTAGCCAAAGATTTGGGATCTATGTCGCACTGTTCCCACTGCTTCAATTGGGATTTGCTATATCTTCCGCAACATGACCTTCGCATGCTAGACGAACCTTTCCTCATTCATGAGGTAAGGGAGGCGGTGTTCTCCATGCCTACCGAAAAGGCGCCGGGTCCGGACGGGTTCACAGGTCTCTTCTACAGGTCTTGCTGGGATATTATCAGCTCGGATCTCATGCGCGTCTTTTCCCAGCTGCATGGCATGAGTGGCCTGCTCCTGCAGCTGCTCAACAGTGCAAACATCGTGTTGCTTCCTAAGAGGCAGGATGCTTCTATGATAGCTCATTTTAGGCCTATCAGCCTTATCTACAGCACAGGGAAGATCTTCTCCAAGGTGCTCGCAACCAGACTAGCACCTAGACTCCAGGGCTTGGTCTCACACAACCAGAGTGCTTTCATCAGCAAAAGATCTATTCACGACAATTTTCTCTATACTAGGAATGTCATTTCAGAGATGCACAGAAAGAGGATCCCATCCCTTTTCTTTAAACTGGATATAGCAAAGGCCTTCGACTCAGTTAGCTGGGAGTTCCTCATCGACCTGCTTACCCGCCTTGGCTTTGGGCCACGATGGAGGGAGTGGATTTGCATGATCCTCGCTTCCTCATCCTCCAGAGTTACCCTCAATGGGATCCCAGGTCCTCCCATCCAGCACAGGAGAGGGCTTCGGCAGGGTGATCCTTTATCCCCTATGCTTTTTATCTTGGCCATGGAGCCTCTACAGAGATTATTTGCCAAGGCCATGGAGATAGGGATCTTATCCGCGCCCCCCGGTTGGGCTTAAATCACGCCTTTCCTTATATGCGAGATGATGTGGCCATCTTTGCCCCACCTTCCGAGGTTGAACTCAAAGCAATTCAGAAATCCTTGTATGTTTTGAGGAGCTCTGTGTCTTCACAACAACATCCACAAGAGTGAGGTCTACCCTATAAGATGTGGCCTTATCGACATGGAATCAATTTACAGATTTCCGCGACCATAAAACATTTCCAGACGCACTTAGGGCTCCCACTGCGCCCGACAAAGCTCAAAAGGTCAGACCTTCAACCCCTCCTTGACAAGGTGCGCTCGCGTCTCGCAGGTTGGAAAGGGAAACTTTTATCAAGGGTTGCTCGCTTGACGTTGCTAAACTCTGTGTTGACGTCTCTTGCGGTCTATCACCTGACGGTGTATCCTCTAAGCAAATGGGTTACAAAGAGACTCGACAGAATCCGACGCAGCTTCCTTTGGAAAGGCAAACAGGAATGCAATGGGGGTCACTGCCTGGTAAATTGGAAAAAAATATGCAGGCCTAAGACACTTGGGGGCCTAGGGGTAAAAGACTTGGAGAGATTTGGTCGCGCGCTTCGTGTTCGTTGGTTGTGGTTGCTTGGAAAGACCGAAACAGGCCGTGGTCTGGATCGACGCTGCCTTGTTCTGCATCAGACCACGGCCTGTTCACTGCGAGTACGACCATCATTTTAGGTAATGGTGAAACGGCGGCATTCTGGGAGTCAAGGTGGCTCCATAGGAAATCTCCGGCAGAGTTGGCTCCCTCTTATTACAAACTTGTTCGAAGAAGAGCAGGCAATGTCAAGGACTGGCTAACATCCAGCAATTGGATTAGACCATTGCGCCGGATTACAAACGAAGTGCAATTGCAGGAGTTCTTCCTTCTATGGCAAGCGCTGCAACAGGTTCAACTACAGCCGCACATGGAGGATCTCATCATATGGAGGTGGACGTCTTCTGGAGAGTATTCAGCAAATTCAGCATACAGGACACAATTCATAGGTGCCATTCCGGATAACAACTATAAGATGATCCGTCGCGCTACGGCTGAGGGAAGTCTGAGTTTTTCGCTGGCTCTTCATCCAGGACAGGATTCTTACGGCGGACAAGCTTGCCATCAGGGGGTGGCCTCATTCCACCACATGCGTCCTTTGTGGATCGGAAGAAGAAACCGCCTCCCACATGTTGCTAACGTGCTCTTTTTGCAGGCGTGTCGGATGAGGGTCCTTCGCCTTATACAAGCAAACCTAAACGCCCACATCTTTTTATGTCTCAACAGGGAATTCGCATGGTGGATGAACACTCGCCTCGTGGTGTCCTCGTAGAAAAAAAGAAAGGAGTTTGATGGGATGGTTATTTATGGCATGTGGAACTGTGGAAGGAAAGGAATTGTAGAATCTTCCAAAATATCTATACTACGGTGCACAAGTGGTCGACGAATCATCTCGGACGTCCAAAACCGACTGGCGGCTCTCGAGATGCCTTGAATTCTAGCCTCGAGCATCTCATCCTCACCTAAAGTTGTCTTAGTCTGTCGTTGTAATTACTGTTCGTGTTGGTTTCACCTGTCAAGAGGTGTTGTTTTCCTTTTGTCGGTCTAACTCCAAGTCTGTCCATCTCTGTAATTTTTCCGGCTATCCTTTCTTTAATGCATCTGGCAGAGCTCCTGCCTTTTCCTTCAAAAAAAAAAGAAAAATGGGATGCATGTGTGCTGCTACATGCATACACTCATTCGGCCAGGAGGTAAAGAAATATATGCATGCTTCCTGTACATAAAATAAAGAAGGAAAAGGAAGGAAGAAGTTCTAGAGCCTGATTATGATAGACATACATGCGTTGATTTTTTTTAAATAATATATATTTAATGAAAAATTACAGAATAATATGCCGAAAATAATTACAGATTTGCACACCGAAAAGAAAGCCCACCAATTTTCAAGTGGCTAGTGACCACTTGAAAATTTCCACCGGTCGAATCTCACAGTCGCTTGCTGCTGAAATAAAAGGAGGAAAAAATAGCAGCGTGGCCGATTCCAACGGTCCCTAGTTGTGAAAAAAAAGCAATGCTCGCCGGCCACTGGTTTAAAATTCAGTGCTTGTTGCTTGCGGAATTTCAGCTGCAGGAGGCTAGATTCACAAATTCATCACGAGGAAGGCTATGTTCGAAAAAAATTATTGCGAGGCGGCCATTGCAGTAAAGAATTCTTCTCCAATAGTTCAGTGGTCAACATTGAAGGGAAAAAACCAAATAAAATCCAGCGCTCAGAAACTGCTGGATAATTACCTGCACGCGAGAATTTTTTGACAAAAAAATTCCAGCACTGTGAATCCCCTTAGTTGTCAACACACTGTCCAGAATACTGAAATCGGGTTGAGAAAGCTGCTGGCAACGTGTTGTCCAATAGGATTGAAAAAGTTGAAAGCGGTGTGTAGAGTGTTGTCACTTTTCACTTCGAAAGGTGATGGATGCTTTAGGGTGTTTGCTTTGGCAGGATGTAGATGCAAAGCAAGTTTATGTAGGATCTTTTTCTAGATGATGGTAGTACATGTATGAAAGGGTGTTCGTGGGCTATTCATCGATAATTTAGAAATTTAAACATGTTATTTTACAGGCTGCCAAAAAGGCTTAAGTGATCATGCAGTTTATACGGTTGCGGTCTAGCTTTCCTTTAAGTTTGCGACTGCACAGTAGGAGATATTTTTACCATTTATTAGGCATTATCGTAGTACATAAATGATATTGTAATAGAAGACAACTTAAGAAAACAAAATACCATAGTTGAATGTTACATAATCTGAGGAAGTAAAGTACCATTTTATGTTTAGTATATCATGTATGAAAGGAAAAAAAACTAACTAGGGCCCTTGCATGGTGCTACTTCTCGTGTGGTCCTAGGCCTCCTATGGCGCTGCACATGCCCAGAGGGATACGTCAACTGGTCAGAGGCCTGTCCACGAGTACTCCTAGTTGGCCGTACTGGTGTTGTAGGAGTAGCAAAGACGTCCTGTGATGGCTGACTCGAGTTGGGCGCATCGGCGAGCTGGGAGGGACCAAGGACCCCACCCGTGGGCTGCTGGTAAGTATCTACGAAGAAGTCCAAGTCAGCGTCATCAAGAGGAGAGGAGAGAAGTTAGCAAAGGTGCTCGCGCTCTGGTCTGGTGCTGGATGGGCTGCTGTTGACAAAGCTTTCATGTTAGTATAGCACATAACATGAAGAACATATTAGATGAAAGGAGACCACGTGGTGTACCTGTAGTCATGGGGATGTACGGCGCGAAACGCTGCCAACCAGATCCCGCCGGCACGTCAAGAGGGGGATGTCTGCGTGTGTAATGTCCCAGCTGTGGCCTGTGGCATGTGTTGACCCTGTACAGCTGAGGCATGTCCGTGAACCTATATAACGTCGTTATCCCTAGGCCTGCTGCAAGACGTAAGCTGGACGATGTGGACGGCTCTCTGGCATACACGCTGCAATGTTCCTCTCAGGAAGTCCATCGTGACCTCGAGCCTGTCCATCTGGCCTATTCATTCCAACAGTGCGTCCACCTCCTCAATGGTCTCCCTAGCAAGGTCGCTCTACGCACGCATTAAAATGCTAGTTAGTTCGTACAATTAAAGTAACGATACATTGCAAGGCATGTCAAAGAAGCACTAACCGAGCGATGAAATGCCGAGTCCGGCTGTGTGGGGTAAGTGTCTGCTGTAGAGGGAATGTGCCTCGGAGGTGAGTCAACGACATGCACAACGTGAATGCGTGTGCGTGGACTGAACCACCAGATGTACTCATTGTACGTGTCGGGGTTGTACAGGGCATCCTCCTCGTGAACGTCCGCCAATGCCTGTGCCCACTACCGAGCATGAGGGAACATATGTGCCGCCCAGCTCGCGCCACCAACGAAACCCTTCCATGTAAGCCTATATGAGAACAAGAGCACTAACGTTAGTAGTGAGAACATCGCAAAAAATATTGCAATTGGAATTGACGTGGAAGAGCACTCACGTGTGCACGCTCGGTGGAGCAACCTCACCAGTGGGGATGGGAAAGACCTGGTAGAGACCAAACTACCTCATGACACGATGCACGGTGTACGTCTCAATGTACACATCGAACACCAGGTGGTGCTGTGCCAACTAGAAGGCAGCGTCACGGGTGCACTGCAGGGAGAGGCCATGAGGTGCTCGTGCACCTACTAGCTCCGGGAGGTAAGGATGTCAGATGATGCGATCATCTGTCAGCTGGTCGAACATCGCTACGTACTCGAGGTACGAAGCATGTGATGTGACAGGCATGAAAGTCGGTCGCAAAAAAGGGAATAGTCCAAAGTTAGACAAATTTTTTTGAAATTAATGCATAATTGAAGGTAAAGGTCATTTTACTAACCCATCGGCAACATCACAACGTCCCCATGGTAGGACAATCGACGTCATCCCCAAGGGCGCCGTAGAAGCCTACTTTGTAGGGTCCCAAATCCATCTGTGGCCGGCAGATCTGGAACCTATCGAAAGACCACAGCTAAAGTAGTAGAGGACACCCCGCAAGAATAGACCAGTCCCCACGTGATGGCAACCGTCACAAAGATCCCGGTACATGGTAGTCAGCACAGTTAGTCCCCACGCTAGCTGCGAGATCTCCTCGATGTCGGTGTCTGTGATCAACCTCGCGTACTAGATCATATGCTTGTCGATGGTGTCCCTATGGGAGGAGCAGAACAAAACCCAGTTGAAGAGCCACAAGAGGTACGCCTCGAAGTGGTGACTAACAACGTACTCCCTTGCTCCATCTACCATCCTCTCGGGCTGCAGAAAGTAATAGTTAGTTTCACAACTTTAAGAGAGAAGGAACTAAAATTTAGACAAAGTTAATATCACTTATGTAGAACTATATCAGCCACTTCTACATCGGACCATGCACAAAAGTGAAAGGTGTGTAGCCACGCTCAGCAGATAGGACGTCCGTGAACCGGGCTAGGAGCTCTGTCCACCACTTCGAGTGGACATCGTTAGGCACAACCGCGTCGCCGGTGTAAGGTAAGCCTAGAAGGTAACTCACGTCCTCTAGTGTCAGCGCCATCTCACCGCACGGGAGGTGAAACGTGTGCATCTCCGATCGCCAGCAATCTACCAAAGTGGCAAGCAAGCTCCTGTCATATGAGAACCTCCTAGAGGCACCATGCCTATCCTGCGCATCGACGACAGTAGCCTCCACCATTCATGCTATAGGCAGTAACCCTGCCGCCCTCAGCCTGCAGGAAAACATTGTAACAACTATTGGTTTACACGTACAAGTTATAGTAAAGGAAGTTTGGAAAAAGTGCACAAACCTGGGAATCTATCATGGGTCGACCCGCCATGCTCTCATCGGGGTCCACAAGTGAAGAGCACTAAGCTCAAATGGTGGCTCCCCATTTGGAGGTGGCAAGGTGGCCAAGTGACTTTGGTGAGTCGCGTTGATCACTAGGTCCAGCAACTCGTACTCCCTAACGTTCGCCATACCTACAATTGAATAAAACAACGTTAGTACGAAATCAAATGCATAATAAAACTCATTACAATGATTAGAAATAGAATTCGAATACAACAAAGGGACTAGACATTACAATCCACAAACGCTAGCAACTTTGAAATCCATACATGCATCACACATACAGATTCGAACCAAATAGAATACGATAATAACACATCCAACATCCATACATGCATTACACGTCCTATATCCATATATGCATTACATATAGGAATTCGACATATCACATTGACATGCGAGCTGACAATTTCATATGCAAAGGACATATAACAATGTCACGGCCTTTGAATTGTCGGCAATACTTGAAAGAGTATCCCATCTCCTTACAAACTGAACATTTCTTTACATGATATTTAGTGAAATATTATAGAAATAATATGCCGAAAAAATAGAGATTTACGCACTTGTCGCACCTTCAAATTGCGACAGACTCTCTATCACAATTTGGAATTGCGACGGAAAGGTGAATGGTTAGCGACAACTCTCTGTCACAATTTGGAATTGCGACAGAGAGCTGATCCGTCTCACCATGATCTAGCTATGAGAGGAAATCGAGTAACCTAGAAAGATGCCATTAGAAGATCAAGACTCAAACTTATCAAGGATCCCAGACTTCAGAATAAAATACTTGCAACCAAATACATGAAAAGAGAAACACTGGGCTTTCGCCCATACCTCAACTCGTAAGAAGTGTGGTACAAATGTGTTCTCAAGAAAACTCGATTAGACATATGACAAGCAGTAGCTATAGCCTTAGCCCAAAACTTTCTAAGAGTACTAGCACCGTCGTCCTGCAACCATCAAAAACAAGAATCTCATGCTAGCACGTTCTCATCGGCAGGAACCTCAGATGGTTCAGCTACGAGAGGAAGTCATGTAACCTAGAAAGATTTCATCAGAAGATCAAGACTCAAACTTATCTAGGATCCCAGACTTTAGAATAAAACACTTGCAACTAAACACATGAAAATGAGAAACACTAGGCTTTCGCCCATACCTCAACTCGTAAGAAGTGCGGTACAAATGTGCTCTCAAGAAAACTCGATTAGACACATGACAAGCAGTAGCTATAGCCTCAGCTCAAAACTTTCTAAGAGTATTACACTCGTTTAGCATCGTCCTGGCCATCTCAACCAAGGTCCTATTCTTCCTTTCCACTACGCCATTTTGCTAAGGGACGTAGAGAGAGGAGAACTGATGCTCTAAATCAGACTTTACATAGAAACTCTCAAAGTAAAAATTCTTGAACTCCGTGCCATTGTCACTACGTATAGCTCATAAGGCACCTAGGAGCTCAAAAGATAGTGTACTCACCAAACCCCTGAAGTGAGAAAAGGTCTCATCCTTTGAGGCCATTAAAAACACCCAAGAATACCTCAAAAAATCATCGACAATAACAAGAATATACCACTTCCCTCCTGCTAACTGTACTCTAGCTGGACCAATAGTGTCCATATGTAAAAGCTGTCCTGGTGTATCAGTCATTACTACGGTGATTGAAGGATGAGAAGAAGTAACCATCTTGCCATGTCAGTAGGGAGAGCAAACTAAGTCTTTGACCATCTTGAATTTGGGCAGACCACGAATGAGGTCATGACTGCTAACTCTGGTCAAATGATCGAAACCAATGTGACCAAGTCTCCTATGCCAGAAGGAGAGATCACGGGACCTAGAAGCAATCAAACAACGGAGAGAGCCTCCAGAAGAAATAGAAAAATCAACACGAAAGACTCTCCCAAACCTAGAAATCCCTTAAACTAACTCTCCTGATGAATCAAGGATTCTACAGGCATTACTCTTGAAGCTTACCTTGAAAGAGTCATCGATAAGCTGAGAAACAGAAAGCAAGTTATATTGCAGCTTACTCACTAAGGCAACATCCTCAAGAATAAAATTTTCATTAATACAAACGGTACCTTTAGCAATGACTCTACCTGAAGAAGCATCCCCAAAATTAATCAATTCATCACCTGGGGCTTGGACTAAGGAAGAGAACCAACTAGAGTCTCCGGTCATATCGTGAGAACAACCAGAGTCAACAATCTAAACATCTTCCTTCCTCATCCGACTAGCCTAATTAAGCCAAAAGAGAGAGAAGACTCAGTACTGGGATAAAGTGAAGACCTGAGAACCCAATACTGAATCACATGACATCTTAAAGTACCAGCCACAGAGGGAGAAGAATGGACTCTAGTGTCTCTCTAACGCTCGACTCTCACAAGACCAGAGGTAGCAAAAAATATGGGAGCTAAAACTAGGTTGGTCCACCACGGTGCAAAGGCTGGACCATCCCAGCGAGGCTGTCTGAATCTCCTGCCAGAAAACACCTCACGCCACTAATATCTACCTCAATAGGAAAAATAAGGAATATCAAGACGACGGCAGAAACACTGACCACGAGTAGCTCCAAGACTAAAACTCGACTGAACAGTATGAAAACCGAATCCTAGATGATGTCCAAAAATAGGCAACTCTCTAACCTGTCTAGCAGCAGTGCGTGCCTTAGGAGCACCCAGAGTCTGGGGATGACCCTGAATACCCCTAAGAGCAATAGCATGCTCACACCCCGCGATCTTGGCACACCTAAAGCAGAAATCTACTAGGTGACCATTCTTCCAACAGAAGGTACATGAGTACTTCGTCTTGCTAGAGGCAGAAGTAGCAGGAATAGCAACCTTCTAGTCAGAAGTCCCATGAACAACCCCAGCAGACCTAAACACAGTGGTACTCACCCTAGGAGCTACCACGATCTCTCCACTCTTAGAGCCTCACACAATGGTAGGAGGATGAGTCCTAGCGTGCTCTAGTAGTCAAATCCTAGACCCTGATTAAATCTGCTAATCTTGGATTAGTCTAGAATGAGATTGAGTTTCTTCTTGCCTCCTACAAACTTCTCGAGAGTGCTCATGAGATACTCACACTCCCGGAAGAGAGAGGCACATGGAACAGGAATGAGAGGAAGAAGAAGAACCAGAAAGAGAAGATCTACCAGCATGTGCATTTTTCTTCCTTAGCACGGTTGCCTCAATTTTGGGGCCTCACAAGAAATGCAAGGAGCATCTCTAATCCTATGGGCTTGGTCTTCTAGTTTCTTCCTAAGCTAGATTTGGATTTTATCCAAGTCTCCCTCAATCACAGAACATCGCAAGCAACTTTCTTGTGACTTATCAAGTAAGTCCTTAGCAAGTTTAGCACACTTGATATTTAGGGATTCATTATCAAATTTTAGTTGCTTACAGCCCTCACATGAGCTGACTGGGTCCTTAGAAGAATGTAATTCAAGTTCATCATTTCTAGCAGAAAGCTTCCTAAGGTGAATGCTCATGGCATCAATTTCAGCAAATAGTTTAGGGCAATTAGCACAAGATGAAGTAGAGTAAGTATGAAGAAAACTAGCATATAAAGATATAGCATCAATAGAACACGTGCTAGTATTCTTCAACCTAAAACACTCAAGATCAATAAGCACACTATCATGCATTTATCCTTAGGTTCTCTAACTCCATAAGCAAGGCATCACACAAAGAACATTCATTAGTGACTCGGGAAGGAGAAAATCTAAGAGAAGCTAACTTCCGAGTCAAGGTACCTACTTCCTTCTCAAACTTCGTATACCTAGCTCTACCTGTAGCATGAAATTTTCCTAGTTTGCAAAAAGCTTCATTGAGTTGGTTGTAGAAGAGTACCTCGTCTAAGTCGTTGTAGAGTTCAGAGTCGCTCATGCTGTTGGCCAGGGCCGGTCCTGAGTTTTTGGGGGCCCAGGGTGAAATTATAAACAGAGGCCTCTTAACATAAGCATCAAAATATTTTTATACTACCATGTATCAATTAAAAAGATAATATTCAGTGTATTATAGAAATTATTACCGATAAATAAATGGAAGTACAAAAGTGAGTTTATTTACCTCAAACATTTTGTAGAGATCATCTTAGAAAATATCTTCTAACATTTCTAGATGCAAAATCATCAATTATGGCTTCAAAGTTGCCAAACCATTTAACCTTTCTTGAGACATTGTAGACCTCAAATAGTTCTTCAATAATTTCAACTTTGAAAAACTTCTTTCACTGATGCCACAGTTACCGGCACAGTAAATAAGATACAATAAGCAACAAAAATATTAGCATAACAATCCACTTCTCTGACAAACTCAAAAATCTCCATATCAGACATTGGTCTATCTGGCAAAATTATTTGCAGTATTCTTCACTCAGAAATCAAATTATTTAACTCAAAATCAGATGAATCATCAACAGAGAAAGTTTTTGCCAACTTAGTACAATAATCTTTAAGTTCAATATGATCCAATGACTTCAAAGTTGTTGAGTTCAGAAGAGCCCCAAATATACCATTGAATAGTTGGAGTTCTTCAAATATGTTTTTAATGAACTGTTTGCCATATCAACTATAACCAAAAAGTAATTAACTTTAAAATCTTTCTCACCTTATAGAATTGCTTCACTAGTGCAATCATTTTCATCAAACTATTAAAGATTGCTTCGGTTTCGACAAAAAACAGATTGACATACGTTTACTAAAATATTAATTACCAAATATCCCACCGTTGGATTGAAGTGAAATTTGTACAGTATAAACTAGATTCAATTTAGAAACTAATCCAATAAGAATCAGCTCAATCGGATCTACAGATCTAAAGTTATGACCTTCACAAGTTGACTTGAAAGACCATGTGGAGGTCTATCCTTGTTTGTGATGAGTAATTGACAAGATTTGAGATTGGATTGATTTGAAATTAAGTTTGATTTGAATTGGATCTTCAAATTGAAGCAATTTGAGTGTTGGTTGCTTTTCCTAGTGCTACCGGCCTAGGGGCAGTAGCACTGGACCATTGAGCATAATTATGATTGATTAATGATTTTGTTTAATGCAATGCACTCATGTGAGTGGTTGCATGAATTGACTTTGAGTCAAGTCGTGGACTTGTGCTCGGATGCGTTGTTTGTTTATTCGTGTGCAGGTGTTGCTCGAGGGCGAACGTGGTCGATGACGGGACTGGAACTAGGTTTATGGAGGAACTGAGGTTCGGGACTAGGTTCAAGGAGGAATCGAGGTCCTGGTGGTCGAGGATGTCATGCGGGACGTTCGGGCTAGAGAACGGTGCACACGAAGACTGGTTAGTCACGTGAGTGCGGCAGGCGGGCCGTACGCGTGCATGTGTGAATTTTGGGTTGTATGCATATATTGGACCATGTGTTATTGGGCCAAGTGGATATGCATACATGTGTTAGGGTTTTGAGTTGTATAAAAACCCTGGAAACCTAATCGATGAAATTGTGGCTTTTGCGGCGGCTGGATATCGCCGTTTTTCATGCGAGAGCTCTGGCTGCGTGTCGTTTCTTTTTCCTTGGCGGCCGTGCGGCGTGAAGTTCGTGCATCGTCCGACGACTCGGAGGACAAAGCCGCCGCAATCTCATCGAGGCTATTCCCTTGCGATCAAGACAGAGCGCCACTTGAAGTCCTTGCATGTGAATCATCCCACGACTAGAAGTTTTGAGCTTCCGTATTGTCTTGTGCCGTGACTAGAAGCTGCGCTAGTTAATTCTCTGCATGCATGCATGACTTGCTGGTAGCGGCGTGAAGGAAAATTAAGGGCGGCTATGCATTGCGATCTAGGGGCTGGAGATTTGTTTGGTGCACATACAATTTGAGCAGCAGGAGACTCCCTCATGGCTGGTTAGTTAACTCCTCGTAAATCCTGATTATTTTCGTTCTTAGAGTTTGGTTCGTCGCGGTAATATCAATTTTCGTCCTGAGTTCAATCTACTGCAAAAGCGTCATATTGCGAAGGTAATATCGCAAGATCCATACATCCGATCGAGTTGATTTTTCTTGTGTTATTTTCAGAGTTAAGTCTAGTATCTTCAGTTAAAATTGCACATCGATCCAACGGTTAGATCTTTGGAAAATATTATTTTAGTGAACGTGTGTCAATTTTGATCTGGTGTCTGTTTCAGCAAAATGGCGAAGAAAATAACTTAAGATCCGTAGCTCTGATCTAACTGATTTTTGTTGGGTTAGCTTGCAAAGTGAGTCTAGTTTATACAGTTAAAATTTCACATCAATCCGACGGTTGGATCTTCGGTAATTACAGTTTTAGTGAACGTCTATTAATCTGTTTTTGTTGAAACCGAGAGCAACATTTCATAATTAATTTAGGGGGTTTTGTGAATCAAGAAAATTTTGATTTTATCTTCCGCTCAATCATTCACCCCCCCTCTGATTGTCGCCATCCGATCCTACAAGTGGTATCAGAGCCGGTTTTGCTCTTCCATAGATCTTGACCGGTCTCGAGAGCGATGGCGATGCACAAGTATTCCACCAGCCTCCAATTTTTGTGGTGTTGATTTTCCTTTTGGAAATCCGGATGGAGTCATACATCACGCCGAGGCTTCTGATATGGCGAAGGTGAAGCTCCCATATGAGGTTCTGCCGATGAGAACGCCACGGCCGGCAATATGGTCGACGTTGAGGCAAATGCTAAGGCGACGAACATTCTCATCAGGACTCACCAAGATGAGTATGATCGGATCTTCACTGCGATCCGCTCACGAGATTTGGGTGACCCTCGATGCATACCATGAGGGCACTACCCAAATCAAGACCGTGAGGCAGGATCAACACAAGCGTGAGTACAACAAGTTTGAACAACACGCTGGTGAGAGTCTTGACGAGTGTTTTGGTCGATTTACTAAAATTTTGAGCGATCTCCGGGCAGTTGGTTGCACATACCCTGACTCGGATAATGCTCGTCACTTCTTGACCGCACTCGATCTTCGTGTTTGGGAAATGAAAGTGACCACCATCAAGGATACTACCGACTTGTCGATCTTGACTCTTGACGGGCTTTATTCCCGACTCAAGACTCATGAGATTGACGTCGTCTCTCGCAAGACGAAATCACAGTCGATGGCCTTGGTCACCGATCCCATTGGATCTTCTCTTGATTCTTCTGTTGGTTTTTCCCTCTCTGCACTTTGCGAGCTAAGCGATGACCAACTGGACAAGTTTCCAGAAACTGAGCTTGCTCTTTTAGCTCAGAAGTTTTCTCACGCCTACAAGAGGGTGAGAGAGAGGAGAGAGGTGGTGGGATCACCGCTTCAATGTGGCGGCCCCAACCACATTCGAGCTTAATTGTCCTAAATCGGAGAAGGGCAAGAACAACTCGGCGGTTCCGGCAAGAATGACTACACCGACAAGAACCGCAACAAGAAGCCTCCGCCATTCATGGCCAAGACGAGAAGAAGTACCGCAACTTCTCGAAGAACAAGAAGCTTTTCCACTGCGTCCTCGCCGCTCTCGGCGACATCGGCCTCTCCGACATGGAGACATGGAGCGATTTAAGGCGAGGATGATCTGCAAGAGAAGAAAGGCGGCGACGACTTCTCCCGGCATGTGCTTCATGGCAAACACCAACGACATCGGCGACTCGAGCTCTACAAATGACTCGGACGAGGTACCTTCCTATGACCAAACTCAATGAAGCTTTTTGCAAATTAGGAAAATTTCATGCTAGAGCTAGAGCTAGGTTACTGAGTTAGAGAAGGAAGTAGATACCTTGTCTCGGAGTTAGCTTCACTTAAATCATGTTCCTCCCGAGACTCTGATAGTTGTACTCTCTGTGATGCTTTGCTTGTGGAGTTGGAGAACCTAAGGACCCTGCATGATAGTGTGGTTTCTGATCTTGAGGCTCTTAGGTCGAAGGATGCTAGCACATGTTCTATTGATCCTATTCCTATTGATGCTAGTTTTCTTCATACTCACACAAGCGCATCTTGTGAAAATTGCCCTAAGCTACTTGTGAAATTGATGCCATGAGTTGTCACCTTAGAAAGCTTTCTGCTAGAAATGATGAACTTGAATTGCATGCTTCTAAGGACCCAGTCAGCTCATGTGAGGGCTGTAAGCAACTAAAACTTGACAATAATGCTTTGAATGTCAAGTGTGATCAACTTGCTAAGGATTTACTAGTTAAATCACAAACTGGTTGCTTGTGTGTTGGGGTTAATGATGGCGTGGATAAGGTCCACGCAGAGTTTAGGAAGAAATTAGAAGAACAAGTCCATAGGATTAGAGAAGCATCGTATGTTTCTTGTGAGTCCCTCAAGCTTGAGGCGACCACGCTTAAGGAGAAAAATAGGCGTCTTTGGTATCTCTTCTTCTCTTTCGGTTCTTCTTCTTCCTCTCACCCTGTTCTTCATCGCCTCACTTTTCCGAGAGTGTCGGTATCTTATGAGCACTCTTGAGAAATTTGTTGGAGGCAAGAAGAAACTCAATCTCATTCTAGACCGGTCCAAAATTAGCAGATTCAATCAAGGTCTAGGATTTGATTACTTGAGCACGCTGCGGGCACATCCGCCTTCGGTTATGCGTGCCTCCAAGAGTGGAGAGATAGTGGTAGCTCGGGGTGAGTACCCTTGTGTTTAGGTCTCGTGGGGTTGTCCATGGGACTTTCGAGCGAAGGGTGCTTCTCTGTCACTCCGCCTCTAGCAAGGCGGTATTCATGCACCTTCAGAAGAAGGATGGTCACCTAGTAGATTTTGTTTTAGACGCCAAGATCACCAGCGTGGCGTGTTGCTGCTCTTAGAGGTATTCAGGTCATCCCTGACTCGAGTGCTCCTAAGGCGATCTTGCTACTAGACAGTCGAGAGTCACTGTTTTTGGGCGGCCCGGGACTCGGTTTTCATCTTTGTTGATCGAGTTTTAGTCCCGGAGTTGCTCGTGGTCGATCTTTCGCCGTCCTCTTGATATTCCTCGTTTTTCCCATCGAGGTAGATATCGTGGCGTGAGGTGTTTTCGGTAGGAGATTTGGGCACCTCGTTGGGATGGTCGGCCTTTGCACTATGGCGGGCCAAACCGAAGAAACTCCTACATCTTCTACTAGAGTTGCTTCTTCCGATCTTGTGAGAGTCGGCGTCGAGAGAGACACTAGGGTCGATCTTCTTCCTCTGTGGTGGTACCTTGAGGCGTCGTGTGATTGAAGATTGGGTTCCTGTGTCCTCACTTTATCCTAATCTTGAGTCTTCTCTCTCTCTTTGACTTGATCAGTTAAATCGGATGGGGAAGGAGATGTTTGGATTGTTGACTCGGTTGTTCTCGCCATATGACCGGAGACTCTCGTTGGTTCTCTTCCTAGTCCGAGCCCCGGTGATGAGTTGATCACTTTTGGGGATGCTTCTTGAGATAGAGTCATTGCTAAAGGTACCGTGCGCATTAATGAAAATTTTATTCTTAAGGACGTTGCTTTAGTGAGTAAGCTGCAATATAATTTGCTTTCCGTTTCTCGACTTATCAATGACTCTTTCGAGGTAAGCTTTAAGAGCAATGCTTGTAGAATCCTCGATTCATCGTGAGAGTTAGTTTATGGATTTCTAGATTTGGGAGGGTCTTTTGTGCTGATTTTTCTGTTTCTTCTGGAGACTCTCTTCGGTGTTTGATTGCTTCTGAGTCCCGTGATCTCTCCTTCTGGCATAGGAGAATTGGTCACATTGATATTAGATATCACTTCCTTAGAGACCATGTGGAGAAAGGAGACATAGTGCTTGAGCCAGGAGAGTGACCACCGGTTGGCGATATCTTTACCAAGCCTTTGGATAGCTCTAGGTTTGTTGCCTTGAGGAGTGAGCTTGGAGTTGTGTGCCCTTACGGCCTTCCTGTGAGGGGGAGCTGATCTGTATATTATGTATTATATTTTATTTCAGTTTTTCCTTTTGTATTGCTCTGGGTGCTTATGGGTTTTATTCCTTAGAGTTATGAGTTCACATCACTTAGACTTCTGGCATGCTTTGCATGGACCTCTCATCTTGTGCTTTAGGTTGCTATCATGCTTAATTAGCTGTTCTCTCTTCTCTCTAGGTTGAGTTCCCTCACAGTCTTATAAGTCTAGCGGTGTTGGGCCCCTGGTAGAGCAGGTCTGTGTGCACTCCTTAGTTTGGGATCTAGAGGCAGCTTTCCTATGTTAGTCATTGGGGAAGATGAGAGCGAGTCTGAGCCACAGTGTTCTCTACCATCTTTTCTATACTCTATAGCCACCCAGTTCGCAGTTTCTTGACTTCTTCCCTCCATTCTGTGTTTCTGGCTTTAATTGAGTTCTTTTCGATCTTTCTTGAGCTTAATCTTGCTAATAACTCAATTTGAACCAGATTTGTGCTTAAAATGAAATCACATGTAGAGGGGGAGTTTAAAAATCTGTCTCATGCATTGCATATAGACTTGATTTTTCATTTTATGAGCTTTGTCTATTATGCACATGATCCATGTTTCATTTTATACACCATGCTATATTATGAAGAAAATTACTTGCTTAGATATGTCCAAGTTCATTTATCTTGCTAAGCTTACAAAAATTGAAAAATGAGCGTTAAAAGAAAAACATGATAAAACATGTTGCGTTTACTTGCTAAGTTTCTTCTCTAGGTGTATTTGCCATGATTTGTGAAATTCTGGAATTCTTTAGAGTCCCTATAGCAACTTGGGTGAATCTTGTTTGATCCATACTTGAGTCCTTCACTAGCTTAACATGAACATGCTAAAATGAAAGTGAAGCAAAATTGACTCTTTTTGTGCGCATTAGACTCAACACCTCACATTCACAAGACGGCTTCTCATTGCACTTGAGATGAACTTGGAATGTGTTGTGTATGACCAAGATCATTCTCTTAAGAGTCCCTCTTGAGATGATCGATTATGGCTTGAGTCAATTGCTTTAAAAATGCAAAAACAAAAAAAACATATGTGGGTAAAGAATGCAAATAATGTCAAACATTTGCACCCCGCTATGTCTTTCAAAGATTCAAAGAAAAATTTGCATACAATAAAAAAAAAAAAGGCTCAAGGACCTTGTGTGCACTTCTAGATTCCCCAAAGTGTTGAGTAGGTTGAACTCTAGGTTTTCTATTTGATCCTTTGAATGGCTTTGCTTCTAGTTTTGAAACTAATGACAAGTGTTGCTCATGTCCAATCATGCTAAAAATGACATGGTTTTAATTAAATCTTGCTAGCAAAATGATTATTTGCACTTGGACATGCCTTAGCTTAGTCTATTTTTTGCCATAACTTAGCTTGGTGTCATAACTTGTTTTGTTGATCCCATGGATAATCTTCAAAGCTCCCTTAGGCTGCATTACTTGCATAAAAACAACAAAAAAAGGGGTAGAAAAGAAAATGTCACCTTGATGCCTATATTGCCAAAAGGGGGAGAAATCGTAGAAAAGGCATCATTTTGCACTTGATTCTTCTTTCTTATGATCTTTGTTAATCTTTGCTATCGTTCATAGATCATAAGCTGCCAATTTGGTCATGTTCTTCATTTCTATTTCTTTGATCAAGTTTGGCTTTACATTCAAATTGCTTTCTTCTCTTTATTCAAACTCAATACTTATGCCTTTTCATGTGTTTGTCAATATACTCATCAAGGGGGAGATTGAAAGACCATGTGGAGGTCTATCCTTGTTTGTGATGAGTAATTGACAAGATTTGAGATTGGATTGATTTGAAATTAAGTTTGATTTGAATTGGATCTTCAAATTGAAGCAATTTGAGTGTTGGTTGCTTTTCCTAGTGCTACCGCCTAGAGGCGTGAGTAATCGACCATTGAGCATAATTATGATTGATTAATGATTTTGTTTAATGCAATGCACTCATGTGAGTGGTTGCATGAATTGACTTTGAGTCAAGTCGTGGACTTGTGCTCGGATCGTTGTTTGTTTATTAGTGTGTGCGGTGTTGCTCGAGGCTTAACGTGGTCGATGACGGACCGAACTAGGTTCATGGAGGAACCGAGGTTCGGACTAGGTTCAAGGAGGAATCGAGGTCCCGTGGTCGAGGATGTCATGCGGGACGTTCGGGCTAGAGAACGGTGCACACGAAGACCGGTTAGTCACGTGAGTGCGGCAGCGGAGCGTCTGACGTGCATGTGTGAATTTTGGGTTGTATGCATATATTGGACCATGTGTTATTGGGCCAAGTGGATATGCATACATGTGTTAGGGTTTTGAGTTGTATAAAAACCCTGGAAACCTAATCAATGAAATTGTGGCTTTTGCGGCGGCTGGATATCGCCGTTTTTCATGCGAGAGCTCTGGCTGCGTGTCGTTTCTTTTTCCTTGGCGGCCGTGCGGCGTGAAGTTCGTGCATCGTCCGACGACTCGGAGGACAAAGCCGCCGGCAATCTACTGGAGGCTATTCCCTTGCGACTGAAGACAGAGCGCCAGCTTGAAGTCCTTGCATGTGAATCATCCTACGACTAGAAGTTTTCAGAGCTTCCAGCGCTGTCTTGTGCCGTGACTAGAAGCTGCGCTAGTTAATTCTCTGCATGCATGCATGACTTGCTGGTAGCGGCGTGAAGGAAAATTAAGGGCGGCTATGCATTGCGATCTGGGGGCTGGAGATTTGTTTGGTGCACATGCAATTTGAGCAGCAGGAGACTCCCTCATGGCTGGTTAGTTAACTCCTCGTAAATCCTGATTATTTTCGTTCTTAGAGTTTGGTTCGTCGCGGTAATATCAATTTTCGTCCTGAGTTCAATCTACTGCAAAAGCATCATCTTGCGAAGGTAATATCGCAAGATCCATACATCCGATCGAGTTGATTTTTCTTGTGTTATTTTCAGAGTTAAGTCTAGTATCTTCAGTTAAAATTGCACATCGATCCAACGGTTAGATCTTTGGAAAATATTATTTTAGTGAACGTGTGTCAATTTTGATCTGGTGTCTGTTTCAGCAAAATGGCGAAGAAAATAACTTTAGATCCGTAGCTCTGATCTAACTGATTTTTATTGGGTTAGCTTGCAAAGTGAGTCTAGTTTATACAGTTAAAATTTCATGTCAATCCGATGGTTGGATCTTCGGTAATTACAGTTTTAGTGAACGTCTATTAATCTGTTTTTGTTGAAACCGAGAGCAACATTTCATAATTAATTTAGGGGGTTTTGTGAATCAAGAAAATTTTGATTTTATCTTCCGCTCAATCATTCACCCCCCCTCTGATTGTCGCCATCCGATCCTACATGACTATACTAATAGATAATGGGGGCCCGGGGCGGCCACCTCGTCTGCCCTGCCCTAGGGCCGGGCCTGCTGTTGGCGTCTACCATGAAGCACATGCTAGAGAACTCATCGTCGCTTCTCTTCTCTTGCAGATCGTCCTCGCCTTCATCACTCCACATCTCCGTGTCAGAGAGGTTGATGTCGTCGAGGGCTACAAGGACGCGGTGGAAGAGCTTCTTGTTCTTTGAGAAGTTGTAGTACTTCTTCTCATGCGTCAGCATGTGTGATGGAGGTTTTTTGTTGCGGATCTTGTCGGTGTAGTTGTTCTTCCCAGAACCGGCAGAGTCGTTCTTGGCCTTCTCCAGCTTGGCACAGTTTGCTCGAATGTGGTTGGGGCCACCACATTCGAAGCAAGTGATCACACCACCTCTCTTCCTCTATCTCACCCTTTTGTATGCATGAGAGAATTTGCAAGCTAAAAGAGCAAGCTTGGTTTCTGAAAATTTGTCTAGTTGGTCATCGCTTAGCTCTCAAAGGGTGGAGAGAGAGAGAGAGTCCAGCAGAAAAATCAAGGGAAGATCTAGTGGGATCAGTGGCCAAGGCCATCGACTGAGATTTCGTCTTGTGAGAGAAGACATCGATCTCATTAGTCTTGAGTTAGGAATAGAGCCCGTCAAGAGTCAGGGTCGACAAGTCGGTAGTGTCCTTGATGGTGATCACTTTCATTTCCCAAACTCGAAGGTCGAGTGCGGTCAAAAAATTTCGAGCATTATCTGTGTCAGGTTATGTGCAATCAACTACTCAGAGATCGCACAAAATCTTCGTAAAATGACCAAAGCACTCATCAAGACTCTCACCAGTGTGTTGTTCAAATTTGTCGTATTCACGCTTGTGCTGATCCTGCCTCACGGTCTTGATTTGAGTGGTGCCCTCATGGTAAGCATCTAAAGTCACCCAAATCTCATGAGCAGATTGCAGGTGAGAGATCCTATCGAACTCACTACGGATAAGGCCCTATATGAGGATGTTCCTTGCCTTAGTATTTGCCTCAACGTTAGCCATATTGCCGGTAGTGACATGCTCATCGGCAAGAACCACATACAGGAGCTTCACCTTTTGCCAAATCAGAAAGCCTTGGGCAGTGATGTACGACTCCATTCAAGATTTCCAAAATAGAAAATCAATTCTAGAAAAAATAGGAGGCTTAGTGGAATATTTATCTGTCGACATGGCTCTTGAGACCGGTCAAGACCTATGGGAAAGGAAAACCGACTCTGATACCAATTGAAGGATCGAGATGGCGAACAGAGGAGGTGAATGGTCACAAAATAAAATTTTCCCCCCACAAAATACTCCAACTAAGACCTCAAAAAGATCACGCAAAAGAAATCGTGAAGGATTGTAATACAAAACTGCTATGTGTACCCGAACAACTAGACAATTATGTATACCCCTAGCTTGCATGGATGAGAATCATGGAATATGTGAGGAATTTTTTTATCACAATCCTAGTTGTCAAGTGTCCAAATAAAAAGAATCAATTCAAACCTTGCTTTTAAAAAGGAGATTAAGCCAAATCACAAAAGTCACTTCTTGAAAAGTAAAAGCAGATTTTCTAGAAATTGTCCTCAATTAGAGTAGGTGGTTGGTGTATTTCTGGTGCTCTAGAAATTTTTAGAATTTTTCTCCCTATGAGAACATGAGTTTTAAAGCACTCCACCAAAGACTACCTCAAAATGACTTCTAAAAAAATCAGGAAAAATCAAACTCCATAGACTATCACGAACTTCAAGCAGAAAGTTTGGGGCTCGGTATTTACCTCATGGTGCCCAAACGGTACAACCAGTGGACTCCCCAATTTTTCACATAAGGATATGGGAGATACACACCTTCTCCAATAAGAATCACTCAAAACTAAGTTTTCTATATTTTTTTTAAAATCAAACATTGACTGCTATGTGAAAAACAAGTTCTGGACAGAGTTGCAACATGATAGAAAACTTGATCTCTAGTCTATCGTAGGGTGCAAGAGAAATGTAAAACTATATGAACACACTCAAGACATTCTAGATCAATAGCATTTAAAAGGAGGGGAAGCAAATCCAAATTACGAGAAAATAAATTGCGAGAAAGTAAATTGCAAGAATTTTAATACTAAATTTAAGACATAAAGTAAATGCATAATGTAAATTCAAGTATGAATGAAGATGATTTGAATTTTAGGAAGGGGATGTTTACAAAGCCTCAGAACAAAGTAGGCAAAGCTCAAAGAAGCACAAAAACCTCTACAACCTTCAAGAGAAAGAGGCTACCTCTTCCCCTCTATTTGTACTAATCTTGGGCCACCTACCACTCTTAGATGAGTCTCTCAACCTTAGAGCACTTATCAAAGGGCTAGAATTAACCCACTCACACAGCCATGTAAGGGCTAACCCAAAACCCACACACATAAGGGGTTTTCTTATATGGTTTTCAAAGTATACTACCTAGACCCGCAAACCTATCAACTAGACTGCGATCCAACGGCCCTCATCGATCCATGCGGTATCTAGCTAGCATCATCGCCTTTCCTTGTCTTCTTGGCTTGCCCAGACTCCATCTCCAATCATCTTTTAGTGATTTTCGACTGTCTGTACCTCCGATGCACCTCGCCTAGTCCCGGTCATCCTCCGCCTCACCATGACCTAGCACCGTCGTCCTGCAACCATCAAAGACAAGGAAAACCTATCACATAGCAATGTCCAAAAGATATGCAATAATCATCACAAAATCCTTAATTAAAATATTAAAGCTTATAAGATCCGGTGCTACCACCCGCCGGTAGCACTGCTCTACCATGACCAGTAGCACCGGAAAAGGCAATTAAATTTCAAATTACTCTAAATTGAAAATTCAATTCAAATCAAACTCAATTCAACAAACCAAGCTCAAATCCAATCAATTGCTCATCACAAATAAGGATAGACCTCCACATGGTCCTTCAACATCCTTGGCACAAGAAGCAAAAGCATGTAGAAGAAGGGGAGGCAAATTCAAATTGAGTAAAGGAAAATTGCAAGAATGTAAGTGCGGAATTTAAGGCATAATGTAAATGCGTAAAAGAAATTAAGCATAAGGAAATGAGTTTTGTATTTTTGGAAGGGAGGTTTATAAAGCCTCACGACAAATGGGTAAAGCTCAAAAGAGCACCAAAAACCTCAAAACCTTCAAGAGGGGGAAGGCTACCCCACCCCTCTATTTATGCTACTCTTTGGCTACCTACCACTCTTGGATGAGTCCCTGAACCCTAGACCACTCCATCAAGGGCTAGGATTCACCCACTCACATAGCTATGCAAGGACTAACCCAAAACCCACCAAACAAACCAGGTTTTCCTGCATGGTTTTCAATGCATACTAACTAGACCCGCTATCCTATTAACTAGACCAAGATTCGACGGCCCTCCTTGATCCACGTAGCATCTAGCTAGCATCTTTTTATTTCCTTGTCTTATAGGCTTGCCACAACTCCGTCTCCGATCATCTTCCGACGATCCTCAATAGTCTAGACCTCCGACACACCTCATCTAGTCCCGATCATCCTCTGTCTCACCATGATCTAGCATCGTCATCCTGCAACCATCAAAATCAACGAAACACATCACATAGCAATGTCTAAAAATATATTCAATCAAATTCATCAAAAATCATAAATTAAAAATTTATCCTCACTCATAAGGCTAGTGCTACCGCCCTCAGGCTGGTAGCACCACCGGTCGGTCATACCACCCCCTGGCCGGTATGATCGCCCTCCTAAAAATTGCAAAGGAACCTCTCTAAAAAAATGCACCGGCCTGAGTGTCGTGCCCCGAATTTGCAAATCCGGACACTTTGTGTATTTTGCACTAGTCTAGGATCACGCTAGTGCACACAGACTAAACAGGGTTAAAGTACCACAACATACACAACGGAATAACAAGTAAGTACTTCAAACATGTATATAAACGAGTTGTACGACCTTATGGTCCCTTACAATAGTTTGCCACACAGGGCTTACAATAATCAAAGTAAATAGAGTTCAATAGCGGAATAATAAACGTCATGATGATCCATCTTCGACCACAAGCACCCTGACGAAGGCTTGCTTCCTAGTTATCTGGCTCTTCGACGAACTCCTCCTCATATGCAGGCGTTGTCTCCTCTTCTGGTAAATTTTGTCCGCAAGGGTGAGTACACACCGTACTCAACAAGTTATGCACAGAATGCAGTTCTATTACTACATGCATGGCTTGTTACAAAGGAATGGTTCAACTGGTTGATTTGCATTGCATCAATATTTTGTACTATTATTAATTTAGATTGAAAGCATCAAAACCCTATAAATATAATATACTTCTCAATTTGTTTTCCACATAATTTTAGACACACAGTCTCTAATCAACTTCCATCATTAACCCTGGCACACAGCCTTCCACCCCATTTTATTTTCAAACACTACCCCTTGACTGTAATCCCCAAGCATTGTCCAGTACCATGGACTCGGCTATTCGAATAGTTTTGACATTCTGCAGAGGTTGTACACTTTACCCACAAGATACTATCACTCACCACACAGGTGATTGACCGTAACAAAGCTTTTCAGAGACTTCTATCTCAGCCCAAGAACCTCTCCGTGTTGCCTTCACTATCACTTCCCTCACACAGAGCCGAAGTATAGGACCGACGAACACCGTTGGATAGGGTACCAAGCCATAGCACAGCATCGCGCTCTCCCATCTGATTACCCCCTGTAATCGCCACCCCGAGGTATCAAAGGTAAGATATCGTAATCCTACTAAACTAGGTCTTCCCATTCAGACATGTGGTTGTACGAGAGACTCAGGTCAAAGGCTTGCAAGGTGAAGTCCTTAACTGACCAAGGCAAGACATCCTTCTCTCACAATTTGGCACACAGCCCTCACAACACTCAAAACCCCCCAAATGCCACACAAGCCCACCTGGCATGAAGCCTCGGTCCACTTGCCCCAGTCTAAATCAATTCCCATCCCAAGTGGTTTAACGGTGCAACACATGCCCGTAATCATCCTTCAGGTAGAACCACACAGGTCTCTACATTCCAAATCATTACCAACAATACTCTACCTTTTATCAAAATGCATTCACTATTTCTTTAGTCAACATTGCTTTTGTATTCAAAAGACCATTCACGATATTTGCAAAGCTAAGCAACTATTCACGGTCTAGCCTCCCATGTTGGCATGTCATTACAACCAACTAGTATTGTCCACTTAGGTTATCAAGGGAATCATGGCATACAAATAATAATAACAAGGTGACAATAACAATTAGGTTGATTAGCTAATTCACCCAAAATATTTAAATCCATTTTTAGTTGAATTAGAATGCATAGTTTGAAACAAAATACATTTTCAAAATTTAGGAGCAACATGGTCAAAGCACAACTTGCCTTCAAAAAGTTGCTGGTCCTGATCCGGAGCTAGGTCTAGCTCTGAAAATCCTCCCTCGAAACTCTCTGGCAGATCAATGTCTAATCAAAATCAATATACACACAATAAATATAATTTATAGAGAGGAAATTTGTCGACGATCGGGATCGCCGACCGCAAGAAAGTGGTAAAGGTCTCGAGTGATATGGGACCCGAGCAGCGCTTCGCTCAAACGAAAGAAAGGTCTGAGACGAGGTTGTGGTGGGAGCGGGCGACAACGAGCGGGAGATCGAGATTTATCTTCGTTCGAGCCTGTGGAGGTATGACTCTACTCCGGCCGCCTTCTTGGCGCTTCTTTTAGCTAATTCTAAGTACAAGGGTGTTTCTGACCAAGTTCAACAATGGCTAAGTCTAAGCTCGAGCTAGGCGCGCTGTGTGTTGTCTTCGTGTCCCTAAGGACTGTGTTCCTTGGTTTTTATACCTCCTCGACGCATAGCGGTAGGGCTAGATTCCTGAAGTGGCCTTCAGGCACGTTGAGGGCAAGCAGAATCGCTCGAACTTGTTGTACGATTCCTCGCCCCACGACCCGCGCTTTTGAGCAACCGTCGGTCAAATGCTTGATCCGAAATCCAAGGGCGGATCGTGGCCAACAAGGGCCCGCCCGAGCTCGAGGTCGAAGCGGTGTGCAGGTCGGGTCTAGCGCGCTTAGGTCGGCGCGCCGCCTCGCGCCTGTGTCGAGACAAGGGGCCTCCCGAGCTCGGGGTCCGTTGACCGTCGGCCGGCCGATCAAAGGACGACCCTCGTCGGCTAGCCCCGAGGCTTAAGGTCGTGGCGGAACATGGGCCGACCTTGAGTCTCCATAATCGATCGATTCCCGTAACTCCCTTGAGGTCGAGGTCGTGCGGGAATGTAACGCCAGGTCTTGCGGATACGACACCTGGCGCCTCTTGATCTCCGTCAGCCCGGTACGGATGCGAACGGTTGGCGACACCTGCCGTGCCTCGAAACCGCCGCCCCGGCCTTAATTGCATCTGTCAAATCGTGGCGGCATGAGTCCTTCAAGCGCCCGTTCTGGATTTAAGCGTCGGTCATGCTCACAAACCCAAGAAAAGACTGCAGTTTCTTGAGAAAGCCTCCCGACCAGCGCCTTTCGTCTTCCAAGCCCTTCCGCCCAAGCAAAAAACCTTCCTCCCCCGCCTTCGACCGAGCTCGCCGCGACCTCCATGGCCAAGCTAGGGAGGAGCACTTTGTCGCCTTCGAGGATGAAGGAACTCGAGACCCTAGGGCTGCTCGACCCATTCTCATGGCGGCTTCCGGGTAACGAGACCGAGCCAACCCCTAGGGACGACGAGATCGTCTGCACCGAGCACTTCGTCCTCTTCGGCCTGCGGACCCCGGAGAGCGAGTTCCTCTTCGCGGTCCTCACCAGCTGCGAGATCGAGCTCATTAACCTGGTGCCGAACACCATTCTCACTCTCGCCATCTTTTCCCACCTGTGCGAGGGGTTCCTAGGAATCGTTCCCCACCCCTCGCTCTTCTTTCGGTACTTCAGCCTCTTCCGCTCCGGGAAGGACCCTGTGGTCGGGTGCCTCTATTTCCGGCAGCGGACCGGGCTCAAGTGGTCCTTCCCCAAGATTCAATCTCGGGACTCCTCGGCCGTGGCCGAAGGCCGGTTCTACTCAAGAAAGGGAGCTCGCAGACATTATTTGTCATACAAGGGAAAGCCCGTCGACGGGAAGAAGGGGACCCCAGAACCGAGCGACCTCGAGGACGACAAAGAGGCCATTGCCGCCATACACCTCTGCGCCGAGCGCGGTCTCACCGCAAAGCGATCGCGTCGATTTCTGCGAACCGAAAGTGTCTCCCTGGCTTAACGCACCTGTTCTTCGAGATCAGGGCATCGACCCGACACGCGAAAGAGTACGCTCGTGTTTTTTCTGCCGTGGTCTTGCTCGAATCGACTTCGATGGTCCCCGAAGGGCTCCTTTGCAGCTCGAAGAGTCTTGGTCGCCGGCAGGATGTACGAGATGTTCGGAGGCTGGCGCACAACTATTCCATGGACGACATCGCCCCAAGGAACGTCGCCGCTAAAAACCGAGGTAAACCAATCAGTCCAAGGGCTTGATTTAGCGCCCCGAGGCCTTTCTGCAGCCCTCTCGGCTTGCAGACCACCAAGAGCTGCTCGACCTGACCAGACGGATGCTCCCGCTGCCCGGAGGGAGCAAGAGCAAAAAGGGGAAGGGCAGGACTTCCCAAGCCGGGACGGACCGCCGGAAGGCAAAGAAACCTCACATCGAGTGGCGCGACCGTGCCATGGTAAGGACCCTCATGACCGAGCCCCCGAGCCCGCGCTCGTGCGCTTCATGGCTTGACGCGTTCTTCTTCTTCTTGCAAGGAAGAGCGTGTTGCCGCCGAGGCCTCGAGCTCTCACCGACTCACTGGGGCCCTGCTCAGAGCTCGCCATAGCGGATGACGTGGAGCCAAGACGCAGACCCGAGACTCTGTGTTGGGACTTCGAAGCGAAGGGCCCCTTCCTCCTCGGGGCGGCAAGACCTTCGCCGTCCCCCGACGAGGCGGAGGCTGGTGACCCATGTAAACTCCTGGCTTCCTGGGCTTTTACCGTTCTCCTTATATCTTTCCGGCTTAGTGTATGCTCTTGATCGCGAGACCTTGGCGCCCGAACTTCGAAACTTGCCCGTTTGACAATGGTCATTATCGTAGGCAGTCCGAGACCGAGGAGGAGGACGCCTGAATTGGTCCTTGCCGCCCCTCGCGCCGACGCCGACTCCGTCGGGTCGCCGAAACTCGCCCCCGGCGGGTTCGACCAAGGGCTCGGCGACACGGATGACGAGTCCCAACACGCAACCAAGGATTTTGACACCGCGAAGCCCACTACGCGTGACGCCGTCGTCGATTTTTCCCACGCTGCCCGAGGGGAGGGCGCCAGAGCCAGCGGCTTCACCCGGCGGTACTCGAGCCCCGACCACGGCGCTTGGCGCCGATGCCGCAATCCGCCGCCACCGTGGCGGCGATCAGCGAGGACTCCGCAGACCTGCCCAGAAGCGGCTGCGTCGGGTACTGAGGCCGTAGCGTCTCCAGCCACGGAGGTCGAGAATCCCGCGGCGGATCCGGCCGCCATCCCCTCGGCGCCGGAGACGGGTGGGGCCCCGGCTGTGAATGCCGGAACTAGTACCGCCGCCACGCCCTTCCCCGTCGTCGACGGCCCGAACCAGCAGGAGGAGGCAACGGACGAACTAGCCGGCCCTGGGACGGGAACTCAAGACCCTGGCCCGAGCGCGTCAGCGGTGGTCGGGGCCGACCTCGACACTGATACGGCGGTCGACGAGGAGGAGGAGATCCTCGCCGTAGATTGACGCATCGCGAGGAATTCTCCCGCATACGCCTGGAAGGCCATCTCCGCAAGGTGAGGGTTTTCCTGCACATCTCGTAGTTGGTAGCCTGTGCTCCTTGTCCCCTCTCATTTTGGGCCTCCCTTCTCGTCGTGAAGGTGATCGACCATGCCACTCAAGGGCTTCAAGGCCTCCGAGAGCACGCTGATGTGCTTAGGGGCCTCCTGGACGCGATCGGGGTGCGGGAGGTCGAGCGCGCCAGGCTCATTAGTACCATCGAGGTCGAGCAAGGGGAGCTCGAGCAGAAGGCCCAGGAGCTCGACGATTTGCGCCAGGCGATGAGGGCGCAAGAGGTTGCTCATGCGGCAGAGCTCGAGCAGGCCAGGGCCTCCGAACGCGACCACGGTTTTAAGGCCGTGGAGCAAGAACGCGCACGGTCGGCCAAGGCGCTCGAGGCCGAGCGGGCCAAAGTCGAAGTTCTGGAGAAGGCCGCTGCAGAGCGGGCGCCGCCCCTACCGGAGGCGTCCCCCGAGCTCGAGGCCAAGATCCTGGAGCTCGAAGAGAAGCTTGGCCGCGCCAACAAGGCGGTCGAGGACGAGCGGGCCAAGGTCGAGGCACTGGAGAAGGCTGCCGCAGACCGGTCGTCTTCTTCGGCGAAAGCGTCCCCCGAGCTCGAGGCCAAGGTCTCGGAGCTCGAAGGGAGGCTTGAGCGTGCCAAAAGGGCGGCGACGAGTGCGATGGCCCGGCTTCAAGACGAGCGGCGCTGAAGCTACGGATGCCTCCACGGTGGCCCTCCGTAACTGTGAGTGAGCTATCGGCCTTGAGGGCCAAAGTCGCGAAGCTCGAGCAAGAGAAGCTTGCCCGCGAGATGGCCGAGTCAGAAAAGACATTACTGAGCAAGCGATGTTCTAATAGAAAATGATCGTTTTGTTTGGGGAACGAGGATACCTTGTCCCGATTTAAATGCATAGTTGTGGATACTTGTCCCTCGGCATCGCTGCTTGCCACGCCAAGGCTCTCTTGGTCGTGCGCCGATAGGATAGCCTTATCCAGCCCCCGTTGGGCCCGAGGTCGAGCGACGCGTGCCTTGGGCACAAGACGTAGACACGGACGAGCGGCCACGACCTGCAGAGTCGAGGACAAGTTCGCGAAAGTAGAGTGAACCAAGGCAAACCTGTTACGTAGATGGTGACGCGCGAGCAACCATCACGACCATGCGCATTTGCTTAACGGCCAAAGTGTCGCGGCTCAGGCCCGGGCACAGGGGAGAGCTAGATCGCGAAGAGGTTCGGCTTACGCTTAGCTCATCCACTGGGGGTGAACGTTAAACCCGCGACACATAGACCAAGAGCAATCGTGCCGTGCGCGAAAGGTCGTGCTCTAATAAAAAGAAGGCTCGTGCAAAGAATGGCAACTACACAAGTGGAAGCAATCATGAAGGAACAAATAGCTTTATTGAAATGTAAGGTATAGAGTTTACACATAAAACTTCCGGAGCTGATCTATGTTCTACGAGCTAGAGAGCTCTCTGCCATCGGGCATCGCTAGCCAGAAGCCCCGTGCGATCTGTTGAAACAACTCAGTGGGGGCCCTCCCAGTGGGGACAACTTGTTGGTCTTTGGACGAGCCTCAATCCATCTCGGGGCTAGGTCCCCAACAAGGAGCTTCCTAGGTCGCATCGACCGAGACGCATGTCTGCGAAGAGCTTGCGGTAGTCGTTGATCGAGCGAAGGCGGCATCTTACTTCTTCCGCGAGGGTAAGGTCGAAGATCGATCGTGCTCGAAGTCGACTTGGTCGACCACTGTCGACCTGGCGAGCCCGGTGTGACCTCGGAGGCGGGGCGGCCGGTGCATCAACACGAGCTGGAAGGGTGTGGACCCTGTGGCTCGGCTCGTCGTGGTACGTATAGACCATAGAACGGTGGGGAGTTCGTCCACCCAGGTCTTGCCGTAGCGTTCGAGCTCATCTGCAACTCGCTTCTTAACGCCCTGGACGATTCGCCCGTTGGCGCGTTCCGCTGCTCCGTTGCTCTGGGGGTGAGCCACCGAAGCGAAGCATATTTTGATGCCGAGTTCCTCACAAAACTCCTGGAACAACTCACCGTAAACCGGGTACCATTTGTCGCTGATAATTTTGCATGGAACTCGTGCACTGGTGACCACGAACAAGCGAAAAAACTAATCGCCGCCCCGAGCAAAGGATGGTCGAGACCGCTCGGCCGATCCACTTGGTGAAGGTGTCGATGGCCGACAGAACTTCTTTCCCCCGACCACTTGAGGAAAAGGGCCGAGGATATCCAGCCCCCATGTCGAGAAGGGCCAGGCGAGCGGGATGGTCTGGAGCACGTAGGTGGGCTGGTGCGACTTCCGGGCGTGGAATTGGCATGCACGGCAAGTGCGGACGATATCATGAGCATCTTGAAGAGCCGTTGGCCAATAATACCCCATGCGAAAGGCCTTGCCAACCATCGTCCTGTACGAAGAATGTGCTCCACAGAGGCCCGAATGGATGTCGTTTAGTAGGTACTTACCCTCCTCCGTGGAGACGACGCGCCAGATGCGTAAACATGTCGCTCAGAGCTTCCTTCGACGAAGTGTATAGACTCGCCCTGCGCTTGATCCGGCTCCTCTCGGCAGGGTCAGGTGGTAGTTCGCCCCGTGCGAGGAAATCACAGATGGGTTTGGCCCAGGGAGGTGTACCTTCGACCGCCACGAGCAAGGCCTCCTGCTCGGAGATCGAGGGAGCCGCCAACGTCTCTAGGATGACGTCGGGTGGGATCTCGTCATCGGAGGAGGCGAGCTTGGAGAGGAAATCGGTGCTGGAGTTGTCCTTCCTGGGGATGTGCTTGAGCTCTAGGTTCTGAAACCACTTCTCCATTTTGCGCACCTCGGCAAGGTATTTCGCCATCGAATCCCCTGAGCATTGGTACTCCTTGTTGTACTGGTTGACGACGAGCTGGGAGTCGCCTTTTACGACCAACCGGCGCACGCCCAAAGCCTTGCAAGCTCGGAGGCCCGCCAAGAGAGCTTCGTATTCTGCCATATTATTGGTCGCTGCGAACCCAAAACGAACCACGTACCTCAGCTCTTCGCCGCGCGGTGTGAGGATAAGAATGCCAGCCCCCGAGCGCTTGAAGGACCTCGAGCCATCAAAGAACATGACCCAAGGCTTTTCGTCCTCGACCTCGGGCTCGGGCACAGATTGCGACACCTGCTCGACCACGAAGTCGGCGAGCACCTACGACTTGATGGCTGTTCGAGCGACGACCTGGACATCAAACGCCGCCAGTTCCATAGCCCACTTGGCGACGCGCCCGCCGCCGTCTGGGTTCCGCAAGATGTCCCCAAGCGGGAAGTTGCTCGGGATGACCACGGAATACGCCTGAAAATAGTGCCGGAGCTTGCGCGACGCCATGAGAAGAGCATACAGCAGCTTCTGCACCTGCGGGTAGCGCTCCTTCGGGCCGTGCAAGACCTCGCTGACGTAATAAATTGGTGTCTTCTTTGAGACCCTGTTTCGCCACCAGACGACAACGGCAAATAGAGGAGGTGGCGCGAGGTAGAGCGAGAACCGCCGCCGGGTTGTGGCGTTGTAAGGAGGGGTGGGGACGACAGGTATACTTTCAGCTCGTCGAAGGACCGTTGCACTTCCGGAGTCCATTCGAAGCCCCCGTGCTTGCGTAGAGTTTGGAAGAATGGGAGCCCGCGCTCGCCGAGCCTCGAGATGAACCTGTTGAGGGCGGCCATGCGGCCGGTGAGGCTCTGCACCTGTTTGATCGATGTCGGGGGCGCCATCTTCTCGATCGCCTCGATCTTCTCCGGTTTGGGGCCGACCCCCGAGCCCCCGATCATGTAGCCGAGCACCTTGCCCGACGCGAACCAACACGACTTTTCGGATTGAGCTTGATCTTGTGTCTGTCGAGGTTGGCGAAGGTTTCCTCGAGGTCGCGAACGTGGTCGCCCTCGGAGGGGCTCTTGACGATGATGTCGTCCACGCAGACCTCAAGGTTCCGCCCGATCTGGGGTTCGAATGTCTTGGTCATCGGTGAAAGCGTGGCCCCGTGATTGCGCAGACTAAACGACATGGTCGTAGCAATAGGTGCCAAACGGCGTGATGAAGGAAGTCTTGCTCTCGCTGCCGATCGCCAAATTTTGATCTGGTGGTACCCGAGTAGGCATCCAAGAAGCTCAAAGATCTTTGCATTCGCGGTGGAGTCGACGATCCGTCGATGCGCGAAGCGGAAGTTATCCTTGAACAAGCCGAAGTTTAACCCGTATGGTCGGCGCACATTCTCCACTTTCCTCCTTCTTCAAGACGATGACCGGGTTGGCTGACCATTCGAGTAGTCAATCTCACGGATGAAACCGCCTTCAAGAGCTTGTCAAGATTCTCCTTGATGACCGCGACCTTCTCCGGGGAGAAGCGACGCAGCTTCTAGCGCACAGGCCGAGAGCCGGGTCTTACCTACAACTTATACTCGATCACCTCCCTCGGAACGCCGGGCATGTCCGCGGGCTCCCAAGCGAACATACCCTTGTTGGCGCGAAGGAAGGTGACGAGCTCGAGTTCCTATTTGGAACTCGGCCGCCGAGCGATGGATGCACTTGGTCGGTCGCCCTCCTCGGCAAGACGCCTTCGCCGCACCACTGGCTGGATCGCCGCCGGGCGGGCGCTCTTCTTGCCGCCCGGACCACATTGGGCAAGATGCTCGCAAGAGCTAGGGCCTTGGTCTCACACCCATGCGCCGCCTGCAGGTCACCCCGCACGGTAATGATGCCGTTCGGGCCAGGCAACTTCATGCACCGATGGCCATAATGGTTGGCCGCCATAAACTTGACCAAGGCGGGCCGCCCGAGAATGGTGTTGTATGGGAGGTCGCCCTCGACCACCTCGAAGGTGACCAGCTCGGTGCGGAAGTTGTCCGAGTCACCGAAAGTCACGGGCAAGACCACCTGCCCCAGGGGGATGGTCGAGCTTCCGGGAACGATCCCGAAGAAGGGTATGGCGACGCTCTTGACCTTCGACCGGGGAATCTGCATCCGGTCGAGTGCTCCCACCTGCAGCAAGTTTAGAGAGCTGCCGCCGTCGACCATGACACGCCCGACCGCGGTATTGCTGATGGTCGGGGTCACGATCAAGGCGGTCTTTAGGTCTCGAGCCATACCTGGGAGGGCGTCCTCCGGAGAGAAGGTGATGGTGGCCCCGGCCCACTTGCAGGGCTGCTCGATGGGCCTTCCGGCGGCGACCTGGTAGATGGCTCGCGCGGCGGCTTTGACCTCCCGCCTGGACTGGTAAGCCGATGAGCCGCTGAAGATGACATCGATCCGCGCCGCCCCGCCGAACTCCAAGTCGAGGTCGCCGTGTTCGTGCCGCGTTCACCTGTCGATGCAGTCGTCATCGCCGGAGCACGGGCATCTCGCCCCGCCCATCATAGAAGGCGTCCAGCTTGCTCTGCCAAGCCTCGCAGTTCGCAGGTCGTGGCGGCCGCCCTATAAACAGCGTAACTTGCCGTCATACCGGCGCCTCGGCCCCTGCGGCTTTGGCATCGGCCCATTGGGGCCAGTCGCCGCCCTCTTCTTTGGGCTGGTTCTACCGACGAGGTTGAGGCCGACCTTGGCGGGGTTTGGAGCCCTCACGAGCTTGACCTCGGACCTCGAGGACCTCGCGGTGGGCCGCCGCCGTCGACCACCGCTGAGACCGCCACCGCCCGTCGGTCACGCTTCGCGCTTAGCGGTGGTGCGTGGTCGGCACCCACGAATTGACGGGCGGCCTCTGTTTGGTTTAGACCAAGCTTACCTTGGTCGTAGTCGCGCTTTAGCGATGCGTCTGCGGTCCGTGATATCGCCCGCCATGCGGAAAGTTTATTGACGCCGAGCCTCGAGGTGATCTCGTGTCTTGATAAAGGCGCCGGTCGCGACGCTGAATTTGAATGCCTTGATGATCGCCGTCGGAGATGCTCGAATTAGGTTCCTTGTGCGGATAAACCGCCGCGAAATCACGCATGGCTCATTCTTGCCTGAATGACACGGTCCAGTCCTTCTCCTCCCGCCGCTTCGTAATAACTCGAAAGTTGGAGCGAGGGCGTTCGGATTTGGCGCCACGACTGAAGGAACCAGTTTACGGTTAAAAGCGAGTCTCGCGGCCCGCCCAAAGACGGCCGGGAGGTAGTTTGCCATCACCAACTCGTCCCCATCGCCGCCAGATTGCGGTCGAATAGATGGACAAGAACTCGTCGGGGTTCTTAGTCCGTCAGCCTTCGATCGTAGCGGGCTTAAACCGAGCCGCCACCTTGACGCGCGCAGACCGTCGAATATGCCATGCAGCCATAGGCCGGGATAGGTGCGCGCCGGGTGTGGTCATCACCGACTAGGTCCCTGCTGCTACCAGATTCGGAGTCGAGGCTCCGCGCCCTGACCGGTGGGGAGCGACCATGGTGCCGGGCGCGGGAATCACCTGGGAGGTAGCGCAAGCGGTCCTGGACCTTACGGCGCCTGGGCGAAGTGTCCGGGGAGAGGTCCGCAGACCTGCTGCCGGTCGACTCGGAGTTCGTGTGGCTAGGCTCGGGCCTGGCCCTGCTTGGTGCGGTGCCCGCAGGACGCCGGCGCGCCTGCGTCAAAGCCTCATCCCGAGCCCGCTGCTCGGGGGCTAGCTCCTGTGCAGGGGGCGTCCGACGGGTGCGCGGGCGACGGCGCGACGTGTTGTCATCACTCTTCTGGGAGCGGGTCCCCGAGTGTTGGCCTTCTTTGCGGCGCGGCCTCGGCCGCGGCCGATTGAGATCTTCGCCAGGCTCGCCAAAGCTCGACCTCGCCCTATCGGGTCGGCCATGACCCGGCGATATGAGGCGCCCCCGTGAGAGGGAGTCAGGGGGTCCAGAGGACGTCTTGGCCCTCTCTCGCCTCCACGAGGGCGGTTATGGCCTGGTTGATGGCGACGTGCACCATCCGGCGGGCGTCTTCAGGGGTCTGCGGATCACGGTCATCCGCATTTCCCTCCGCGCCCTGGCCGTCCGCCATCAGAACATGCTGCTCGAGGGGCGGCGGCGAAGGCGTAAACAGGGACACGGAGTTGGAGTCCGTGCCCGAATCCACGCTCGAGGAAAACCCGTCGATGAAGTGCGCCATGCTCTTGGGTTCTTGGTGTTGTTCCTGCGAAAAAGCGAAGCAATCGGGCCCCACGGTGGGCGCCAGCTGTCGACGATCGGGATCGCCGACCGCAAGAAATGTGGTAAAGGTCTCGAGTGATATGGGACCCGAGCAGCGCTTCGCTCAAACAAAAGAAAGGTACAGACGAGGTTGTGGTCGGAGCCAGACGACAACGAGCGGGAGACCGAGATTTATACTGGTTCGAGCCCCTGTGGAGGTAACAGCTCTACTCCAGTCGCCTTGCGGCAGTTCTTTTAGCTAATTCTGAGTACAAGGGTATTTTACAGCTCAAGTTCAACAATGGCTAAGTCTAAGCTCGAGCTAGGGCGCGTTGTGTGTTGTCTTCGTGTCCCCAAGGACTGTGGTTCCTTGGTTTTTATACCTTCTCAGACGCATAGCGGTAGGGCTAGATTCCCGGAAGTGGCCTTCAGGCACGTTGAGGGCCGGTGGTAATCGCTCAACTTGTTGTACGATCCTCTCGCCCCGACCAGCGCCTTGAGCAACCGTCGGCCAAATGCTTGATCCGAAATCCAAGGGCGGATCGTGGCTTCGCAAAAGGGCCCGCCCGAGCTCGAGGTCAAGTGGGGCCGTGCTCGAGTCTAGCGCGCTCTAGGTCGAGCGCCTCGCGCCTGTGTCGAGGCCGGGCCTCCCGAGCTCGGGGGTCCGATTGATCGTCGTTTTGGCCAAAGGACGCCCAGCCCTCATCAAAATTCATCTCTAAAAATTCAATAAATTTCACCAATAAATAGATATTGATTTTTCAAATTTTTAGAAATTGGAATCACTCAAATCGGAGTTAAAACGCAAAAGTTATAGCCATTTGAAGTTTGAAAATAAATTAAAAAGAATAAACCGAATTTCTTTATTTATTTTTATACGGAAAATTCGGAATTATGACGTCAGCATGACGTCAGCACCAGATTTGATTTTCACCGAATTATTTTTCTAAAGAAAATAGAATTATTATACGAAGATGACGCCTTCGCCGACGTCATCATCTACAAATGCCATGAGTGATATGTGGGTCCCATCGATGACGCTACCGCCGACGTTAGCATGACACGTGGCACAATCTCACTGCGACACGTGGCGATGAATTATCAGCCGAGTGATTGATTTAATCTCATCCGTGCGATTTGAAACAAACGGCTGAGATCTAAACGACGGTTCGGTTTTTAATCTAACGCGTGGCATCACCGTGACCGTCAGAACACGATCGAACGGCTACAAATTAATCGGGCGATGTCGATAGTCAGCGGCTACACCGACGCCTCGGTTCCTGCGCAACACGCATCAACACGGGAATGGCCCGGCGCGCGACGAAATCCGATCCGTTCATTCAAATATCAACGGCCCAGATTAAATCTATCATACACATGTGATCGGCTACGCGACTATCCCAGTACGCGACGCGTGGACGCATCAGAGCTACATAAATAAGATCTAATGGCTGTACGTGACAACACTTGGCGCAATCCAATGCGATCAGCATAAATCTTACGGCTAAGATTAACAATACTACGCGGCGAAATCTACACCATGCGATCAAGATCTAATGGCTAGAAAATGAAAATGAGATTTACTGTTACCGTGACTACGTGGCTCAATCTTAACCATATACTAACGATCCAACGGCTGAGATTACATCAAAGCAAAACTACTCTAATTAATCTAGACCGTTCATCTAATCCGACGGCTAAGATTGGAAGATGGCGCTTACTGTTGAAGGGATGTGTGGCACAATCCGGGGCGTTGAACGACGATCGAACGGTTGATGCAGCTCCCAAGCTCGATGATGGCGCGGTGAGGATAAGCTGCCGGAGATGGAGAAGATGACCAAGGCGACGACGTTCCAAGCTCCTTCCGGCGACACGAAGTGGACGAGTCGACGCATCTTGGCCCGAGGATCACTCCGGTGGCCTCAACGGCGACGGAGAGATACCGGAGAAGGCACAAACACGGCGGAAGGACTTCGGCACTACGGCGAGCTCGCTACGGCAAACGGCGGCGAGATGGGTGCTGCGGTTTAGGGCAAAAGGTGCGCACAGCAAAGAGCTTTCCGGCGAGATGTTCCACAAGCTTTATAACCTCGGCATGCGCGCTTAAATGGCGATTCAATGCGCCGGTTACTCACCGGGAACGGCGGCGGTGACAAAAACGCACGGGGCGACGTGGACGCATCCGGGACGTCCACGCGGCGACGATTGGACGATGCGGGGCGGCGAAGCGGCACGGGTGAATCTCAACCGCACGATCCTGATCTGACGGCTGGGGTTCGGCGACGTTAGGGTTCGCGTGGCGTGGGCTGTGCTGATGGGCCGGACTGTTGGGTTTCGGCCCAAACACTGTTGAGACTATTTTAAATCCTTTTGCGAATAAAAATAATTCCCAAAATTCATTTAAATCATTTGAGGCATCTAAAATATCAGAAAAATTCTAGAAAAATTCCAGAAAATATTTTAGAGCATTTTGAACTCAAATAAAATATTTCCATTTATATTTTGTTAAAACTTTCATGATTAAATTAATTTCCAAAGAAAAGGTTAAATTCCAGAAATTGCAAATAAATCCAAATAAATTCTCAAAAATTCAACATAATTTATGAAATTTAAAAATGGCCAAATTTTGGGATGTTACACTGAGGCCGGTATGACCGCCCATGGTCGGTGCTATCACCTTCAAGCCGGTTGCACCACCAGCCGGTCATACCGCCCCTTGGCCGGTATGATCGCCAGTGTTGGAAATTTTTCAACTTTTCTTCAAATGCACTTTCCAACTCACATCAAGGCACTACATGCTTAAATAATGTCAGTAACTCATCACACACAAGGATAGACCTCCACATGGTCTTTCAGGAGAAGGATTCAACGATTAAGGAATTAAGAGATGAGTGAGGCTTAACGAGAAAAAAATAAAAGGATGAAACCTTTAATGAACATTGTCCGACCAATACAGGTAAAAAGGAGTGGAGAAGGAAGGAGACGGTTAAAGAAGAATTTGATTCAGCCAATGACTAAGATTCCCCTATGATTCGTGATAATTTTCCATCGCTGATGACATCAATGTGGTGTTCACTCTGATGTTCGAGTTCAAGGCAAGCACTACATCGATCAAGGAATCTTTTGCTCAATTATGTTTGGACGCCCAAGATGCAGTCTTAGAAAGGTCATGAGAAGATCATCGGCATCTGAAGCCATTATACCTAGAAGGGCATATTAATGGTAAGCCGATATCAAGAATGTTGGTTGACAGAGGAGCAACTGGCAACCTGATGCCTTATACTACATCTAAAAAGTTAGGTAAGTCCGTTGAGAATCTTAGTAAGACTAATATGGTTTTTAAATGATTTCATCGGCAATCCCACAAAGGCAAAAGGGGTGATGGAAATGGAGCTCACAGTCGACAGCAAGACATTGCCAATGTCATTTTTCATGGTAGACACCAAAGGAAATTACAACGTGTTATTCGAACGAGATTAGATCCATGCCAACTACTATATTCCATTGACCATGCCCCAAATTCTCATTCAATGGAACGGGGATCAGGTGGAAATAATCTAAGCCAACACATCGACTCATATAGCTATGGCCAGTTCAAACACAAATTGGTAACATGATGGGGCGAAGTACATATTGTGCAAGGTTCTTGATGATTGAGATTTTGTCCGCATCAACAAGATAGGACTTGTCCCAGTCAATGTGAGGTCGAGCACATTTCATCAAACAAGCGAGGTTTTGCACCGATGGAGTCTAGATTAGTAGTGAAGACTTTACAAGGTAAAATGTGAAGCTATCAACAATCAACGGATAGCTTTGAGGGCATTGAAGACTTTGAAGAGGTCGAGAAATTGTGCCAAGGTTTTACGTTGACTGATTTGTTGGATGAAGTTGAAAAGCTGATGGTGATAAAAAGACCAACTTTTGTAAGTTCAAAATTAGTAGTAGAGTACAAACTTTTGTATGTTCAAAATTAGTAGTAGAGTACAAAGAGCAGTTGGTCAAGATTTTAAGAAATTATAAAGATTGTTTTACTTAGGAATAGCATGAAATGCCTAGTTTAAGCCGATAGTTAGTTGAACATGGGCTACCAATAAAATCGGGCTATAGGCTGTTTAAATAGTCTCCTAGATGGTTTAATCCAGCTATGTATGATAAAATAAAAGAAGAGATTGAACAATTATTACAAGTCAAATTTATCAGGCCTTGCCGATATGCTAAGTGAGTTTCCAATATCATTCCAGTTATGAAGAAAAATGGTAAACTTAGGATGTATGTTGATTTTAGAGATTTAAATAAAGCTACACCCAAAAATGAATCCTTGGTGTCTATAGCCGATATACTTATCAATGCTATATCAAGGAATAAGATTATTAGTTTCTTGACGGGAAAGCTGGTTATAATCAAATATGCATGGTGGAAGCCGATATCCCTAAGATAGCCTTTAGGTGCCCTAGGCTTATTTGAATGTGTGGTGATGATACACGGCATAAAATATATTGGTGCAACGTATCAGCGTGCTATGAATTTAGTCTTCCATGATTTAATCGGCCATATTGTTGGGACCCGAATATGCAAATCTAGACCCTTTGTGTATATTACACTAGTCTAAAATCACGCTAATACACACAGGCTTAACATTGATGAATATCACAATCATGCATAGCGGAAACATAATAAAAGACTTCATATATTAATTATTAACCTGTTGACTAACTTTATGGTCCACCTTACATGACCTTGCCATGCAGGGCTAAACTATTATTATCAAATTAAACGGCAGCAGAATGAAAATGTAGATAAACTCCTCAGTTTACCACAAGCAACTATCAAGGATTGCACTCTAAACATTCGCCTCATCAGGATACTCCTCTAAAGCTGGTATAGACTCATCAACTGGTGATGTTGTTATTGACAAAGGTGAGTACATAACGCACTCAAGTTGAGTACAGAATGTAACTCTAGCATACTATATGCATGCTTGTTCCAAAGGAATGTCTAACATGACTATTTTGCAATAAAGCAGCATTTATAAAATAGTACAATAACTAGATTGAAATGACAGTAAAACAAATACAATAAATGAAAACTTTCAGCATTTATCAAGTAAACATGGCACCTAGCCCTAACATATTCCAAACTTCCACTCGTGCTCAGCTTTCCCATCCAAGTTTTCATTTTATAAAGGGAGACTTAGAAATTTGCCACTCCTCAATTTGAAAATTCGATGGCCCATACAAAAAATGCCACTCAGTGGCATTTTTTCTACATGCAAATGAATTTCCAAATTGAGGAGTGGCAAATATCTAATTATTCCTTTTATTATAAAACATATTCCTTGACAATAATTCCCAAACATTGCTCAATATCGCGAGCATGGCTATCTGAATAGATTTTTCACTCTGCAAATGTTATGTGCTTTACCCACATGACATGATCATATCTTGATGCTAAGCTATTAACACACTTCCTTTGATGTGTCAGTAGAGAGATGATGGCAAAACCTTTACAAAGCTCTGTCTTAACCTAGTACTACCCGCTAAGGTTTTAACACTCAAGGACTGGTTACCAAAATTAGGACCTCCTCTTGCACCATGTGAATTTACCCATATAGTCAGGACTCACACCACCACTAGTAGTACCAAAGCTAAGACATTGCAAATTAATTAGCTAGGTCCGTCTCATCCTAGATATGTGGTTGCATACTTGCCTCAAGTCAAATACTTGCAGGATTAAGTCCTTAGGTTGACTGAGGCAAGACTTCCACAACCCAACCGCCACATAGACCCATCTTGGCATATTTTCCCTTGCTACTTGCCCTAATCTAAATCATTACCACCCTTGTTGATTACCATGCAACACATGCCATCATCAATTTAGCTTCATTGCAGAACAATACGTGTTACCGCAACTCAACATCATCATGTGACAACACATGCACACTAATTCCATAAACATATTTCATATTCCATTAGTCAAGATTAACTTTGATACTTCAAAAGACATGTCATACGTGGCACGACTAAGCAAACTATTTACGATCTAATCAACCTATGTTGATCTCTAATCACAACCAACTAGCAAGAAACCATCCTAGGGTGATAATAACCATGGCATACAAATGACAAGGTAGGTATAATCCAATTGGTTAGATAAACTAGATCCCAAACTATTTTAAATGCAATTCTACACATAAAATAGCATGCATAATTTAAATCAACATAGCAATTTTGTAAAACTAGGTTCAACATAATCAAAGCAAAACATGCCTTCAAAAAATTCTTATTCCTGCTCTAGACCATGCTCTTGAGTCAATGGTTCACCCTTAGGTGCTCCGAGCACTTCAACGTCTACATAATCGAGAAAGAATTGTAATAAATACCAAAATTAGAAAGCAAACAAACTCTAAAAATAAAATGAAATTCAGCATTAAATATATCTTAATTTTACAAATTTTTAAAAATTTGAATTACTGAATCAGCGCTCGTGTGAGGAAGAATGGGCTCTCCAAAGATTTATAAATAGGAATATCATAAAATATTAAATATTTAATTTCCCAAATTATTTTATACTAGAAAATATGATTAATGACTTTGGCTGATGTTAGCACCTGAGAAGACTAATCACACGCTGACGTGTAACACCAGTCTATGGACGCAGTCCACCAGACCAAGCCGCTCTACCGTGGACTTGGTCCACGAGCGTTTGACCATCAGTCAACCGACGCAGGCATGATGTTACAGGAGTGACATCAGCGAGCACACGTGCAACAACTTGGCACTTGACGCATGGCTAGGTCTCACCCGCATGTTCTAGATCAGATGGCCAAAACACAGTGGCAATTGTTGGCAGGGATGTGTGGTGCACGGGCATAGGGTCTACGAGGTGTGATCTGATCCACATGGTTTAGATCGAATGGCAGAGACCAAAGGCAAAAGTCAGCGGTGTGGGACAGTGAGGTGCTTACCGGCGCTGAGGAAGACGACGCATGAAATGGCGAAATAGCGACTTTTTGGCGACCAAAGACGATGAATTCAAAGTGGCTCGACGCAAGGGTCACCAAGCTGGGCTCAATGATGATGGAAGACGCTCAACAGCGACGAGATCTGTAGAAAACCAAAGGTAGCACAGCAAAGAACAACGGCGAGCTCTCCTACGAAGATGATGGTGACTCAGGCTACGTTATCTAGCCCAAACGATGCAGCTTGGAACAAAGAACACAGCACAGGGTCCTCGGTCTTATAAAGGCCCTCAGCTTTCATGCACGAGGTGGACTACGCAGTGATGGAGGATTCAGGTTAAGATACAGTGAGTGATGTGGTGCAATCACAACCACTCACGCAGCGACGATCCGACGGCTCACGTGCAAGGCCAACATGGATGAATCTTGATCTCTCCATAGCGAAGTGACAACCCGCGATCTAGGGTTAGGGTTGCGACTACTGTGGCGGCTGACACAAGCCAGGCTATGCTAAATGGCTTAGTGTGGAGATAAGGAGGGCTCCTTCTGATTTAAAATAATTTTAGAAAATAGATTAAACCAAATAAAATAGTAAAAAAATGGAAAAAAAATGGAAAAATCTTCAAAAATATTTTAAAACATATAGATCTCAAGTAAAATATTTTTGACAAAAGTTTATTTAAACTTTTAAAAGATTTATATGATTTTCATAATAGGCCATATGCAATAGTAATAAATAAATTCCAAAAAATCACAAAATGCATAAGTAATATTAAAATATTATTTTAGGACAAAAATTAAGATATTACACATATTGTGAAAATCTACATTAATGATGTTGTTGTAAAATGTTAGGAAGATTTCCAGCATCTCATTTGGAAACATTGTTCAAGAAGATAAGGGCAAATGGTTTGAAGATGAATCCATACAAATGCGCTTTTCAGCATGTTGGCTGGACTGTTCTTGGGCTCTATGATTCATGAGATAGGGATTGAGGTCAACCAAGAAAGGGTCAAATCTATAGCCGATGCTAAACAGCCAACTTATAAAAAAAGATCTACAAAAGTTGATCAGCAAGATTAATTATCTACGGCGTTTTATCTCAAATTTGCCTGGCCGTATCAGTGCATTTACCCCATTGCTAAAATTAATGGGTGATCAAGAATTTGTTGGGGAGTTGTATTTGAGAATATAAAAGAGTATTTGTCTAAGCCTCCGATATTGGCTTCACCTTAGATTGGAATACCATTTAAATTATACATATCAGTTGAAGAGGCAACAATTGGAGTTGTATAGGGACAAGAAATAGATGGTAAGGAAAGGATTATTTTTTACCTCAGCCGACACTTGATCGATGTTGAGACCAGGTACAGTTTTGTGGAAAAGCTTGTTTATCATTGTATTTTGCTTACACCAAGTTAAGCATTATATATTATCATCGGCATGTAAAGTTGTCTACAAAACCGATGTTACAAAGTACATGTTGTTTCCTCGAATTTTGAGAGGTCAACTTGGGAAATGGGCTTACGCACTCATCGAATTCTACCTGACATGTGAATCGGCTAAGGCCAATAACGGTCAAGCAATTGTTGATTTTATAATAAGGCATGAAATCGACATAAATGCTGACTTGGTATCTGTTGCACCTTGGCTCTTTTTTTTTCGACAGGCCAATGTGTCGAGAAGGTGATGGTATCGGAATAGTTCTAATATCACCAAAAGGATATAATTTTGAACTTGCACTCGGACTAAATTGCAAGTGCTTTACTAATCAAGACAAGAATGAAGCTTTACTCAAAGGCCCTACAGTTACTCAGCAACATCGGTGTCAACTCTGTCAAGGCTTATTGGGATTCTCTATTAATAGTTCAGCAAGTTAAAAGGGATACAACTGTTATGATTAGATCTTGGTCAAATACATAGAATAGTACCTCAATATAATCGACTCATTTAATTTTTTTCGATTTGCCATATCCCTCGTGAATTGAATAGCAAGGCCTACTTGTTAGCTCAACAAGCATTGAGCTATAAATTATTTGGCCGATTAGAGGACTGTGAGCCGACTGATTAGAGGACTGTGAGCCGATGGAGAAAACGGTCATGTACATATGTACAGATGATTGGAGGATAAAAGTAATCAATTATTTGTTTGATCCATCAAAACCCACAAACAGGAAAATTAAGAGACAAGCTCTGAAGCGCATTCTATTTGATGATATACTCTATTATCAGACTTTGGAGGGTTTATTATTAAGGTTCCTTGAGATAGAAGAAGCCAAAGTAGCTATAGGTGAAGTACATGAAGGCATCTATGGAACTCATCAATCGGCTCACAAAATAAAATGGCTATTGAGGTGTACTGGATATTTTTAGCCTACGATGTTAGAACATTGTTTTAAATATTATAAAGGATCCAAACTTGTCAGAAATTTGAGAATTTATAATTAGCTCAACATTGCCTTTACAACCAATTATCAACCTTGGCCATTTAGATAACGGGGAATAGATGTAATCAGCCAAATATATCCTACATCAAATAAAGGCCACAATTATATTTTGGTTGCGATCGATTATTTCTCTAAATGGGTTGAGGCGATACATTTAAAAAAGGTAAGATGTGTGAGGCGATTAGATTTGTAATGGAGCATATTGTTCATCGGTTTGGAATACTTCAGACTGTTATGATTGATCAAGGCATAGTATTTATGTCTGATAAATTTCAAGGCTTTGCTTAGAGTTTAGGGATCAAATTATTAAATTCATCGCCTTATTTTGCACAAGCCAATGGTCAAGCTGAGTGCATCATAAGGCATTGATCAAGCTAATTAAAAGGAAAATTGAAGAAAAGCCCAGAAATTGGCATATAATACAATCTAAATCATTATGGGCTTTATTGAATTGCTTGCCATGGTGCCACAAAACTCTCACCTTACTAATTGGTTTATGAACAAGAGATTGTGTTGCCATTGAAGATTAATAATGACTCAATCAAGATAGCCAGACAAAATCGACGGTCGGCTCAGGATTATAAAGAACTAATGACCGATAATCTAGACGATTTAGCGAAAATGCGATTATATACTTTGGATCGGTTACAGAAAAACAAGGCAAGAGTTTCAAGGGCTCATAACAAAAAAAGTATTGCCCAAATCATTCCGTGAAGCTGATCTACTCTAGAAAGCTATATTACCTGTCGGCTCTAGAGATAGCCGATTCGGTAAATGATCTCCAACTTGGGAAGGATCATATAAGTGCATCGGCTTGTTGATGGTATTTCCTATATTTTAGAGACACTAGAAGGGGTGGTATTTCCTAAGGCGGTCAATGGCATATTTGAAGAAGTATCATCCAAGTGTTTGGGTTGGATCTTAATCGACTAAAAATGATTATCGATTGTGGAAATCCAAACTAACTCATTGGGTTAATTCTGGCTATGAGGTGTAATAATAAATAATTACAGCTGATGAAAGTTATCATACCTACCAAAGGAAATGAAAATTTAAAACATAAATCGGCTAAATAGTCGATTTAAATATCCTTACAAACATTGTTTTCAAATAACTAGACTGACATTGTTTTCAAGTACCAAAGCCGATGAAATTATAATTAAAGGACTTAATCATGAAGAAGTGAAAGCATCTAGGCCCCAATTCGTTTGGGTTTTGATAATTGATAACAATAAAGGTTTAAAGGGCTAACATCTTCTATTTTGAGTATTTTGAGAATAGGTTGATTCAAGATGCGACGGACATAGGAGCATCAACTCAATGAATAGAAGATCAACGCAACAAGGAAAGATGCCCAAGGTATAAAAGTTAAGGACCTTTTCATAACTTTTGCCGATCTTGATGTTTGGAGAGAAAAAGATAGGATTGCTAGAATAGGTGTCGTACTATTAAGAGGGGTCATTGTCGTGAGTTCATATCGAGAAAAGTGTCAAGGCTCAACATATTCAAATTAGACACCTCTGAAATAAAAATTCACAAAAAGCATAATCAAAAGGAGATAAACTTGCATTTTGAGCAGTGGGGCCGGTATGACCAGACCCCCTCTGATCATACCGGGTAAAGGTATGACCGGGTGCCAGGCCGGTGCTTATTTTACAGAAAGGTGTGTTTTTGCGCTAAGAAGGGCAAGATGACTGACCCCTCGGTCATATACGGCGGCATCTGACCGCCCCTCTCGGTGTGTTTTTTCCAGAGAATGTGCATTTGGCACCTAGGAGGGCGGTTGACCGGACAGCCTCCGGTCATGCCAGCAAGCGGTATGACCGGATCTCCTCCGGTCATACCGGCCATGTGACTAACGGTCACTGACTGGGCATTAATTGCTCCACAAATGACCATTACATCGAGGGTCGGCCATACCATACCTGCCAGGCGGTATGGTAGCCTCTTAGCACGACTTTGGCCAACTTTTGGCCAACAGCTAGCTTTGGTTGGTGGGGGTTATAAATACCCCCCACCTGCATTTTAGAGCCAACTTTGGTCCACATTGAATACATTTGAGCTCTAGTTAGTCTCCAAAACTCTTGGTGCATTCAATTCATACATTGAGAGAGTTAGGAGCAAAATTGACCGGTGCATTAAGTGTTGAGCCTTAGGCACTCGATTTCGACCTCAAGCAAGCGTCAATACTTGTTACTCTTGAAGGTTGCCGCCTCCTAGATGGCTTGAAGGTGCGTGAAATTGGTGATCTTCACAAAGAAGCTTGTGTGAAGGCCCGATCGTTGTGAAGGCAAGGAACTCGCCTACCTAGACTGGAAAGAGCTACCACGAGTGATCGAGGAAGGCTCAAGCGATTGGAGATGGCTTGAAGGAGTTCAAGTTACCTCAACGTGGAGTAAGGGAAACTAACAAGTCTCCGAGACCATGGGATAAATTCTTGTGTTCATCATTTGTGGTTTCCATTTCTTATTGTCTTGAGAAAAGTTTCATTTCATACAAATTGAGTATCTTGTTTATTATTGAATTATATTTTGTCTACTTGAGTAGTTGAGTTAATTTAGTGACCACTAGAAGTGCTCGGTATTAAAATTGTTAAAATTGCAACTTGTGCTTAGTGATTTTAAAATTGAAATTAGATAGAGAAAATTTTAGAAATCTCCTATTCACCTCCTTCTAGTCGGTTATCCTTGATCCTACAAGAAGGCCAAACAAAGCGTCCATGGCCTTAGCGATTATCCTCTCAATGTTGTGAAGATAACACTTGTCGGCTTCTTAGCTTCCTAGCACCAAGATGATTTTGGCCGATTGATCCTTGACAGATGCAACTAATGAAGCTACCAAAGCTTTCAACTAATGAAGCTACCAAAGCTTTTTGCACTTTTACAGCTGTTGAAGAATTAGCCAGTTTGCTTTCAGTGTTGACTAGATGTCCATTGATCTTGGCCAGCTCCACCTAAAGTTGTTTCTTGGTTGCCTGCAGCTTAGCCAATGTGTCTCTGCTGGCCTTATGCTATTTTAACTCTTTGTCATACTTGGCCTTATGAGCCTTGGCATCTGCTATCAGCATATTGAGGAGTTTCTGGTCTTCATGCTAAGCCAACCAACATTCAATCCTTTGTCACCCGCACTTATTCGTTCTGATAGTAGAGGAAGCAAACATCTAGCAGTGCCGCAGTTGACTCTGTAGGCAATTCTACCTTGACCATGTCCATTGCATCACAGATTGGTTATGTGTCTTCCACCAGTATAATCAACATGGAGTGGAGCAGATCAAAGAAGTACTTGACATTTTCCTTTACTCTAGGAGACGACGTAACTTGAGCCAATGCCTCCTTTGAGACTGAAATAATTTTCTTGATCATGTTGGGCACCCTCTCCACCTAGTCGTCCTCCAAGTCCGACATGTTGAACCCCAACATGTGGGTTAGGGACTAAGTCGGCTTGTCAATAGGCTACACATATGGAGCATCGGTGGTGATGATCAGAGTTGGTGTGGTAGGCTGGGGTGCCAGTACGGCGTATACTGTTGGAGAGGGCAACGGAAGCTGGAAAAGGAATTTATTAGCAAATTGTCAATGGAAAAGAAGTTAAATCGACTAAAAGGTATGTTTACCTTATCGAAAGCTGATCCTTGCGGTGAGATTTCAGCCAAACCTTCTTGGGCCAAACCCTTGAAAGTGACAACCTTTTTATTAGGTTGGCCACGTTTCTTTTCTATTAAGAAGTAAGCTATAAGTTTTAGTTTACAAAAGGTGATAGACAATATGAAATATAGATGGTGGATACTAACTTGATTGAGGCTTGTCCAAATCTAAAAGGGAGGGATATTGGATGCCCAAAGAGGTATATGAATAGCCAGCAATGCCGACTCTGACATCTAGGTGAGGCCGCTCGTTTGATGTGCTGTGCCCGATGAACCGCCCGCAACCTTTTCGCTAGTTTGCTTGGCCTGCTGAACATAGGAACAAGTTGATTAGCGGAGTTTAAGGACATCTACAAGTTATAAACAAGAAATTGCTAACTTAGCCAATATATTGCTAGTTACATCGATGAAACTCGAGTTAGTATAGCATGAACTAGCATCGCTACTAGAGCTTGAGCTACTACTATTGTAGTTAGTCTAGATCGTCGGCTTAGGCACAAGGCCTAGAAAGAAATCATAAATAATAGCTGATATTGTGTGTTGTTCTAGATACAATGTTGTAGAAATAGACAACCACTAGGTAATGAAACTTCCAGTTGTCCGAGTTTACAGGATGAAGTGTGGCAAGTGCTGAACTTGGAGGTCATTGGTTGTATGCAAAACAATCTCGGCTGTTGAAGCGCGACGCACCCGGTCTCTTAGCCTAAGCCAATCAAAGAGCTAAAAGCTCAGTGGGACTTGTCCAAACCCAAATTGTCTTGCATATATTGATGGATAATAAAGTTCATAAGACGGTGGGATGTCTGACCCTTAGTATGCAAGTCAACAGATAGGACATTTGGAGAAACAAATATCTTAAACAAATTTAGTGTCTCCTCGAGCATTTAATTACTATTGGTTGTCAGATAAAGAAAAGATGGACAAGGAAAGTAGTTGGCTTCTCTGTAACTAAAGAAATTGAGCTAACAAAAATCTTCATGCTCGAGCTGAAAAGAGAAGGCCAAATACTTTCTTGCTCCGACAGGTGTAATCTTGGCCTTATTGCCAAAGTAAAGAATAAACCTCTCACCAAATAATCAGTTGTTTCTGTACTCAATCTCCTAAACTTTTGGGGTTTCTTCACGAGGACAAGGAGTCATAACAGCTGCATCAATCTTGAATGATCGACTAAACATACAATACATCTAGACCTAAATAAACCAGAGGGGTCTACCTACATTGCTGACATAATAGGATCCTAATCTAGTGAATAGCCAGCCAATAGCAGATTACATGCATTATATGTAAAATGGATCCTAAGAATATTTTACCAGGAGCTAGCTGATGGACCCAAAGATACACCGCATAATACAAATCAGTCAAGACACATGTTAAGAAAGGCAATGTGCTCCTGACCCGATATTGTCCTAGTCCTGATATTATTGGCAAGATATCAGCTCCACCCCTCTCCTTTGATAGAAACTAACTTATGTTGGGATGTGGCGCTAAAAGTTGATATTTAATCCTCCTTAGGCCAAAGGCAACAGAGCTGTACCACATCTAAGAGTGTTGGGCCAATAGGACCCATCCTGAACATATAATCATTTAGAGTGTCTGACTAGAAATAACAGGCCATGGCCATGAAGGGCTCGTTGGCCTCTGGATCAGCTAAGAAGAGAGGGAGACATTCGGCTATACCCATTTGCTTCCATCATGGCATTTTTACTTCCGCTGTACGTTTGTGCCAATTTCTCTAGCCTTTTAATGTAGTCGACCAGACCCTAAAACTCTTGCTCCATCTATAGATATTATACTTAGGAGCGTGTATGGGAAGTCTAGGAATATCATGTTCTATTATAGCCGATGGATCTGGATTTCCTAATGGACCTAGGTAATATCTATCTTCACAATCAGACACTAAGATGAATATCTAGTATGGGTCCATATCTATTAAGCCGATGGTCCTCTAAGCCGATAAAGTGTTGAGCACTAAGAAAGCTGATGTTGAAGAAAGAAGACTGCAAGCCGATGGTGAATGGTTTGAGAGCTTGAGCGCTTGAAAATGATAGGGGTAAGTGCCATATTTATAGGGAGTAGAACTAATGGCAAAGGAGGGTAATTTTTCTGAAGTTTTAAGTGCATTTATGGTTTTACACCATGATAAATGGGGCAGTTATGAAGAAGAGTGGCAAGAATAACCTAAAAAATTCATGGTTAAGCCGATGAAGAAGATTTTTGAAAGATTAATATCATCTCCAAAAGGGGGCATATGTTAGTATAAGAATTTGGAAATATACAACTGATTTGTAATGCTACATTAAATTTGGATTTCTAGCCAATATCGGTTCAAATAAGAATTTTATCTCCGAAAGATAGAGGCCGATATGGTTTATCATTTGTGATAGAACGGAGAAAGATACGATCGGCCTACATGCTATAAAAAGGGACAAGAGGCGAACGGGAAGAAAACAAACACAATAATCAATCAACTCGCATCTACTTTTATTTACTTTGTATCGACTAGGAGTAGTTTTTGTATCTAGCTACACTTCTTTGTAATTCACTTTTGATCAATAAAGTTGCACATCACTGATTTTGATCATCTTCGATTGCGCCAATTATCCCAGGTTTATTTTTATACTGATATTATTGCGCATCACCTTTTTCGAGAAAAACTGATATTTACTTATCATCTAATCGGCTTTAATAGTTGTTTAGATCAATCTTGCCAATTGTACCATCGGATCGGTAGTGAGTATTTATTTTTTATCAATCTTGTCGATTGTAGAATCAAATTGTTGGCACACCACGAACCTTACTTGAACCCGATGTTCACGTGTGTTAAGACCGATTGGCTTTTTTTTTGCGCCAACACCGCTGAAGCCCTGAGACCCAGCAGTTGCCCTGCCTTGCTGCCCACCGCCGCACCATCCATCCTGAGCTCGTTGCCGTTCTGCCACGCTCCTAAGAGCCCATCGCACCGGGGAGCCATCGTTGCCATGCGTGGGACAGCAAGCGCCCTGCTGTCCAGGATAGTCGGCGGGCAGATCGTCAGGTGTTGTAGCCGACACCGATCTAAGTCCTGCAGTTCAGCTCGTGTCCTTCATCCTTGCAATTTTTTTTTCTTGGGTGAACTTATTAGCGACCGGTGGTTTTGTACTAGTTCATGGTGATTTTGCACAGTGATGAGGGCAAACTTTTGTAGCGTGGTGTTCTCTAGGCAAGCACCTGTCGGTTGAACTAGGACATGATAAGCACGCTACGCCTCGCTGATTGTTATGTGGTATCATTTATTAGAAATTTCAAATTAACTTTGAAGGATAATATGGAACAGATTAGAAACCGAATAGTCTTATAGTCAAAGTGGTTCATTTCATATAGAAAGCGTAAACTTCATTTCAGACTTATTCTAACTATGTGCTGAACATGTTTTAATTTTAAGCAAAAAGGCGTAGGATTAGTATCACACATCTTGAAGAAGCAAAATTCTAGACTTTCCCACTACATGGGTCAATCCACAATCCTTTGACCTACAACATAAAACTGACGCAGTAAAGAAGTTAGAATAGAAATATAGGGTGCATCAATAATATGTAGATATAAAGAACATATATGTAATGAGCAATGACAAATAATGACATATGTAGAAGCAAAGGTAGCTGCCATGCTTATGTACGCAAGAACACATCACTTCCAGCCATGCAATCTGTCCGGCAAAATCTAAATACCAAGCTAAACCAACTAAGCCAGTACTTTCCAACCTAGGCAAATAGATCAAGAAAACATAAAATAAATAAGATAAAATAGACAAATAGATCATGAAAGCATATACTCCCTCTAGTCACAAATACTTGTCATTTTGAACATAGTTGCAGTCAAACCTTCGAAGCTTTGACTGTCAATACCATTTTAAATATTTAAATTGGATATTTGAAAATCATATATGCAGATTTGTATCAAGAGTACTTTCAAAACATTATAATTTTGTTGTGTTTTATAAGTAAATTATAATAGAAATTAGTGGTCAAAGCTGTGTTTTGAAGACCTTGTCGATATCCAAATAAACATGTATCTGTGACCGGAGGGAGTAATAAATAAGGTGCAATATAGGAGCTCAAGAACACACTTCGAAACATTCTAAAACAATGCTATGATCAACTACTAATTCAGCAAGGTTTTTCTTTGGATTTGGATGCATATCCGTAATATGTCCTTAATTTTTTAAGCATAAAAATATGAAAAAAGTATTAGGAAAACACTTCGCATTTGTCAAGCCGAAAACTACAGGCCTAGCGAGAGCTGTTTGTGTGAGCATGTTGGGATATCACAGGTTTTAATTCCTTCTCATGGCTGATAGTACTAACACATTAATCTCTAGAAATGAATTATCTATATTGAACAACAACAGGAATGCAAGCAAAACATGTAAACTGCTGTAAGTTCAAGAGCCTTTGGTTTTGATGATTGATGTTAATTAATGTTTACTTTGTGTTTAATGACAAACCTAATCTTTATGAGACTAACATGTTTTATTGAGCATATGTTTAGTAGTCTCATATTTGGATGAAAAATGGAAAACCCAAGGTATGTATGCATATTCTTTATAGTATAAATTGCATACTTTGGATTCAAGTTAAAGTATAAACATCCCTATTAAATTAACCACAAAACATGCATCATGTTTCGCAATCCATATATTACATGAATGCACATACTTAGAGGGAGTTTGTAATTTAACTTGAAAGTTTCATTGTATTGATCTATTCTTTATTAACACATATAAGGATCAAGACAAAGAAACTAAATCCTTGAGTATATATTTGAATTGCCTAGTTATAAGTATACTCATGATAATATGGGATATACTCCAATGTGATCAAATTGAATATGTGCATATTATATCCAAGTCAATCATATCTATGCACATATACATGTGGGGCATATTCTATAGTTGATGATTTAGAGTAATGATCATTTCCATATAGTTCACACATTATGGATCATTATTTTGCATCAACATGAGTATATGAAAACTTGAGTAGTTAATATATACTTATATCAATTTAAATGAAAATTTAAATTAAGTTCATTTGTCTTAATAATCACTAAAGAATATTTCATCATGTGTTGATGGTGTTCCTTGATTAATTAAGGACAAATGAATAGTTCTTAAGTATAATGAAGCATGTGTTGCATTATTGTACTTAAGACACATATTAATCATTCAAATTGATTTAGGTTGTGCTCAATTGACCTAAAGGCATCCATTATGTGTTAATGGAGTGTAAGAGGTAATTGAGACAACCATGCATCTTGGACTAACTATTTTCATGAGTTATGATTGAGTTAGGTTAAGTCCAAAAATGGTTGAGATGAGAAAACGGGACAATGACGCATCAAGTGAAGATGGGCGTCAAGAAGAGATCCCGAAGAAAAGAAGAGAAGAAATTCATCAAGAGATGATGGACAAAGAAGAGAAGAAGGGTGACGATCTCGGGGAGATGCAAAAAGATCAAAGATCTTAAAAGCCCTAAAGGGGATCGCGTGCGGCGGCGAAGGTATAACTAGATAGGCTAAGGACTTTCTAGTCTTTGAGTCTAGTTTTTATCGCCGTACTATTAAGAGGGGTCGAGTTTTCTAGTTTGAACTTCATCATGTGTTGGTGAGCTCAACCCGCGTTTCACTCAAGCTCAACTTGTTTGGTTTTTGTATGGAGCTAACCATTTGGCATGTGTTGCGAATGGGTGAAGCTCGTACTTTGGTTTTGCATATCGCTTTGATTTGCATGTGTTGCAAGTGGGATAAGCGTATGCGTTGGCTTTTGCATGAAGTTCGTATTTTGCATGTGTTGCGAATATCGAATTCATGCTTGGTGCTCACATGAGCTATGTACTTGCATGTATTGCAAAGAAAAATAGCTCATGCTTGTTTTAATTCAATTTCTTATTTGAAGTGATTGCTTGGAGCTAAGTTTTGCATGTGTTGCAAAAGGAGAGGGCTTAAGCAATTTGTATTTATGGGTTATGCATGGAGCTAAGATTTGCATGTGTTGCAAATAGTGAGCTCATGCATTTGAGTTTGTTTTGGTTTTGCATGGAACTAGGTTTTGCATGTGTTGCAAAACGAGGATGCTTAAGCAAGTTGGATTTGGAGTCTACAAGCGGTTCTTTGAAAACATGTGAATAGAATTTGCAAATGTGTTTTGCAAATTGTTTTGATCATGAATTGATCATCACATGATTCATGTTTTAATCTTGTTGACTCCTTGCTAGCTTGTAGTCATGTTTTTGATCAAGTCTATGTGAGAGATTTCGAGAAAATCAAAATTGGACTTGAATGACTACATTAGAGTCTTTGTTTTTATGATTTTGGAAAATATCTATGGTTGCTTAAATCATGAAAATGAGTGGAGATTGTAGCCCTCGTAATAAGCTTCGCATAGAGTCCAAAATCACCTAAATCGGAGTTCGGAGTCAAAAGTTATGACCGTTTTTCTGAGTGTCGTCTGTGCTGAATCAGCAGGTGCGGTAGTACCGCATTTTGTACTGCGGTAGTACCGCAAAAACGGTACTACCGCCCGTAGGGGCCGGTAGTGCCGCCCTTGCGGTAGTTATTTGCCAGAGGTGGTTCTTTTGAGCTCCTAGGCCGGTACTACCGCTCCTCATGGCTGGTAGTACCGCTGGTACTGTAGCAACGGCTAGTTTCAGTACTTTTAATGTCCGTTTTGCCCCCCAATGACTAGTTTTCTTTGTGAGGCTATAAAAGGAGGTCATGGGGGGGCATTTGCTGGTTGATTGAGTATTTTGGGTGAGGTGGTTCATGTGTTGAAGCTCTCATTTGTGTATTGGCTCTTGTGTGAGTATTTGGGAGGTGGTTTGCATGTGTTGCATTCTCGCAAATTGATTTTGAACTAAGAGTGAGACTAATTGCATGTGTTGCAATTAGAAGTGGGTTGAGAGTCTCTTGTGCATGTGTTGCACTTGAGGAGGAGCCTTGGTACATGTGTTGCACTAGGTAATCACCGGAAGCGCATGTGTTGTGCTAAGTGAAGCTCGAGCGGAGACTCGGCTTATTACTCTTGGAGGTTGCCGCCTCCTAGACGGCGTAGAGCGTCGTGCGCGGGAGCTCTCGAAGGTATTGTGAGAAGTCTCGACGAGTTTGTGAAGGTTCGGTTTGAGCCTACGCGAAAGCGTGAAAAACCACATCTAGTGGAATCGAGGCGGGTGCTCAAGTGCGGAGCCGGTCCAAGAGTTTGGGCTAGCCTCAACGTGGACTAGGGGAGACCGGCAAGTCTCCGAATACCACGAAAAAACATCGGTTGCCTCTTGTCTCTTTTACCTTCAAGCATTTTCATTATCGCTATATTATTGATTGCTTGATCATATTAGAATTGCTTAGTATTTGATTGATTGTTCAATTTAGCAATTCTTGTATAGAGACATAATTTAGTTAGTGCACTAGTGAGCATAGTTGATTTAAGCTTTAATTGTCAAAACCTAGTTTATCGCTTCGCATTATCTTTGATTAGGTTTTAACATAGGGGTTGCTTAGAGCGATTGTTTTAGAAGAGCAATTAATTTTGTAAAACGCCTATTCACCCCCCTCTAGGCTCATCCTCGATCCTACAACTGCTGATTACAGGCAAAATCTACAAAGGACTTATTAATTAATCACAAATATAAATGATCTACACTGGTGTCAATACTAAAATAAGCACAACCACAACTCCATTACACAGCATGGAATACTAATTTTCATTAAATACAACATGAAAACAGAACCGTACAATCCTTTAGCCACAACTACACTGAAACTTAGTTTCTATGCAAAAAATGAGGGGCATAGGCTAATCTGGGATTAAAAAAGAAAGAGGTTAAAAGGTTATACTTGCAGAGAAGAAACCAAAGTTTAATCAATCAGCGATGATGACAATTTCCAAGCGTTACCGTGAAACTGCGACCATCGATAAAACAAAACCTCAAGGCATAAGAGAGGAGAGCACACAACAGAATAGAACCACTACAGGAGCGATGTGATATATCATTGTCTCCCACTGAACTATCTTGTTCACAAAGAACAAGAAACCATGTTGCTCCATATTACCTGGAATAGGACCAATAGGGCATCTATCCCATTTTCCAGACATAAATTTTCCTTAAGCAAAACATACTTCACATGTCATTTAGCTACTTATAATTTAGCCCAAAAGGAACTTATGACATACTGTAAGTTTGCATTCCAAAATATAGCAGATCATGTGTAAGATTAGTTTTCAAGCACCATAATTTGACATTAGACTTATTTAGTGAATATGATGTTCTATGCAGAAAGGATAAAATAGAACAAAGTAATCAGAGCATATCATTACGAAGAACATCCTCAGCAAGTGCAATTTGAGGTCCTACTTCAGAGTCGTAGTTCCAAATCGATCAGGCATAAACATGAGTACAGAAGCATAGTCTCAAATTAGATTTAAAAGATCAATTGAACAAATAAGTACAGACTGGATGACGCTCCTTTCTCCAACTTTCTTCTGGATACAATAGGGAAAAAAAACAGGATGCCCTACATCTGTCACATGTTAATAAGCAGATATAAAATCTTTTATACTAAATCGTACATATGGGTAGGATACCACGTTGAGCATAAGTATCCTATGGAAAATTTAGATCAGGATAATGTTGGCACCAAAAACGTGAAGAGGGTTTCTGACTCACAACACACCAGACGAACACCGGGTTCAGTTTTGCGCGAGCGTGCCAATCGATTTGACCCTGCAATCGATAAGGGAAGTAATGTGAAATTTGATCAAGCCGATCCTCGAAGCGAATCGGCTAAGAATCAAGAATCAGCCAGAAAGCCGATTAGAAGGGTAACTAGATTAGCCGATTAAGACTAATCCGAGGTAAAGGGTAGATCGATTCTGAAAAGGCGATGCGCAACAAGACAGAACAAATCAAACCTGAAAAAGCCAATGACGATCAAACAATCGGCGATGCGCAACTTTATTTGATCGATGTCGACTTACAGAGGAAAGATTACAGTGCTAACAAAAGACTAAAAACTATGAAAGAACAATAGCAGATGTGTTTTGGTTGTGGATGGTCTTCTAAGCAGCCTTGGCACGCCTTATATATCCGTCAGCCGATCCAAGTCCCAGTCCAACACGACAATGTAATCCGAATCGGCTTCGTAGTTTCCTATTTGGACTCCGTTTCCAAGTATTACCCGTACATTATCCAAAACCTTTGAGGCGTCCCGTGTTGTATCCAAACTCACGTTTCTTCTGCCAATTCTTCTCGTAGCTTCCAAAAACTGGTGCAAACATATGCCCCCCATTTTTGGAAGATAACTTGTTTATCTTTCAAAAATCCATCGGCTATTCCTTCATCGGCTTCTCCATCCATCGGCTTCCTTGTCGTTTGGTTAGGGAACCGTGTCAATAACTGTTACCTTTATTGCGCCGTAAAATCTCAGTGCGGTTTAATGACATGCGTTGCCTTGGATTCACTTCCCGCCATTTTTACTTTTCACCGTGCTATATATATGCGGGACCCCCTCTGTCATTTTCACGCTTCCCTGCTCTCAAACCTCTTGCAATCGGCTTCCATCCCTCGATCGTCTTCTCTGTGCTGGTGATCAAGCTTCCCACTTCCTTCATCGGCTGAATGGATCCTTCACAGGTACTGATCCCAATCCCTGAAAGTGAAGATCAATACTACCTAGGGCCGGTAGGGACCATGACCACTGATACAGTTATTAACAAGGAAATCCCTAGACTCCCTCTATCGGCTAAATGGTATAATATAACAGAATGGGGAAAAAGCTTTAGATCTTGGCCGACGGCTCTTAAAAGATGGAGAAGATGGTACATCCGAGTATCGGCCCAGAAGAGGTCTGAATGGGAGAACATGGGCATAGCCGAATGTCTTCCGCTGAGTCTCGCAAACCCTGAAGCCAATGAGCCCTTGGTGGCCACGGCCTGTTATTTTTGGTCGGATACTCTTAATGCTTTCCTTTTTCGGACTGGCCCCATCGGCCCAACGCTCTTAGATGTAGCCGAGCTTTGTTGTCTTAGGCCGGATGGATATCAGATATCGGCTTTTAGCGGCAAGCCAAGACATAAATTAATCCGATCAAAAGGCGAAGGGTGGTCAAAGTACATTCGACATAATAACAAGGTTAATGGGCCAGTATCAGACGAGGAGCATGCAGCTTTTTTGAACCTATGGCTGGATCGGTTTCTTTTCTGTGGAGCTTCTCTCGGACCGACTCAGGTGTATCAGTATGTGGCAGAGCAATTGGTTGAAGGCCGTCGGCTTGCACTTGGCAAGATATTTCTTGGAGCTGTGTATCAAATGATGCATATTATCAGAAGTCGGCTTTTTTCCGGTTTTGCTCAATTCATCATCGGCAACATAGGTGGTCCATTGTGGTTTATCCAGCTCTGGCTTTATAGCATGTTCAGCCGATCACTTATCTCCGAACCCTTGGAAGATTCAGCCTTCCCCCGCGAGGATTACCCCGAAGGCACCCGTCCTCAATTCAGAGCCAGTCGGTCACATGGTGAGAGATTGGTGATGTGTTCCAGTGGTGACACAAAAATCACCCCGGCCGATTTCAAGAAATACTTATCGTTTTTCTTAAATTTGGACAACAGAGTTTTCAGCCAACAGGACTTTTTTCCTTACAGTAATGCGGCCGATTTTCAATGGCCTTCTTTCCTTTATCTGGATGCTGATAGTTCTTCAATGCCAGCATCGACCATAGAGTTGTACCGGCTTTTTATTTCTCCTTGCGTCTTCCATGTCGGCTTGAACTCCCGTAACAGGACTTTCCAGCCTTCATACGAATTCTATCATCCCTCTGTGTATGCCCGCCAATTGGGTTTTGGCCAGGTAATACCTAGTCTCCCTCTCTTGGATCGTCTTCAACCAAGATCCAAAGTGAAGAATACCATTCAAGCCGAATTACTTCTAACAATATCCGATGAACTTCAAATCACCTTCCTACCACACTTCTCTTTAAACTCCCGCCGAGCCAATAATTTTACAACCTGGTGGGCACCTATATCGGAAGCCCTCTATCTGGATCGTGCACTGTCGGCCATTATAGAGAAATTCTTACCAGACTTTCATGAGCCGACGGTAGTTTCTTCTAGCGACAGCAGTTCGAGCGAAGACAGCTCGGATTCTTTCAGCTCGTCGGGTTATACTAACTCGTCCGTAGCCGTAGAGGTATCGGCTTGTTTCAAAACTTCTTATGCCTGCAGATTTTGTTTTGCTTCTATTTCTCAAATATTTAGACACTTTGCTTTATACAGGATGCTGCCGCAGGAGATAGGGCTGTTACCAACCCATCGGCTAGTGGGCCCAAAGGGAAACGGCCTCATCAGTCGACGGGCTTGACCGGCTATACCTCTGGTAATCTCGGAGTGAACAGCCCATCATTGTCGGATATTGAGAAAGAAAGAAAGCCCAGTAAGTCTTTCATTATAGCCGATCAGTTTTTTCTGCTTACGCCCTTACTTATCCCGTGTTTTTGTTTCTTTCTAGAAAAATCTAAATCCACCAAGGTTCCAACCAGTAAGCGCCAAAAGCGCAAAGAACAAAGCGCCGAAAGCTCGCCACGCCCATCGGCTCTTAGTGAAGTAAGTATTATACCATTTTTAAGTGCTCAACAGTTACCAACCCCTTTAAGTTGCTAATTCTGTGATATTTCCTTTTTCAGCCGACAGCATCAGCTCAAGTAGCTGGCATTCTAACCGAGCTCCAAGGATCATTGGCCCAGCCGCTTGCGGCCTCAAAGTCTCTGGCTTCTCCGCTACCTGCTCCGTTGGCTACTCCCATACCCGATGCAGCTCCGGACGATTTGTCCAATCTTCTTGGTTTCACTCTGGATGAACTGGTTGACCCTGAGGTTATGGCGACAGACAATTATCCAGAAGACATCCGTAAAATCCTCGATGTATCCATGAAGGCATCGACTTCGGTGGTTAAATCGGCGCCCAATATGCAAGAGAAGCTGAATCGGTTGTTTATGGAGATAACTCAACCAGAGGCAGCCATCCTAGCCAACTGTCAGCCCATTCGTGACGCCATGGCAGTTGTTCAAGCCGATCTCCCTGCTGAAGCCATGAGTGCATTGCTCAATGTGTGCCATTTAGATGAGAAGAAAGCGGAGGTTGACGCTGCAAATGTTAGAATTGCCCGACGCCAAGCTCAAGAGGCTGACCAACGTCTTCTGGATAAGTTGATTGCTGAGGCCAAAGCCGAGAAGAAGAAATATGACGAAGCCGCGGCATCCTTCATGGCCGCCAAATCCTCTGCTCAAAAGCTGGAATTATCTAAAAAGCAGCTTGAAGAGGAGTTGGCAAAAGTGAACCAGCAATTAGCCGACGCCCTTGCCACCTCCAGCGCGACGGCTTCTACTCTGAAGGAGCGGAAACAGAATATCGGCCAAGCCGTCGCTAAAGTTAAAGAACAGTCGGCTAAGGTCGCCCCAAAGGTTCGGAGATGCTAAGGCGATGAAGACCTTGTGTATGGCATCACCGAGACATTGGGCAAGGCTGCTGCAGCATTATCGGGTCTAGGTGCTAGGCTTCCTGGATCCGGACTGTAAATTTGTTTTTGTTGTATCGAAACAGTGTCCTTGCTTGTGATACTTTTGTAATCGGCTGTTTAACCGATTATTCTATCTATTTAATCGGCTGTTTAACCGTCTTGTTTTATATTGTACTTCTAATTACGCACCGATCCAAACACTAGGATAGTACTGCTTTAGATACTTTCCGTTAATTGCCTTCGGTAACACCAATCCTTCAAGTGTTTCGAGTATATACGCATTTCCGCCAACAAGCCGATTTACTTTATACGGCCCTTCCCATGTAGGTGACCATTTACCGAATCGATTATCCTTAGAACCGATTGGCAATATTGTTTTCCATACTAAATCGGCTTCGCTGAAGGATTTTGGCACGACTTTTTTATTATAGGCTTTCGCAACTTTTTCTTTATTCTTTTTAAGCCGATTTAACGTAACCAGCCTTAGCTCTGCCAAGTCATCCAAATTGTAAAGCATCAATTCTTTGTATTCATCGGCCGATAGATTATTCTGCCTCGCTACTCGCATCGACTCAATATTTGTTTCTACGGGCAACACGGCCTCCTGGCCGTATACCAACTGATACGGTGACAATTTAGTCGATCCGTGGAACGCTAGCCGATAGGCCCATAAAGATTCCGATAATGTACAGTGCCAAGTTCGAGGCTTTTCATCGATTTTTCTCTTAATCAGCTTGATCAAAGTTTTGTTAGACGACTCGGCTTGCCCATTGGCCTGAGCGTAGTATGGCGAAGAGTTAAGCTGTTTAATGCCCAAACTATCTGCGAAGTTTTTAAAATCGTTAGACATGAACACAGTTCCTTGATCGGTTGTGATAGTCTGAGGAATACCGAATCGATGGATAATATGTTCATTAACAAAGCTGATAGCTTCTATACTGGTGACCTTTTTGAGTGGAACGGCTTCAACCCATTTTGAAAAATAGTCTGTGGCTGCGAGGATGAATTTGTGGCCTTTGCTTGATGCTGGGAATATTTGTCCGATTATATCTATCCCCCACCCTCTGAATGGCCATGGCTTAACAATCGGGTATAAAGCCGATGCTGGTGCGAGTTGCACATTTCCAAACTTTTGACAACTTTGGCACCCTTAGTAATACTTGAAGCAGTCTTCTAACATCGTCGCCCAAAAATACCCGGTTCGTCTTAAGATCCATTTCATTTTATGAGCCGACTGATGCGCGCCGCAAATTCCTTCGTGAACCTCACCCATGGCTATCTTTGCTTCTTCATTGCCTAAACACCGCAGAAGCAATCCTTCTAATGTCCGATAGTATAGCTCCCCTTCCAACACGACATATTTCAAAGCCTACTGTCGAATCTTGCGAGCGGTGGGTTTGGATGGGTCCATCAAGTAGGCTTTTATTTCGGTTCTCCAATCGGTGCTAGAGACGCACAGAACTGTTTTGTCGATCAAATCAAATGCTTCATATCGGCTTTTTTCCTTGTAGCTTTGAAGTATCGAGCCAATGTGTTGGCTCTGTCTGTTCATTCCCTAGGTATATGGCGTCTGAGAATGGCGTAAAAGTGTTGATGATATTAAGGCAATGTGTAGATATTACGATAGCACCTCATCATTGCATTTAAACTCTCCTTTAACTTGTTGCACCACCAAGCAATGAGTCACCGTATGCTTCCACACTACTTGCCCGACATCGTCTATCAAGCTGCAGACCCTTTGAGCGATTGCCTCATATTCGCCTAGTTATTAGAGCATCGGCTTGTGCCGATATGCAAACTCGATGTGATGTCCTTTTGGTGAAATCAGCACAATACCTATTCCACTCCCCTCTTGACAAACTGATCCATCAAAATACAGTTGCCACGGTGCTACATCGACTATTCCTGCCATGGTATCATGTCCAGTTATGAAATCGGCTACTGCTTGGCCTTTAATGGCTTTGACCGATTCGTACTATAGGTCGAACTCGGTTAGAGCATAAGCCCACTTCCCAAGTCATCCTCTCAAGATTGGTGCAAACAGCATATATTTGATGATATCGTTTCTGCATACTACTATGCAAGTTGATGCTAGTATATAATGCCTCAATTTCGTACAAGCAAAATACAAGGATAAGCATAATTTCTCTATCGGTGGGTACCTGGTTTCGGCTTCCAGGAGTTGTCGGCTTAAGTAAAATATTACTCGCTCTTTGCCATCGACTTCTTGCGCCAATACAGCTCCAATGGTCTCGTTTTCAGCCGATATATATAACTTGAAGGGAATTCCCTTTCGTGGTGCAACCAAAACCGGTGGTGATGCTAAGTATTGCTTTATATCATCAAAAGCCTTCTGCTGATCGGCTCCCCACGTGAACTCCTGATGATCCTTCAGTTTTAGCAGTGGTGTAAAAGCTTGGATCCTACCAGACAGATTCGAGATAAATCGTCTTAAGTAGTTAATTTTGCCGATCAACTTTTGCAGCTCATTCTTGCATGTCGGAGGCTTTGTGTTTGCTATGGCGTCGACCCTTGTCTAGCTAACTTCAATACCTCTTTGATGAACCATGAAACCGAGGAACTGGCCAGCCGACACGCCAAATGCACACTTCAAGGGATTCATCTTTAGCCCATGAACTCTTGTGTTTTGAAATACCTTTTCTAAATCGGCTAAATGTTGCCAGTCTTCCTTAGACTTGACACCCACGTCATCAATGTAAATTTCAACGATGTGGCCGATTAGATCGTGAAAAATCAAATTCATGGCGTGTTGATAGGTGGCGCTGCATTTTTAAACCGAATGTCATAATCGCCATTCATACAACCCTATCGCGCCGAGGAACACCAAGGCCGTTACGGGGATATCGCTTCGCCATAAATATCTGGTTATATCCGGCGTTCTGTCAAGGAAACCGATAATCTTATTACAAGCGACATCGATAAGCATATCGGCTATAGGCATCGGATATTAGTCTTTTGGCGTGGCTTTGTTCAAGTCTCTGAAATCCACACACACGAAGCTTTCCGTTCTTTTTCATAGCGGGGACAATATTGGATACCCACTCGGCGTGTCGGCAAGGTCTTATAAATTTGGCCTCCAAGCAACCTTTCAATTTCTTCTTTTATCACCGTACAATTCGGATTAAAAGCCGAGGCGGTTGCTTATATGGCCGATACTGGTTTGATAGGCAAAGATGTTCCACAAACCTATCGGCTTAATCCGGGCATCTCATAGTATTCCCAAGCGAAACAATCCCTGTACTCTCTAAGTATTTTGACCAACTTATTTTTATATTCTATATCTAAATTTGCACTCACAAGCGTTGGCTTTTCCTATCACCTTCTCCTATGTCGACTTCTTCAAGCATATCTTTGAAGTGAAACCTTGCCCCAATTTTTCACTTTGGAAGTCCTCAATGGCTTCACTAATTTATCACTTGCCGATAGCTTCTTGCTTTGTCTTGTAGAATTTGGATCATTTTGACCCCATCTTCTTAGAACTTTATTTGCCCGATCAAATGTGCACGGCTTCACATCGATCGGCATCAAACCCGACTTCCCAATGCATATAAAATCACAATCGTCTAGAGCTTTGCCTCGATATGCATTCTCGCTTCTTCGGCGCCAATTCAAGCATCTGAACTAGCCATTGCAATATGAGTGATGTATCGGTGATACAACTTCAACCTCATCTCCGTTCCAATTGTGCGAAGTTGGTGCATTGTGGAGGGATCTGACAATTGGCATGTATCCAATCTCGTCCTAGAAGTACTGTAATTCCTTTAGCTTCAATTACAAAGAATGCGATCGGCAAAGTTTTATTCTTCGATCGATTCTGTAACCATCACCCCTTTTGCTTTAGTAGGGTCACCTGTGAAGTCATTCAGCACCATGTTAGTTTTGATCAAGTCTTCATCAGTTTTGCCCAACTTTTTGCAAGTGGAGAGTGGCATTAAGTTTACAGTAGCGCCCCCATCAACGAGCATCCTGGATATCGGCTTTCCATTGATGTAACCCTTTAAGTACAACGGCTTAAGATGCCGATGGGGATCTTGCGGTTTTTCAAATACAGCATCCTGTGCTCCTAAGCATAGTTGAGCAAATGTATCTTTAGCCGATTCTGTTTTAATTCTGAACTCGGCTGGTAGGGTGAACACCATGTTGATATCCATGGGAGGAGTGTCATCTCGAATCATTGGTGACAGCAAATCATCTGAAGAATCCGACTCATCGTCGGCTTGTTGTTTTTTCTTCCACTCCTTTGTAACGAGTTTCACTGGCCGCAGCTCATTAAACGTTTGGTCCCTCTGTTTCTCTTCTTCGGCTTCTCTCATCTCTTGCATTCTTAGACGTTGAAGCCGTCTGCGCTGTGATCGGCTAAGTCCAGTCGGGCACCACCTGGGTTTAGGTTCTAATGGCTTACGGATTTTGCCGACCAAGTTTTCCGTTGGCTCTTTTTCCTTGTCTTGCTCTGGTGTGCCTAGTCTTTCTTTTATCGGCCTTCTATAAACTGGTTCGTTTTGTTCTGACATCGGCCTGAACAGGCGTTCTTTCTGTCGTTTCGCCAATCCTTTTGCGGGTAATGTTCCATGGGGCATGACCTTGCGAGATGGTAGTGCCATACCCTTTCCCAATAGAACCGCCAAAAGGACATCTCGGTGAGCTTTTTCCGCGTTGTCTGGCCGATACCAATTATTGGGCCGAGACATAGTGTTTGGCCGATGTGATTCATCTGGTCGATTTAAGCGCCGCTTCGCCGATAGCTCATCCTTTCATATTTTTCAAGTAGCTGCGAGAAGGTTGGCTTGGGCGAACGCGGTTTTCGCGGTGGAGTCCTTTCGACTTTGTACCATCGTCCGATTTGTAATTCCCCTTTTGGCTTCACAGTCCTAGAATTTTTCCCGTCTCGATCGGCTTCAATTTGAAGTGAGCCGATCGTTATCTTCAGTATTTCTCCTTGTGAGCTTGACTCTATGTCGACTTGCCGCGCTACTCTGGGATTCTCGTCGACAATCTGCTTCCCTTCTTTGAACCTTTGGACCATGTTAATTGAGAAAGGGTTGACATCGACTTCCATGGCCGGCTCTTCTGCAAACTTGAGCCGACCATCTTCAATGGCGGCCTGTATCTGCTGCCGAAAGATATTGCAATCGTTAGTGTTATGGGAAAAAGAATGATGCCACTTACAGTATCGTCGCTTCTTGATCTCATCGGCTGAAGGTATGGTATACCCTTGAGCACCCTTGACGATCGTGTCTTTTTCTTGCAACAACATGTCGAATATGCGGTCGCACTTGGACACATCGAAAGCGTACTTAACCTCCGACTTACTCCTAGTCGGCTTGAGCCATGAATGCAGGACAAGTGGTTTTTAGAACCCTTTATCCATTGGCTATATTCACATCTGCTTCATCTTGAAGTTTCACTTGAACTATATTCAACCATGTTTATTTTAGCTTTATCTTTCCCATTGCCATTTAATCTAATTTTATCTTTGAATTCTTTACTCGGATATCGGCTTTCTGTCTTGACACACGATGAAGCGGTGACTTAAATCGGTGAACTCCCGTCCATCAAGTTTTTCTTTAAGGGGAATTAACCCTTGAAAGGCTAAATCGGCTAGTTGGTTATCGGGCAATACTACTTTGCAAGCGGCGATTTCAGTACTTCTCTAAATCTCCTAATGTAATCTGAAGCCGACTCACCAAATTTTTGCGACAAAGACTCAGTCTGAAATTCTTAACTCTAAGCTACGGAGAAAAAAGTATTCATGAAATCGACTTTCTAAATCATTCCAAAAATGGACCAAATTTGGAGGCAGATTGGTAAACCAGGTGAAGGCAGTCCCTGATAAAGACAAGGGAAAAAGCCTAATTTTTAGCCCATCGGACTGAGCCGCTTCACCACACTAAGCGATAAATCTTCCAACATGTTCTAAAGTGGTGACTGAATCATCCCCTGAAAATTTCGCAAAATCGGGAATCCTGAAGTTATGGGGATATGGCATGCGGTCAATGTAATCTGGGTACGGCTTTCTATAGCCGATGGTCTTTCCTTTGGGCTGTAAGCCAAATTGATCTCTTAAGACTATGGAAATTTGATCAGCCCAATTAATATTGTTAGCCAATGGAACACTAGGGTTTGGCCAATTATTTTGGGTAGTGTCACGCCTCGAGTGTAAACTTCGGCGGTCGGCTTGCTCTAGCCGATGGATACCGTTGCCATGATTAGTATCCATCGGCTCTGGCGGTAGTAACCTCGAGTAATGGAACAAGCGGCTCTGTGTATGTAACTACTTTATATGGAGCCGGATTTCTAACAGGTTAGTCCTTGAGGTTTATAATTTCCATTTAATTCAATCGGTGAGGAGCCGATCGACGTAGTGAGTCCTCGACGATGGATCCAACTTTGCAGCGTCAGTATATGCATGGACATGAGTAATCTGGACTCGGGGATTTGGTGGAGCCAACACGGTGGCAATGGGTCGGCATTAGTGAGGTCTTTGGTGCCGACGCTTTGACCGTGTTGGTGTTTGGAGCCACAGAATATCTGTGGTGCGTTGGGAGTGGGCGCAATGGGTCCATCAATCCCCGACGTAGCCAACTCTTGTGCAATCGTTTTACGCTATTCTCTATCATCGGCTTCAAGGTCGTGACCAAAGCCGATGATTGATTAATTAATGCATGATGCACAGATTGTTCAATCATAGCAGATAACTCAGCTTGAGATGGCATGTATCGGCTCACCGGGGTTGATGTGACGCCAGTTTCGCCAAGCGGATTCAGTGTTGGAAGTGCCATCTTCTGCGTGACTCCCCGTCGGGTTTTTTGATACCAACCCAACATCAATTCCTCCAAGGCAGTTTTTCGATCTTCGATCTCCTTGCGCTGCTCTGGAGTTAAATCGCCCAAAGTGGGGGCGATTATGGCCGATGTTTCGTCGGATGGTGCGGCAGATTTACCTGCAGTCATCTTGTCGATCGGGTCCCACCGGGCGTGCCAAAAATGTGTTGGCACCAAAAACGTGAAGAGGGTTTCTGGCTCACAACACACCAGACGAACACCGGGTTCAGTTTTGCGCGAGCGTGCCAATCGATTTGACCCTGCAATCGATAAGGGAAGTAATGTGAAATTTGATCAAGCCGATCCTCGAAGCGAATCGGCTAAGAATCAAGAATCAGCCAGAAAGCCGATTAGAAGGGTAACTAGATTAGCCGATTAAGACTAATCCGAGGTAAAGGGTAGATCGATTCTGAAAAGGCGATGCGCAACAAGACAGAACAAATCAAACCTGAAAAAGCCAATGACGACCAAACAATCGGCGATGCGCAACTTTATTTGATCGATGTCGACTTACAGAGGAAAGATTACAGTGCTAACAAAAGACTAAAAACTATGAAAGAACAATAGCAGATGTGTTTTGGTTGTGGATGGTCTTCTAAGCAGCCTTGACACGCCTTATATATCCGTCAGCCGATCCGAGTCCCAGTCCAACACGACAATGTAATCCGAATCGGCTTCGTAGTTTCCTATTTGGACTCCGTTTCCAAGTATTACCCGTACATTATCCAAAACCTTTGAGGCGTCCCGTGTTGTATCCAAACTCACGTTTCTTCTGCCGATTCTTCTCGTAGCTTCCAAAAACTGGTGCAAACAGATAAGTAGGAGCAAGAAAATCTGTGTGATCTAAACAAACTAAACTGCCATCATTTAGCTTGACATTGTGTTTAGGCATTAGATGACCTTTTGAAAGAACCACACTAAACTCTGCTATGGCTGTAATGATACAAATAACATCTGCAGGGCCATGAATAAAGAGAAAATCAGCATGTTGTCACAACACACCAGGGTTAGGAAATATCAAAGAACTTACTGAATAGGTTTCTTACACAGTGTAACACTGTAGCAGGAAGAAAAACTGAAGATAGCACCTAGGAGTGCCTGCAAGGCATGTCTTGTCATCAAGGTGCTGCAGAATGTCTTGAAATGTACGCAAATAGAGGGAATCCATGGAGAACTGGATGAGCCTCTTTGATTTTAGCCCATCCTATAAACCTTGCCTAGAGATAACTTATCTACAGCACAGAACCGATCCCTTGCCTCAACGACTTCAAAGTATTCAATGCGGTAGACATGGTCTTCTCTAATGTCATCGGTGAAAAGGTCTATGTGTGTTGTTGGTACAAAACCCTTAATGGTATTCCTTGTGAATCGCAAGCTGAGATATAAGGGAGCATAACAGTAATATGAAAGTTATGAATGAACCACACAGACAAACTTATTAACAGAGGAATCACTCTAGACCAGGAATTGATATGGAAACAGATTTTTAGCAATAGGTCAAACACAAATCGGCAAAACAACAAGAGATAGACATATCCCAAAAGGCATTATTGAGCAACGTGAAGCAACAAGATGAAACAATGAAGCAAACAACTAACTAAACTACATTAACATTGAAGCCAGGGGTGTTCTAGAAAAAAACATTGGAGCCAAGAAAGCTATATCTCGCCAGCCAGGCAAAATGGCCAATACGTCTTAACAATTCATCTGCAAATAACTGCAGGCCACAAACAACTGCAACAAAGCAAATAACCACCATTAATAAGAAAACCACCAAAGCAAATTTCTATACAAAAACTGAATCGGAACACATTTTGTGGTAGCCTTGCCTGTTAGAACCACGGTGATTGTACTGAGGGAGATACTATGCTTGAAATGCAGTTCATAGAAATGAGTGGAATGGCGACCTATGGATTTGATGTTGCCTTGTCGTGAAGCCACCATGGATGGCTGGCTTGTCGATGAACAAGTTCATGTAGCACACATGTTTGTGAACAGCTGAATATCATACCAAGACCTAACCCCTGACAGTGACCTGAAGAAGGCAGCCTGAAGAAAGCAATGAACATATGTATATTTTTGTGAATGTAAAAAAAACAACAGTATTGAGGAGCGTTCTAATTTGTCACAAGAAAAATGTTGCACGTACCTCCTCTCTTGGCAAGAGCAAATGCTCGTGGTTGGCGGCGTTGTTTGTTGACAGAAAAATGTTGCACGTACCTCCTCTTCTTCTCAAGAAAGAGCTTGGCAAGAGCAAATACTCGTGGTTGGTGGCATTGTTTGTTGACGTGACGCCTCGGCTAGAAGCCAGCAAGGATTAATCGAATTGGATGTTACTACCGGTCGGAATAGGAAATCAAGTGCGGAACATAGTGATTAAAATGGATAGAAATCAAACCAAATTAGACCAAGATCCAGCCTATCCGCACCAAATCATAGCAATACATAGACAGATCTAAGATCACAGGGGAGCGGGGGGAGGGCGATGGGACGGGAGCACTCACGAAGCAGTCATCGTTGATGATGTAGACGTACCTGGAGACCATGTAGCCAAAGCAGCGGCACGCGGAGTCCTTGAAGGAGATGCTGGATGCCTTGAGGCTGAGGATGTGCTAATATCGTCGTGCGAAGATGAGTAGCTCCTCCAACATCTTGAGCAACCTGCAGATCCGTGCAAATCAAACATCAATTCACGAAAAGCTACATACATCAAGCTCCCTTAAACACCCACGGCAGGGCAAAAAAAACTTCTACCAAGACTCAACAAACCACACGGATTGGAAAGGAGGAAAGATATGGATGACATCGGTCAAAGCAGAGAGAAGAGGAATGACAGTCCACGTCATGGCCGGGGCCGGCTAGATACTTCAGTGCCAGGGACGGAGGCTGGCAGCATGTCCCGAACGGAGACTTCTGTGAGGGGAACTAGAGGGGCTGGGGCAAAAGGGCGGTGGCGCGCGCACGGATGATGAGAAGCAGTGCGACAAGGCTGGGCATGGCCGGAGGAGCCAAGAGTAGGAGGGGTAAGGCCTAGGAGCTCAGCGGGCATAACCGAGGAGGCAAGGGCAAGAGAGCGGAGCGGGGCCGTGGGGGCGATGATCTTTGCGAGGGGAATGGGTAGGGAGCACCACAAGGACGGCGGGGAAAAGGGGAGCTGATCCTCGAGGCTCTGCAGAGGGCGATTTCATGGTGCTTTAAGGGTCGCGGCTCTGGACACGTGGACAAACCAATTGGCACGAACCGAGAAGATGGACGGCTAGGCAATGGAGACCCGTACGGCGGTGCTCGATTGGACCCACAGGCTAGGTCATTCGGGAGTCTGACATGATTTTGAAAGCCGTGAGGGGTCTGCTCACAAATCCAGTGATGTGGAGACCCTAGGAGGGAGGCATTTCCTTCCGCTTTAAGATAGGAATATATATATATATATATATATATATATATATATATATATATATATATATATATATATATATATATATATATATTATAAATATAAATTATCATTGGGCAGTGGCTAATTTATTTAGTAAAGTATACATTATCATTGGGCAGTGGCTAATCTAACTATGAGAATTAATTGTTTAATGTTAATTGGTTTGGCTGCATAGGGTTGAATAATCAGGTTAGTCTTAGTACAATAGTGCTTCTCTGTTAGAACGAGTTGGCTATAGAATAGAAAAGGATGGCAACAGCATGTTAGAATAGCGAATTATTGCCCAAACTTAGTCTCATTTTTGCTGAGATGAAACTCATGATATATAATATTGAGTCAATAATATAGATTTTAGTTGTGGTGTTATGTTACAGAAAAAAATGACAGAATTGGGGGATTGGGTTAGTATGAAAGTAGGATATTTTCTAAGATTTTTATAGATTACAAGAACGTTAAATTTGGTTAAGCAGTTAGAATGTAATTGCTTAGAGAAGCTTGCTATCTAGAAAATGGTCGCTACTGAGAACAGTTGTGGTAATATATTGTTTAGGGTTAGATAATGGCCGAATTAAATTATGTTCATAATTAGAGAAAGCTAAATAATTTGTTCTAGATTCCAGAGATGCTACGGTTTACTATATTTGGACTCCTGAGCTAGGAATTATATCCTTCTGGCCATCGGGACAGAAATAGGTAAACTGTCCGACGAAGAGGAAAGTTAAGTCCGGGATTGTGTGTAGAAACGATAATGTTGTGTTTGATGTATGTACTGTTATGGCATGATTTTGATACGGGTTTGGCTTCAACCGCACGCCATTCCATCCCTCATGGATAAAAAGGCAAGTACATAGTAGAATGATGATATGAATGGTTAAATCTTATTGTTCTTGTTGGAAACTTGCTGATTATGATGCTATACATGATACCTTTCATTTATTACGAAAGATGATATAGTATGATGATAAGACTAAAGGAGACGATGAAATATGTTAATAACTCATGTCATTTGCATAAATGCATTTATGATGGAAGGAGGTGATCTGTGTGAGCCTTTATAACCTACTTGGTGTAAGCATGAAAGACCTACTTCTATAGGCACTTTCATGGGATGGAGTGTATGAGAGGGTGTAACATCGACGGGTGTGCACTCAATAATACCGGTATACACTATGTGATGAGCATATGAGCAAGTAAACAGATTTGCTTAGCATTACAAATGATAAATGATGATTAATGAGCTCAATGTGATAAATGAAGATGTTATTGTTTTATTACGTACGTAATGGGTCGTGGACTCGCTCTTATTTATTTTAATATTTTTAGGTGACTATTGGAGGCAGCATGCATAGGATGGGTTGTGCTATGGTAAAAGTGATGAAAAGTTAAATGGTGGTAATATCTTGAGCATGGGTTGTGCTGGGTGTTACACCATCACCCTCAAAGAATTACCGATCCACCACGCAAGTAGAACACATGCCATTGCACATGCCACAGTATTGTCATGCGGCTTCGGCTACTATAGCACCGGCGTTGCTATCGGGATCCGAATATGCAAATTCGTACTCTTTGTATATACTGCACTAGTTTAGGATCACGCATAAATGAAATATCACAATCATATAACAAAAACATAATAAAATACTCTATTTATTGAATAAAAGACAGTTGATTAACTTTATGGTCAACTTTATAGTATTACACCACACATGGCTTAAACTCTAAGGAATAAAATAGCAGCGGAATAGAAACTTAGTAGATAACCCATCAATATGCCACAAGAAACTAAAAAGCTTTGGAGGAGGAGTTCTTGTTCCTGCTCTTAGAGCTCCTTCTCCAAAGCAGTTGTAGACTTCTCTTACACTGACAATTTTGTTGTGGTAAGTGTGACTACATAAAGCACTCAACAAGCTGCGGACAGAATGCAAGTCTACTATAACTTTATGCAAAGCGCTTGTTTCAAACAAATAGCTTTCATGGTTAATTTGCAATAAGGAAGCATTTTCAATTGAAAGCAACAATTAGATTAAAATGATGGTAAAATAAATAGCACTAATAATAAAGTTTCAGGTACTTATCAAAGTAAATTGGCGCACAACCTAAACCATCTTCCATAACTTCCATTGGCACATAGTCTCCTTTCCTCAATTTTCATTTTATAAAATCTAACTCTCTTAATTGAAATTCTCAAATATTGTCCATAACCGGGGATACAACTATTTGAATAGATTAACACTCTGTAGAGATTATACACTTTTACCCATAAAATATAATCAATCTTATAATAAAACCTTTTGAAATCTCTACCTGAACATAGACTCACCCAATAAGCCTAATCTCACTATCCTTCCCTCACACAGAGCAGAAGAATAAGAGAGACTTATCGTTAGATTAGGAACAATAGACTGGTTATGTGATAAGCCTAGTTCAATGGTTTGCAAGGTTAAGTCCTTAATCGACCGAGGCAAAACTTCCAATTAACATTAACCCAAATATCACACAGGCCCATCCTAGCTCACAACCTCTTTATATTTGCCCCAATCTTAATCATTTATCACCCTAGTTGAATATCCGTGAAACAAATGCTATCAACAACTCAATATCAGGGTGTGAAACACACGACACACCGTTTCATAAATATATTCCATTAGTCAAATTGAATTTGCACTTCCAAAAGAATTAGTTATTTGTAGCATAGCTAAGCAAATATACACGATCTAACCTATCAATGTTGGAATCTATTAACAACCAACTAATAATTATCCATCCTAGGGTGATAAATAATCATGGTACAGCAAAATAGCAAGGTACATATAATATAGTTAGGTTGAATAACTAATTCCCAAATTAATTGAAAATAAAATTAGGATAAAATAATATGCAATAGATTAAAACAATATAGTGTTTGTAAAACTGGATTCAACATAATCAAAGTACAACTTGCCTTGGAACAATTCTTGATCTTGATCTAAACCTTGAGTTTGAGTCAACTCTTCACCCCCGTACACTACCAGCACTTTAACATCTATGCAAAATAATAGACGAATACGAAAATAAATATAAAATAGAGAAAATAGACTCTAAATATCAAATAAAATTCACCAAAATAAAGAGCATGAATTTAGAAAAATTTAGAAATTTAAATCGCCTTAATCGGAGCTCGTGTGAAACAAAATGGACTCTCGAAAGATTGAAATTAAAGAAAAGAATAGTTAAAAATTATAGAATTATTTTTCTAAAGAAAAATCAAATTATAACGTCATGCTGATGTCATAGGCTATTTTTATTTTTGGTCAAATTATTTTTGAAAAGACAAAGGCCACAGACACTGACATGTGGGGGCCCCACATGTCAGGCCTACTAATGTCACCAAAACAGTGGAAGGATGCAGATGCAGCCATGTCGGCTCAATGGCGAGCACGGCTATAGGATCATCAGTGCGACTACGGGTTGTCTCGTCAGGAAGCCCTTAGTGAGGTGATTGAAAGCATCTAGGCCCCCAATTTCGGTTAAGTTTTGGTAATTGATAACAATAGAGTTTTAAAGGGCTAACGTTTTTCAATTAAGTGTTTTTGAGTATAGGTTGATTCAAGACACGATGGACATAAAAGCATCGACTCAATAAACAGAAGATCAACGCAACAAGGCAAGATGACCAAGGTATAAAAGTTAAGGACCTTTTTAGCGTATGCCGATCTCGGTGTTTGAAGAGAAAAAGATCGGATTGCTAGAATAGGTGCCGTACTATTAAGAGGGGTCATTGTCATAAGTTTGATGTCGAGAAAAGTGTCGATGCTCAAAACATATCAAATAGACACCTCAGGAATAATTGGTCTTCAAATGAATTAAAATATGCATTTGGTGCATAAGAGGCGGTAGATGATCGCTGCTGATAATCTAGCCGGCCACGGCAGCTATCAAGACTGTGAGACCCCAGATTTACCATCCGGAATCTCCTGTGTATTTCTGTACTAGTCCTAGATCAGTAGCTAGTACACACAGTCAAACAAAGGATGAATCATTATTGAGCGTAACTAAGTAATAGCATAAATATAAAGTACCAGCCACATGGCTATTTATTACATCTCTCGGTCACATGACTAAAGTTCACAGCAGTGGAAACAAAAACAACAAGATAAAACCCAAAAGATACCACAGGTGACGACTAGGAGCGCGCGCTTAGTTATCTTGGCGATCTCCAACGAACTCCTCGTCATAGAACTCATTGTCTTCGACTGCATCTTAGTAATTTTCTGATGACAAAATTTTGTGTAGCATGTGAGTACAAACGTACTCCGCAAGTTTAGGAAAATGCAACATGTAGGGCTTTCCAAGAAAAGGCTTAATAGGGTTCTTTTGCATAAAGCCAAGTTTCATCAAACTATACTTAATAATAATTTTCACAATGCACATTTTAACAAATATTTTAACAATTGAATATATATATTATTCTAGCGACGGTTCTATCCACCATCACTAGTATACTGGCTCTATCCGTACAGTTTAAAAGATTAAGGTAAACCAACTCATGACTCCATCCGGCATGATCAAAACAGGTTCCATCTACCTGATTGGCTCAATCCGCCAAATAAACATCCGAGAGGTCTATCCACTCCCAAATCCCAAAACATCAGTTATTTTTAAAATAAAAACAAAACCAGATCTACCAGTATGAAAGCATTCTTCGCTTTGCCTTTGACTGTAGGCACGGCTATTCGAATAGTTTTACTCTGCAGAGGTGTACAGCTTTACCCACAAGACATGATCATCTCTTTAATGCCAAGCGCTATGAACACACTTCCCTTGGTGTGCCGGTAGAGAGATCATGATAAGGCCTTTACAATGTATACGCCTAACCCGACCCATTCACGAGGTTTCACCATCGTTAGGGTTCCATCCACTCAGATCTGAAGCCCTCTCTCGCACTGTGGGAAAATACGACTTGCCTCCATCCGGCACCCACATTCCACCATCTGGTGAGTCTAAGTAGGGATGAAAACGGATATCCGAATTTCTGAACAAATTCGACATTTTTAAATAGATATATAACGATTTTGGTTTTCATTTTTTAACACTTTAGCAAGCTCATTATAAAAAATAAGATTATAAAATTAGATAAAAAAATTACGCATTATTTGCTTCCCATAAATAAAAAGGTGAAAAATATCCTAATCCGTATCCCATTGATATCCGAATTTTGTTTCTATCATTTAAATAAATATATAATGAATTTGAGGTTCATTTTTTATGAATTTGAATAAGCTCAACACCACAAACAAGAATATGAATTCGGATAGAAAATTCTATATCCTATTTGTTCCCCATTGAAGAACAAAGACAAAAAAATTGATATCCGAATTACTATCCGTTTTCATCCCTAAGTCTAAGTTAGGTTTCTACAAATTATTCAGCCAGGTCGTACCCATTATAGACTTGTGGTTGCACGGTAATGCTTAGAATGGACAGTCATAAGTGTCGGTCCTTAAATTGATTAGGGCGGCTTTCACAAACTAGAACCAGTGCTCCATCCGCACCCGCCCGACAAACCATTCCGCCCCAATGTAAACTATTTTTATTTTATTTTTATTTTGCAATCACAGCAGCAATCACCTTGCTACAATTTTGATAAAACATGTTTCAACAACATTTAGAATTTAACCCGCCATAGGCATTTTTAATCAACATCAATCCTAAGCATAGTCTAACGTACTAAACAAGGTTAATCACATGATACATGATTTCATGATCAAATCTTAAGGTTACAAAGGTATGGTAATCAAACAGCAAGGATGTCATTTCGAAATGGGTATACCTAACATCCTATATTTTAACATCATTAGTTTATATAAATAGCCATGCATGTTTGCAAACATTTTATAAAATAGTTATAAACATTGAGATCAACGTGCATCAAGGAGACTTGCCTTCGTTGATGAAGTGCACTGCGCTGTTCTAAAGGTCCTCTCCTTAAATGGCTGCATTTACTTAACCGCTTCATTGCGTGCAAAGCGGTGTACCTAAATGAATAAAATAAAATAAATAGAAACTAAAAATTATAATAAAAATACTGACAGATAGAGGATGAATTTAGCAATTTGAATCACTCGATTCAGAGTTACGACGGAGGAGAAACAATTGTTTGAATTCTATCGGATTGGAAAATAGAAAATCCGAGAATATTCCTTTGGAATCTTTTCTTTTTCTCCAATTTCTGATTTTCTTGTCTGTCTTCCATGCAGGCCCCAGTCGTCATTGGGTATTGCTTTCTTCTCCAAATGCCAGGACAAGAACAGAGGAACAGAGGAAGTAATGGAGGGGCAAAGGAAGCGAGCTCCGGCCAGAGGGAGGGGGCGGCCTGGTTGGGCAGGCACAAGACGGTGAGTGAGAGCCCACGGCGATCAGGAAGGCATGGCGGCAGCGAGGCGGTCGCCATTGGCTGGCGCGGTGGTGGTGCGATGATGGCGTCAGACGGCGGCGAATGCGACCGGCAAGGGTGTGAGTCTTGGCGGGTTGGCCGGAGATTATGAGCACGGCACGCAAGACAGAGGTCGAAAGGCAACGGCGAAGCAAGTTCAATGACGCCCAAAAACAAGCCGACGGCACGACGGCCAAAACCACGAAATTTCTCGAAACTAGAGTGAGCACGGGATAGCTAGCATCAAGGGGAGTCTATGGGTGCAAGAAATTGAATTGAATCTTACCCAAACGGGAGAAATCGACGACGAACGGAGCGACGACAAATGACGAACAAACTCGAAATTCGGGGTCAAACTGCAACGAAAATCAAATCCGATTGATTGGTTGTGATCACAAAAGCAAGGGGCACAAAGTGACGCGGTTGGTTTACCCGGAAACTCAACGGAGCAAAAGATGGCTCACCGGTGTCTTTGGAGAACGCTGGGCGTCGAGTTTTCTCGAGTTTTGGAAAGAGAAACGACTGAATCAATGGGGCAATGTGAGCACGGGATAGAGGACAGCAAGACGAAACTTTTGAGTACTCGCACGTCCGGTGAGGTGAAGAAACGTCCGAAATAATGACCGAGCAATAAATTGTCATTAACGATTAATTACGACCGTTTCACTTGGATTAAGGATGGGTAATGGCATGGCATTTGATCTCCATTACGACGCCGTCGTGATACTTCAGCTCCCACGTGATTTGGACATTCATGGAGAGAGATATGAGAGATTGAAGTTTTGCTTGCAAAGGGTTAGACTTTGAACAGGATGCAGACCATTTGGAGAAGATGAACAGTGTCGAAACAAAAGCACGTAAGATAAAATAGATAACAAGTTCTAAAAATACCGAAAAAGATCCTAAAAATCCTAAAGAATAAAATGGAACCAAATAAGATTGGTTTCGCTAATTTTTGGATGAACTTTTGAATTTAGATTATTTCGGGACGAAAATAATGGATTTGATTAAAGCGCGAGAGATAAAATATCAGAGGGATTCTATAAATTTTGAAAAAATTCTCAAAATTATTATAGAATATTTGGAACCTAATTCAATGGATTTTGAGATTTTTGGAGTATTTTGGAACTCGGGTGAAATTTCGAATAAGGATCGGAATTTAGAATTTTGACTTTGCGGACGGTAAAGGATTGAACTCCAATCTCGGAAGGATATGGATGCTAGGTTAATTAGAAAACCGAGGAAAATTCAAATTTTGAATTTAATTATTTTGATCTAACTTTTAGCAGAAATCCAAAATTGGGGATGTTACAGCACCCCTCCCGGTACCTTTTTCCAAAGGGGTGTTTTTTGGTACCTGGGAGGGCGGTATACCACAGGGAATGTGGTAGTACCGGCCAAGTGACCAACGGTCACTGACCGGGCATTAATTGCTCCACAGTGACCGTTGAGTACTGAGGAGCGGAGTATCCGGCCAAAGGCGGTAATCTGCTACGCCAAGATGATTTTGAGTAACTTTTGAGCAACGGTTATATTTGGTTGGTGGGGGGTTATAAATACCCCCTCACCTGCATTCAAGAGTAGATTTTTGATCCTTATTGAATACATTTGAGCTCTTGTTAGTCTCCCAAACTCTTGGGACAATAAAATTCATACATTGAGAGAGTTAGGAGCAAATTAAGTGGAGCATTTAGCGTTGAGCATTTGACACTCAATTTCGACCTCGAGCAAGCGTAAATACCTATTACTCTTGGAGGTTGCCACCTCCTAGACGGCTTGGAGGCGTGAGGCTTCGGTGATCTTCACAAAGAAGCTTGTGTGAAAACCCGAACTTTGTGAAGGTAAGGAGCTCGTCTACCCGGATTGAGGAAGAGCTACCACGAGTGATCGAGGAAGGCTCAAGAGAGTGGAGCCGGCTTGAAGAAATTCAAGCCACCTCAACGTGGAGTAGGGGAGACCGACAAGTCTCCGAGACCACTGGATAAAATTCTTGTGTTCATCCATTGTGGTTTGCATTTCTTATTCCTTAGGATTACTTTTCAATTCTAGCTAATTGAATAACTTGCTTAGAGTAATTTAGTGTTTGGAGTAGTTGATTAGAAGAGATAATTTAGTGATCATTAGAAATTACTTGATATTAAAAGTGATAAAATTACAAATAGTGCTTAGTCGACTTTAAAATTGAAATAGGAGTAGAAAAATTTAGAAACCTTCTATTCACCCCCCTCTAGTCGGTTATCCTTGATCCTACAGTGATCCCGCTGACGAGCATGTCACGGCCATGGGACCACTCCGGTGGCGCCGATAAAAGAAGCAATGACAGTCTCCAGCATTGCTCTGACCACGATAAGGCAAACATCCGACAGATCAAGGCAAACTCTACAACACCGACCACACACCTCAAGGCTCAACGACCACGATGAATCGAGCTCCTCTTCCCAGCAGTGGCACTTGCACAATCCTCTGGATCATGGTGAAATGGCGGCGGCTCTAGGGAAATTAGATTAGGGTTCTGTTTCACGGGCTGAAGGCGAAGACGGTGCTTGCCTTATAAGGCACCAAGAGGCCGAGATGAGCACAGAACGGAGGGAGTATCCATGGCGAACACGGGCGCGCGGTGAGACTCTGACTACGAGATGGAGGAAGCGGCCAGACAGGCGGGCCCTACCTATCAGCCTCCACGTTGCATAGGCAGGTCGGGCGATGAGGCGGACCGTGCCGATGGCACGACCGGGACAAGGTGTGGAGATTAGGGCTGGGCTAGCTAGGGTTTCGGCCCAAAACCAAAATCCGATTTTTAGTGGATTTTTCGTTTTAAAATAATTATAGAAAATACAATGGCTTCAAATAAATAGAAAAAATACTTGAAAATTTCTATAAAATATTTTGAGACATTTATAACTCAAATAAAATATTTTTGACAAATATTCACTTAAACTTTAACCAAATTAAATATTTTTGACAAAAGGAAAATTCCATAATAATATTTAAATTTCTTAATTTTTTAAATTAAACTGATTTATAGATCGGTTTTAAATATCGTTGATAAGAGTGAACATCGCAATTTTCGGCGATTTTTGGTACCTGCCGTAGATAGCCCAGTGAAAGCTCCCCCGAAAGGCCTCCCAAGTCCCAACGTCAGGTTGCCACACACCGCAGTGACCCCGCCACACGAACATGCCTCTGCCGCCGCCGCGGTCGGTTGGCGTCGCGCCCACTCCGGCATCCTACCCTCTCCTCCTCCTTCCCTGCCGCCGACGCCGCCTGCCTGCCCCCCACGCCGTCTCCCACGCCCACGACGCCCTCCTGCTCCTCCGCGCCGCCGACGTGGCCGACCGCTCCGCGGGGCTCACCTCCCCGCACCCCAACTTCGGGTGCGTCATCGCTAGCCCCCAGCTCGAGACCGACAACGCTGATGCCTGGGTGGTCGGCGAGGGTTTCCTCTACGCTCAGGGCACGCCCTGCGCCGAGCTCCTCGCCGCCGAGGAGGCCGGAGAGCACGCCCGCGGCGCCACGGCCTATCTCAATCTCGAGCCTGGCGACTGCTACGGGGACAGCACCGCCGTTGCCTCCCTAGTCCAGGTGCTTGACGGGATGCCCTTCACGTTCGTTCTCTTCTATTTCTCCAAATTTGCCATCTTTTTTTTTAACAAGTAGGATCCGATCGTAAGATCTTGATCGTAATGCTGATCTATCATAGGTCGTGTGGATTCCATGGGTATAAGTCGTAAGAATGGACATTGTATCCTCTTGTCTCAGCCTCTAAAAGCAGAGTAGCTAATTTCGCTGAAGAGTGCCATAAGGTGTAGAAATTGGAGCTGTTTTCTTTTCCCACAAATTGCAAAGTTTTGATCCTTGTCGGTTTGCCCGCATGAACACTGTGTACTCCAAAAAAAATTGGACTATTGGAGTGCTTCGTTAGACATTTGCTTAGCCTTTTTGTTGAAAATTAATCATACACATTGACGTTGGATATGATAAGATGTCCTCAAAATGCAAGCCGTACACTAATGATTTTATTAGGCAGGAATTACGAGAGTTGTGGTGGGTCTTAGACATCCCTTGAAGCACTTGAGAGGGAAGGCAATTCAATCATTACGAAGAGAAGGCATTCAAGTTGATGTTGTGGGGGAGGATCTACAGAGTAAATTATTCAAGGTGACTCCTTGCTTTTTTTTTTCTTCGTTAGTTTTTATTAGTTGAACTTTTTAAATATCTCTAAGCAGTAAGCAGTCAGCGAGTGGTTACGCACTCCTGTGTTATGCACCTATGGTGACCCGCATAATTAGCCTAGGATAACGACAGTAACACTGTCATTACTCTGAGATAATTACATAAATCTCGGCATACTAGCCAATCAAAACATTGAGTGCACTCGATGTTTTGTCAGTTAGTACATCATGTTCAGAGTGTTACAGCAGAACAATAATTAGAGACTGGATGAAAATATATTCAAACCAAGCCACGCATGGCTATATGTCTATTACATAGATATATTTTTAATCCATGTACAACAAAAAGATATAACATAAATACTATTACACCAAAAGACTGACACGGCCGATACATGGCTACTCACCCCTCTATTCCTCCTGGTAGAACTCTGTTGCCTCGTCCATCCAACACCTGCTTGAGCATCGGAGCCAAACACTAGAACAGAGGGATTTAGCAAGAGTTGTACAAAAGTACTCAGCAAGCATAATAACATATGCAGATATGAATTTTTTCTCTCAATCCAGCCATTTCCTTATCTTCCCTCAAAATCCATTTTTACAGAAAATAGGTTTTTGGTTTTCTGTAAGGGTTGGATATTGTAAATATGAAAACAGCTACTACACTCGTATATGAGACAGATTTCGCTTCCATAGCCTCCAATCCAAGAGATAGGCTTGAATTTAAGATTTTAACCTTGCGTAGGTTCGTATCATTTTTAGCTATAGCGACCCCATCTTGTGAGGCCCCAGAACGTTTATCACCAATCTAACATTAGATCTCTAACCCTAGTAGCCGATGAGTAGTGGTGCCCTCAACTGTTCCCCACCTACACTCCGGGTACCAGTTGTACTTGCATGGTTATCACGGTGCCCCGGCGAGGCGAGTCGCCTTCGGGGCGCCTGGATGCCTAGGCGCTTGGCGGACGCCTAGGCGAGGAATAGGCAACAAAAAAAATCCAGTAATATCAGTATATTAACTTACATACATAACAATATCAGTCTTAAATTCCTATTGGCCCATTTTTAAGCCACTTTGCCAGCCCAACCGAGCCTTGCAATCGAGTAGTCAACCAAGCGGCCTTCCTCGTCGCGCGAGCGAAAGCAAGACTTCCATATCCACTTCCTTCGCCTCGCCCTCTCGCGCGCCGCGCCCACATCAGCGCATCCTCCTCTTCCTCATCTGCGAGGACCGCGAGCACGTCACCACCGTCGACCCCATGCGCCCTTCATCCTCGCCTCCCGCGCATGCCACACCACCAAGTCGCACCATCGCCGCTGTTAGATGTATATATATATTCTTCTGTATTCCCATTGTATAAGGGGTTTAGTGCATATTTACCCTCCTGTACCGGTGTATATATATCGGCCTTAGGGCCTCATATTGAATACAAGTGCTATTCATAACATGGTATCAGAGCCATAATTAGGGTTAGGTTTTCTCTCCTTCCAAACAAATGATCCTGGTGTTGCACTTGCACCTTCATTGGTTTTCTCTTGGATCGGCTCTGTTCTTTGATTTGCGGTTCTCCCGATCCGATTTTAAATCGATCTCGTCGTCCGGTGTTCGCGAGCTCTTGTCGAGGAGTTCGTCCATCTACTCGCCGCCTAAAGCTCACTTGACGACCTCACTTCTCGCCTCGTCGTCCGTCCGTCGCTTTCGTGGCCGCTCGTCCTTTGCCTCCGCGTGCATCCGTGGCAGTCTTGACCCGTCCGTCTGTTAGCTCGCGCGTCTGTCTGCCCATATGGCTGCCTCGTGACGCGCTCGCTCGTCTCGCGGCTTCACGCAGCGCCGCGATCGGTGGCCCCCACGCTTGCCCGTCGCTCGTCCACGGCTTACGCAGCGCGCGGCCGTGCCACCACCGCTTGTCGGCCTTCTTGCGACCGATGGCCCCAGCGCGCCCTCGGCCTTCTCTGTCTTGCTGGCGGCGGCTCTGTTTTTCTTCGGTAGCGCTTTTGACTGTTAGGTCACGCTGATAAAAAAGCAAAAAAAAAGCTGCTGCTCGCCGCTATTCTTTTTTGCGCTCTAGCCGTCGGCAATTCTTTGATACGTGATGGCGCCTCTTCGTCTTCTTCGACGGCGTTCTGTTCTCGCTACGGTGTTGTTTGATGGTACCAACTATCGTGGATGGGTTTCTCACATGCGTCTTCATATGCGTGGCCTTCGTCTTTGGGATTTTCTCACTGGCGAGCTTCCCTGTCCACCTCGTCCTACTGCTCCCAAACAGCCCGTGATTCCAGACAAGGCTACTACTGCAGATAAGGAAAAGCTACTTGCAGATTATGAAGACAGTCTGGTATCTTATGAGTCTCAGTTTAGTGCTTACAGGACATGGTTCGATGAGGATGCTCGTCTTTGGTTACATTACGCCGCTAGCATGGAGGCTCGTTTAGCTGATGACATTGTTGCATTTGAGCATGCTCATCAGATGTGGTCTTTTCTTCGTGATCGTTATGAGCCCACTGGTCAGTCTACCTATCTTGCTGCTATTCGTCAGGAGCAGCTTCTCCGACAGGGTGATTCTACTATTGATGAGTTCTACACCCAGATGTCTGCTATATGGCGTCAGCTTGATGCGCTTGGACCTCAGTTGTCACCTAGTACATGTCAGTTCTGTCAGGGTCAGAAGTCTGATCTGGAGATGCGTCGCACTTATGACTTCTTGACTCGGCTTCGTGATGAGTTTGAGCCTCTTCGTGCTCGTCATCCTTGTGTCTCGTTGATGGATGCTCTTGTTGATGTGCGTAACGAGGAGACTCGTCTTCGTCTTCACGATGCCCTCTGATCGTCTTGATTTTGGTTGTTCGTTCTTCGACGCCTCGACCCATTGCTACTCCACCTGTTCCTGTGACAGTACCCTCTCCTTCTGCTCGTGGTGAGGGTGGTGGTCTTCATTGTACTCACTGTAGGAAAAGTGGCCATGTGGAGGTTTTTGTTACAGAAGAAGAAGGAGCAGAGGGCTCAGCTTCTTTGTTCTTCACAGGTTACGATAGTGCTAATCTTGGAGGCTCTCGAGGAGTTCTAATGATTGATCACCGAGAGATGCTCATGCTCCTTCGTCGCCTTCTTGCCTCTTCACCGTCCAAGTTGCTAGTGTTGTGACTCGAGACTTCTGCCTTTGCTGGATTCTGCTGCTGCTTCCTGTCTTTCTTGAGGGCCACCTACGCTTCCACTTCAGTACTCATGCATGGATTCTCGATTCGGTGCTTCTTTTCATATGACTCCTCATTGCACCTATCTTTCTTCCATGCGTCCTTGTTCTCGTTCTCTTACCGTTCATACAGCTGATGGATCTCCTCTGTCTGTTGCATTCTTTGGACAGGGTACCCTTTTATCTAACTCTTTTCATGTTCCTGATGTTTTACATGTTCCAAACTTAACCATGCAGCTTATGTCCGCCGCGGCTTCTTGATCATGGTATGTCGTGTTATTCTTGATCGACTTTTGTTATGTTGGGATCGCCGCACGGGTCGCTTTGGTTGGTCTTGGCCCTCGCCGCCGTGACTCTCGGCGTCTCTGGGAGCTTGATGGCTTCATCTTTCTTCCGCTGCACCGCCATCTGTCGGCTCGCGTTGGTATCGCCGTCCCCTTCGTCTTTTGCTCGGTGGCATCATCGGTGGGTCATCTTTGTGGCTCCGTCTGTCTACTTTGATTAAATCGTGGTCTCTTAGGTTTGGTTTCAGGTCATGAGTCCTTAGCCCAGTGTCAGGGTTGTCGGTTGGGAAAGCAGATTCAGCTTCCTTATCATTCTAGTGAGTCAGTGTCTGAGCGTCCTTTTGATCTTGTTCACTCAGATGTATGGGGTCCTGCTCCTTTTGTTTCCAAAGGAGGTCACAGATATTATATTCTTTTTATAGATGATTTTTCTCGCCACACATGGATTTATTTTATGAAAAATCGTAGTGAGGCTTTATCCATCTATAAGAATTTCTCTGCTATGGTTCGCACTCATTTCGACACTTCTATTCGTGTTTTTCGTGCTGACTCTGCCGGTGAGTATCTTTCCGAGGCTCTTCGTCAGGTTCTTTTTGAGCAAGGTACTCTTGCTCAGTTCTCTTGTCCTGGTGCTCATGCTCAGAATGGCGTTGCTGAGCGCAAGCATCGTCATCTTCTTGAGACTGCTCGTGCTCTCATGCTCATTTCTTCTGTTCCTCACTTACAGGCTAAAAGGTCATTTCTCTTGCCTCGTATTTGACTAACATTGACCTTCTTGACCCTTGTGGTGGTATTCCTTTTGAGCGTCTTTGTAATAAGACGCCTGACTACTCCAGTCTTCGTCTTTTTGGTTGTGTGTGCTATGTGCTTCTTGCGCCTCGTGAGTGCACTAAGTTGACTGCTCAGTCAGCTGAGTGTGTTTTTCTTGGGTATAGTGCTGAGCACAAGGGATATCGGTGTTGGGATCCTGTTGCTCGACGGATGCGGGTTTCTCGGGATGTGGTCTTTGATGAATCTCGTCCTTTTTACCCTCATCCTTCCTCTGATGCTTCCTCTGCGTCTCTTGTTGATCCTCTTTCTTTTCTATTTATTCCTGATGCTGCTATTGCCTGTGTGCCGACTTCTAGATTGGTACCCTCTTCTGTAGCATCTTCCCCTGTTGTGCCTTCCTCTGATATACCACCTGTGGTGTCTTCTTTCGAGCCTTATCCTTTGGTTCCTGCCTATTCTGCCAAGCCTCCTATCACACAGGTCTATACACGTCAACATCCTACGAATGCTTCTTCTCTGCCACCTTCCTCTGATGTGCCATCTTCTCCGATGCTTGACTTCTCTCCTTGAATCATCTTTTCTGTTAGGGCCATCTGCTCTGGTTCTTCTTCCCAAAGCGACCTATTTATTCGTGGACATCGGCATCGTCGGTAGGTTGATCGGTATGGTTTTGGACCGATTACTTGGCGAGGTTTTCTTTGGTACTGATTCTTTCGAGCCGACTTCCTACCGAGATGCTATTCTTCATCCTGAATGGCAGCTTGCGATGTCTGAGGAGATTGCTGCTCTTGAGCGTACCGGCACGTGGGATCTTGTTCTTGTTCCTCCTCGTGTCCGTCCGATTACCTGTAAGTGAGTCTATAAGGTTAAGACTCGCTCTGATGGTTCTCTTGAGCGCTATAAGGCTCGTCTCGTTGCCGTGGCTTTCAGCAGGAACATGGTCGGGATTATGATGAGACCTTTGCTCCTGTTGCTCACATGACCACTGTTCGCACTCTTCTTGCTGTGGCCTCTGTTCGTGAGTGGTCCATCTCTCAGCTTGATGTTAAGAATGCCTTCCTTAATGGTGAGTTGCGTGAGGAGGTCTACATGCGCACCACCACCGGGTATTCATTCTCGAGGGTATGGTCTATCGTCTTAAATCGCCACTTTATGGCCTCAAGCGGGCTCCGGGCTTGGTTTCAGCCGGTTTGCTACATCATTCTTCTTCTTTGGTTTTCTGCTAGTGCTCATGTTCTGCTTTCTATTTGTGCACACATCATCTCGTGGTCGGACTCTTCTTCTCCTTTATGTTGATGACATGATTATTACTGGGGATGATCCTCAGTATATTGCCTTTGTTAAGGCACGTCTGAGTGAGCAGTTTCTTATGTCTGATCTTGGTCCTCTTCGTTATTTTCTTGGGATTGAGGTTTCCTCACGCTGGCGCTTCTATCTTTCTCAAGAAAACTACATTGTGGTCTTCTTGGTCGTGCTTCTCTTCTTCGATCACGGATGTGGAGACTCCCATGGAGCTCAACGTTAGTCTTTGCGCCTGATGATGGTGTGCCTCTTTCGATCCTACTCGTTATCGTCACATCATAGGAGTTTAGTCTATCTGGGTGTCACTCGTCACGATATTTCAGTATGCCGTGCATATTACGAGTCGACTTGTTTGGCCCTACCCGGCCTTCTCTGATCATCGCCCGTGTTCTGCGTTATCTTCGTGGCACTATCTCGTCACTGCTTTGTTTTTCCTCGCTCTAGTTCCTCTGACTCCGAGCCCTCTTGTGATGCTACAGGCTAGTGATTCCTCGATCGTCGATCTCTTTACGCCTATTGTGTTTTTCTTGGTGGTTCCTCATTTCTTGGAAGACTAAGAAGCAGATAGCGATTTCTCGTTAATCTGAGAGGCTATGTTGCGTGCTATGGCTCTTGTGACTGGCAGAGGTGACTTGGCTACGGTGGTTGCTTGCGATTTTGGTGTTTCGCTTCTATGTCGACTTCTCTTTTGTCCGGCAGTCTGAGATGCTATTAGTATTGCTCGTGATCCCGTTAAAGCATGAGCTTACTAAGCATATTGGTGTTGGCGCTTCTTATACGTGCATGAGTTCAGATGATATTATTGCCCTTCGCTATGTTTCTTCCGAGCTTGGTGGTGATTTCTTCACGAAGGCGCAAACCAGAGCTCAGCATCGGTTCTTTCTCTCCAAACTCAGTGTGTTTGATCCACCTTGAGTTTGAGGGGGGGGGGGGTTAGATGTATATATATATTCTTCTGTATTCCCATTGTATAAGGGGTTTAGTGCATATTTACCCTCCTGTACCGGTGTATATATATCGGCCTTAGGGCCTCATATTGAATACAAGTGCTATTCATAACAGCCGCCACCATTTTCCCTCCCCTGATCCCCCTGCGCCACCACCCCCTTGCCCTTCCTCTCCGAGTCCCCCTTCGCCTCCCCATCGATCTTGCGACCGGCGTCGGTGATGGAGCAGAGGTGGCGCGGTGAAGCCCGGTTGGAGGCAACGCGGATCCGGTGCCGGTGAGCCCGAATCTAGCACCGGCAAGTTGATGGCCAGTGGTTCGAGCTCCAGATCTGACGGAGAAGCAACGACTGGTGAGTTGGTTCATCTTCCCCTCCCCAGTCAGCCTCACCTGAAGCCCCTCTTCCCTTCCTCGGTCAGCCTACCCTAACCCCTCTTCTCTTCAGGCGAGGCCCCGGGCCATGGCGCCTCTCGCCGGCCCCCTGGACGCCTAGTCGGCGACTAGGCGTCGCCTAGGCAACACTGTAATAACTGTGGTACTATGCTACTGCAGCAGCACTAATACTCCCCTAGGCTTTAAATATAGCGCATGATCAACCGCAACTGACTTCTATGTCCCTCACTGGGACTTCCGGCATACCTAGCTTCACACTCCTAGTTATCTACATAATTATCAATGTGGAGATCATGATGCCTTCATAGCGACAACTTTTTCTGACCGATTTCCCTCACTATGGTTGATACTAGAATACGGCTTATTGCCCGAGTACAGTTGGTTGACCTTATATTATAGCCTATGTAAAGGACCCCGCCGGCCATTCTCCTCATTGGCACCCTCTACCCACCATATATACATATACGAAACATCATTAGCTCCTTCTGTGGGATGAGCCAAACATTACTTTCACAATCTCAATTACCAACTCATCATTTCATCGTAAACCATCTTTCCATCCAAATTCAATTTAAAGTTTTCAATTGCAATATAAGATTTTCCATGCAGTGATGGTATAGATAATTATAGAAAAGCATTCAAAAACATTAATAAAGATGGTCAATAGAGATCTTGCCTGGTATAAAAGTGGAAGGTTCGGCTTCGCCTGTATACTGGATCTAATTAGCTGGGATGGTTAAGGTCGGGTCCTGAAAGTATAAAACATCCACTAGGGCAATTAAGGTGAATAAATTATTCTGGTGTCGAACCAATTTTTCTGAGCTACCGTTCAATTTTATTTGGGCACTATTTAATTAACACACGTTTTCGATTTTTACGCAATCCGCAAGTTGATTAACAAAACCAACGCGGTTTGCAGTACGAATTATTTTTCTACCCTTTTCCCCTCACTTTTTCTCCCTTCTTTTCTCTCTTCCCTTCTTTCTTTTCCTTCTCTTATTTCTTTCCCTTTTCTTTTCTTTTCTTTTCTTTTCTTTCTTCCTTCTCTCCTCTTCTCTTTCTTTTTCTTTCTTTTCTGCCTGTCTCTCTCTTTTCTGGCCCTGGTCGAAGCCTTGCCTCGGCCGTTCCGCTCCTCCCCCTTTCCTTCCTCCTTTGCATTGCGCCTCTCCCCACCTGCAGCTTCTTTTCTCCCGGCCGATCTCCCTGCTTTTCCTCTCCCACCAGCTGGCTACTCCCTACGCCACTCCTTCCACCTCTCTTGCAACTCGGCGCCAGCTCCTACTTCTACTAGGCCGCAGCTCGGGCTCGGCGAGCTCCTCTGCACCTCTTCCCCATCTGGCCGAACTCCCTACTGCAGCTTCTCCTCCCTCTCCTCCGACCCGGCGTTGGCCCTGCCCATGGCCCCTCCCCGCATGGCCTGCTCTAGCCCGGCCGGCTCTGGTCTCGGCTAGCCCCACAGCTCCCTGGCCGCGAGCACAGCATAAGCCCAACGACTCCACTATTCCGGCAACTCTCTCCCCTTCTAGCTCTCCTTCCTACTTGAGGCTATATTGGTTCTATTGGCTGCTATCCAGGGTTTCTACTACCCTCCTGCTACCCTTTGATTTTGATGATTTTGCTTTTTTCACTTTTACTGATTAATGAAGATGATGCTATCTGGGTCTATGATGCTTCGTTGGGAGGTTGATCTACTCATGAAAGAACACTACACCGGCCCTAAGGCTATCCCAACTTACTGTGACCCTGGGGATGACCCGATCTATCCTCTACCCTACCTCATTGGCTGCCTAATGCCCTAATCTACATTTTGTACATGCTATCCCGCACTGCAGCTACTACTATTTCTACTGCTACTAATGGGTACCTGACGGTTTTGGCTGGGTGATGAGGTGCAATGATGGTTGAGGTTGAGGATGGGAAGAAGAGGTTGCAGACACTGCTTGTCTCCCTCTTCTTGGTTGTTCTAGCTTCAGGCTCTCCCCCTCCTTCTGGGTGGCCTCCTCTTCTTCTCCTTCAGGACTCTCCCTCTCCTTGCTCCCCTTAGCTTCCTTCGGCTGGAAGCTTGCTCTTGGTTTGGCTCTCTCTTGGTTTTTGCAAGTGTGGGAGACAGAACGAAATGAGTTGGCTTTGGGGTGGCATGAGGCTGGCTTTATCTAATACCACAGCTACCCTTTTACCTCCTTTTACCCTTGGCCTTCACTGCTCCTAATTTACTCTAAGGGCAAAAAGGTCATATCTCGCTCTTTTTACTAACGGTACCTGCAACCGTACCAGGTAAGCTATTAAACGCTGAATGATAAATCCGATACTAGCGAGAGGTGCCGGTCTGGCCCCCCAGACATGTCAGGTACCTCGATGTGCAATACCTTCACTGTAGAATTGACGGCACTCTCTAAACCTTACAATTTATTTTGTTGCCTAATCATATTTTTATTTCTTGATTACTGATTTATTGATTTTAATTAAACTAATAGCCCCCCGGGTTATCATAGCACCCTTGAAAATGGCTTGGAAGCACTTAACAATTGAAAAATTATATAAATATTTTTATGTGCAATATGAATGATAAAGAAAAGCACAGAACTGAATAATTGAGTTCCAGATATTTTTAGTTATGCTTTATTTTGAGTAACACTTGTCAATCATTTTTCAGATGATGCTCCATTTCCTGAATTCACAGTTATGATTTAGCGGAATTGACACTAAGATTAAATTTGAGAAGATGCTTTATGAGTTTTTAGTTTTTCTTTAAAGTGAATACAAAATTTTGAATGTATGCTACTATTGATTTATGATAGTTTATTCAGAAGTTCAAGTTCATTTGTAACATATTGGAAAGAGCAAACATATTTTTGATATCCGATATTCTATCTTGTTTGCAGTCCAGTGGAGACACTAACACTAGCTTTTCACTTGCTCCATTGGAAGGATAGAAGTGAATGAAAATAACTTATTCACCTAACTATTAAAAAGTATTATTACTGGCCAATACAATATGATGGGTAAAAATGACAATAATGTTACCAAGAGTTTTGTTGTGTTTTCTAGTAATAAGTCAACTGGCAAGTAAAATATAGATCCACTTAGAACTCTGTTTCTTTTGTACAATTGCACATCACGTGAACAATTTGGAGATTTAGGCCCTATATGGCAGAGCTTCAGATCGCAGCTCCACCTAAGATCTGGAGCTTGTAAGCTAAAATAAAGTGAATTAAATTTATATTGTTAGTCTAAAATGTAAACAAGATAACCCACTTAAACACTTTTAATGTACCCACAGCTCCAGCTCTATAAATTTTTGGAGTTAGAAATACCCTGCTCCACCAACTTCACGGATTTTGGTGGAGCTAGAGCTGTGCCAAACACTCCCTTAGTTGAGCTACTGGTCCTACACTTTGTATCTAAATTAATATTTTTCCTTTTATTCAGTTTCTTCCTTAGCAGTCTAGTATTTAAACCCACTGTCCACTGTGTGCTATCACCTTGGTATAACGAGTATTCAGTATAACCACTTTAGGTGGAGTGTTATTTGACTAGTGTTCAATTTGGTATTAGCCTCGGAATGTGTTTGATCTTCTGAATTTATGTTTCTATCTCGAATATGACAGATGTATTTGACATGTAGCTTCTCCTTAGGCTATTGAGCTTCTAAATTTTACCTAAAGCTAAAACCTCAGCAATGCGTTTCTTTAGCTATAGGGTCATCAACCCTGCTGAATGCAAATTACATTGTAGCATACTCCCTTCTTTCCTCAATAGATGTCATTCTAGTATTTTGCACTACAACCAAGACTAGTATACAAAAGACCATATTGCCCTCCTTCATTAGCTTACTTATTGCTTTTGGATGGTGTGTGGTGTCTACTCCATAGTGGTAAATGACTTTGCGAATAATGAATGGGAGGGATATGCAAAGGAAAAAAGGGTAAAAAGTTACCTCCAATTGTAAAATGTCATGTATCTGGGAACAACATTTGAAAGCTAGAATGACTTATATTTGGGAACGGAGGGAGTAATGAATTCATGATTTTATCTGCTCTCATCGTGGTTATACTTTATCTCGCCAGTCATTTATTTACTTCGGCTCTTGTATTATTTGTGTGAATCATCTAATACCACCCTCTTTCTCTCTCTCTTTTGGCAGCATGTTTAAGCTAATAAGCATCTTAGAAGGATATATTATCAATTTACTCTAGTAGGTTTTTTCCTTGTGTTTTGTTTTAAGCCTACTAAGTGGCTTAAAAAAATGTATATTATCAATCTGATCTTGCATTTTATTGGCTTACTGATGTCTTTAAGCTGTTCACTGTAGGAAGCTTTAAAGTCATGCCTCATCGTAAATGCTCCATTACTTTACCGAGCTGCCTTTCATGTTCCATTCTCCGTTCTGAAGTATGCTATGACTGCAGATGGTAAGTCATACTTCGTTCCATTTCTGTATATTAGTTGGGTCTATTCGTTATGCCTTTGTTAATATACTATAGCTTTGCAGTAATATCCAACTTGTACTCATTTTCACTTCCATTGATGGAAATTGGCAGGAAAAATTGCAGCAAGTAGTGGACATGCATCTTGGGTAAGTGGCAAAGCATCCAGAAGTCGAGTGTTTGAATTGCGTGGCAGAAGTGATGCCATTATTGTTGGTGGAAATACAGTGCGCCTTGATGGTAGTGACCAAATAACACAATATTCTATTTGCTATATTTCATATTGGTGTTCCATCACAAAATTGAAGAGCTTTTAGTTGTGTCTCAGATCCTCGATTAACTGCAAGACATGTCAAGGGGCATGTTCCAGTTCGCATTGTAATGTCACGGTCTCTTAACCTTCCTGAAGAAGCAAATTTATGGAATGTTCATGATGCATACACAATAGTTGCAACGCAAAGAGGTTCCCGGAGAGATCTCCAAAAAAAGCTTGCTACAAAGGGTGTTGAAGTAGTGGAGTTTGACATGCTTAATCCTAGAGATGTTATGGCATATTGTTATGATCGTGGTTACCTTTCCATATTATGGGAGTGTGGTGGCACCCTAGCAGCTTCTGCTATATCTGCAAGCGTTATTCATAAGGTGATTTTTAAAAATTAAATTCACCATGTATGTTCTGTTTGCATTTACTTATACATACTACATTAGTTATTTCAGAATGCAGCTTGGTTGCCTTTGTTTAAATTAGTTATATTCTGGTTTAATGTTTTTTTGTTCAAGTTGTGGATGTGAAATCAAACTTGACAATGTTTGAGACTTGAGTCTATTTATAATTGCAGTTAAGTAGTTGATAGGGTGATCTTCTAAATTGTTACATGCCATAGTATTGTTCCGTTGACTGCTACTACCATATCTGAATGGTGATTTCATTATATATGTTCTATCCAAACTGTCGTTATATGTTATCTGTTAAATATGCTATGGCCTATGTCTTTGTGTTAAAAGAGCAGTGCTTCAATGCTTTTCCTTCTAATACAAGTTGCACAAATCTTAAAGCAAGCGAAGAGGTAAGTAATCACCATCTACCATTTATTCATACTTTAATATTTGTACAACTGTCAAAAGGAAAAGCATGGAAGCACCTCTCATGTTAAAATGCTCATAGATCATTGGTAAATCTCCATGACAAGATGAACGGTGGGGGGGATTTTTTGCAGAACATGAATTTATTTTACTTCATCAGCGTTTCATTTGCTACAATATGAATATTGCAAGGATATTCCTACCAGTTGGATATATAGATGCTCTCCAAGTTCAGCTCTGCATAGACATGTTACATATCAGAAGGAAAGAGAGGGGGGGCACTCAACAGAATCATAGGCAAAGTCTCTGTGCGTTCACTTCTCGTTGTTTTACAAAATCACATGCGAATATCTCATATCCATCATTCATGCATCATGAACATCAGCCAGTTCACATATGCTGTATTAAATGGCATGACTTTATTAGGTTTGCTCTAATATTTGTACCTTAATTTGCATGCTGTATGCCATATTCCATTTGAACTCTGTTTTCATTGGTTAAGTTTGCATCTTTCAACAGGTGTATGCATTCTGGGCTCCAAAAATAATTGGGGGAGTAAAAGCTCCAACACCAGTTGGTGAACTAGGGATGAATCATATGACTCAGGCGATTGATTTAATTGATGTTTCGTATGAGCAGGTTAACTATTTATGTTCTTGTTCAATTATTCTCATCTGTGTTCTCCATCAATTAAATATACTTGCCAGTTGCTATATTACACTTTTATTACTCCGTGTTTCATTTTGTAAATTCTCTCTCTTGTATATCATATGTTTTGGTAGAGTTTAGTAGTTCCCACTGTGCTAATTCAGTTTTGGATAAATTGTTCTACAAGTGGTCTTATCTAATCATATACTTTTACACTGAGCATTTGAGTAACTATGCGTTATTATAGGCATATGTATATCATTTGGCATTAGTTGACGACTTCTGCATATTATATATTTTTGTTAAAATTTTCAGATTGATAGGGACATGCTCATGAGTGGATTCCTCCAGCCTATCCCTGATCTCTCGCCTGTAATACCATCTGTGGATGAAATACCTTCAGTTGATCCGGAAGTATCTCCTTATGAAACAAATATTATTTCCTTTTACAAGACTTGGGATATCTTTGGGGCTTTCTCAAACTTTTCTCCTCATCCAATTCACATGCCTGATGAAAATGGAGATTATTTCACATGGCCAACTGTGGAACACTACTACCAGGTTTCTTTCTCATGTTTTTTAGAGCCATTTTTGTGTTATTTTGGTGTGCTTTGAAGTGGAATTCTTGATCATGATGCACCAGTGTTTTTTGACCTGCAATATTTGTGAACAGTATATTAGTGTCATAATTCGCAGTCAATCCTTAGAGTAAGCTCAAAATTTTTTTCAGGCACATAAGTTTGTTGGTGTTGATAATCCTCAAGCAAGGGACGTTGTCCAAGAAATAAAGCAGGCAAAGAGTCCTGAGGAGGCTGCTAGAATAGGAAGGACCCGGCAAAGAGAATTCCCGGAATTGGTATGCCTGAACACTCTGCTTACTTTGATATTATAGTGGGGAAGATCAGGAGAACTTCTAGATAAGTGATATATAACATGTAATCTTCTTTCTGTTGAATGATTATTTGAAAGAGAAAATTAGTCCAGTAACATTACAGAGACGTATATATCAGTTCTATTCTCCAACTTGCATGACCTAGTGTTACTAATGAATTTGTAAAACGTAGATCTACTTTTCATTTGCAAATTGTAAGGGTGCGTTTGGTTAGGTGTACGAAGGTGAACCAAACCGTCCCGTACAGGATTTGGTTCTGTCTTTACGTTTGGTTGGTTGAACGGAACTATTTGGTACAGGATGAGATGATACAGATTCTTGGAATATTCCAAAAAGATGTTGCACCATCCCGTACGGGAAATTTGATCGAACCAATCGGTCCAGGACAAGATCGTTCACTCGTATCATCCCTCGAACCAACCTCATTCCTCAATCCAATCTCATCCCTTCAACCAAACATCATCTCGTACCATCCTGTATCATTTCATCCAAGGAACCAAACAAAATCTTATATCATTCCATTCAGACAAACAAACACCTTCCCTGTACCCTGTACCATCTCATTTAGAATCATCTCATTCATCTTGTATTATCCTATCCCATTCATCCTCGTACACCCAACCAAACGCGTCCTAAGTCTACCGATAAGTTGAACCCTTAAATACTTGAATTGAATTTTGTCATCCAATAACTCCATTATAATGTCACCAAAATTACTTTGTGTTTTTAGTGTAGTATTAATTTTTGTGGTTAAAACATCTTGATGCCTGAAGTGCGCATTTGTTTTGCAAATTGCTTCCTAGGTCTGTCCCACCTCTGGCGCATAGCAGCAACATCAGTTAAAACAGTAGGTAGCTCATGCATGAAGTATGATTACAATTGTGGCTTACAACCTGTTGGCGTCAAAAAAGAGCTAATCAACCTCAACACACACGAACGTAGAGTTCAACACACGAACGTAGAGTTCAAGAGGGTTCAAGGCATGCCAGCTGATTTGATCCTGCAATCGGCAAGATAGATCTAAATAGTTGTCAACCAATTTGATCGGCTCTAATTAACAATATAAATTGAAACAAATATCTCAGCCGATTAGATTCTACAATTGGCAAGATAGATCTAAACAACTATTATAGCCGATTAGATGATGGATAAAGATTTGTTTTCTTGAAAAAGGTAATGCGCAACAAGATCAGTTTGAAACAAACCTGAGGTAATTGGCGAAGTCGATGATAATCAAAACTGGCAATGCGCAACTTTATTGATCAAAAACAAATTACAAGGAAAAGATACTAATTCTAAAAACTACTTATAGTTGACAGAAAAGTAAATAAAGTAGATGCAAATAGTTGATTGACTGTGGATATCTCTTTGTCTTGCCCCTCGACCCGTTTTATAGTGTATAGGCCGATCGTATCCTTCTCTAATTCATGCAAATATATGATTTGTATCGGCTTCAACTTCCTCAAGATGAATTCTACTTGGAACTGATTAACCGGTTAAGAACTTTTGTCCAATTTTAACTTTGTTTTCCTAAATTGGTCACTCTTGCCAAATTCTGGTGTTAACACATCCTTAATTGCCCTACTACAAAATATCTCCAATACTCCATGCTAGCCTACTACCGGGATCAAACCATCTCTTACCTGTTGCTGTCAGCATAATTTGATACACCATTTGGATGGCAGTGAACACAAGTCCAAATGCACATTTTGGACCATTGAAGAATGAAGTTGCTTTCTTGCTTTATAGTTTGTAGTCCTTGCCACCCAAATGGTACTTGCAACTGTGCGCACAGACACATGACACAAGAAACACAAAGGTGTACACAATTAGCAGTGGTGTCCCTTGTTAACCATGCTGGAGAAAGGTTCTCACAGGTGGTTCCTCCTTTTGTCAAGTTGCAAAACTTTTTTTAAAAAAAAAAGTGTTTCCAGCATGCATTGGCAGTTTACCAGAACATGGTGGAGCGAATTATACAATGTTATCTCACTGATTTATCAGATGATTTTGGATATGCTATATGATATTTCTGTAACACTTTAATGGAAATCTGCCATCTTATCGTGCTATTTTAAAGGAGTCCAGTTAGTTAATCAGAAACTTCTTATGTTGGATGAATGTTATGTCAATGTCACCAATTTTTTCCGTGACATTGATGTTGTCTTTGCTGGGTATTAATTCCACATGTTTGGCTCTGCACACTGGACAACGATCTTGTATTAGTTGTAATGTATATCACTGCAGCTATTCGCTGGCTGGCAGCACCAGCATGAAGGTGCTAACCAATCATCAGTATGGTCCATGACGACAATTTCCTTGGAATATATGTTGCTCCTCAGTTACTACTAACAATGACTAGCACACTTACTTTATATGATGCCATATTTAGTTTCGTGCTATTGCTTGGTTATGTAAACTAATATAATTATTCTTTTTAATTTTTTTTCTTATAGGTACGGTCAGATTGGGAGTCCATGAAAATTGATGTGATGTACAGAGCTATAAAATGCAAGTTTTCAACTTATCCCCATCTGGCTGATATGCTGTTGTCAACGGCTGGCTCTGTTCTTGTTGAGGCATCGCCCCATGATTTATTTTGGGGTGGTGGACGCGAGGGCGAAGGTCTGAATTACTTGGGTAGATTGCTGATGCAATTGAGATCAGAGATTCTGGGAACAGTTCGAACAACTGTCGAGGTAGGAGAGCCGGCTTGATTGGCTGGAGATGTGATTGTAACACCAGATGTTTAGATCTTGCAGGTTCGTGACTGTTCATAATGGATTCTGGTGAGCGCCAGCAAAATTTTGTTTGACATTGACACTTGCTCCCGTTTCATTCCTATCAAAAGTTTAGATGCTCTTTTGCCCCAAATAACTTACCGTACTGTTTGTCTTCTAGAACAATTTCAGGTCTACACCTCATAACTCCATATCACTTCACCTATTACATTATCAACCCTAAGACCTTGTTTGGATGAGTGTTAATTCCTTAGGAGGTTTTCGGTTTTAATTTCAAATTTGAATTAGATCTTAAAACATTCCAATGAAATTACCCATAATCCAAACACCTCCTAAGGCAAAAAGAAAAAGTGGTGCAAGTCATCCGTTTTACAAATGTTTATTCAACACATTCTGCATACATTACGAATTGTTATCACTTTTAATAAGTGGTCTTCCTTTTCTTTTCTTTTTTTGAACAAACAAATAAACGGCAGCTTTCCATTAACTTTGAATCAAAGTTTCATCATCCATACGAAGAGTTAAAATAAAACTTGGAGGCTCATCCTGCTAAACACAAGTAGATTTCGACGCTACCCTCGGACAATGGTCAAAGGTTGCCTTCACAAACATAGCAGCTGGCGATCAGCTTTCTTCAATAAGCACATGACCTGACGTCCTAGAACTGGGTTGCAAATAGCTTCATTGACTCCCAAAGAGTCTGATGCGATCTGAATCCTAATACCTTTACATCCAACAAAGGAAGCTAGTATAATACCGCTACGGAGAGCTAGTGCTTCAGCTGCAAAACGTCAGTTATGAAAAACCGGCTTGCTGCTGCTATCATTGCTCCCCCCTTATACCTTATTGTTGCACCAGTTTGCTGCATCTACATTCAACTTCACTTCACTCCGCCCATAGACAGCCTGACCAGTCCTGTCGCTTCAGGGGCCCATGAAAACCCCCTGCCTTGCTGACAACTGAGACAGAACCATTGATGGTTGCAAGAGCTTATCTCCCAGTCGGTTGGATTCTCTCCTTGTCTTTTTGTCTCCTCTCCCGGCAAATTTTCCAAGTTGCAATCGCCACTGTTTTCCACAAACCCAGCCGACCTCAGGGACCGGACCATAGCTTTTTTGAAAAGTTATTTTTTTTTTACTTTTTGTGCCGAAAACGACTATAGTTTTTTACAAAAGATCGTTTAACAAATAGTTATTCACCCTAGTTTTTGCTATATATATATATATATGACTTTTAGTTTATAAAAAAAAGAGTTTACTGTCTTTTCAAAAGCTCCTTTCGATCAATAAGATGCTCCCAAACAGATGGATCTGTCTCTACGTCGTCCCCGAAATGTTCTCCGGTCACAGGCTTTCCAAACCTCTCGCGCGAGGGCATGTAAAAAGCGTATGTCTGACGTCTTCAGGTCCAGCGTCACAACTAAAAATTGGTCTTTTTTTTTATTCAAACTAACTAATAGGTCTTGATTAGCTAAGATTAACGATCCAATACTAAGAGTCTGGCTAGTTGGACCATCAAGATTAAATTAGCTCGCACCTGACCAGAATCATCAAGGCAGCATACCAAAAACGCAGCGTTCACAGCATGCAAGTTCCAAGAGCTACACAAGCTTTACTGATACCAAATCAAAGGAGAAGCTCTACAAAACAGATGAAATACAGAGCTTATCCCATACAATTTCATTTTGGCAAGATTACCAGACAGACAAAACAGCAGCGAGTACAGTTATTCTCGTCAAGGAAAAATTAATACAGCAAAGGTTCACGACACAGGAAACTGGCAAACCAAAAGTACTATTTCAAAAGACCACACCGATCGGAACACTATGGGAAATTTCTAATGCTTGTAGGTAGTAACTTATATAGACTAATTAGGCCTTGGTGCTGCCCACTCAACACGAAGGATAAGGTTGTCATAACCATACCCATTGAGTTTGCTGATAGCCTTCTCAGCATCCTCTCTGTGGACGAAGTTGACAAAACCAAACCCCCTGCTCGATCCAGTCTTCTGATCCACTGCAACATAGACACGGCTAACTGGGCCAAATGTGCGGAACAGCTCGAGGAGGTCGGGCTCACGAGTGTCCTCTGACAGATTGGTCACACGGACAGAGTTCTCGTCATTCCTACGCCTCATCTCGTGCCCAGGCCTATCACCTCCTCCCGCCCTCAAGCTTGGAGGAACATATGATGCTCCCTTAACAGCACCACTTGGTGCTCCAGGTCCATCAGCAGTAGGAGGCCTGTCCACAAAAGCTTCAGTCTGTGGAGCAAGGTCCTTGTAGGGGCACTTTGAGGTCCAGTGGTCACCCTTCTTCCCACAGGTCCTGCAAACCATGAGAACAGCACCTCCCTTACTTGCCATTGCCAGTGGATCACCAGAAGCACTTGGTTCGTCAGCTTTGCTCCCTACAATTAAATGAACAGTTAGCAAATAAGAGCACAAAAGCATAAAGCTTACAGACTAAAGCAAAGCCAGCTATTTTAGGGACTTTGGAACCACAAAATTGAAGAGATTGTCAACAAAAAAGACACTGCAAGCTACATCAAAAAAGATTTATTTTACAGCTTTAACAGAACATAAGCAACTGCTAACAGTCTATTTCAATAAGATGTATGCTATTAAGCTGAAAGACACTAAGGGGGTGTTTGGGACAGCTCCAGTGCCACCAAAATCCGTGGAGTTGGTGGAGCGGGATATTCCTAGCTCCAGAAATTTATAGAGCTGGAACTGTGAGTATATTAAAAGTGTTTAGGTGGATCATCTTGTTTACATTTTAGACTAAAAATATAAACTTAATTCACTTTATTTTAGCCTACAAGTTTCAGATATGAACTGGAGCTCTGCCAAACAGGGCCTAACACTGCAATTGGAAATCCCATAATCAAACATTCTACATGGAGCATACCTCAACCAACTACCTAACTCAGACAGAATAGAGTTGTCCACAAAACTTATATATTCTCCATCAATGAATTTAACTGCATCTTCTATTAAGATCTAACTGAACATTTTGTTGTCAGATACAAAAAAGTAACGACATTGTTCTCATATCCAGTACCACCGTTGCTTCAGAACTTCACAAACCAAACACTTTCAATGACAAATGCTTGGTTCTATAGCATATTGTAGTAACCATCTATTCACTGCCTGTCGATATCTACCGACTTATTGCTCAGACTCAGTGCAATTAGAAATATTACTACAACACCTATGTTCTGCCAAGATGTACATGTAAAGCATAAACAATCCCAACCAATCCATATTCCATAACGTTTGGAAAAAAAAAAACCCTACAACACGATCACCGTACTGTATCTAAACTTTAAGAGCATCAAAGTTCAGCCAGCTCCTGCCCAAATGGATCAACAACCTCGATTCTATCGTCTCTCTAGGGATAACAACCATCTAGCATAATTTTCGACCTAGAAATAGCGTTTAGCGACAAACCAAATGGTTCGAAACAGATCAACCGAACCAATGCAGATCTACGCAGGGAGATAGAGAAGAGCAAGGACCTGGGGCGCGTGGGCGCTCGAGGACGATCTCTTCGGTGGAGACCATAGTGAGGCGGGAGCTGGCGTCCTCGTGCACGGCGTCGCCGAACTTGGGCCAGGTGCGGCGCTCGATGGCGCTTTTCGAGAGGCGCGCGCGCGCGAGCTTGCGGACGCGGGTGGTGGTGGTGACCTTGACCTTGTTGCCCTCGTCGTCGAAGCGGTACTCCACTACCTTCTTGAGGCCGTTCTCGTCCGGCCCGATGACCACCCGCGGCGGGAGGAGGAAGTCGAGGTCGCCCCCATCATCCTCCTCGAGCTCGCCCCACCGGATCTTCTGCTGCACCGCCGCCGCCGCCATGGCTCGTAGTCCACCCGCTCGTCGGGTGCTAGGGTTTGGGGTGCGGCGGCGTGGTGCGGGTGGGGGAGCGCGCTTTGGTCCGGTGCGGCTTGGGAAATGGATGGCTCGGATCGGTTTCCGGATGCTCATATGGTAAGGCGGTATCGATGGAGATGGGCTTATTATACGGGCCGGGCTATTTGGGCTTAGCATACGGGCCGAGATTATCGGCCCTTGTTTACAGTGAGATCTTTCGGGTGCTCTCCTTGTTTGTCCACGGTTTATGGGAGAACTGGACCAGGGCAACAGTGAAGAGGTACTAGATTCATTGCTAAGGGCCTGCTTGGGAGCTTTGTAACTTATTCCAAATGTAAAATGTTTCCACCGGTATTTTACTGGGCACATTGAAATACAGTTGCAATTTTTTCCTGATGTAAACAATTGGTATGCTGTTTGGGTAAGGTATACTTTTCGGTGGAAAGTCAGAAGGACCAAATTTATTCTGTTTATTCATCAATGGCATCCGGCCACTATCAGGGCCAACAGAGAGCACTCCAAGTGAGGTCACAACTCAAACAAAATAAGAAACAAAAATTGCCTATTCAGGGCACAAACACTGCAGAGAACTTAACAGAACTTGCATAATCACATTGAATGGCACAAACATATATGATGCATAAAATGCATGAACTCCAAAGATCTCAGAGGACTTAATGAACTCAAAACACAACTAAAAGATCCGCAAATGCTGAATTCCACCAAAGATACATACAAAACCAAGGTCTGAAATTCGACCAAACTCCGGATACCAAATAAGTTCTAAGAAAGATTAGTAATAGAATACATGAACTCTAGTATGGACATACTCCTTGTATTAAGTCTTGTCTCTATAATGCAGAAGCTAACAAAAAAAATAGTGCAATACTATAGACTTTTTAGATAGCTCCTTCGCAATGACACTCGAGTCGACCAGAGCACAAAGTGCAAAGACAAAACTAGTTCTTGGGTAGATATCCGGCCTGCACTACTACATCTCTAGCCCACCAAGAAGCATCGTAACCATCAGCCCACCTGCGAAGTAGAAACAAACAGCACACTAGTTCATGAACTCTATATCGTTTGGGCATGCTGATTAACAGATCCAAGAATGAATAATTAAGGTAAAGCCATACAAGAATAGCATCTGCTACTCTATTGTTTATCGGGGGAATTGTGAGCACAAGTCACAACCTTATCAATAATCATATGCAACAAAAGCACACATAATTTACATCAGATCAAATAGACAGCACAGAAATTGAACATATGTTAGATCTTGTCCAATAGACATGTCAAATTTCAACAGACATGTCTAATCCATAGTAAGCTTAAAAGCCCAGCATTGCTAATCAACAAACATTAATTCTAACCAGATTGTCTCCATGGCAAGTCTTGTGAGAATAGGTTCAAGCACAAAGTAGATTAGCTGTTACTGGTATAACTGGTATAGTTTCCAACATGACGCAGTTGAATTCAGTTGTGAACTGACACTGGGTTGGGATTTGGTGAACTAACAGGAAGACCAAACAACGCCTTTATACCTTCACATCTATGTTTGCATAAGATTTAAGTTATTGAATCATGAAATTAGATATGAAATCTATATCTTACTTTGTTGATTTGTGGGATTGACCAATAATTTACCTGGAAGCCTTTTGCTTAGAGCAACATCCATAATACTTTTCCTTGTGATGCGTGCCAATATTGTTCCTTTTATTGCTGGAGTTAAAATAACATTGCCCTGGTGCAAAAGACAACAAAAAGAAATAAACAAATCAAAGTTACAGCCAACGTGCATAAGATAATAGTTCCAACTTCTAACAAAAGACTGCATTAAGTATTCTTGTTCTCTCAAGGGCATATCTTCAATTCTTCGTTCCTAAAGATGATTGAACCAGACTTGAACTATGCAAACGAAGAAACATGAGCCACATTCAGTAGATGAGTCTAATTCTATGATCCATTCTTCATGCCCTTCAATAGAATATTTTTCACGCAACACACTGAATGTGACAGCAACCAATATATCCACCATTTCATCTGCACCGCTCTTCTTGTTCATATGTCAACACAAATTCACAATGATCAAATACCCAAGGCTATCCGCGCTTCGGAAATCAAAAACCACCAAAAACACAAAGAACCAAGTATGAAAAGAATAACAAAAAAATGCAAATAACTAAGGAGCCGAATTACCAGTACTGCTTCTCCAGTACTCGATACACAATTGTACAAGCCCAATGTCTGAAATCAAACACAACAAGCAATGGAAGAAGCCCTCCTATCAGCTACCAATTGTCCATTTACATACAATAGATATCTATATGTCTACATCTGACTCAAACTAATTGTGAACCAATCTTATTTACTCTGCATAGCCTATCTCAAGCCCATCTCTTCTCAGACCTACCAGATATGCCCTACGTACAAATCGTTCGGAATGCATAATTCTCATAGGAATTCTAGAAAGCCTCACATCTGGTAAGAGCACAACAACAGAGCAGAAACAACAGAGCAGATTGCATATTAACATGTGCTCTTACCAGATGTGAGACTTTGTACGAATGTGGTAGCAGAAATGTCTCCTACAAACATACATCTTCTCATTCAATGCATTTTACAGTGCCCTCATACTCTCAATAGATAGATGGTGAAACATGCCAGCCATAAATCAGTTCATACCAATGACATTCTCGAATCCATTTTCCTTGATCAGATCAGTGAACTGATTCAAGTAGAAAAGAAAAAACTACAAGCAAGACATAGAATGAAAAACTATACAAGAAAGATTCATCAACTGTTCAGAAAATGATAGCTGATCTGGTTTCAAGTGACTAGATCTATAATTTTGTATCCAAAACATTTGATCTGGTTGGAGGGAGGCCAGCAATTTTGTACCTAGTTGTTCTGGTTGGAGGGAGGAGAGGTGAGGCTGATGAAGTCGCCGAGGTGAGGCCGATGAAGTGGCTGGATCACGAGAACTTTGCATCCGGTGGCTGCGTCGCCAGGACAGCAGGAGGCGGAGATGGCGGTGGCTCGACCGGACAAGGGGAGGAGGGACTTGCACGGAGGCCGTCGCCGCCGCTCTTAACGTCGGACCGCCGTCGTCGCCGCTCTGATTGGAGAGAGGTGAGGCAAGAGAGCTACTGATTCAAAATCAAATAGGGGGATGACGAACGGGACCTTGCCGTCGCACTCGCCGTCGTCGCCAGCCACAATCGCTGTCGTCGAGATCGCCGCCGTCGACTTCTAGGGTTCCTCTCGACTCGAGACGACGACGCGACTGTGGCTCGACCGCTCGAGCGCTTCGCGAACGGAGTCGGAAAGGAAATGTCGCCTCTGTCGCGTGAGAAATCTTCCGAGGGTTTTGGCCCAAACCGGTGGTAATTTTACTGGGCTACCGGTCCATCCAAACACTACTTTTGAGCCCAGCATGGAAAATTATTTGGGCCGGTAATTTACACTGGTTTTGGGCTAAAAACCGGGCTTCCAAGCACGCCCTAAGTGTTTCCGTAGAGGACCCGTACATTTTTATCGAGAGTTTTTTCTCATATCATTTTATTAAAATTACCTATATTTATCACTGTTATTTAATTACACATCTTTGCTACTGTTAGTGCTCTTAATTACCCATCTTTACCATTGCTCTTTAATTACCCACTTTTACCACTGTTAGTGCTCTTTGCAAATAAACTTTTTGTCGTAAATTGAGTTTTCATTGCAACGTACAGGCACATAACTAGTGTATGTGAATGGTGTGTTGAGCCTTCCTCTGAAAAAGGATTCATCCTTGCGTGAGAACTGTGCTGAAAGTAGAGTTCTCAATGCACACATTGCACTTTGTTGGAAGTAATTCTGATGGTTCATGGAAACTCACACTTTGCCGGCTCCTCCTCGGCCAGTCGGCCTGCATTTCTCTCTCGGTTAAACGATGGAAGCTATGGAACCGACTCACAAATGGCCGACGAGAAGGTCCGTTCGGAACAACTTCGTTCAACAGGGACAGGGTGACAATCACGGAACTTGAAGCCAGATAGTTCACCAGCATAGGAACATCCTTTAACGGTATTTTGTGTTACTGCACCTGAAGCAGACTGCAATCTAACCATTTTTTTTTTCAGCTTTGATTTCTTATGACAAAGTGACAAGTGGTTGATTTTTGCATACCGCTGTTCTTAGTGGAAAAAAAGCATGAATATGTCAGCCACGGTCAGACTATATATATTTAGCACCAGGGTTTACATAATCGAAAATTTGATTTTCGAACAATTTTTTATTCTCGAAAATCACCAAAAACCAATCGAAAATCGACAAAAACCGAAGAAGTTTGAATTCAAAAATTTTGAACTCGGCAATCAAACTACAATGGAAAAAAAAGATAATTGAGCAATTTTCACTAATTTTTGACCAGTTTTCGTTGATTTTCGAGCAATTTTTTTTATTTTCAGCACATCAAAGAAAAAAATAAAAATTCAAAAACAATTAAAAAATGTAAAATAAATCTCAATTAATCTTTAAAACAGCTCAAAAAAATTTAACAATTTTTGAAATCATTTAGTGCTTCTACAAAATCAAAAATAGCAATTAATAAAAAGGAACATAGACACTGTCTGATATTTAATGGAATAAGATTGATCATACTCTTAAATTTTAATGGAATCATAACTAGTGCTGAAGGATCATGTACTAAAATGTTCAGAAATATTAGACTTTATTTAATAGCCCTATAAAATCAAAAACAAAAGAGCATATACAATGATAGTAGCACTTTTAGAATTTTAAAAAATACACAAGTTTGATCATCATCTAAAAATTTTATAACATCATTATAATTTTCTTATTACATCACAAAAAAAAATTCAGAAATATTAGACTTCATTTATTGCCCTAGAAAATAAAAAATTAAAGAACATATATTTTGACAAGATTACCGCTTTAATTTTTAAAAATACATAAGTATGATAATGATCTAGAAATTTTCAGAGTCGTTATAATTGCCTCAGTACCTCACACAAAAATTTTCAAAATTTTTTAACACTTTTTCATAAATTTTTCTAAATTTACCTAATTTTTGAATTTGAATTCTACCGGTTTACCGAGTGGTTTTAAAAGCTAAACCGGCTCGATACGCTTGATTTTTGTGGTTTTTGAGCTATTTTCATCAATTTTGTGAACCATGTTTAGCACCTGTGGTTGAATGTCAGGTCGAACTGGTAAATGTGCCCATCTAGATTTTCAGTGATATCCTATGCTACGCTATATGATAATGCAGTTGCAGATGATACCCTCCACAGTATTTTTCCTTTCCATAACTTGTAGTTTTGCCTTTAAGATGCCGTTTGTTATAATCAAAACGTACTTTATCACTAATTCAATTCCATTAATCAGACTTTGCAACAGTAAAGTAATTGAACCAAGTACTTCTAGCGAGTTGCAAAATACAAAAAGCAGCAGAGGCAATAAAACTGCTACAAACCAAATAAGCGATACGCATGAATTAGTATCACATACACCAAAGTTATTGCCTATCACGCTAGTAGCAGAACCATTGAATGAGATCAACCAATATAACAAGAATCTGATCCACAGGTCAAGAAAGCTAGATATGATGTTATATTCTAGCACATTAGCATGCAAGAAGTACTAAAAGGCAATACTGTAAACTAAAGACACATAATAAGTAATCAAAGAGATGCAATCAGAAAAGGGCTATGCGATACCAACTGGGTGTAGCGCCAATCTTCTTGACACAAGCAATCAACAACAGCTTATCCAAGATGTCATCAGGAATGAAGGATCTCAATGAAGTCAGCTGACCGTGTGGTTCCGAGAAGACGTTGACGAGGAATAACAGGATCAAGCGGTCGCACTGTGTGCTGCCCAAAAACCTCTAGACCGCCCCCGTGTAGGGACTCACGCGGACAAGGCTCGGAGACACCGCTCACCGAGTTGCTGTTGCACGACAAGCAGCTCAGCCGACACAGTTCAGATCATGGCGCAGCACAATGGTAGAATAGGAAGATTAAGGAAGAAGTGCAGTTGTGTATTTCTATCTGCTTTTTCTAGGGACGTCTCCCTATACTCTATATAAAGCCTTGGCCAGATACTTAGAAACCCACGATGCCCCAACTACTCGCTACTTTGCTGTTTGATTCTCGGATCAAACCCGCATAGGACGCCGCTGCCAAACAGCCCACGTACGTGCAAATGTCCTCAACGAAGGAAGTAGTCAGCTGATAGAGAGATATTAGTATGGCTTCAGAATACGCAAGTATACATGTATGCACTCGTTCAACGCCACCAATGGCATTTGGAATTCACTGGAAATATGTGTATGCGCGCATAATTTCGAATAGTCCCCACCAATTTCAAAGCCATCTGCCAGAATCTCAAAAGAAAGAAAGAAAGAAAAAGCCACAGTGTAGTTCATATACTAGCTTTTCGATGATAGTCCCTTTTGGATTGAACTATAACGTCTAGTACTTCAAGATCAACTCACCTACAGCTATGCAATAGATGAACTCTTGAATTGCCAGCTTTCTACAAGTAAGATTATCTCAAAGACATTGCTAATACTAAGATTATCTCAAAGACATTGCTAATACTAGGCCACCAAGAACCAAGCCTCAGGTTGGAGCTTTAACGGTCAAGCTCCGGTGTCTATTCATGAGCTTACTAGAGAGTTCCCAAGTCTCACAGACCGTGACCTCACAGTCAAGCTTATATAGATGTGCTCTTTCGAAAGGACCTTAGAGCACATTAAGATATAAATCATCCTACCATTAGGGGTGAAAACGGATCGGATACGGACGGATAATAGCTTTACCATATTTGTTTTCATATTTTTTCTCGGATGCGGATACGGATAGTCCGGATACGAATACGGATACGGATAGTATCGAATACGAATCGCATCGGATACGGTTTCGAATATTTATGGAACATGATAACCCCTTAAATTGTACATAAAAAATCAACTGAAACACATAACTTTTATGAGAACCGTTTGGTTATCACAGTACATAAGGATCGTTGGAATATGTTTTTCACCTATAGGTAAGTCTATCAAGAGCTCACATAGCCACTCTGCCTCAATAGTGACCGCGTCAAGTGCTGCAAGTTCAGCCTCCATGGTTGATCTTATCAAAATAATTTGTTTACAAAACCTCCAAGAACTATAGCACCGCCAAGAGTGAATAAATATCCACTAGTGGCCTTGATCTCGTCAACATCCGAAATCCAATTAGAGTCACTATACCCCTCAAGTACAGCAGGGTATCCAATATAGTGAATCCCATATGACATAGTGCCCCTCAAGTATCTTACAACACGCTTAAGTGCTTGACAGTGATCATTTCCCAGATTAGAAGTAAATCAGCTTAATTTGCTAATAGCAAATGCAATGTCAGGCTTGGCAGCACTAGCTAAATACATGAGAACCAATGATCTAAGAGTATCTCAATTGATCCTTCCCTTGTCCGAGATGCTTTTTAAGCTTAAGACTTCGGTCATAGGGTGTGGGAGCATTTTTGCAATCCATGAACCCGAATCGAGTTAGGATCCTCTCCACATAATGAGATTGTGTAAGATTAATCCCATTCTCACCCTTGATCAATTTGATATTTAAAATAACATCAGCCTTTCCCAGATCCTTCATATCAAAGTTTTGGGACAAAAATAACTTTAAGTCATTTACCACATTAATATTAGTCCCAAAGATAAGTATGTCATCAACGTACAAACACAAAATTACTCTATCACCCCCACCAAATATATAATATACACACTTATTAGTTTCATTTACAACAAAGTTGGCGGATGTCAAAGTTTTATCAAACTTCTCATACCATTGCTTAGGTTCTTGCTTGAGGCCATACAAGAATTTCAAAAACTTACACACCTTGCCCTCCTGTTCAAGTGCTACAAATCCATCAGGCTGTTCCATATAAATTTCCTCATATAGCTCTCCATTTAGGAAAGCCGTCTTCACGTCCAATTGATGAACATGAAAACCATATGAGGTAGCCAATGACAAAAGCACACCGGTAGTGGTTAATCTAGCAACAGATGAGTAAGTATCAAAGAAATCTTCGCCTTCTTTTTGTGTATACCCTTTACCCACAAGCCTTATCTTATACTTTTCAATAGTACCATCAAGCCTAAACTTCTTAAAGATCCACTTTCACCTAATTGGTTTACAACCAAATGGATGGTCCGTGATCTCCCAAGTTCCATTAGTAATAATGGAATCTAATCTCACTACGGATTGCATTCTTCTAGTACTCTGCATCAGGAGATGCATATGCCTCTGAAATGGATTTTGACGTATCATCCACAAGGTACAAGGTGTAGTCATCACCAAAGGATTTTTCAATCATTTGTCTCTTGCTCCTTCACAGAGCTACATCACCGTCACCCTTTGTATTTGTGTGTTCAGATTATTCGGTGGACATAGGGACTCCATGAGTTGGAACAAAATTCACCGGACTAGATGATGTCCTTGTATCCTTCATAGGAAAATTATCCTAAAAAATGTAGCATCACGAGATTCCATCACCACATTTATGGTACATCCGGCACATCGGATCTCACTACTAAAAATCTATAGGCCGCACAGTACGTGCATATCCTAGAAAGATGCAATCAACATTCTTTGATCCAAGTTTATGCTTTTTAGTTATTGGCACATTGACTTTTACCGAGCATCCCCAAGCGCGAAAAAAATGTGAGTCGGTTTTCTCCTTTCCATCCTTCATATGAAGTGACCTTGCTATTTTTAGTGGGAACCCAATTGAGGATATAGCAAGCAGTCAAGACAGCCTCCCCCCACCATACCTTAGACATACCAGCACTATCTAACATGGCATTAACCAAGTTAGTTAAAGTGTGGTTATTTCTTTCAGCAACCCCGTTTGATTGGGGTGAGTAGGGAGGAGTCACTTCAAGAATTATTCCATGATCAGCATAAAATAGGGAGAACTCATTAGATATATACTCATTAGAACTGGTAAATGTGCCCATCTAGATTTTCAGTGATGTCCTATGCTACGCTATATGTAGGGGTGCAATTGGAACGGATATTTTCCGACCGACCGACCGACCGAATCAATTCGGATAGCGATTTGAATAGTTTTTCGGATATTCGAAGAATTTTCCAGATACGGATACTGATAAGGATAGTTATCTCGGATAAGGATACGGATACGGATAGTAATTATCCGACGGATACAAAAATATCCGAGTTTATAATCGGATAATATCCGGATATAAAATATGGATATTACCCGAAAACTTTAAAGACTTCTCCAAGACTATGAGTCTGTAACTCTTCAATCAAAGAGCACAAGTCACCAGAGTCTAGAGGCACTAGTACCAGTGTACCAATACCACTCTTGGTAGTCTACCAGTACCAGTGCCAACTGCCAAGTGTCAAGCACCAACTACCATTCTACCAAGTGCCACACTGCCACTGCCAAAGTGCCAACGCCAAGTGCACCACAGCGCCAAAGTGCGTTCATTATTAATTCTTAATTATGTACAATGCAACTATAGTAAATTCTTGTACTATTTTCTTCACATTTTGTCAATAATTATTCATAACTCATAAGTAATCTACCATTCAGTATGTTACATGTGCAATAAATGATCTATATTTTTGTGTATTATCCGGCTAAAAATATTCGTACCCGTATTGAATTCGGTCTGTATTCGCTTCGTATTCGTAAGTGATAGTATCCGGTATTATTCGCATTCGTATTCACATCCGACACCATTCGTATCCGACTTCGTATTCGATAAAAAATATGGATACGGATACGGGATGAACAATATCCAACCGTATCCGATCCGATTACATCCCTAGCTATATACATGATAATGCGGTTGCAGAAGATACCCTCCACAGTATTTTTCCTTTCCATAACTTGTAAGGTCCTGTAGTTTGCCTAATTGCCTTTAAGATGCCGTTGACATGGACATGTATCTAAAAATGGCTCTTTAAAAGATTCTGTGAAACATCTGCACAGTGCCAAGAAGAACCTTGGAACTGGGTAGCTCAACTCATGGCAACAGAGTCTTGCTTGTGCTGTGTGTTGTGTGATGCATTATTAACTTTTGACAACCGTCATTCCCATCTAAAATTCTATGTCTAGATTTGCTCCCAGAGCTGCGCGCTCATCCATTTGAACCATATCATACGATGTGAATGTTATTTTGCCGAGATTAATTATGTGAAGAGCTTTGGAGCCAACCCAATGCCTCCTCTGCAGGACATGCCAGCCAATTCGCCATAGGCGATGTCAAAACCATCAATGAGTTCATGACAGAAATCAAGGCGTCTTTGCTAACAACTGACGAAATGCATGGTACACGATTCATCATCCAGCTCTCTGTTCTTTATTTTTTATAGCTATGTGCTTCATTTTCATCACAAACATAGGCCACGATGGTGATGTCTACGCTGGAGATAGATACTTGCTTGATTTGGATGCAACTAAATCATCTTTAGTTTTCTTCTAACGAACAACACCACAACCAAGGCATTGGTACCACAAATCAGTGGAGATCATTGGTAATCTACTTCCCACTGTTGTGACCATCAATAATTATGTATAACATCCCAATTTTTTCCCTTATTTAATTTATTGTGTTGTTTGTGCATTTTATGGATTTTCTGAATTTATTGGATTTTTCTGATTTTATTTGAATTTATTTCAAATTAAGTAATTTGGCATTTTGTGAAAACTAATTATTTATAGATAAAATTAATATAAAGTTTGGCTAAAAATATTTTATTTGAGTTCAAAATACCTCAAAGTATTTTTTAGATTTTTCTTCTATTTTTCTTGATATTTTTATTACTTAAAACTAATTAAATGAATTATTAGAATTATTTTAATTAAAGAAAGTCCGAGGAAAATTGTGTGAACAGTATTGGGCTCAGCCCATTTGCTCTGTGTGTGTCGGCTCAAGTTCTAGAAGCCTGATCATGGACCGTTAGATCGTCATCCGACGGTTGATGGCATTTATGGAAACCCTAGCAGCGTTGGCCATTGGATCGAGAGACCAGACCGGATTGCGACACGTAGGGCCATCGTGAACGTTCATTACGGCACATGGATGGTTGTTAGCCATCATCTCCAATGTGGAGTCTGGTGGGCACCGCCATGTAGCCGCCGGACACAGAGTCCGTGTTCGCAACCCACATGCCTTCTAAGGCCTATTTAGGTCGCTGCAAACCCCGTCCTAGACTCATCATCACCCGCCGCACCCTTTTGCCCTAAGTGCCATCACCCGACATGATCTGTAGTGCCCGTGCAAGCTTGTCATGGTTGATCAAGTGCCCTGCCACAGTTTCATCTTTTTTCACCATCGTTAAGTCATCTCCATCGTGTTGAAGACCAGATCCGAGATCCTTGTTTCGAGCCGCACCGGTTTCGCTAGTTAACGTCGCCATTTGGTCGTTAGAGTGTTGCACCGCTCCTTGTTTCGAGCCGCACCGGTTTCGCTAGTTAACGTCGCCATTTGGTCGTTAGAGTGTTGCACCGCCGTTGTTGTTCCCAGTGTTGGTAAGATCTCCGCTGCCACACCGCCATTTGCATCGAGTGAGCTATCAACCGTTCGATCTGTGGTGAACATCCGAGATTGTGCCACGTAATTGCACTAAGATTGAACCTCTGTAGAATTAAGGATAATTGACTAGAGGGGGTGTGAATAGAAGGTTTTTAAAATTTTCTACTCTAAATTCAAGTTTCAAGATCGCTAAGTACAATTAGCAATTTTAGTACTTTTAATACCGAGTAATTCTAGAGATCACTAAATTATCTCAACTACCCAAGTATTCCAAACACAAATCTATACTAAGCAAGATACTCAAATAGCTTGAATTGTAACTTCACTCAAGAGAATAAGAAATGCAAACCACAGTAGATGAACACAAGAATTTTATCCCGTGGTCTTAGAGACTTGCCGGTCTCCCCCACTCCACGTTGAGGTGACTTGAACTTCTTCAAACCGGCTCCATCCGCTTGAGCCTTCCTCGATCACTCATGGTAGCTCTTCCCCACTCCGGGTAGGCGAGTTCCTTGCCTTCACAATAATCGGGCCTTCACACAAGCTTCTTTGTGAAGATCACCGAATCTACACGCCTCCAAACCGTCTAGAAGGCGGCAACCTCCAAGAGTAATAGACTTGATGTTGGCTTGAGACCCTTGAGTGCTTCTAAGATGGCTCAACAAATGCAATGCACTCGAATTTTTCTCTCTAAACTCAAAAATCAAGAATTGAATACACTTTTGAGATAAGAGACTTGCTTGGGCTCTAAATGAATTCAATGGAGTCACCAACCAGCCCTCAATACAGGTGGGGGATATTTATAATCCCTCCAAATCTAAACAAATTTCTAAAGAATTTAATCAGCATTTGTCAGCTAAGCCAAGACTACCACCCTCTAGGGGCTGGTAGTGCCGCCCATGGTGCCAATGGCTAGTTTAGCAATTAATGCACTGACATGTAGCCGTTTTCTCGAAAATTCCCTCCAAGCCTAGCACTACCGCTATGGAGGCCGGTAGTGCCGTACCTTTAGGTCGCCGAATGCACCCCTTCTGTCAAAAAGGTACAAGCAAAGCTAGGTAGTGTGGCCCACCTCTAGCTCTTCAAGAGTGCCACCGTGAATTTTCAAGAGAACATGCTTTCGTTAAAAGCTATCGGCAAGATATAGCCAGATTATCAAGAAGACCCGACAAGATCGCTCCAAAATTCGGTAGTGCCGCAGAAATGATGACTACATGATTTTAAAAGAAATTTTATGCATAACCAAAATTTGAGATTTGCGAGCCATATGGAGTGCACCTTTTGAAGTCCAAGTTACTAATCAAGTCCCTCTTTATAGTACGACAACTATCCTAACAACCCGATCTTTCCTTCAACACCAAGATCGGCAAAACAGCTAAGAAAAATAACCTTAAACTTTTATACCTTAGTTGCTTATACATTTGATACTTGCTTTCCTTTTTCACCCACTCCATGCTTCTATGATCTTCGAAATCTGGACCAACCTGTTTTCAGTATTCTCACATAGAAATTGTCAGTCCTTTAACCTTGATTGTCATTAATTACCAAAACCTTAATGAAATAGGGGCCTAGATGCTTTCAACCTCATCGATAACATCGATCGTTGGATCAAGATTTTCTGGTCGAGATACTTCCTTGTGCCACATGATCCGTGATAGTCTAATCTGTCTCGTTTGGTGTGAATCGTGTCGTGCGCTGTAGCCAATCGCTTCGCGCCGCATGTTGGGTGCAAAAGTCGAAGTGTTATGCACCAGGCTCAGAATGGTCCAACAATGTTTAGTGGACTCGGTGTATGAACTATTGACGTGGCGCACTGTGATTGGTCCAATCAATGCTACTATCAGCATGACATCACCGCTGAGGTTGGCACTTACATCAGCGTGTGCACGACATAGTACCGTGAGTCCACGGTGGACCAGCCATGCTTGTGGATCGAGTCCACAAAACAATGCCAAACCACGTGGCACATTCTAGTTGGCTCGGTTCGATGCTGACATTAGCATGACGCAATAATAGCCATTTTTCTATTTAAAATAATTTGGTTTATTATATTGATTTTTCAATTTTCTGATTTTTAGATTTTTGAATTTTTTGAGAGCCCATTCTCCCTCACACGAGCTCCGATTGAGGTGAATCAAATTTTTAAAAAATTGTAAAATTGAGATTTATTTAATAGTGAATTTTATTTTATATTGAAGTTTATTTGATCTTTGTTTTGGTATTTATTTGGCTTTCTCTCTTATTTCGCGTAGACGTTGAATTGTGCGAAGCAAGCTAGGAAGATCCATCAACTCAAGACCTGGTTCAAGAGCGAACAACAACTGTTTGAAATTAAATTGGGACTTAGCTATTCTACCAATTTGATCTATACCCTATCTTTTCATTTGTATGTCATGATTTATTTATCGCCCTAGATTGGTTCATTATAGTTGACTAATGCTAAAATCAACATGGGTTGTTTAGAACATATTAGTATGCTTAGCCATACCACGTCATCACATGTACTTAAATCATCCATGTTTAATCTTAACTAATGGAATATAGAACATGATAATTAATTGGTGTGTCAGGTGTTGTCATATGAGGATACTGAGTTGTAGTGGCGAGGGATGTCATGCAATGATGTTAACTTGTTGATAGCAAGTGGTGCTTGGTAATCAACTGAGGTGGTAATCATTTAGATTGGGGCAAGTGGCATGGGACAGTGTGCCAAGGTAGGCCGAAGGGCAGAGGGTGTGTGGAAGTCTTGCCCTAGTCATCTTAAGGACTTAATCTTGCAATCCTTTAGCTCGAGTCAATCATGCAACCACATATCTGGTATGGGACAGTCTAGCTGATTAATTTGCAATATTTGAACTTTAGTACTGCTGGTGGTGGTGTGAGTCCCAGATTCACGGATTAACTCACATGGCACAAGAAGGAGACCCTGTTGTGGTGGTTTAATCTTTCAGTGTTGAAACCTCAACGGGTAGTACTGGGTTAAGGCAGAGCATTGTAAAGGCTTTGTTATGATCACTCGCCTTTGTGGTGTATGGTTGTATCATGTGGGTAAAGTACATAACCTCTACAGAGTATAAATCTATTCAGATAGCCGTGCTCGTAGTATTGAGTATAGCTCAAAAATTACAGTCAAGGGTTAGATTAAATAAAAACTTGGTTGGAATGGCAGGATTGCCATTGGAAGTTGGAAACTTGACTTTGGATTGAAATCTTGGTTTACTTGAGAAATGTTGAAATTACTTATTATTGCTATTTGTTTTACTGTCTTTTAATCTATTTATTGTATTCATTATAAATGTGCTTAATTGAAAAATAGTCATGTTAGCCATTACTTTGGAATAAGCTTTGCATATAGAATATTACAATTGTATTTGTGCACAACTTGTTGAGTGTTTTAAGTACTCACCCTTACCAACAACAACATCAATAGTTGAGGAGTCTACACCTGTTTTGGAGGAGGAGTATTAGAGGACACCAGTGTTTAAGGTTCGAGGCTTGTTAGTTTCCCGTGGTAAACTGATGGTTTGTCTATGACTTTTTATTCTGCTACAATGTCTTAGTTTGTATTTCTTAGTCTAGCCCAGCGTGGCTTAATAATGTAAGCTGGTCATATGATTATACAATTAGTCATAATTAATAAATGGAGTCTTTATATTATTATTGCTTTGTATGATTGTGATATTTACCGATGTTGAGCCTGTGTGCACTAGCGTGATCATGGACTAGTGCGGTATACACAGAGGGTCCGAATTGGTAAATTCAGGTCCCAACAGAGGTGATATCAGTATATACAGACCATAGGACTTGGCCATAAATAGCATGGTTGTGCCCTAGATATGTCCAAAATTATTTTCTAAAGAAAAATCTAAATTTAACTAACAAGACACTCTTGACTCTTTCTATTCTCTACTTCTCACATTTGCTGAATTTTTCATTTTCTAGTTGCCGTTTCAAGTTGAGGACTCATCTATGTCTGTTTTGAATAGATGAGGATGGTGCGACGTATGGAGAGCATAAGGGTGGATATGCTGCGGAGTTGTGGAGAGTTCTTCACGTTTTGGGAGGCTTTGTGCGACCACTCTACTGAGTCAACTGCTAGGTCATGAATGGAGTTAAGTGTGGTATCATCTGCAAGATTCTCATATATGTATGAGAGGACGAGAAAGCAAGCAAGCTGATCAATATCACAGTGAGAAGGTCCACTTTCAAGATCGGGATCCAAGAGGCTTCACAACTTGCTTTCAAGCGGATCTGTCAAGACTTCAGGCTACACTCGACGGGGCATACTTCTCAGCGATAGTAGATCGACAAGGAGGAGGATGCTATCGTTGTACACTTGGCTCAGCTTGCAGTTGCACAGGATGCTCATATGAAGGATACCGCCGAAGAACTGAATATGGTGTACGAAGCTTTGAGGATCACCGAGGAAGAGTTGCACGAGACTCACGCCGCATATACGAAGAGGATCATCGATCTTGAGGAGGCTCTTTAGGGAGGCGACCAGGCTATACTAGAGTAGGACAACGAGGAAGAAGACCAGAGGATGTTGAGTTGGAACCAAAGGAGCGCAACATCCACGTGGACGTGGAGGTGCCAATTGCAGGTCATCAGGATAGATTTGTGTAATGCCAGCCCACCCACCGGTGTATGCACCGGGTCAGCCCTAACCTAGGTGGTTTGATGAGTGATAGGTTTAGCTTTTAGTTGAGACCCATATATGGAGTCTCATCTTTAAGTTAGTCTATACCATTTCAGTAGTTGCTAAGTTGGTGTGCTTAGTTTGGTTCTTTTTGTTCGCTGAATAGGAAAGAGGGGAGGAAGAAGAACTAGGAAGAGAAGAAACACCAGTACATGCATTTTTCTCCCTCAGCACGGCTGCCTCAATCTTGAGGGCTGAAGGATCAAGTTGGCCTAGAGGGGGTGAATAGGCAACTTTACAAAATTTCAAAATAATTCATAGAACAAATGACTTAACTTAGGAAGATAGGTAATCGATTAAGAAGATCAACAGTGAAGCACAGACAACTTAAAAACCGCAAGAAACAATCATAATGGGAAGAACTCGCACAAAAGACACAAAAATTTATCCCGTGGTTCGGAACCAATCTCCTACTCCACGTTAGAGCACTTCTCTCGAAGTATAGCTCCTCCAAAACTAGTCGCGGTAGCTTTGGTCTCCACTAGGGTGACTCTTTCACCACTCTGGTGAGGTGAGTCCCAAACCTCTCACAATCGATGGTGGCCTTCTACAAACACCTTTGGACAGGTCGCACCAACACTTCCTCTAAGCTGTCTAGGACCACAAAGATCCAAGAGTAATAGACTATCCACAAATCCTGTCTCTTGGTTCACTTAGCACAGCACTAATTAGACTAAGCTTGGAGCCAAACACTTAAAAAGTGTTAAGGTTTTTTATTACAAGTTTTGAAGAACAATCTCCTTGGTGGAATGGAAGCTCTAAAATGCTAAAATGTCAAGGAGATCAAAAGATATTCCAAAGTTTTGTGGAGGAATGCTTAGGAAATGCTTATATAGCCATTTGAATTGTAGCTAGCTGTTACACTTACCACAGGAGCCGTTGGGACGAGTCAGACTGTCAAAAATAGGCTAACTCATTTTCCATGGACTTAGCAAAAATTAACTTAGAGATTAGTTCTTTGCACTCCGGACTAATATTGCTTACATGAACATATGTGCTGGACTAAATTTGCTTGGTCCGTTGTACATAGGATTTTAGAATATTTTGGTCTGGCGAAAAGATGTGAACTTGTACATGTGCATCGGACTGAAAATTTTGGTCCGTCATAGAAGGATTTCAAGAAAGTTTATACAAACGGACTTTTTGAAATAAGAGATATGAGTCTAACCGAGAAGAATGCATCTGCACCAGACTAGATTTGTGTTAGCGGAAGTTGGTCTGGCATAAATGGTGTACGCTCGGTTAAACTTAAGCAAGGAATACTTTCACCACGGACTTAGAGGAAAAAGTGGTCCGGTGAAGATGGGCTTGCATCGGACTAAATTTTATGAGAAGACTAATTGGTCCATCATGAATGAGATACACTCAGTAAGAAATTTTGACTGAGTAGATTTCGGCATCGGATCAAAAAGAAATGGTCCGGCAAAGACTTTAGTTGGCTCCGGACAAAATTTTGAAAGAACAAGAATGGTCCGGTGGAAATGGAATTTTGACTGAGGTTGCGCCAGACTTAAGGAAAGAGCCATGAAATTGAGTCCGGGGAAACACATAATGTTTGCTCAAGGAAAGGATTGATTTTCGAGAGAATATATTGTAATGACATTGACTCCAAGCTGTGTATTTAGTCTTAGCCTATGAACCAAAATTTTAACTTGTACACAATCCCCCTTAATAGTACGGCCAAACCAAAATAATTCTAGCTACTTGGCTTGAATCATCTCTCAAGCCAAAACTAGTAACAAGGATCCTTAACCTTAACCTTTTTGATGCCTTCTTCAATACTGTCGGGGACTGAAGAACCCCTGCCTGGTCAACGGATCGGTCAACAAACCCTAGCTTGGGCTCGAGCTGTGAAGCCTCTGACCGCATCGTTGACCACGTGGCTTCTGCTTGACCTTGAGCTACGGGGTAAAGAGCCAGCTCCCGTTCGGGGGGGGGGGTCGGGCTCGGAGATCCAGGTCGAACATTCACACCGACGGTTACCAAGATCCTTAAATGATGGAGTCAAGCCAGACGTAGGCGAAAAATCCGGGGTGGTTATGATCCAGCTTTAATGCGTATGAAGCCACTCTCCCAGGAATCTCTCCCGGCCGTTTCTGGTAATAGCCGAGAAAGGCATAAACCCCCCTGAGACGAACATAGAGGACCAAGCAAGAAAACACAGAACACAAACACACAATCAAACTACAGAAGCTCGAGCTAGAGAGCACCCCTTGTACTCAAACATAGTGAATTTCTCTGCCTCCGGGCAAGACTGGAGTAGAGCTATTACCTGTCATAGGGGCTCGAACCAATATAATTCTCGGTGTCTCCCTCTTTTCCTCTATCCTCCGACCATTGGAGCAGTGAGTTTGTTTCCTCAGTGAGCGAAGCCAGTTCCGCGTCCTGCATTCATATAACCCCTATACACTTCTACGGTCAGGCGATCCCGATCGTCGACAGCTGGCGCCCACCGTGGGGTCCGAAAGCTTCACTCATTAGGAGGAACATCAGCACTTCAGAGACATGGCCCACGCAGCTGGAGGACGTTTGGCGAATTCAGGCTTGGATGCGATTTTCGAGCATGACGGCTCCATGTCCCTGTTTTCGCCTTCACCGCTGCTGCACGAACAATTCGTCTTCATGGCCAACATCCGTGACGCCGGATGCTCGCCGAATGCTCGTCGGATGGCTCAAGTCGCTATCAATCAGGTTATAACCACTCTCCGGCAAGAAGAACGTGAGAAGGTTGGTACTTCGTCTAGACGGTCCAAGCTTCCTCGCTCGGGCGAGCGCTTGTGTGCTATCGCTCGGGTTATAACCGATCCCGCTCGGGTGAAGTCAAATATTTTTGGTTGAGCTCTCACTGATGAGCTCGACAAAGCTGCTGCCGAAGTCGTACCTTCACAGCACCGAAGTCGACACTCTGGATCTCGCTCCCTGAAGAGTGACAACAACTCCTCGTACAGGCGTCGGCGCCTTCGCCGATCGCCTCTACGCCAGTGATCCCGGGATTTGTCCCGGACACCTCCACATCGTCGTCCCCTAAACGCGACCCCGGACAACGTTCGGCATCAACAGAGCTACAACAGCTCCTATTCGAACAGCAGCATGTCTGGGAGCCTTTCCCTAGACATTCCACCCAGGCATCGCAGGGTTCACAATCGACTGCGATATCTCCCGGGCGTTGCCCGCGCTCACTGTCAGGACCAGCGTGGTCGTAGGTCCGGCCGCTGTGGCAGCCACAACTCCGGATCCAGCAGCAGCGACCACCTTTCCCGACGTGGTCCTGTTCCAGCCTATGGCTGCTCAACGTACTCTGACAACCTTCGTCGGGTACACTGGCTGGCCCGATTTAAGCCCGTCTTGATAGAGCGGTTCGACGGGACAAAGAACCCCGACGAGTTCCTTTCGATCTACTCGACTGCAATTTTGCGGCCGGGGGAGATGAAGCAGTGATGGCCAACTACCTCCCGACCATGCTGGATGGCGCAGCGCATACCTGGATCTTCAACCAGAAGCCTGCCTCCTTCCGATCGTGGCGCCAGATACAAAGTGCTCTCCGCTCCAATTTTCAGAGTTGTTACGAACGGCCTAGAAGGGAAAAGGACCTGGATCGCGTTATCCAGGGCAAGAATGAGCCCCTCTGTGATTTCGTGTGATGGTTCATCCGCACGAGGAACTCAATCCCGAACGTCTCCGACGAGGCCGTGATCAAGGCCATCAAATTCGGTGTCTGTGATCGACGTCTCACCGAGAACCTGAAGATCACAGCGAGGCTCAACGTTAACAAGCTGTTTCGCATGGTGGAACGGTACGCGGACACGGACGACGCGGTTCGCTGGAAGAGCGACTACGACCAAGGTAAGCTTGGTCTTAATTCTGGAGAAGCCGACCCATCTAACGCCAAAAGTAGCAACCCGGGCCCAACTAGCAAGAAGCGGAAGAGAGATCGCAAGAATGGTGGTGGTCGGCCGCGTGTGGTTGTTGTGGCAAACGGCCAGCGTGAGGTGATGGAGGTACGAGAACTAGTCCAGGAAGAGCCCCGATCTCAACGAGGTCAGCCACGACCTCAATAGGCACCGCGCCGACCTCAGCAGGGGAATCGTCGGCCTGGGCCCCAGCGAATCGAAGCCCAACCACAGGGTGCCGAAGGGCGGCCCAAGTATAATGATGAAAAGTTCTGCCTATTTCACAGGGCCCAAGGCCACGATCTGCGAAACTGCAGGGCCTGGCAAAACAAGCTAGACGCCTTCTATGACGAGCGTGGAGAGATGCCCACACTCCCGAAAGAGGGTGAGCGACCCGAAAGGGTCAATGCCAGTGGGGATCTAGACGACCTTGACCTGGAGTTCCAACAGGGCGATCGCCAGATTGACGTCATTTTTGGCAGCTCATCAGCATACCAGTCTCGGCGTGAGCTCAAGGATGTTGCGCGCACCATCTACCAAGCCATTGCCGGGAGGCCCGTCGACCAACCTTGCAAATGGGCTGGGGCGACAATTACCTTTTCATGGAAGGATGCCCCCCAGGGTATGTCTAAGGACCTAAAAACTGCCCTGGTCGTGACCCCGACCATCAGCAATACCCTGGTCGGGCGGGTTATGGTCGACAGGGGCAGTTCTCTCAACTTGCTCCTAGCAAGCGCACTCGACCGGATGCAGATTCCCCGGTCGAAGGTCAAAAATATAGCAGTTTCGTTTTGAGGGATCATCCCAGGAAGTTCGACCTCCCCTCTCGGGCAAGTGGTCTTGCCCATCACCTTCGACGACTCGGACAACTTCCGCACCGAGCTGATCACCTTCGAGGTGGTCGAAGGACATCTCCCCTACAACGCCATCCTTGGACGCCCGGCATTGATTGAATTCATGGCGACAAACCACTACGGCCACCGCTGCATGAAGCTTCCAGAACCCAATGGTGTCATAACGGTACGAGGTGACCTCAAGGCAGCACATGGGTGCGAAACCAAGACCTTGGCTCTCATCAGCATGCTGCCTCAGCGAGGTCCCGAGGCGATCACAAAGAACACCCGCTAGAAGGCGGCGATCCAGCCCAGCGGTACGACGAAGGCTGTGCAGCTTGAAGAGGGCAACTCGAGCAAGTGCGTTCACATCTCGACCGATCTAAGTCCTAAATAGGAATTCGAGCTCATCACCTTCCTCCGTGCCAACAAGAGCATATTCGCTTGGGAGCCGGTGGATATGCCGGGAGTCCCAAGAGAGGTGATCGAGCACAAATTGCAAGTAAGGCTCGACTGTCGGCCTGTGTGCCAGAAGCTGCGTCGTTTCTCCCCTGAGAAAGTAGCTGTAATAAGGGAGAATCTCGACAAACTCTTGAAGGTTGGCTTCATTCGTGAGATCGACTACTCCGAATGGCTAGCCAACCCGGTCATCGTGCAGAAGAAAGGTGGGAAATGAAGGATGTGTGTTGATCACTCGGGCTTGAATTCGGCATGCCCGAAGGATAACTTCCCTCTTCCACGTATAGATCAGAACGTCAACTCCACTGCAAACGCCAAAATGCTGAGTTTCCTGGATGTCTACTACGGATATCATCAAATCAAGTTGGCAGTCAATGACGAAAGTAAAATGGCCTTCATCACCCCGTTCGGGACATACTGCTACACAATTATGTCATTTGGTCTCCGCAACGCTGGCGCAACGTTCCAGCGCCTGATGGCCAAGACCTTCGACCCTCAGATCGGCCGTAACCTCGAGGTCGATATGGATGACATCATCGTCAAGAGCTCTTCCGGAGACAACCATGTCCGAACCTCAAGGAGACCTTCTTCAACTTGAACAGGCATAGGATCAAACTTAATCCTAAAAAATACGTGTTTGGCACCGCTTCGGGAAAGGTACTTGGCTACATGATTGGGGGCTCAGGAGTCGGCCCGAACCCGGAGAAAATCGAGGCAATTGAAAAGATGGTTCCCTCGACTTCGGTAAGGTAGGTGCAGTGTCTCACTGGCCGCATGGCCACCCTCAGCCGATTCATCTCAAGGCTCGGTGAGCGTGGGTTACCATTCTTCAAGACTTTACATAAGCACGAGAGCTTCGAGTGGACGCCCGAGGCGCAGCGATCCTTCGACGAGCTAAAGGTATATCTTTCGAGTCCACCTTTGCTCACAACCCCGCAGCTGGGCGAGAAGCTGCTTCTCTACCTCGCGGATGTGGTCCAGGCTGTCAGCGCCGTCTTGGTGGCTGAACGAGATGGTCGGCAGCATCCAATCTACTATGTCAGCGAAATGCTTCACGGACGGAAGGAGCGCTACCCCCAGGTCTAGAAGTTGCTCTACGCCCTCCTTATGGCTTCGCGCAAGCTCCAGCATTATTTCCAGGCACATTCGGGGATCGTCCCAAGCAATTTCATGCTTGGTGAAATTCTAAGGAACCCGGGGCCAGAGGCCGCATCGCCAAGTGGGCTATGGAGTTGGTTGTGTTCGACATTCATTTCGTGGAGCGCACGGCCATCAAGTCGCAAGCGCTTGCCGACTTCGTGGTCGAGCAAACATCGCAGCCGGCTCCCGGGCTCGACATTGAGGAGGAAAAGCCCTGGGTCATGTACTTCGATGGTTCAAGATCTTTCAAGCGCTCAGGGGCTGGTATCCTCATTCTCACCCCACGAGGAGACAAACTGAGGTACGTAGTTCGCTTTGGATTTTTGGCCACCAATAACATGGCAGAGTACGAGGCTCTCCTAGCGGGCCTCCGAGCTTGCAAGGCGCTAGGCGTGAGCCGGTTGGTCATCAAGGGAGACTCCCAGCTCGTCGTCAACCAATTCAACAAAGATTATCAATGCTCGGAAGACTCGATGGCCAAATACCTCGCCGAGGTACGCAAAATAGAGAAGTGGTTTCGGAATCCGGAAATCAAGCACGTGCCTAGGAAGGACAACTCCAGCGCTGATCCCCTATCCAAGCTCGGGTCGTCCGATGATGAGGTTCCTCCGGACGTCGTCCTTGAGACCTTGGCGGCACCATCGATCTCCAACCAAGAAGTTTCAATCGTCTTCCTTGAAGGTGTTCCCTCGTGGGCGGAGCCGATCTACAACTTCCTCGCGCAGGGCGAACTCCCATCCGACCCTGCCAAGAGGAGCAGGATCAAGCGTCAGGCATGTTCATACAAACTCGTCGACGGCCAACTTTACCGTCGGAGCGCCTCTGGTGTCCTGACGAAATGCATCACCTCGGAGGAGGGTAAGTACCTATTAAACGACATCCACTCGGGTCTCTGTGGTGTGCATTCCTCTTTCAGGACAATGGTCGGGAAGGCCTTCCGCATGTGGTTCTACTGGCCAACGGCGCTCCAGGATGCTCGGGACATTGTCCGCACCTATCGAACCTACCAGTTCCATGTTCGAAGTCACATCAACTGGCCTACACTCTCCAGACCATCCCGCTCGCTTGGCCCTTCTCGACATGGGGGTTTGACGTCCTCAACCCTTTCCCCCAAGCGGTTGGCGGGAAGAAGTTCTTGTTTGTCGCCATTGACACTTTCACCAAATGGGTCGAGGCCGAACCCGTCTCGACCATCACTACCTGAGCGACTGTCAAGTTTTTCCGGTCATCCGTAGTCACCAGGTATGGATGTAACATCCTGAAAAATTCAAAAACAAATAAAATAAAATTTAAAAATGACTAAAATAAAAATGAGTTGAAATGTGACCTAAATTTTAATTTTCGCCTTAATTGTTCTCTGTTTGTTAAGTTTTCTGGACTTCTGCTATTTAAAGAAAAACTTTTAAAAATAAATTTTCTAGGCTTCAAAATGAAACAAACAAAATACTTGTAAAGTACTCTCAATTAACCATTCACCTTAATTATGATTTATTAAAAATGCTAATCACTCACATACAGCCATAAATAATCGAACAAGAGAAAGTAATTTGGTGATTTATAATGCAACCGGCATCTCACAAAGAAATATATATATATACACACACCTAAGCAAACACCTAAACTTATACTATCAACAACATATAAATACACAATACATATAGGTGCTCCAACCTCAGCATTATATATATCTACACATTAACATCGGAATAATCTCAGCAAAATCAAATAATTGTCACATCCAATTAACCACTTTATTAAATAATATCAAATCCATTTGATTTCATCCCTACTATACAAAAGACGGAAACCAGTTTTGATACAATTAGCTTCCATACACAGTTAATCAAATTTCAGCATCCAATAAAAATCTTCAAGCGGTATCAACTCAATTAAAATAAATACACTAATACAACTCAACCACATGGCCATCTCCACATATGTAAAGCATTTACAATCAGATCAGCCCATACCCATGAATATAACCTGATTCATAGCCATTCCAAATTATCAAGAAATTAAGACAAGTTCAATTTACATTCTCACATCAAAATTACATCTTAAAAATACAAGATGAATTACAAATGTATTCCAAAGATTGGCTAATGAACTAAAAAGAAAGTATGGTATACATTTGGTTTCCTAACCGACCATCACAAACCAGCTACACCCTTGCTGTTTTTCCTTAACCATCAAGCTTCATTGGCACCTTAGTAGCTCCCAAGCGACCTCCGGCTCCTTATCTCTACCCATTCCCTTGCCCATACCTCATCGCTAAGTGATGGGATGTGTGGCTAGTTGCATGCAGTGAGTTTGCATGCCCTCCACCTAGCCCCTTAGCCCATAGTTTTCACCATCGCTAGCCCACAGCTTTTGACCACCAGAGCAGCAAGAATGTCGGTTTCACCACATGGTCACAGTACACACATAACAAGAGTATAAAAACCAGTCAACCAGAGACTCTTCTCGCACCACCATTACTCACCAATCATAGTCGACCTTCCCTTGTCTTTCTCGCCAAGGAGGAGGAGAAAAGAGCAGGTGACCTCATCTCCCCTTCACCTCCTCGGCGGCCAAAAGGTACACAATGATTAAGCTTTATTATCATTGATCTTTTAAGCATTCAATAGAAGCAGTGGCAACAATCTATATAAAGGAAAATGAGGCGCTAGTATGCAATGGTAGGTTCTATAATCTGGTAGCAATTAAGGACGCAAGCCATCCAAATTAACAAACCAAGATAATCTTATACAAGAGCAAGGTCATAAGAATCACATCCGAAAATCAGTTTAACAATCAAGAACACATAAAAACAATGTTGTCATGCCACGAGCTCACACAGAAGGCAATGCCATTAGCTTCATGCTTCTCAATCATGCTAGTCTGTTATACTCTCACATATACAAAAAGTGTATGTCACAGTTAAAAGCGTAACTAGAGATACTTGTTGAATAAGGACTAGATAGTTCATAAGTACAGAAAAGAGATTGAGTGATGGGATCTAATCAAATTCTTACACACATATACTTGAATTGATCATCGCACAAAAGCCCGACAAGATTCACTTCATATAAAGTCTCTGCTTAACAACCTTAATACTAAGCTAGTAACTCTGAAAGCAAGTATTGATCAATAGGCATAAATATCACTGTGAAGCACATAAGAAACATTGTGGTATATACAAACATGTACAAAGATTAATCATACAAAGTTAATCTCAGAGGATCACTTCCAAGTTATATAAATTAAGCACAGATGGTCCAAATTTCAGCACTCACAAAAATTGAGCAATCTTAGCCTTCCTCTATGCCCTTCAGCATGTATGCACAAAACCCAAATTTAGGCATCATTCAATATTTTGAGGACTCAAGATATCAGTACATATGCATAAATAAAATCCCTAGAACCTATATCATTAATCACAGAAAGATGCACATACACATGTTGAAATTTCTATACATTAAGGCTACACTTCATCACAACCTCGCATAACAAATAACAAAATGTTCTGCATCACAGTCTACAAAAGAAATAAAAACAAGGGTATATAGAACTGGATGCTAAGATCCTCAGCACACAACCAATTTGGGTGAAACAAACACAAAATGTAGACTATTGCTAATGAGCAGCTCAATCAAAAGCTATGCTAGTAGAGTGCGGCCATAGATGATAAGAGAGGGAAACCGGGTACTTAGCTTCCAAGGTAGACCGTAGTAGAGGGCAATGCAAAGGCCGGCGATGTGTTGTGGTCGTTGTCTCGCCGTGGACTTGGACATGTACAGACGCTGCAGACGTTGAGTGATCGGAAAGAAACGGAATGTTTTCCGAGCCACCGTCGTCTGTCTCATTTCACGTTCTGTACATTTAACTTCCTCATACCGACTCTCATTACAATGCTTACAGTGAGTCAGCCTAGAATCGGTCTTCCAATAAAGCATGCAGAACTTTGGGCAATAGTCTATCCTCTCGCACGGCATGCCTAACACGCGAAGAAGCTTCTTCGACTCGTAAAGATTCGGAGTCATATTGTGTCCACTCGGAAGAGGCTATCCAGCAGTTTGCAAAGGTCGTTGAAGCAATTGGCTGACAGGTTGTACTTGGTCTTCACTTATGTTATGCACTAGGAGAACGACAAGGAAATACCACCGGAATCCCAACCCGTATACCCTCGTGTCACGACCACTGTACTCAAGCGCACATCCGTGGGCTGTCCAAAACGTGGACAGCTCGAGAGCGCAACACTTTTCATAATGGAACCCAACGAATCACCGTCGAGCTCCTTCGAAAATATGCAATTCAACAGGTTTAACTCGCTCGATTGACGTTACAAATGCAATTCTAATAAAATTATTATATGTTGTGATTTACAAGCAATATACACTATATATATACACTAAATCATTTACTTTTTCCCACACAAATGCCTTAGTTCCTATTTGGATTGCAGGAAATCGAAAACACTAGAATTACATATCATGTCCATTTGAACCTACAGGAATTAAAATGCACAACAACCATACTACTCACTAATTATATATGATTTGTTAGCCACACTAGAATAATGCCCAGATTCTGCATATACATGCTTTGGACTACATTTAATTTCATCACAATGTTAATATGGATTGCTCGGCTACATTCTGCATATACATTTCATTTCATCACAACATTATGCATATACATTTCATCATAAATTTAGACTACATTTTGCATATATATTGGGCTACATTCATCATCGAAAAGAGATGGCTCGACCGGAGATTACCTTAACCGGAGATGGCGACTAGGAGGACGAGGGCGGGACTGACGCCGTGGACGAGCTCGGGGAAAGCCGGGGCGGTGTGGTTCGGGTGTGGACGACCTCCCACGGTCGGAGGCGGAGCGTCGGCGGCGCGGTCGACGGCGGCTCGAGCGGCGCTTGGGCTGCCAGAGGCGCGCGGGCGGCGGAGGCGACAGATGGCCGGAGGTGGTGGCGCGCCGGGCGGCGGGCACGGAGGCGGTGGTGGCGCGATCGGCGGGCGCCCGAGTGGCGTCTGGGCTGCCGGAGGCGGGCGGGCGGACCGGAGGCGGACGGAGCGCCGGCGTGGGCGTGGAGGCGGAGGCGGTGCGGAGGGCGGTGGGAGGTGGCGCGACAGTGTGCTAAGTCCCGGGCTGGCCATTTTGTTAAATGAAATACCTGTGTCGTCGGCCTCCTTGGGACCGCCGACACTGAGTCGGCCCAAACTTTCGTAGCAGTAGGTGGTCCTACTGGCAGAGACACATGATCTGTGTCGTTGGCCTACTTAGAGCCGACGACACTGAGTCATTTGTGTCTAGGTCAAACGGCCCAAACTTTCGTAGCAGTAGGTGGTCCCACCAATAGAGACACATGATCTGTGTTGTCGGCCTACTTAGAGCCGACGACACTGAGTCATTTGTGTCAAGCTTTATCGACGGTTTGGTGACAAGCGCCGACACTGTATCATTTTTGTCGTCGGTATACACATAGTCCGGCTACGCAGGCTCCAACGACGAGAGTAATCCACTACGCTTCCACGGTATCAATCGAACCAGCCTGCATGCACCTCCACAACATGGCAAATACCATCCTAGCTCATCCATACACTTTCCCTCACTCGGCTCGAAAAGGTCGACCTCCACAACTGCTTCTAGGTAAGACACATGAAACACCTGCAAGCAGCTGACAGCTAGCACGAGAACTACATATGCATACTAGCTAGTCAAGATATTGCTACGTACCTCCTAGTAGGTCCACATTCTGATTGCCCTAAAGGTCCAACAAAATATTCTCAAAGCTGCGCTTAGACCAAAAAAGAAAGTCTTTCTTTGGGTCGGTGGCCATCCTCAGTCCCCGTAATATTCACCGATTATTTTGTCGCCTTAGACGTGCCGAATAAGACATTTGAATTGTCATTTTAGGGTTTCACAACATGCAGCAGGTCATTCCTCGTTTTTCGATCGCCCAGTGTTGCATCGTCACTAGAAAATGCATTAATTGAAACTTTAGCTAGGAGAGTATATTTAACAAACACACCGCCGTCACATACCAATTAATTAAAAATAAATATACCACATTTCATACAAATGTATGTTGAGTATGTAACAACCATTCTAAAAGCTATATTTGATTTTTCCAAATTTTAAAAACAACAAAAATATTTTCTCATCCCATTTGGAATTAATAATGTCATCGGCATGTTATTTGCTGTCAAGAAAGGTGGTGCTGTCATGTGGGACCGCTTTGAAGTTCACTGCCATGTCGGACCGCCTTTATGTCGGCGGCATGTTATTTGCCACCGACACAGGTGGTTCTGCCCACTGCCATGTGGGACCGCATTGAAGTCCTTCCGCCTGGGCGTTAGGTTGACGTTAGGGGGAGGGACTGTGTCGTCGGTATACTGTTCGCCGTCGACATAGGTACTTTTCGCGGGAAACAAAATTTAAAATCCTGCCCGCGCCAACTAGTCATCGTGCTAGGGAGTATGTATGTCGTCGGGCTAGTCTATTGCCGCCAACACAGGGCATATACTTGTCGTCGGTTATGAAACCGCCGACATAGATATTTTGGCCGACGACACTGATGTCGTTTCCTGTAGTGGGCCTGCGCTTTCTTCTTCAACCTTCCCATGGCAAAGTTTGGTCCGAGCAAGATCAGCAAGGAGAGCCTGCAGATGCTTGAGGACCTCGGTTACCTCGATGCGGGCACCTGGCACATCCCTGATGGCGAAGGAGCCCCAGTGCCGCACAACAACAAGATCGTCTCCTGCGATTTCTATACCGTCAACGGGCTTAGAATGCCCGAGAGTGAGTTCCTTGAATCCGTGCTTGCTCAAAGCGAGTGTGAGATTACCAACCTCAACCCTAACTCTATCCTTGTTTTGGCCATCTTCTCGCACCTTTGCGAGGGATTCGTGGGTACCGTGCCCACGGCGAGCCTCTTTTTTTATTTTTACTCCTTGTTCTGCACCGATGGGGCTTCTCCCACCGGCTCCACATACTTCCGCCTGCGACCCAACCGGCCATACGAATATCCCGTCTTCACGCTCAAGGACTCGGTGTCGGGCTGGGCCGACTACTAGTTCTACCTAAAGTAGGTGGAGGGAAGCACTCTCCGCTACACCAGAGTAGCGACGCGAGCCGTCGAGACCCCGCGCCCGCCCGTGCAAGCCGAGGAGCGGATGTTGATGACGATCAGTGAGCTCACCAACATGGGGCTCACTGGTCGCGACATCGCTCGGGACTACCTCAAGAATCGGGTGTCCCCGTTGAGGAGTGAGCACCCTTTCTTCAAGATCTCCGAGTGGCAAGACCTCACCCGAGAGGCTGACTCTGGTAACCCTTCTAAATTTAAGTAATTTCTGCTTCTTATGCATGACTTCTGCTCGTGCTAACACTTACTTTTGATCGATTGCAGCCCCAAGCAACGATTGGGTGGAAAAACGGGTTGTCAAAATGTTCGATACACCTAAGGGCAAGGAGCTCGAGCGTGGGCGACAGGTCCCGAGAAACGTGCTCGAGCGGGGTGAAGTGGTGAGTTTCCTTTTGATACATGCTCGAGGGAATGCATCCCGAGCATCTTCTAATATTTCCTTTGCTTTTGGCAGGAGAAAATTGCTCGAGGCTGTGGTGGCCGAGCTTAAGCCGTTGTCGCGCAACCAAGGGGAAACCATCCCTGTCGCCAAGACCAAGAAGGTGAGGGGAAAACGATTGGCGCCACTGCCTGCCCGGCCCTCAAAGACGTGGGCAGCCTCGACCAAGAGCCCTCCCCGGCGACACTTAGAGTTCGTCGATAGAATAGAGGAAGCGACTTGAAGGACTAGATGAAAGGATACTTCGAGAGAAAACCGGGGCTGATGGCTCGCTTGCAGCAGCTCGTGGAGCAGGCGAGACTGGCCGAGGAGGCGAGGAACGCCGAACACAAGGCACTAGAGGGGGAGATCGTTGCGCTCCAGGCCAAGCTTGCACGAGCAACCTCGGGCTCTCTGGCGAGAGAGTCCGAGGAAGAGGACGAGGACAGGGTGCCCCTCGCGAAGAAGCGCCGACGTCCCGAAGAAGACTTTAGAGGAGGTCGACATGGAGGCGGTCGACCCCTTGATGGCGCGGATCAGCCACGCTACTATGGAGAAATCCAAGCTCGTGGTTGCGGCGGTGGCCAGAACCGTCGAAGATGACAGCGAAGAACTTAACCAAGGTAATTTTTTGCTCTTCGTATTTTCTCCTTTCTTTCCTTTCCTTTGTTTTGCTTGACCGAGCTAACCCCACTCTGTTGACGTGGGCGTGATAGCTCATAGGGGCTCTTTGGATATTGGAGCTATGGTTGATGAGATTCTCGATCATGTCATAGAGAGGCAGCTTGCTCTTGCTGCTGACCTCGTGATGAGTGAGGCTGTCGATGTCGCGACGGTGGGAGACTTCGCCGACAAGACTGACCAGCATGCCATGGAGCTTCCCACCCTAGAGGGACCAACCCTTCAGGATGTATACTTGGCCCTCCCTAGCACATCAGACGCTCGGGAGGAGGAAGAAGACCGCGCGCTCCCGAGCGAAGAGCCTGCTCGAGAGGGCACGAAACCTACGGGCGAACTACACGCCCAGGAGGAAGGCGCAAAGCCCCGTGGGAGATCTCGCGGACCTTCGGGAGGAAGACGTCACCAAGGCCTTCCGGGAGAATCTTCGTGTACATCTCCGCTGGGTAAGTGTACTTCATTTCTAAAACTTTTCTTCTTTAGAAACCGAAGAAAATCTAAGACCTTCTTTCCCACAGGTGCTCCAAGAGTCCATGGTTGACTTCAAGTCGATGACCGTTCCCTCGGAGGTCGTGGCCAAACTCACTGCCGAGCATGACGCCAAAGTGGCGGAGCTCGAGTAACAGCTGGCCGATCTTAAAGATTGGGGCCAGGAGGTTCAGACAAGGCAGCGCCAGGCCGAGGAGAATGCCAAAAAGAATAGAGAGCGGATGTGCGAGCTCGAGCTCAAGCTAGAGCAAGAACATCAACGCTCTCAAGCCTTGGAGGCGAAAGTGGACGAGCTGAACCGATCTGCCTGGGAGGCCGCCGAACTTGCCGATCAAGATAAGGACGAGATGAAGCGACTCCGCCAAGAGGCTCGCGAAGGACGCGAAGCTAGAAGACGAGTCCTCGATCTTGAAACCGAGCTCGATGAGGCGAAGGAGAAGCTTTCGACACTCAGAGGAGCAAAGCTCGGGAAATAGTCCCCTTGTCTAGGACTTGTCTATGTGTAATTTTTTCTGATGATGTTAATGGAAGATGATTTTGCCCTGAGACTTGCCTTTTGTCTTGTACCTTTGGCGTTTTGCCCTTTTCGATGAGTGCCTGCATAAAACCAGTGCGAGACGAGCAGACGAAAAAGGATACAAAAAGAAGTACGAGTAGAGCGAAACACGAGCGTGCGTTTTTTTAGAAAAAACACGGTAGTGCGGTAGTTCGTCCCTACTAAGCTCCGCTGTGAATGAAGGTCGTGCACCTAGGTTGCGAGCATGAGCTCTTTCACAGAAGAGTTAGAAAAAATGTGCACTTTTTCCTCGACCAAACCACCAATTCTCCGAGTTGTGAGCATAGCCTTGACGAGGAAGGACGTGCGATTGCCCGACAGAGTGCACGATGACCGAACACGCACAAATCGAGCTAAAGCTCTGGACCATTCGAGAGGGTGTCTATGTGCGATTGTGTACTTGCAGTGAAGGACTACTACGAACAATAATCGGCTTATGAAGACCATGGCCTCTGGTGGCGAGATTAGTGATTCTAAGATCGTCGTGGTATCAGACATTTTTTTGGCGCTAGCTTAACCTTAGAATAGGCCAATTGAAGTGAATGTTCCTGCCCGGACGCGCTCGTCCCATTACCAAGGCCGTGAGGAAAAGAGTGTGCCCTTGTGCGAGACTGAGTCGGCTTACTAACGGGTAGTGACCTTAGAGGCATTCACAAAATATTGGAAAGGGTGGACTTCGCACGGGCGAAAGAATCGAACTTTACAAAAAAAATTCGCTAAACATACGTAAAACATGAAAGTAAATGAAAGCTAGACGAAGAACTTGCACAGCTGGTCGATATTCTAAGAGCTGGTGAGCACCCAACCATCCTCCATCCCTAAGCGGACAGCCCCCGGGCAAGCCATCGAGATGACCGTGAACGGACCCTCCCATTTGGGGGACAGCTTGTTGCCTTTTAACAGGTCCTGAACTCGACGTACAACTAGGTCACCAACTTGCAAGGTCCTTGATCAGACTGATTTAGCTGCATGCCTACGAAGAGCCTGTAGGTAAACGGCGGATTGCAGCAAAGCCCGTTTGCGTGTCTCCTCAGCGAGGTCTAGGTCAAGGAGACGCTCAAGCTTCTGGTCAACGCTGTCGACCAAGTACACTCTTGGAGAACCCAGCACTATTTCAGCAGACAATATGGCCTCTGCACCATAGACGAAGCCGAAAGGGTTCCGCCAGAGCTGGCTCGGCCGGCGCGAATCGACCAAAGGACGTATGAAGCTCGCCCACCCATGATTGATCAGGCCGACCGAGGTTTTTGAAAACCCTCTTCTTGATTCCTTGGATAATTTGCCCATTTGCTCGCTCGGCCGCTCCATTGCTCTGCGGATGTGCTACAGAGGCGAAGCAGACCTTTGTCCCGATGTCTTCGCAGTAAGCTTGAAACAGTTCGCTAGTGAACTGAGTGCCGTTATCCGTGATGAGGCGATTAGGGATGCCAAAACGCTTAACCACTTTACCGTGAAAGAACTTCTTGGCTGCTTGAGCCGAAATGGTCGACACGGGTTTGGCTTCGATCCACTTAGTGAAAGTGTCGATGGCCACGAGCAAGAATTTGCAGCCTTTCCGACCACAGGGGAAATGTCCGAGTACATCGACTCACCAGGTCGAGAATGGCCATGAGAGAGGGATAGTTTGAAGCACGTACACCGGCTGATGTGCCTTGCGAGTATGAAACTGGCATGCTCGGCAAGTCGCCACGATTGACCGAGTATTGGCTAAGGCCGTTGGCCAATAATAACCCAATCGGAAGGTTTTGCTCATAAGCGTCCTGAAAGACGAGTGAGCTCCGCACACTCCCTCATAGATATCTCTAAGAAGGAATTTGCCCTCTTCTTGAGATATGCACTTGGAGAGGACTCCTAGTGCTCCTTTGCGGTACAAGGCACCATCGATCAACTTGTATGGAGAGGATCACCTTATAAGTCGAGAACGCTCAGTTTCTTCCTCAGGCAGTGTCCTATGTGCAAGATATTGGACAAATGGCGTCATCCAATTTGCACCATCTCAAGGAGGGAGACGCTACTACACATCTCCAGTGCCTCCTCTACAGAGAGAATGGATGGCTTGTATAAGTGCTCAACGAGTACCCCCGTCGGGGCGGGCATTTGGGAGGAACCAACCTTGAAAAGGTGGTCGGCCAGGAAATTGTCCTTCCTGAGGATGTAGAGTACTTCGAAATTCCTAAAGTACCTCTCCATCTTTCTTACTTCAACCAAGTAAAGCGCCATTGAGTTATCGGAACACTGATACTCCTTATTAACTTTGTTGACGACCAACTACGAATCGCCTCTTACAGTTAGTCGCTGGACACCGAGCGCTTTGCATGCTCGTAGCCCGGCCAGGAGGCCTTCATACTCCGCCGCCTTATTGCTCGCGGCAAAGTGTAATTGAATGGCGTACTGGAGTTGATCTCCCTGGGGGATACCAGCACGACCCCAGCTCCTGAGCGCTCATAGGCTCGCGACCCGTCAAAGTACATGGTCCAACGACCTTCCCCGGATTCAACGAGCTTGGTAGCGGGTAGCACCGGATTCGTCCATTCCGCTACAAAGTCTGCTAGGATATGGGATTTGATCTCCATGCGAGCTGAGAAGTGGATATCGAACTCGGCGAGCTCCATAGCCCATTTTGCTATTCGACCACTAGCGTCTTGATTTCTTAGGATTTCCCTAAGTGAAAAGTTGGTCGGAACAATAACCTTGTGGGTTTGAAAATAGTGGCACAACTTTCTCGAGGCCACAAGCAGCGAGTACAAGAGCTTCTGAACCTCAGGTTATAGCTCCTTTGGACCATGCAAGACCTCACTGACATAGTAAATTGGTCGCTGCACCCCATCTCATTCGATTGTTAACACCACGCTTACGGCCTGCGGGGTTACCGCTAGATATAGCAGAAGCGCTTCCCCCGACCTTGATGTGGTTAAGATAGGTGGGCGGGACAGATATTGTTTTAGCTCCTCGAAGGGGCGATTTGCCTCTTCAGTCTATGTGAAACCGCAGCATGATTATCGCCACGTCCAGTGGTTTTACTACTGTTTGAATGCTTACAAGATGCGTGCGTGGATGTAAATGTGTTGTGCGTATCTCTCTATGGGTGTTTCTTGTCAGCCTTCTTCTCTTTTTTTCTCCTCTCCCTCCCTTAATCTATAGTGGGGTATTTATGGGCGTCCACAGTCCACAGCGATTCTGTAGAATGACATGCCACTATCGTGTCTTAACGTGGCGAATCGACTCCCTCGCTTCCGCCATCTTTGGTCGTGGGTGTAATGGGCTCAGACAGGTCAGAATCGTCCTTTGAGCCGCAGCGTGATTATCACCACGTCGTCTTCATGGACTAAGCACGACCTGCCGATCATGCTCGGGATCTTCCTTCGGCTCTGGCCGACCGCCGCACTCCTCCGAGCAGGCACGCTCGGGAAACTAAGGCGCATGCTCAGGGACGAGCTTGGACGAGGTCAGGGCAAACCCATCAGCTGGTCTGTCCGAGGATCTTCCTTGGGGACACCATTTAAGGACAAATATGGTCGGCCGAAGACTGGCTGTCGGGGTATGATGGTCCTTATGGAAATTACTCAATCCTCGACAAATCCCTTCTATGGAAAAACCACATCGATGCGGGGCGGTGCAACCGCCCATGCGGTGCAGATCGACAACTACCGTAGCACCGCTTTAAGATAATCTTAGGACCACTACGGTCATATCGACTCGATCGACAAAGATTGATTTCTTCAAATTTTGATTTAAACTTTAAATCCACTTCAAACTCAAACACTATCAGCTTTAAATATTGTCAATAACTCATCACAAATACAAGTAAACTTCCACATAGTCTTTCAATCTTTTATTTTCCGGTCGACTAGGAGTAGCTTTTGTAATTTAGATTTCTTCTTGTAATTCAATTTGATCAATAAAGTCGCATCGCCGATTGTTGGTCGACTAGGAGTAGCTTTTGTAATTTAGATTTCTTCTTGTAATTCAATTTGATCAATAAAGTCGCATCGCCGATTGTTGGTCATCTCCGATTACACCAGTTAGGTTTAATTTTCTTCGATCTTGTTACGCATCGCCTTTTCGGAGTTGATCTACCTTTATCCTCTAATTAGCCTTAACATGTTTATTAGATTTTCTATTATCCCTAATTTGATCAGCTTTTAGCGGATTAGATCTAAGCCGGTTGTTCTACGAAGATCAGCTTTTGAGCGTTTTATATTCTTCTTACCAATTGTAAGATCAAATCGGTTAGCACGTCTTAAACCCGGTGTTCGTCTTATGTGTTATTGCCGATAAACCCCATTTTAAATTTTTAGCACCAACAACGTGATAATCAGCACTGTTTTCTAACCAAGTTTGTTTTAACACTTCAACGACCTACCTGCCCACGCAAAACAGAGAAATCACTGTGGCAAAACAGACTTGCGAACGAGGAAAACGGGGGGCGGGGCGGTTGTCCGTGTTCGTCCGTCGCCTTCCGTCCTTCCGTAGACGCCCCGCGCGATAGAAAGTTAGAAACGAAGAGAACGTGTAACGCAGGCCTGCAAAAACCGCACCTCTCACCGCTTCCAGGACGAATTTTGCTCCCCCAACGAGGTCTCCTTGGCCCTCGCTGCCTGCAGTCGTTCTCCCGTCCCGTCCAGTCCTCCGACCCTTTTCGCCTTTTTGACCTTTTTCCCTGCCCTCTCCGCTTCCCTGCGCTTCGCCGTCGGTCCGGGCGTCCACCCACACATCCTCGTAGACGGGGCGAGAGCGATTGGCAGAGAAAGCCACCCTTGCTGCCCTCTTGCTGTTACTACCACCGGCGCCTCTCCTTAACCAATCGATTTGTAGTTCGTCGTTAAGGCCTCTCGTTCTTAACGACCTCGATCGTTGGCCTGCTCTCTTTCTATCTTTATTGCGAGTGAAAGAGGAGCCAGTGAACATTGGTTCCCTACTTGCCTTGCGGCCCGTGTTCTAAGCTTGCTGTGTGCATTGCACAGATATAATAACTTCCCTTTTTAGTCCATCCCGGCTCCCGGGTTAATTAGCAACTCCCGTGTGAGCGTGCCCCCCCTCTTGTGCCAAGAACGGCAGGCAGGCTACTTCTCTTCTCGGCGTCGGGGACGGGAACTAATCGGCGGGGAGAGGAGGAGGGCGAGACTGGGGCCGGGGCGGCGCGCGGCGCCGGGCGCGGATCGGCCGCGGGTGCATGGTGGAAGCCGCCGCGGGGCGCCGGTGGGGCACCAGCCGTCGGCGGCCTAGCGGCGGTGGGGAGCGGCGGCAGCAGCAGCGCCTGGTCGTGGTCGCTGGTCGCCGCGTGTCGTCATGATCACGTCTCGCTCCTCGGGGGCCGCGGGCGGCGGAGGCGGGGGTGGAGGCTCCGGCGGCGGGCGGTGCCTCGAGGACCTCCTCGACTGCCTGCTCGGCGTGCTGCGCGCGCTCGGCGTCACGTGGGCCACGCGGCCGCTGGGCCAACCGAGCCCGGCGGCACCGGGCGTGGCAGCCCCGGGTGCGGCGGAGCTGAGGGAGGACCCCGGGCGGATCGCCCGCAATGGCGCCTGCGCGGTCGCGTCGTTGTACACGCTGCAGGGCAAGAAGGGCGTCAACCAGGACGCTATGATCGTCTGGGAGGTAAAATAAAAAAAAAGAACCATTATTTTCCTGCTTTATTCTCTTCACCTCTCTTGCCATTCTTGTGCCATGTGATTCTTGCTGAACTAGTGCTACTGTTACTTGATTAGATCTCCGTAGCGTAGGCTAGAAGCAACACGGTTCTATTTGTGGATTAAATTTACTCTAGCTTGCTTTGATCCAGATTTGCTTTGTCAGAATTGAGTTGATGTTCACCACAACAAACTGTTTAATTTGGGCACTTCACGTGGGTATGTTCGTAGGGGTTACGCAGCACGTGGAAACAACGTGCCCATACCATCCTAAAACTTGCAAGAACTGAACTTTGACTCGAATTCTATATATGTTTGACATGGATTGCGATTGGATGTTGCTGGTAGAGAGTTTCTATTTTGCTAGTTCAATTCAAGTGTAATGATTGGTATTGGGTTGGAATACTTCTTGGAGGTTGGAGAGGCTCCACATGATTTCATCCTTATCCATTTATAGTTCTTTTTTTTCCTCCTCGCTGGATGATCTTATCTGCTTGATACCCGTTCCTTCCTTTTCGGTATGTTTGATTAAAAATTTGTCTGCATGTCCAGTGCATGCCACAAATATGTTTCATCTTCTGTGGAACTCATTTACCTAAAAAGGAATTCGTAAGCAGTTTACTGAACTTAGACTTACATGATTTGACAACTGTTACTCTTACAAAATGCACCCTGGCTTCTTAAAGGAATATGGAAAATGGGTAATAACAATTAAAAAAATGCTAATTTCACACAAATTAACAATTTGCCACATGTCTTTTCAGTCTATTGTTTACATGTAAAATGTACTGTTGCTGTTGTTTCTATGTAGGATACGATTTACTTTAATGAACTATTTTTACTTGTGACCAGAACTTCTGTTCAAGAGATGATACCCTTTTTTGTGGTGTTTTTGATGGTCATGGACCTTACGGCCATTTGGTTGCTAAGAGAGTGAGAGATCTTCTGCCCATAAAGCTTGGTGCAGATTTGAGGACAGATGATACTAGGGAGACATCCACTGGCAACATGAAAATAATCACAAATGAAGTAGGTTCATCTGAACACACAGACATAGGAAATACAACCACTTCCACTGGAGCTGAACAAAATGGGGGGTACCCAGAGATCTTCACGACAATGAGAACTTCATTCTTGAGGGCGTTTCATGTAATGGATAGGGATCTCAAGTTACATAAAAATATCAATTGTTGTTTCAGTGGAACTACAGCGGTGGCAGTGCTCAAGCAGGTAAATGAATCAAATGCCATAAGCGATTTTATTTCTTACAGACATATACTTGGTTTATTGATTGTACTATGTATCTTTTAACTTTGTAGGGACACAATCTTATAATCGGTAACTTGGGGGACTTCTCATTTCCCCTAGTTGTCTTGTTGATGTATTGACTTTTTTAAGCCTTGTTTTGTCATCCTGTTTTGTTCAATACATTTATGCAACTTAGCATTTTGTGACTGCTGTGAACAGTAGTATGTTTGTGGACCCTTATATATACTAGTATATCTCTTGCCTATGTGATATTCGTAGATCTTAAGCAATGAAGTTATTAGCATCATTTATCATCATATAACAGCGAAAGGAATTTGAATAATAATCAGTATGAGCTTAGCTTATTTATCGAGTTCCCATGTAGATCAATTTGTTTATTTTAGTGGTAAACAAGGCTACCATGCTTGTTGTAAGGTGTTATTGCATTGATTTAATTAACTATGTATAATTCTTTTATGTGATCTTCTAGAAGAAAAGAAAAAAATGGTGAACTTTTATCATCTTCTGATGAAATTGTTCATTGGTGTGTTAAATTAGCATGTTTCTGTCTTTTGTAGCTCAGCGTGAGACCTCCATTTTCTAGTACAATAACTAAGCTATATGATAGAACAGGTTATGCTCCTGGAAGTTACATAGAACAGTAATTTATGGATGTCAACAACCAGTTAACTGATTTGTTTGTACTGTAGCTACTGTGAAGTTGACAAGTTGTTTGACTGCCTATGGTAATATAAGTTGTTTATAAAGAAGCAGCTTAGTATTTCATAGTTGGACATGTGGATACATATACTATCTTAGCCCTGCAAAGTGCCCCAAGATTAGTTGAAGGGACTGGTTTGAATTTTGAAAGTTCGCATCAATCTCGAGGCACATTTGATACCCATATATACACGTGGATAAACCATATTCTTCTGTAATGCGTGCATGTATTGTTTTTCATTAAATTGTTGGTTCAAGTGTTCACATGGAGCCATGCTAATATCCAGTGACAAAATCTGCCAGATTCATTTAGGGTGCGTTTGTTTGCCTGCATGGGTGCCTGAATCGTATGAGTGAATGCAACTGTATCTGTTAGACACGTGTTTGATTTCCTATTCATCTAGGCCAGATGATGCAATTGCACTCACTCATGCAGGATAGAGGAAACACAAAAATTAGGCTTCTCTCTAATGCAGGCCTGTGAGATGCATAAACAAGCAACCAAACAAATCAGCTTGCATCTACTCATGCAGGCCAAAGCTAGCCTGGATGGCTCATACGGAACAGGTTAGGATGGTGCAGACAACCAAACACACCCTTAGAGTAAGATTAGTGAGCTTGGGCAACAAAATAACCAAGGGAAGCCACGGTGTGTTGAGGGTCACTTTAATTGTTCTTGTTTCCAAGTGTTGTTTTGTATTGGTACTTCAAAAGACTGACTACCTGATGTCACGAAAACTTGTTGGGAAGCATGCGGTCAAACATTTTGGTCTTTTACCGATAAAATCTATCTAAATGTCTAGATTAGTTAAATGAAAACGCCGAGTAGGGTAAATGTTCAGATTAGTTCAATGAAAAATCTTTGTAATTGTTTGGAGTGTATAGAGATGTTTATTGCCAAGTACTGCTGCACAGTAAACAATTAAATGCCATACCTGAATAGTAGCAAAAGTTGTTAAGTGTGCATTTTCTTTTCTTATTCTACAGTTGGCATGAGGAATATAGGTCAAGATAAATAGATGCTTCCCATCAGCAAGTTTTTATGAACGTCATGACATGGTTGATGGTTCTTTTTCAGGTGAAGCACAGCGAATCAGGCAACGCAGGGGCAGAATATTTGCACTTCCCGAGGAGCCAGAAGTTGCTCGTGTATGGCTTCCAAAGTACAACTCACCTGGATTGGCCATGGCTAGAGCATTTGGAGACTTCTGTCTAAAGGATTATGGTCTAATTTCTATGCCTGAAGTCTCCTATCATCGCGTTACAAAAAAGGATGAATTTATTGTGTTGGCGACCGATGGGGTGAGCAGATTGAGTTACACCATGTCATTTCCTCAATATTCGTAAGTTGGACCTTTTTTTGTGCTTTGTGATATAATTCCCTAACTTTTTTGTTCACTGTAGGTGTGGGATGTGCTGTCAAACACCGAGGTTGTTAGTATTGTCAGCAGAGCGACTTCTCGGGCCTCTGCAGCGCGGTTTCTAGTCGAATCAGCTCACCGTGCCTGGCGTACGCTGTTCCCCACTTCCAAGATTGATGACTGTGCTGTTGTCTGTCTCTTTCTGAATGCAGTGATCAGCACTCCACCACTGTCCAACTGAACACTGGAGTATCTGCGGATTTTGTTAGTGCACTGGTAACAGATATTGATGAGCTGTCTGCTGTTGATGCAATCGCAAAGCCTGCCACACACAGAGATTTGCCAAACGATGTTTCAGGCGCAAGGCAAAGCATCATCAAGTGAGGGACTGTTCACTATTCTAGCCCCTATTCTTTTTTACAAAATTAGCCCACGCATAAATTTTTTTTTACAAATCTAGCCTTCGGGCCCGCATATCCCGCACATAGGGAGCGTAGCATTTGATTTTTGTGCACGGGGAGCGCAGCATTCACTTCTGCACACAACATTGTTCCCTGCAATTACCGCGCCACCGTACTGCAGTAAAAGCAATTACCACGCCCCCCCCCCCTCCCCACCACAGAAAAGTGGAATCCCGCGCTCTCACCTCGTGGAAAATGATTTCTACATCGCGTACATGCCACGGCCGCCAATAGGTGTCCCGGTGACGATTTTACCGCGGCATATCGGAATCATATGCTCCCCGTGTGCGGAATTTCGCCACGTGTCGTGCCATGAATATGCGGGTGTAAGGGCGAGATTTGCCAAAAAAAAAAACATGGGTTAGTTCTGTAAAAAAATAAAATAAAAGAGCTATAACAGTGAAAATTTCTCAAGTGAGCTTGCCTGCTGCCTGAGAGATTGGGCATTTGTTGGGCGATCTGTGCAGTTGTGACGGCGCGCGCCCGTTCAGAATTCTGGTGCCGAGACCAATGCCTGTTTTTACGAGCGCTGTCGGGGTGTGGCTGCTTGCTATTTTTCTGCATGCGAGTAGGATTTGCAGCTTTTGCCCTTGTAAAGGTGCAACGTCAGTTTAGCGACATTTGTTGTGTTTCTTTGTAATAATTTTGTTCCTGTTATTATCGGTCTATGATAGTCCTAGTATCCCTATAGGAAGGAGCCTTTTTGTGTTTTCTCCTCTTTTGTAATATTCATTCGATTTCTCTCTCGTCCATTGGCTATGCTGTGAAGCCTGTGATCCAATTCCCTCATTTTTTTTCCGTCTGGTTGACAAGGTTGTGCACGTTAATCTGTCACGTTGTTTATGGTACCTGAAATGCGCTCAGCCCGCTCCCCTCTCCCTCCCTAGGCCCCCTTCCTATTCCCGCTGGGCCTTGCCCTGGGCCATTCCCCCACGGCCCAGCTCCCCGGTCCAGCCTGATGAGGACATCACAACCAAGGATACAACCGCTGCCCCTTCTTCCCCTACGACCGCTACTTCGTCCCCGACCATCGCTGTTTTGACCGCTACTTCATCTACGACGCCTGGAGGGCTTAATCCGGAAGCAAGGCCTTTCCACCCACCTTTGCTGGACCAGCTCGTCAAGGACATCCACCGAGGACAGCCCACGCACCAAGGCAGGCCCAAGATCAAGCCCAATTCGTCTCCGAGTCCGGTTCGGCCATCCAGGAACAGCAGTACTTCAAACGGACATAACTTGGGCTCTCGGACTCCATTTTCAGCGTGCGACCACTCGTTTGAAAGGTATCGAGATAACCTTTCCAATGAATCTAGTCCCAAGGCCAAATTCCTTCTGGAGCGATGAGAAATCAAAGAACAATCTCACGGGACAGAATTTCAGTGGTCTTCGCCACCTTATTTTTGGGCTTATGGCCCATGTATGGTTAGGGTTGCATGGTGGCCGACCTTAGGGTGGTGGCCTATCCTAATTTAGGCGCCCCAAGTCTGGTCTCCACCCTATATAATGCCTCACCGTCAGACGTTGTCCTTTAGGTTTTGTTGTGTTTGGTAGACCCTGTGTCGCCCCTCCTCGTGTTTTGCTGCGTGTCGACTAGACCGCCTGAGCCGAGAAGCAGTAACCTCAACTTGTTTCTTTTGATTTCAATACTATCTATTCAGATTGCTTCATGCTTTGTTCTTGCGGGTTCTCGATTTCTTGCAGAACAATTGATCGCTTGGATCTTGTATCGTGTGGATTGGTCATGATTGTGAAGCTCCCAACCCGCCGTAGGAAGCCCTAGATCGGTGCCATCAACACCCCCAAATCGACGTATCATCATCTCATCGAAAGATCGGGAACACCCGTCCCCATCAAGTGGTATCGAGCTCAAGGTTGCTCGGTGAGATCTTCCTCAATTTCGTTTTCTACCTAGAGTCCGTAAAATTGCCCCACAAAAATAAGATTTGTCCCTCCGCCCAAGCTACTTTGTGCCCTAACTTTTACTACTTGTTCTTGGTTTGTTGAATCGCTTGTTGCATAATCGTGTCTTTCTTTGGTTTTAGAGTTTAGTCCCTTAGAGTTTCGAAGTTCGAGTCACGTTTTGTCACAATTGCATTCAATTGGAGTCGGTCTCGTTAGTAGATCGATTGGGTCGCGAATTTCACGATCGCTTTTCCTATCCGAGTGGTCTTGGCGATCACCAAAGTCGGAGAGTACTACCCCTCGTAAGATCGCCGCCCATCGCTTGGCGTGGTCGCCGAAAGTCGCTTCGCCGCGATGCATTGGTCGCCGAGTGCTCGCCGCATGCTGCGTTCTCGTCGCCGAGTGCTCGCCACGCCCGAGTGCTTCGCCCAGCTGCGTTCTCGTCGCCGAAAGTGCTCGCCCATCGTTTGGCGTGGTCGCCGAAAGTGCTTTCGCAGCTGCGTCTTCGTCGCCGAGTGCTCGCCCATCGCGTGCACTGGTCGCCGAGTGCTCGCCCTCTGCAAAATCTGGTCGCCTTGATCGCCCTCTCGCAAAAACGGTCGCCGAAAGTGCTCGCCCACCGTGAGAACTGGTCGCCAACTGTTCGGCGACTACTCCCTCTGGGCGTGCACCAAATCAGAGAAGAAAAAGGCAAGTGCAATCTTCAAAAGCCGCACTAGATCAATTGCAAACCAAAGATCAGAGAGAGAGAGAGAGAGAGAGAGTATCTTTTAATTACCTTTATACCCCTGGTCAAAAAAAGGGGTGTGTGGTGAGCATTGTTGGAGTCCTTTTTGAGTCTGTTATCCAGTTTTGGGGCTCCCACAAAAAAAAAGAGAAAAAAAAATTCAAAAAAAAGGGAGAAAAGAAAAGAGGAGCCCTAGCTGCTTGCCTTGTATTGAGGTCATTCTCATTGCATCTCCGTGGCATCGTTGGTGATTAGGCTCGCGTCTCTAGCACGGTCTAGCCTAGGACCAAAGATTGCATCGATTTTGAACGACTTTTCACTTACTTTGGTTGATGGTATTAGTTTCTCCTTTGCTACATATTATTGCTGTCCAAGCTCCACCATCTTCTAACCACACAGTTCCGAATTTGCAATCGCTTGCCACATCGAGGACTTGTAAGAACTTGGTAGAAGCTTGGCGTGTGTGAGGATTGCCACTTCATACCACCTAGTAGTTCATAGGAGTTTTCATATCTGTGTGAAGTTTCTTTGTTTCTACTAACTATGGCAGGTATTCCAAACAATCATGGGAGCAACGATGGCAGTGGGAATGAACGTGAGGACGCCCTCACACCCAAAGAACGGCGTTGGGTCACTCATTTCAACAGGTTGCACAATCAGCATGAGATGCGAACTCGTGACACTCTTGACGCGATTCAAGCGCAATTGGCACCCCTCACTGAGCTTCAAGCTCAGCTAGCACAACTTCTTCAAGGTGTTGCCCCCAACAATGGTGTCGCTGGTCATGCTTTGGGTCAACGCGGCGCTCCACCGGTTGTTCCTGTTCCTTCAAACAGGGTGGATCAAGAGGAGAACAACTACGCCGCCGACACTGAGGATGACTACAGGGTCAATGTGAACAACGACCGACATCATCGTCGACTCCGCAATAATAGACAAGGTATGGCTAGAATTCAACATGATCAAAGGGAAGTACGCGATGATTCTATGGCAAAAATGAAATTTACTATGCTTCCTTTTGATGGTACTTATAATCCTGATGCTTATTTAGATTGGGAGTTGGCGGTAGATCAAAAATTTTCGTGCTATGATTTCTCTGAGCGTAGAAGGGTTCATGCTGCCACTAGTGAATTTACTGGTTTTGCATCTATTTGGTGGCAAGAACTTTGTAGAGCCAACCGTGATGTACCTACAACTTGGGATGGGTTGAAGCGTGTAATGAGGGCTAGATTTGTTCCTACATATTATGCCCGTGATTTATTGAATAAAATGCAACGCTTTAATCAAGGTGATAAAACGGTTGAGGAGTATTATCAGGAATTGCAAATTGGCATGTTGTGTTGTGGGATAGAAGAGGGTGAAGATGCAAAATGGCTAGGTTCTTGGGTGGACTTAACCGAGAGATCTGGGATATACTTGATTATAAAGAATACAATTCTATCACTCGTTTGTACCATCTTGCTTTGAAAGCGTAAAGAGAAGTGCAGGTCGACGATCGACAACGCGAGGTAATCTTGGAGGCTCTTCCACATCCAAGTCGGTCCAGATCCATACCAAGACTTCATCTTCCATACCGGCGTGTACCTACACCCATTGTTCCAACTACTTGATGCCAACACGCATTAGGAGGCAAACAAGTCGATCACACTTCAAGCACCGCCCAGAGTGCTTCTCGATTGCCTCCACCATCGGACGCGGAAACACAATGCTTCGATGCAAAGGAATGGGGCACGTGATGCGAGACCGCCCTAATCAACGGTTCTAATAATCGAGAGAATGGTGAGTACACTAGTGCTAGTGACATTGATGAAAATGAATATGCTCTTGTTGCCACTAACACCGCAGCGGAGAAGAAGAGATTGTCGCCTGCGGCATCCGAGAAATATCCGGCTCTTGTTGTCACGCGTGTACTTAGCGTGACAACTTGCACGCGATGAACAAAGTCAACGCCATACTATCTTTCAAACAAGGTGTGTGGTAAATGAGCCTTGTGCATGTCATTGTTGATGGAGGTAGCTGCAACAATCTTGCGTAGTGTAGACATGGTCGAGAAGCTTGGATTGACCACAAATCCACTTCCTCAACAAAGATGAGATTGAATGGCTCAATTCCAATGGTAAGGTTCTGTAACTAAAACTGCTCAAGTACCTATCTCGATTGGTTCTTATCATGATAATGTTGTTTGCGATGTTGTACCCATGGATGCTTGCTCTCTTTTCTTGGGTAGACCTTGGATCTTTGATATGGATGCTATACATCATGGTAGGACCAATGAGTATACTTTCTTGTATAAGGGAAAGAAAATTGTTTTGAAACCCATGAGCCCTACCGAACTGAGAAACATTGATGTTAAGAGAGCTCAAAGAGAAAAAGAAGAGAGTGGAATTCAAAGTGTAGCTAGTAAATCAACCCATTCAACTACACCAGTTGCTCAAAAACCTGATCTAAAGTTGAAGGGTAAAGTATTGCTGGCTACAAAAGTTCTCTCACAAGATATATAACATGGATAGTAGAGAACCATTGCCATTATCTGTTTCTTTGTCTCCTGTTGTCACTAACCTTTTGCAGGAACATGGGAAGGAGTCGAGGACGACTCCAATTCAAGAAGGGGAGGATGATGAGGACATCACAACCAAGGATACAACCGCTGCCCCTTCTTCCCCTACGACCGCTACTTCGTCCCCGACCATCGCTGTTTTGACCGCTACTTCATCTACGACGCCTGGAGGGCTTAATCCGGAAGCAAGGCCTTTCCACCCACCTTTGCTGGACCAGCTCGTCAAGGACATCCACCGAGGACAGCCCACGCACCAAGGCAGGCCCAAGATCAAGCCCAATTCGTCTCCGAGTCCGGTTCGGCCATCCAGGAACAGCAGTACTTCAAACGGACATAACATGGGCTCTCGGACTCCATTTTCAGCGTGCGACCACTCGTTTGAAAGGTATCGAGATAACCTTTCCAATGAATCTAGTCCCAAGGCCAAATTCCTTCTGGAGCGATGGGAAATCAAAGAACAATCTCACGAGACAGAATTTCAGGGTGCTGCGCCACCTTATTTTTGGGCTTATGGCCCATGTATGGTTAGGGTTGCATGGTGGCCGACCTTAGGGTGGTGGCCTACCCTAATTTGGGCGCCCCAAGTCTGGTCTCCACCCTATATAATGCCTCAGCCGTCGTACGTTGTCCTTTAGGTTTTGTTGTGTTTGGTAGACCCGTGTGCGGCCCTCCTCGTGTTTTGCGCGTGTCGACTAGACCGCTTGAGCCGAGAAACAGTAACCTCAACTTGTTTCTTTTGATTTCAATACTATCTATTCAGATTGCTTCATGCTTTGTTCTTGCGGGTTCTCGATTTCTTGCAGGAACAATTGATCGTTTGGATCTTGTATCTGTGTGGATTGGCATTGCGATTGTGAAGCTCCCAACCTGCTGGTAGGAAGCCCTAGATCGGTGCCATCAACACCCCCAAATCGACGTATCATCATCTCACCGAAAGATCGGGAACACCCGTCCCCATCACAGCCGCCCCACTCGTCTCCCCCGCTTCGGGCCAAGCTCGTCTCACGCTATGCTCCGGCCGCCCGTGCTGCCCCCTGCCCCCCCCCGACTTCCCTCTCCGCCGACCACGCCCCCTCCTCCCCATGTGTCGCCCGTGCCCTGCGCTACCCCCGTCACTCGCTTGCCGACTTCGCCCCTCTCTCCTCCCTGTTCCGCTATTTAAACCCCTCCCCACCCCTATTTTTCCCCACGCCGAGCTCGCCGCGGTGAGCCCTCGCCCCCCCTTCACTTCTTCTCCACTCCGGCGCCCTCCCCCGCCACCCCACACTCCTACTTCTCCCCCTTCGGCCGCGAGCGCCACCGTCCCCTCCCTCTCTTCTTCTTTGCTTAGGCCCCGCCAACCCTTTCTACTGAGCCCCTTTGTCGTGTGTGTGCCAGAGCCCTGCCCAATCATATGGCACACATACTGCGTGGGTAGTGGGCGCACAATGCCGAAAGGTGGTTTACGGTGCAGCCCATTTCATTTTAAATTCCAATTTTTCATATTTTGTTTTTTAATTAAAATCTAAAAATCATTTAGAAATCCAGAAAATTCCCAAAAATTCCAGAAAAATCCCAAAAATTCCCAAAAAACCAAAAATGGCCTGACCAGTTCGAGCCGCTAAATCCAAAAATGACCTTCGTTTCGTTAAGCCAAGTCTCTAAGGGGCTGTTTGGTTGCCTTCTCAACTCAGCCAGGTTATACGTGCTCAGCCAGACTAGAGGGAGCTAAGTTGAGTGGATGCAAGGAGATGCACAGAGATGGTATTTGGTTGCCTAAAGGAAAGTGAGATGGAATAAATTCAAAAGAGTGATAAATAAATTTTAAAATCTAAATTTTTTTTAGCATGTAGTATTCCTACTGTTCCATTTTTTGGTTTCATTCAATTTGGGTGTCGTTTAAATTTTTAATCAATTCTGAAAAAACAATAAAATTGAAAAACAAAAAATTAAATCTTTTGAATTTTATATAGCAAGTGTGGTCTAGTTTTGTTCGAAAAAATGTGAGGAACATGTAGGTAAAATCGGTTCAATGATCGGAGATAATAATAAAAAGATATTAGCAAAAAAAGAAAAAATAGATAGCATATTGCCTAATAACTGCTTGCACAGCTAGCGATGCATGCTGTGTGGTGCAGTGCGGGTCGACGGCCAGTGGGCCATTTCGCACAAAACACAAAGCCAGCATCATTGCACCAGTAGAAGCGCTAGTTTTGGTCGTTTCCTAGAGCTAGGCTGTGGGGGAATCTTGCATCTGCAGAGCCAAGTTTAAAACCAGATATAGTCAACCAAATATGAGATAAAAAGAAGATTTTGTATCTATTAATGCAAATTTGTATGTATGTAACCAACCAAACAACCCCTAAAAGTTCCAAAATCCCCAAAATGCCCCTCCGACCCATTTTTCGGCCCCCTCTCTAATTTAATTTCCGTTCTCTCTCCTTTTTGAGTTTTTATTCATTTATTTTACTGGTTTTGTTTCTTCACACTAGATCCGACGCTGAAGCAGTCCCAGGAGCAATTCTCAGAGTAGGAGCAATACTTGGAGCCATACCAGGAGTAGGAGCTGTTCAAGACCAGCTACGACTTCGACTTCTACCAACTAGGAGACCCCTTGACCCTGCAAGGTAAGCCATACCTTTGAACATATTGAACCCAATTTTTAGTATAATACTGTGTATTTTCTTATCACACTATTTTCTTGTATTTTAGAAAACTAAAAAGGAAATAATTTAGAATAACCTGATTAATTATAACCCACTCTTGACAAATCCATTGTTAAGCCTTAATCTATTTTTAACCTTAGGCTACAACTATTGAACCGCCGTAAAATTAGCTACTACTACCTTTCACCCTAGTTCTATTATTCAAAAATCTCCTAGAGGTGACTCGGGCGCTTCTCTAAAATTGCTACAGTTAGGGGGACAGTGTTGGGCTGCTCACGTGAGGTGGATGTCAGTTCAACCCCCGACCAATGACAAAGTCCACATGTTGGTCTGGTGGATGGTACGGTCGGTACCAGAGCAGGTGGTATGGAATGGGCTGAGTCTTAGGCACTTAAGGACCAGCACTCTTGGGCAAAATAAATAACTTCAGTTTCCGCTCAACCACAAGTTAGGCCGGTCAGTCCTGTTGACCTGTCTCAACGTAGCTCAGTATCTTGTATTCCCCCTTGGAATACTGTAACATCCTCAAATTTAGCTAATTTTGAATTTTATAATTTATTTTGAATTTCTGAGAATTTTTGGAGTTTATTTGGATTTATTTGAATTTCTGGAAATAATTCTTATTGAGAAATTAATTTAATAAGGAAAGGTTTTAATAAAATAAAAGTGAAAATATTTTATTCAAGTACAAAATGTCTTAAAATATTTTCTGGAATTTTTCTAGAATTTTTCTGATATTTTTGAAGCCTCAAACAATTTAAATGAATTTTCGGAATTATTTTTAATCGAAAAACGATTTAAATTCGGGTGAACAGTAACGGGCCGAGCCCATTACTGTGCGCGCCATTGGATCACGCGTGGATTTGCATCGGACGGCTGTGGTTCATTCGTGCCGATTCGTCGCCCGCGCCATTGGATCACGCGGACGGCGGATATCGGCCACGTCGTGTCGTCTTCGGAGAACGGCGCCGCCGCCGCGGCGTTTCAATCGAAATCGCCGCCATTACTCGCCGTCGTGTGACTCTCTCACTTCACCTTCGCTCGGGTATAAAGCGCCTCGCGCCGCACATGTAGACCCTTTACGCATTCAAGGTCCACCAGACGCCGTGCGTTTCGCCAGTAGTTTCGTGCCATTCCGTCGCCGTTTGTGCCCACTCCGGTGACTCTCCGTCGCATCAAAGGACACCGAGTACTCCTCAAGTCGTGACGCGTCCGGCGACCAACTCACCTCGCCGGAGCATCACGGAACGCCGCCGCTCGTCTTCTTCCTCAACTCGCCGAGTCGGTCTTCATCGCATCTTCGCCGAAGTTTGCGATCAACGTCGTCCGTCGGATTTACATCCATCGGTTGAGGTTAGTCCACGCACCCTTCGCATTAGAGACCAAAGACTGATGGCGCTTTAGATCTTAGCCGAGAAATTGAAATGGATGGTTAAGATTAGTGCCACGCGTTCGTAGCCGATCGCCCACGTGTGCTCATAATCAAGTAAGTATCGGTAGTTAGATCTTTGATGTGCGGTGTAGATGTAGCCACGTAGTCGCATGAATAGTGAACCCCATCTTCTAACGTTAGCCATTAGATCTTGATCGTGTGGTTTATATTGCGCCACGTAGCTCATATTATTAACGTGGAAATTCGAAGCAATAAGAACCGTTCATTTTAAAATGGACGCTTGGAATTGCGCGCAGTGCGGATCGAAGATCGAAGCGGACGATGTGCACGGAAGCGAGGCGACGCAGTTCTTTGTGGTCGACGCCACCCGACTAACTCGCCGTAGATTCGATTTAGATCCGAGGGTCACGATTGAGCCACGATGTCAAGACCGTGGTGACGCTCAAAAGTGTCGGTGCAATCGATCAGTAGATCTTAATCACACGAATCTTGACGCATGACCGAGTAAGTAAAGTGTTATTCGGTTTATTCTTCGCCGCTGGATTTTGATCGAGGGATGAGAATGCGCCGATGTCATACCGGAATAAACCGAGCCGAACCGTTGTTTAAATCTCGCCGTTTATTCTCGATCCGACGGTTGAGATTAGATCAACCTCTCGGGTGATAAATGCGCTGACGCGTGTCATGCTTGGATGATTGACACGTGTTCGTCTTGACGTCGGAAATAGCGTCATCGGTGGGACCCATTTGTCGATCTGCAGGTTGATGATGACGTAAAGAATGACGTCATCTTGACGTCATAAACCGATTTTAAAATATATAATTTCGAAGAAATCAGTTTCGGTGCTGACGTCATAAATAGTCCTGATGACGTCATAATTCTCGGATTTTCAGTATAAAAATAAATGAGGAAAATTTGGTTTATTCTTTTTGAATTATTTTAAAACTTTAAATGCTTATAACTTTTGCGTTTTAACTCCGATTTGAGTGATTCCAATTTCTAAAAATTTGTAAAATTAAGATCTATTTATTGGTGAATTTTGTAAAATTTGTAGAGTTGATTTAGCTCTCTGGAAAATGTATTTATTGTGTGTATGTTGATTTTAATTAGACGTTGATTTGTCGGGAGATTGCGAGGGGAATTTCAGTACAAGATTTGACTTGGACCAGAATCAACAACTCTTTGAAAACAAGTTATGCTTTGACCATGTTGCTCCTAAATTTTGAAAAGTATTTTGTTTCAAACTATGCATGCTAATTCAACTAAAAATGGTTTAAATATTTTGGGTGAATTAGCTAGTTAACCTGATTGTTATTGCCACCTTGTTAATATTATTTGTATGCCATGATTCCTTTGATAACCCTAGTTTGGTAATATTAGTTGGTTGATGATATTGTGCCAACACGGGAGGCTAGACCGTGAATAGTTGCTTAGCCATGCATGTACGTGAACCATTCTATTTGGAATACAAAATCAACACTGACTAAAGAATAGTGAATGCTTTTTAATGAAATGTGGAATGATGTTGACATTAACATTGGGAATGTAGAGACCTGTGTGGTTCTACATGAAAAATGAATATGAGCATGTGTTGCACTGTTAATAACTTGGGGTGGATTGATTTAGACTGGGGCAAGTGGATCGAGGCTTCGTGCCAGGTGGGCCTGTGTGGCTAATGGGGGTGGGTTGAGTGTTGTGAGGGTTGTGTGCCAAATTGAGAGAAGGATGTCTTGCCTTGGTGGATTAAGGACCTTACCTTGCAAGCCTTTGACTGAGTCTCTCGTACAACCACATGTCCGAATGGGAAGACCTAGTTTAGTAGGATTCGATGTCTTACCTTTGATATCTCGGGGTGGCGATTACACGGGGTAATCAGACGGGAGCGTCTTGTGCTTGCTTGGTACCCTATCCAACGGTGTTAAATCATCCTATACTTGCTCTGAGTGAGGGAAGTGATAGTGAAGGCAACACGGAGAGGTTCTTGGGCTAAGATAGAAGTTTCAAAAGCTCATTACGGTTAATCGCCTTTGTGGTGTCGATGTATCTTGTGGGTAAAGTGTACAACCTCTGCAGAGTGTTAAACTGTTGAATAGCCGAGTCCACGGTAATGGACAATGCTCGGGATTACTGATCAAGGGTAGTGTTCTAAAAATAAAATGGGGTGGTTGGCTGTGTGCCAAAATTGTGAAATGAAGTTGTCTAGGGACTGTGTGTCCAAAATATTGTGAAAATAAACAACTTGAGTTATATATAATGGTTATATGGTTTGATGCTTTCGATCTAATTAGATATTACTTAAAAATATTGATGCAAAGCAAAATAACCAGTAGAGCCATTCCTTTGTAATAAGCCTTGCATATAGTAAATAGATCTGCATATTGTGCATAACTTGTTGAGTACGGTGTGTACTCACCCTTGCGGACAAACCTACCAGAAGAAGAAACTACACCAGCCTACGAGGAAGAGTATGTCGAGGAGCCGGAGAACTAGGGGCAAGCCTTCGTCGGAGCGACTGTGGAAAAGATGGAACATCAAGACTTTTATAATTCCGCTGTTGAACTTTTACTCTGATTATTGTATGCCCTGTGTGGCAGACTATTGTAAGGATGACCATAACATTGTACACTCATTTATATACATGTTTGAATGTACTTATTAATTATTCCGCTGTGTATGATGTGATATTGTAACCTGTTGCTTTGTGTGCACTAAGCGCGATCCTGGACTAGTGCAGAATACACAGAGTGTCCGGATTTGCAAATTCGGGGCACGACAGAGGTGGTATCAGAGCATACCGACTGTAAGACTTGACCCTAGTTTAGATTGGCCGATAAAGGATAAGGTTATTTTCTAAAAGATTAAAATTGTGCAAGATTATAAATGACATCTTGACTTGTCCTTTCTTTCTTACTTCATACCTATGCTGTATGTTTGTACCAGCTTTTGATTTCTTTCAAAAATTTAGATCCGACGAGATCTGTTTTGGCAGATGAGGAGGATCCACTCTTCGGAGAGCGCACGGTGACACTGGCAGAGTTGTGGTACCGCTTCACCATTGGAGGGCTTCGTGAGGCCGATCTACCGAGGTAACTTCGGTGGTTGGCAGGGCTGGACGTCGCGTGGGACGTCAAGGTCACCATCTATGCTCGAGACCGGGGGAGAGCCAGTCGTCCGTTTCACTTCACTGCCAGGAGGTCCACTTTTGAGGCCGGGATCCAGAGATCGCCGCTTAGCGTCGTAGTATCGCACGCACTTTTCTCGAGGAGCTCGTTAGCCTTGTCTTTCGTCTTCACCCACGACGAGACAACCGGTTTGACAGAGACCCGGAGGAGGAGGACGATGCTACGGTCACCCATTTGGCGAGGTACGTCATCGCCCAGGAGGAGCTCATAGACGAGACTGTCCAGGAGCTGCAGAGGGCACATGACGAGGTCGCCGAGGTCAGGGCCCAGCTGCAGGATATTAGAGAGGCTATGACTCACTACATCAGGAGGGTGCACGAGCTGGAGGAGCTGCTGGAGGGACCAGAGCCGGAGCCGGTGCTTGAGCTGCACGACCCCGACCCCGAGGAGCCTCAGGCAGAGGCACCACTCAGAGGCACCAAAGACCGTAGTGCAGAGCCGCCAAAGACACCCGAGCCAGCAGCCCCGGAGCCAGCAGAGTCCGTGGGATCTTACGTTCCACCAGCTGTGGGGCATCAGGACCAGTTTGCCCCGATGCCGCCACACCCGCCGCAGTATCCGCCGGGAGGACCGTAGCCTGGGTGGATCGATGACTAGAGAGTCTTCTTTTGTTATCGTCAGAGTTGACTCCTGCGTTGAGTCACGTCATTGTTGAGTTAGTTTATCGAGTCTATCCTAGTACGTTTGGTTGATTTGAACTCTATGAGTTGTTATGTTTTCTTTATGTTGAACAATTCCTATGGTTATCGTGTTTGGTATGCGCCGCAATGCCCGTGAGGCACTTGTGAGCGCCATATCCATATGATATTAAATAAAAATGGTGTGTTTATGTTTGAGTCAAACAAATCTTTTCCCCACATAAGATTTTTGTTACTTTCCTATTCTGTTCTCTCTTTTCCCTAAATCTTCTTGTTCTTCAGATGGTGAACACCAGGAGCAACAGTGGAGTTGGAGGTAGCAACTCTCAGCAGAGGGACAATAACAATGAAGCACCTAATCCTCAAGCACCACCTGTAGATATGAACAATCTGGGTGCATTCTTGGCTGCTCAAACTCAATTGATGCAGACCATGATGCAGCAGATGCAGCAAATGCAGAATCAGGCTGCCATTAACAACAACAATCAAGCTGTACATCACGGACATCAGTCTAGGTTGTCTGATTTTATGAGGACCAGACCCCCGACCTTCTCTGGGAATGTCAACCCCATAGAAGCTGATGATTGGTTGCGCACCATTGAGAGAAAGCTGCACATATCTCAATGTGTTGGCAATGAGAGAGTTCTGTATGCCTCTCACCAGCTGGAAGGCACTGCTGCGGAGTGGTGGGAAAACTATTGTGCTTCCCACGAGCATCCTCAGGAGATTACCTGGGATGAGTTTACCATAGCATTCCGCCAGTACCATGTGCCGGAGGGGATGATGGAGCTTAAGAAGGAAGAATTTCGTTCCTTGAAGCAGGGAGGCCAATCTGTGGCCGATTATCTTAATAAGTTCACGCAGTTGGCTCGTTATGCGCCAGAGACGCTGTAACCGACAAGGCTAAGCGATCCGGTTTATGAAGGACTCAACTCGACTTGGTGGGGTGATCACTCACACGTTCCCTGATTTCCAGGAGTTGGTGAACAAGGCCCTAATTCTGGAAGACAAACGTAAGGAATTGGATGATAATCGTAAACGTCGCCTGGCACAGCAAGGAGGACGCCAGGGTCAGCAGAGACCGAGGGTGGTACCTCAACAATTCACCCGATTCCAGTCAGGAAGCAGCACAAGGGCACCAATGCCTGCACAGAGACCTACTGGTCAGAATCCACAGACACCTGCAAGGATCATCAGCCCAGCTTCAGGAAATTTGCCGATGGCAGGAAGACGATACTATAACTGCAACGAGATGGGGCATTTCGCCAATGTCTGTCCCAAGAAAGGAGTAGTCACTCCTGTCCGTTTTAATCTGGGGAATACTCCTGCTAGAACGCCAGCTCAAGGAGGAAGTCGAGTATCTGCCCAAGCTAGAGCCGCACCACAATCAGCTGTTCGTGGAAGAGTTAATCACATCGTGACGGAAGAAGCTCAGAATGCCACAGATGTCGTACTGGGTAAGTCTTTAGTTAACTCAGTGCCAGCTACAATTCTATTTGATTCAGGAGCTTCTCATTCCTTCGTTTCTCAAGTTTTTGTTATGAAAAATGATTTGGATATGGTTAAACTTAAGCATATGCTAATAGTTCAAACCCCTGGATCAGAACTCCGAGCTAAAGTAGGATGTTCTGGGGTAAAATTACTAATAAGTGGAATAGAGTTCCTAGCGAACCTAATCATATTAGATACCCAGACCATAGATGTGATTTTGGGAATGGGTGGTTATCCAAGCATAAAGCGTTGTTGGATTGTGGACGAAGGGTAGTAACGATGAGAGCCCAGATGGTAAGAAGGTAGAGATTCAAGCACTTGTTACCAGGAAAATCAACCTAAGGTTAACGATGTGAAGGCGATTATCATGGAAGAGGTTCGATGGTCGGTGAATACCGGGACGTCTTTCACGAAGATTTGCCCGAATGCCACCGACGAGGATATAGAGTTCGTGATTGAGTTGGTGCGAGAACAGCTCCGATCGCTAAGAGACCTTATAGAATGTCCACCAAGAGCTAGTAGAGATGAAGAAAGCAGATTGAAGAGTTATCGGAAAAAGGTTTCATAAGACCTAGTTCATCACCGTGGGGAGCCCGGTGTTATTTGTAAAGAAGAAAGATGGGAGTTTTAGGATGTGTATAGACTATCGTGCACTCAATGATGTGACGATAAAGAACAAATACCCATTGCCCAGAATTGATGATCTCTTTGATCAGTTAAGAGGAGCAGGAGTCTTCTCAAAGATAGATCTTCGATCCGGATATCATCAGTTAAAGATTCGGACTGAGGATATACCAAAGACGGCTTTTTCGTCTAGGTATGGACATTATGAGTTCACAGTCATGTCCTTTGGACTGACTAATGCTCCTGCATACTTTATAAATATGATGAACAAAGTGTTCATGGAATACTTGGATAAGTTTGTCGTTGTGTTTATCGATGATATTCTTGTTTATTCCAAGACGGAGGAAGAGCATGCAGAACATTTAAGGCTGGTTTTGGAGAAATTAAGGGAAAATCAGCTATATACAAAGTTCAGCAAGTGCGACTTTTGGAAAAAGAAAGTTGAGTTCTTAGGTCATGTGATGACAGCGGAAGGTGTAGTTGTTGATCCTAAGAAAGTAGAGGCAGTGTTGCATTGGGAGCAACCAAAGTCAGTTACTCAGATCAGGAGCTTCCTTGGAATGGCTGGGTACTACCGCCGTTTCATTGAGGGATTTTCTTCAATTGCGAGACCTCTCACGCAATTGCTTAAGAAAGAGAAAAAGTTCACGTGGTCACCTGAATGTGAAAAGAGTTTTCAAGAACTCAAGAAGCGTTTGACTTCGGCACCTGTTTTGGTGTTGCCGAATACCAAGGATAATTTTGATATATACTGTGATGCTTCGCGTCAAGGACTGGGATGTGTACTGATGCAGAATGGTAAAGTAGTGGCGTATGCGTCAAGGCAGTTAAGGCCACATGAGCAGAATTACCCGACTCATGACCTAGAGCTAGCCGCGGTAGTACACGCTCTTAAAATTTGGTGTCACTATCTCATGGGAAATCGATGTGAAGTATATACTGACCATAAAAGTTTAAAGTACATATTCACACAATTGGAATTCACTGTCATCGAAATAATGAGCGAAATGGGGAAAATAGAGAGATAGAGTTGTAGAAATATCTCTTTCGACGAATTATTTGGAAAATATTGGAGACCGAGCTGGAAAACCACGACGGGGAAAAAGTCTAGAGGGAAAAGGGCGAAAAATTATTAGGCCATTCACAATGGGAGGTTTCATGGGGTGATTTCCAAGAGAGCCATGTCATCTTTGGTTGTATAGAGTGATGAATGAAATAGTCTCTCTCAATGCATGGTTTCATTCCATAGTTTCCTAGGCTACCCACAGCATTTAATTGTCACATGATGTTATAATCAAATGTGCTTTGTGATTTTGTAGCCAAATTACACCTGAACTTTGACTCATGTGATGACAGCAGGAAAATTTTTCAGCAAGAGTTCAATACAAACTTTACAAAGAGACTGGCGATAGTTGAGCCAAAGGGCACTCCCAGCTACGCATATAGCCGCTAGGAGAAGATAACAGGACAAGGTTCTTCTTTCACTCAATGCTTTTTCTCACACATATTCCCAGGCCAACTTCATTTGGATCGGTCTCTACCATGCATCCAGGAAGGCCTGTCAATTCAAGTGAAAGAATATCTTAGCTAACATACGCAATATGAGGTTGCGTGCTTCTAGAACGCCTGGTGCGGCGAGGGATGCAGTCGATCCCAAAAACGCGTGGGTGAATGAAACTGTTATGAGATAAGGAAACCTAAACCAAATATGGTTAGGAATCTATCTCTTTATAGTGTGATCGAATCCGAACTCTCTCCTCACACCGCTATATATATCGGGTGCCCCCTCATTATAAACCATCGAATCAATAAAGCGAGAGAGAATTCCACCCCTATATTGTGTGTCTATTGTTCTTGCTCTCGTGATTGCATCTACTATTGGTGATTGTTCATTGGCGTTCTTCGATGTTTTACAACACGTTATCAGCACAAATCTCTACCGCAAGGAGGAGGATCGTCGACGACGAACGAACGACTACTACCGGCAATTGATCGCCCGATCCAATCTACAATCAATTCGTCATCACGCCGGCATCCACTCGGATTGCCGAAAAAGTCCTACGTGACTCTATCCTACGCGATAGTCTACAGAATTTTCCCTGCAGGTTGAATCAAGGTAACAGATTGATATGATCGGTTGAATCGCAAATTGAATTTAGTAGATCGATAATTGGGGTTTTTTTATCCTATCGATCTAGTAGATCAATCGCAAATTGAATTTAGTAGATCGATAATTGGGGTTTTTTTATCCTATCGATCTAGTAGATCAATTTTTCGCAGCAACCTCACCTACCATCAATCAGATCAGATCAATACACAATCATGGTTACTGTTCATCGTACCATATTAACAGTTTAAGATCCGAAGCTAATCACAATCTGAAAAGTGCAAATACTACTACTGCTTATCATCCAGTAGATGGCAGCGATGGCCCCATGTCGCGCGCTACACCAGCCTCCTCAGCTTCGTCTGGCACAAGCAACGGCACACCCCTCGGATTCCGCGTTGGCGCCCAAAGCGTCACGCTCGCTCACCCGTAGCCGCGCCCGGCCACGCCGCCGCCGGATCCGCCGGCTGGCCGTCCGCCGCCGACGAAGTTCCTCGAATCGTCACCAGCGAAGGACGCCGTCGCCGATTTTCCGCGTCCCAAGCGCCACCACACCTGCTCGCCCACCTCGGCTCTGCTATGCCACCGGATTGTCGGGCCGGCGCCGAAGACTGTCGTGTTTCGGTGACGCTTGACTCCGTTCACGGCCGAGTCCTTGGCGTCGCCCATTTTTCCGTTCGCCGAGCTTCCCGATGCGGCGCTACGACCAAAAGTTGATGAGGTTCAGGCGTAGCTTCTTCTGCTGTCGGACCAACATCTTCAGGCAACATAGGAACCTGAGCTGGCAGAACACCCTTGAAAGGTTTAAGGAGGGACACATGAAAAACATTGTGAATACGAGCTTCAGGCGCCAATTGCAAACGATAGGCCACCCAGCCCACCCGACCTTCCACCAAGAAGGGGCCATAAAAACGGGGTTCCAACTTATGGGAGGGTTTAAATGCGATCGACACTGGCGATATACGCAACAAGCGGACCAAGATCCTACTTCAAATTGGACTTCTCGATGATGGCCATCATACCGTTGCTTCATTCGATTTTGTGCCTGGGCAAGATGTTGCTTAGCTTGAGTTAAAACCATATCACGATCCACCATCTGACAATCAATCAAATCTATGGCCGAGGAGCCCTGCTGGTATGGAAGAAGAGGTGGTGGTGATCTGCCATATACCAATTCAAATGGAGTCATCTTTAGGCTTGAATGGAAGGACGTATTGTAACAAAATTCGGCCCATGGTAACCATTTCACCCATGTAGTAGGATGATCGCCCACTAAACAACGCAAATACATTTCAATTGTCCTGTTAACCACTTCTGTTTGCCCATCCGTTTGCGGATGGTATGCTGAGGAGAACAAAAGGGCAGTACCGCATCGCTGAAATAATTCCTGCCAAAAGGAACTCAAGAATACCGGATCCCGATCGGAAACCACTGATTCGGGTATCCCATGTAAGCGCACCACTTGATCAAAGAAAACCATTGCAATGGAAGCAGTTGTGTATGGTTTAGTCATAGCCATGAAGTGTGCATACTTAGATAGTCTATCCACCACCACAAAGAGCACTGTTTTCCCCTGTGATTTGGCAAGGTCGTAATAAAATCCATAGAAATATCAGCCCAAACTTGACGAGGAATCGGTAATGGTTGAAGCAACCTGGCCAGCATCAATGTACTGCTCTTAGATCTTTGACAAATCACGCATCGGCTGATAAACTGTTCCACTGTTTGTCGTAAGTTCTTCCAAAAATATAATGAACGCAACCAGTGAATTGTTTTTAGGCTCCCTTCATGCGTGAGGTTATGGACCGAAGCGATGAAAGACTCAATGAGCGGCGATTCAGCCGGAACGAAGAGCTTGTTCTTATAGAATACTAAGCCATCGTGGACTGTCCAATGGTCTTGCAAATACCCCTGATCCCCATTGGAAGTTTGATGCAGGCGACTGGTCGCTGAAAGCTCTTGGCATCTGCGTTGAATCTCCAGGTCTGCTCGTAGTGTTCCCAACCAATCCTCATGAGAACGTGTTTGAGGAATCGATAATGCAGCACATACCGGCTGAGTCTGAAATGCTCAGGACAATGTGTCAGCAGCCAAATTGGCTTTGCCGGGCTTGTACTCAGCGTGAAAATCAAATCCCATTAATTTACTAATCCAGTGCTGCTGAGGAGGTGTAACCAATGCTTGTTCCAATAAAAATTTCAAACTGCTATGATCTATTCGCACTGTAAATTGATGGCCCCATAAATATGGTCTCTAGTGTCTGATTGCTTTGGACAAGCCAATAAGCTCCCGTTCATACGCTGCAAGTTTCATGAGTTTGTCGGCCAATTTTCTGCTATAATACTCAATCGGATGTCCAAATTACTGCAATACGGCTTCAATTCCCATGCCTGAAGCATCACATTCCACAATAAATGGTGCTGAAAAATTCGGCATTTGCAGGACCGGTGCTGTAGTAAGCGCTTGCTTCAGGCTCACAAAGGGTTGTTCCGCTGCTGCAGTCCACTCAAACTTTTGCCGCCCTAATAGCGCTGTCAAAGGTTCTGCTATGGACGCAAAATTTTTAATGAAGCGTCGATAATATCCAGTTAATCCCAAAAAACCGTGTAAAGTGGACACAGAATCCGGTCTTGGCCATGCAGATACTGCTTGGAGCTTGAGAGGGTCCGCCGAGACTCCATTTGTAGGAGATGATATGGCCGAGATAACCAATGCGTGTCTGGGCAAAGGCAAACTTGGATTTTTTGAGATATAACTGGTGAGCGCGAAGCATATCCAAGACCAAACGAAGGTGTGCGAGATGCTCCTCTTCGGTACAACTATAAATTAAGATGTCGTCAAAGAAGACCAAGACAAATTTCCGTAGAAACTCCTGTAACACCGCATTCATCAAGGACTAAAAAGTTGAAGGAGCATTTGACAACCCAAACGGCATAACCAAGAATTCATAATGCCCATGATGTGTTCGAAAAGCCGTTTTAAAAATGTCATCTTCATTCATACGAATTTGATGATAACCCGATTTGAGGTCCAACTTGGTGAAAAATTTAACACCACGCAACTCATCCAAGAGTTCCTCTACTACTGGAATTGGAAACTTGTCCTTGATGGTTTGTGCATTGAGTTCCTGATAATCCACACAGAAATGCCAAGTGTCGTCTGCCTTTTTCACTAATAAAACAAGAGAGGAAAAGGGTGATCTACTAGGTCGGATTATACCTTGTTTGAGCATCACATCACATTGCTGCTCAATTTCATCCTTTTGCTTAATTGGGTAACGGTAGGGCTGAACCACAATCGGATTTGTGCCCTCCTTTAAACAAATGCGATGATCACAACAACGTTGCGGAGGTAATCCTTGTGGCTCGGTGAAGACATCGCTGTAAGCATCCAATAATTTGTGGAGGAGGGATGCTTCCTGCAGTTGGGTCAATAACAATTGGGTCTGACCCTGGCGCAGCAAGCCTTACAATTGCACTAATGCTCCCTTGTGCAAAAATGACATCGCCAGATCAGCAAAATTCCACTTGATGTCGCCCAAAGAACGGAGCCACTGCACCCCTATGACCACATCAAAAGCTTCCAACAGAATCACAAGAAAGGGTGCTGCAAAAGTATGCCCGTTGACAACAAATTCGAGGTTAGATACTGTTCTAAGGCAAGGCAATTGTCCGCCACCAGCAACCGTGACGTGAACCGACGATGGTTTTTGTTGTTCCCAGCCCATCACGGAAGCCACATAGCTACTCACGAAATTATGGGTGCTTCCACTGTCCACTAAACCATGCAAACGACGACCTTGAGTAGTGAGGACAATTTGCATTGTATCACCCTGTTTCGGACCCAAGACTGTGAGCATTGACAATGATGGATCCTCGTCTGTCGCCGGCTCCTCCAATGGTGGCGCCTCATCGGCTACTTCCAAGAAGAATAATTTCTTGCAGCGATGGCCCCTGGTGAAAATGTCATCACAATTATAGCAGAGCCCTTTTGCTCGCCGTTCAATGAAGTTCATCCATTGTCAACGCATTTACGACCTTGGCGTAAATGAATTGGTTCCTCCCACTTTGCTGGCAATAGTTATTTCGCTTCGCCCCGCCGGCTGGTTTTGGGTCCCAACAGGTTGTGGAATACTTTCACCCACCTGCCCCCTGTTGTCGGTTGCGGTCCTGTAGCCGTTAAGGACGTCGTTGTGCCCCTGCTGAATGGTAGACGAGTGCGGACTGCCATGGCGGCACCCTACAAGCCTCTGCCAACCAGAGATCTCTGCGCACCTCTGCTTCCCGAGCAAAACTGATTGCTTCCGCCAAATTACGTGGCCGTTCCCGGTGCACCTCGGCGGCCAAAGTTGTTGCCAGTCCAGCTGTAAAAGTTTCAATCTGATCCTACCGGCGCATGCGGTGAGTACGTGCGAGCAACCTCTGGAGCTCCCACGTGTATTCATCCACACGTGTTGAACCTTGTTTCAAATTGACGAGATCCCCCAGCGGTCCCATACTGGAGTACTTGGTGAATCTTTGAACGAAAGAGTCGTAAAATTCTTCCCAAGAAAGTTCAGGATCCTCTTGTTGCATGTTGTCTAATACCTCCAGATCTTCCCTACGTAAATGAAAGCCGGCCAGTTCCACGTATTCGGACTCTGGAATACGGTGAAATCGGAAGAAACGCTCACATAATTTAAGCCATCCCAAGGGGTCATCTGTGCCATTGTATTCGACCAACTCAAATCTCGGAGGGCGCGGTGTCCATCGGTGATCCTCTTCGTCTTGGTCCCACCCCTGTCCTAGGTGACGACGGTTGCCCGGCGGAAAGCGTCCCGCCCCAGGCTCGCGTTCGCTGGTCAGGCGACCCCACGGACCGCCGCCCTGATCATGGTGTGTCGTGCTATGTTCTGGACGAGATTCATCGCCTGCACCTCTTGCCAAAAGCTGTTGAAGCACCAGTTGTTGTGTCTCGAGTTGCTTGAGGACCTCATCTAGCAATCGGTGCGTTTCCTTCCCTGCTGCCTCAAGTTTGGTAACTCGTTCTTCGACGGAAGCCGAAGTGGACATCCCGCCATAACCGATTGAATCTGATACCAACTTGATAAGCCCTTCCTTTCCGATCCTCTGGTGCCCTTGCTCCGACCTAGAGCGAAAGCCTAACCGGCGAATTCACACGAACAAGCAGCGTCACGCCGGCGTTAGTTGGTTCATGAACATGGCCGTGGCGCTGGCAAGGATTGAAGATTGGTCATTAGTGAGCCACCGCCTAGATGCTTTTGACGACAATGCAAAATTGATCTTTATTTCCCTCCGCAAGGAGTATATATAATGACCTCTTACAGAATCCGATACAATCTCTACTTCATAACTTCCTATTACAACTCTTCCAAAATAAACAACTTATTGCTAAAATCGTAATAACTAAGACAATCTTCAAGATCCTTCTGCCGGCACTTTATGGGATCGTCTTCTGAAATACACGTGATCAACTGCATGGCGCGTATCATATATCGGAACATATATAGTATGCGGTTGGTTGTATACATGATGGAGGTGTCTAATGTTGGTTAAAAGCATATTCTGTGCACATTTCTCAATTTTACTAACAAAATTTGTAGATTCTATTATAGTAATTTATGTAAAAGAACCTTTTAGTTAAATGGACAACCCATTTTCAACAAATTAGATTTGTTTCAGCTATTTTATGATCTCGGAAATCAAACACCATGTGTGCGCATTATATACGAAAGGAACATGTTCTTAACTTAAGCATGCCCTCCATTTTCTTTAATGAGTTGATATTAATTGAGTATTCCTTTTGCTTTAAAAGATTTTTTTTTGCAAAGGTTTTATTCATGCCTAATCCATATTGAGTAGACCCTGTGGTTGTGAAGAGGACATCTCATGTACACCTATGCGGACAGCACCTTGCCCTTAGTGAGATTAGTTTATTTATGTCTTAATTGTGCAATACTTATTTAATTTATGCTTCCATATATAAAATCCGTTTTTGCCAAAGAGAAGTTTAAAACCACCTACTTACCCAGTTACCCCTTTCTAATTGGCCTCCTCGATCCTACAGCCATGTGTAAAGTACTTAATTAGAACTTGAAGTTTAATATAAATGGGTCCTTTCGCTCTGCTACGCAAGCATGAGGATGGGGAGCAGCTCTCTGAAATAATCAGGGACAAAAACTGTTTTCCGATTGTTATTATATCACCCACCTTTTCTTAGGAGCTTAAACTTTTATGTGAACTAGTTGTTGTATGAAACTTAACATGGTATTGGAGGAAACAGTCCTGAGTTCACTGCTTGGCTAATGCAATATTAAAAAAAATGGGGCTCTCTTTGAATCCACGTCTTATGGCCAATGACGTGAGGGGAAGTGTTAAGTTTATTGCCTACTTGTCCACTTTTCCTCAATTGGCCATCTAGCTAGTTTATAGGACTCCAATTCCATCTAAAGAAGGGAATAATCAACTCTTTGGATCAAGATGGCCAAGGAATTCATCACATGGATCTCATTAGATGTTTCGCTGTCCAAGTTTCAGTCAACCATCTCATGTTCTAGGAAAAGGAGATCATATAGTGTGCCATTAGATATGAACTCATAGACCAGCAAAGGCACCTCTGTTTCGAGACAACAACCAAAAAGCTTCACCACATTGCGATGAATGATTTGCGATAGGATGACAACCTCGTTGATAAATTGGTCTATCTCAGTTTGCTCCACTATTTTTGATCTTTTAATGGCCACCACATGTTGATCGGATAAAATGCCTTTATAAACTATGCCATGTCCTCCACAACCAATAACACGAGCAACATCAAAGTTATTGGTTGCCTTCTCTAGTTCCTCCATGGTAAATATCTTTGTTTTGTCTGTAGTGCTTTCATCTGAGATTAGTTGCTCCAAGAGTAGGCCTTGGTTTTTCTTAAAGTATGCTCTTCGAATTCTCTTTTGGATGGCATTCTTCCACTTATTGGCAAGTACAGTTGCACTGAATGCAAGAATTATGGAGCCAAGGCCGCAACCAGTTCCAATTGCAATACCTACATCCAATAGTTGTATTCATGAAAGCATGATGCATTTTGTGAATTGTAACTGTGCAACTTAAGGTATTCAGTTCGTCCTGATTTACCTAGAAGAAGATTGCATCTCTTAGTTGATATCGCACATTTCCCTTTTCTTGGATCAAACTCTTTTCCATGTGTGCAATTTGTGCAACTATAGCCTCCAGGAAAATTATGACATGTGCCATTACAATAATTTGCTAGTTCACACTCGTTGATATCTATAAATAATAGGAAACGGAGCGCTGATTGATGGTTTTGAATAACTCTAAAAATTATATAATATATGAGTGACTATGGTACATGTGTATGTAAATTATGCACTTTATGTACACTTTTTCCATCATCCATTCATCCTACAAGTGGGAGTGGTGGGGAGTGAAATGGTTGTGAGAGAAGATCGATGTTTGAAAACTAAAAGTTGTACGTACTATATCTACCCATAATATATACTTTTTTCAAGGTGTGGGGGGTGTTGGCGCAAACCTGTGCAACCATCTTGGACATATGGGTTTCCTTGGTAACCAAAACATTTTCACAATCTCTAATATACACCATTAGCAATTTTTTTTCTAATTATATATTAGTACGATGTATAAAATATATATGTAAATACTTTTGATGTCATGTCTGCCAATATCATTTTATCATGCAAATTTACATACTCTTTGTATACCAAGTTATCCATGAAAATCCTACACCATGAGGATCGGAAACTCTGTGTACCAATTTCACAAGAAGTTGGTGCATATCATGATGTGAGAATTCTTAATTCATGACTTGTAGGAGGGACTTTTGTCACCACAAACAGAAACTAAAGCATGTGTTAAGGATTATAAATTGACTTACTACACGTGGGCATATGAGATAGAGGATATAGATATCTTGGTAGCATTCCCGAGTAATGTGATGGAAGCAATTACATCTTGTTTTGTGCAATCTTGTTTCTATAAACCTTAGCTATAAATGAACATATCGTATCCTCTGGTGCCGCAAAAGGTACGAATGGCATGGGTGTATAAAAGCAACGCATGCTATGCTGTCATCCATTGTGACTCACTCGTACAATTAACTTTCTGTTTTGGAACTAAAGCAACATGAAAAATTCGCAAAAAAATGACAATATAATGAGCACCCTTTACAATTTCATTTTCAAATTCAAACTGTGTTAAAAGAAACAACATGATGAGTTTGTTATCCATAGTAGCATTTGTCTGCTATCTTTCTCGTGGTTATAAAAATCTTTTCAAGGAGGACTTTGCTCTAGTTATCCATCGAGCAAAGGATGTAAACAAGGAGGACATGCGAAATTGACTGATAGTCTAGCATACTAATGTTGAGTCCTTAGGGGCATGTATATTCTTTCTTGTTATTTTTCCCTTTTTTTACATAAACCTTGATGAGGACATCACAACCAAGGATACAACCGCTGCCCCTTCTTCCCCTACGACCGCTACTTCGGCCCCGATCGTCGCTGTTTCGGCCGCTACTTCGTCTACGACGCCTGGGGGGCTTAATCCGGAAGCAAGGCCTTTCCACCCACCTTTGCTGGACCAGCACGTCAAGGCCATCCACCGAGGACAGCCCATGCGCCAAGGAAGGCCCAAGATCGAGCCCAACTCGTCGACAAGTCCGGTTTGGTCATCCAGGAGCAGCAGTACTTCAAACGGACATAACTTGGGCTCCCGGATTCCGTTTTCAGCGTGCAACTACTCGTTTGAAAGGTATCGAGATAACCTTTCCAATGGATCTGGTCCCAAGTCCAAATTCCTCCTAGAACGACGGGAAATCACAGAACAATCTCTCGAGATAGAAACTCTAGGTGCTGCGCCACCTTTCTTTTGGGCTCAAGGCCCATGTATCTTAGGGTTTTGGTGGTCACCGCTGTTTTGGCTGCCCTGCACCTCCTGGCCGCCTATACATATGTGGCCACCACCGTTCTTTTACGTTTAGGTTTTGTTGTGTTTGGTAGACCCCGTGTGCATCCCTCCTCGTGTTTGCGCGTGTCGACTAGACCGCCCGATCCGAGAAACAGAACCTCAACTTGTTTCTTTTGATTTCAATATTACCCTTTCAGATTGCTTCATACTTTGTTCTTGCGGGTTCTCGATTTCTTGCAGGAACTACTAATCATTCGGATCTTGTATCTGTGTGGAATTGGCATTGCGATTGTGAAGCTCCCGATCTGCTGGTTGGAAGCCCTAAATTCGGTGCCATCAACACCCCCAAATCGACGTATCATCATCTCACCGAAAGATCGGGATCCCCGTCCCTATCAAGTTGGTATCAGAGCTCAAGGTTGCTCGGTGAGATCTTCCCTCAATTTCGTTTTCTATCTAGAGTCCAGAAAATTTGCCCCACAAAAAATTAGTAGATTGGTTTTTCTATCCAAGCCAATTTGTGCCCTAACTTTTACTACTTGTTCTTGGTTTGTTGAATCGTCGGATGCATAATTGTGTCTTTGCTGGTTTTAGAGTCTAGTCCCCTTAGAGTTTCGAGTTCGAGTCACGTTTTGTCACAACTTGCGTTCGTAATTGGAGTCAGAGTCCTTAGTAGATACCAGATTCAAAAAATACCCCAGTCGCTCACCGATTGTGCCTTTGGTGCCCGAAAGTGCTTTCGCCCATCGCGATGCTTGGTCACCCGAGTGCTCGCCCATCGCGGCAAGCTTTCGCCGAGTGCTCGCCCATCGCGTGCACTGGTCGCCCGAGTGCTCGCCCACCGCGTACTTTGGTCGCCGAGTGCTCGCCCATCGCGTGCACTGGTCGCCCGAGTGCTCACCCACCGCGTACACTGGTTGCCCAAGTGCTCGCCCATCGCGTGAACTGGTCGCCAACTGTTCGGCGACTACCTCCTCTACGCGCGACCAAATCAGAGAAGAAAAAGGCAAGTGCAATCTTCAAAAGCCGCACTAGATCAATTGCAAACCAAAGTTCAGAGAGAGAGAGAGAGTATCTTTTAATTACCATTATACCCCTGGTCAAAAAAAAAGTGTGTGTCGTGAGTGTTGTTTGGAGTCCTTTTGAGTCTGTTTTTCAGTTTTAGGGCTCCCACAAAAAAATCAAAAAAAAGAAAAGAAAAGAGGAGCCCTAACTGCTTGCTTTGTGTTGAGGACGTTCTCCTTGCGTCTCTGTGGCATTTTTGGTGTTTAGGCTCGCGTCTCTAGCACGGTCTAGCCTAGGACCAGCACTGTACCGATTTTGAACGACTTTTTATCTTACTTTGATTCAGTGGTACTAGTTCCTCCTTTGCTACATATTATTGCCTGTCCAAGCTCCATCATCTTCTAACCACACAGGTTCTGGAATTTACAATCGCTTGCCACATCGAGGACTTGTAAGAACTTGGTAGAAGCTTGAGCGTGTGTGAGGCTTGCCAATTCATACCACCTAGTAGTTCATAGGAGCTTTCATATCTGTGTGAAGTTTCTTTGTTTCTACTAACAATGGCAGTATTCAAGCAATCATAGAACAACGTTGGCGGTGGGAGTGAGCGTGAGGACCTCCTCACACCCAAAGAACGGCGTTGGGTCACTCATTTCAACAGTTGCACAATCAGCATGAGATCTTGAACTCGTGACACTCTTGATGCAATTCAGCGCAATTAGCACCCTCGTGAGCTTCAAGCACAGCTAGCACAACTTCTTCAAGGTGCTGCCCCCAACAATGGTGCCGCTGGTCATGCTTTGGGCCAACGCGGCGCTCCACCGGTTGTCCCTGTTCGGACAAACGAGGTGGATCAAGAGGAGAACAACTACGCCACTGATACCGAGGACGACGACAGGGTGAACATGCACAACGACCGAGCTCATCGTCGACTTCGCAATAATAGACAAGAAAGGGAAGTGCAGGGTCGACGATCGACAACGCGAGGTAATCTTGGAGGCTCTTCCACATCCAAGTCGGTCCAGATCCACACCAAGGCATCATCTTCCCTACCTGGACGTGTACCTCCACCCGCTGTTCCAACTACTTCGACGCCATCTCGCATTCTGGAGGCAAACAAGTCAGTCACACTTCAAGCACCCGCCAAGAGTGCTTCCTCGATTACCTCCACGGTTGAGCAGCGGAAACACAATGCTTTCGATGCAAAGGAATGGGCGCGTGATGCGAGGCGCCTAATCAGCGTGCTCTAATCATCCAGAAAATGGTGAGTACACTAGTGCTAGTGACATTGATGAAAATGAATATGCCCTTGTTGCCACTAACACTGCAGAGCCAGAAGAAGAGATTATCACTTCTGCAGCATCCGAGAAATATCCGGCTCTTGTTGTCACACGTGTACTTAGCGTACAGCCTGCACGTGATGAACAAAATCAATGCCATACTATCTTTCAGACAAGGTGTGTGGTGAATGAGCGCGCTGTACATGTTATTGTTGATGGTGGTAGTTGCAACAACCTTGCTAGTGTGGATATGGTCGAGAAGCTTGGCTTGGCCACAAGTCCGCTACAACAACCATACGAGATTGAGTGGCTCAATTCTAATGGTAAGGTTAAGGTAACGAAAACCGTCCGAGTACCTATTTCTATCCGTTCATATCATGATCATATTGTTTGCGATGTTGTACCCATGGATGCTTGCTCTCTTTTGTTGGGCAGACCATGGATATATGATATAGATGCCACACATCATGGTAGGACCAATCAGTACACTTTCATGTTTAAGGGAAAGAAAATAATCTTGGAACCAATGACGCCCATTGAATTACGTAAGGTTGCTGCACAACATGCAAAAAAGGAGCACGAAAGTAATGACACTAAAAAGAAGAGTGTAGCTAATGAGCTAAATTCACCTAACGCAACAAGTGATAAATCTGATCGCAAATTAAAAGGTGTTGTTTTGTTAGCTACCAATGTTATTGCGCATGATGGCATCACTACAAGTTTGCAACCATCTGTTTCTTTTCCTCCTGTTGTCCCTAACATTTTGTAGGAACATGAGAAGGAGTCGAGAACGACTCCAATTCAAGAAGGGGAGGATGATGAGGACATCACAACCAAGGATACAACCGCTGCCCCTTCTTCCCCTACGACCGCTACTTCGTCCCCGATCGTCATTTGTTTTGGCCGCTTCGCCGTCTCACGACGCTTGGAGGGCTTAATCCGAAAGCAAGGCCTTTCCACCCACCTTTGCTGGACCAGCACGTCAAGGCCATCCACCGAGGACAGCCCATGCGCCAAGGAAGGCCCAAGATCGAGCCCAACTCGTTGACAAGTCCGGTTCGGTCATCCAGGAGCAGCAGTACTTCAAACGGACACATAACTTGGGCTCCCGGATTCCGTTTTCAGCGTGCAACCACTCGTTTAAAAGGTATTGAGATAACCTTTCTAATGGATCTAGTCCCAAGTCCAAATTGCTCCTGGAGCGAGGGGAAATCACAGAACAATCTCACGGGATAGAAACTCCAGGTGCTGCGCCGCCTTTCTTTTGGGCTCAAGGCCCATGTATCTTAGGGTTTTGGTGGTCACCGCTGTTTTGGCTGCCCTGCACCTCCTGGCCGCCTACATATATGTGGCCACCACCGTTCTTCTACGTTTAGGTTTTGTTGTGTTTGGTAGACCCCGTGTGCGTCCCTCCTCGTGTTTGCGCGTGTCGACTAGACCGCCCGATCCGAGAAACAGAACCTCAACTTGTTTCTTTTGATTTCAATATTACCCTTTCAGATTGCTTCATACTTTGTTCTTGCGGGTTCTCGATTTCTTGCAGGAATTACTGATCATTCGGATCTTGTATCTGTGTGAAATTGGCATTGCGATTGTGAAGCTCTCGATCTGCTGGTTGGAAGCCCTAAATTCGGTGCCATCAACACCCCCAAATCAACGTATCATCATCTCACCGAAAGATCGGGATCCCCGTCCCCATCAAACCTTTTTATTTATATTAATATATCTCCATAGGAACCTCCCATCTGGTTTGTAACATCCGAAAATTTGGGTTTTCAAAAATTTATATTAAATTAGCTTTCCAAAAATTTTACATCAATCTTATTTGATTAAAGAAGCTTAATTTAGAATTTTCTAAATCTAAAACAATTTAATGTACCTTCTATGTACATCAAGTAATTAAAATGACATGCTTTGATTTTTGTTTTGCCTTGGATTTTCTCCTTGAGTTAATTTCCAGAGTTATTTTGTTCTTCTATGATTTTATGTCAATGAAGTCTTTTAATTGCCGAATCCAACACCTTAATGAAACTCAAAGAAACATCAAACAACATGCTATAGCAAATAATTTTGTAAAATATTAGAGACCAAAAGATTGATAAAAATCAATTTTGTAGAATTTTGGCACACCATTTACTAAGCTTAAAAATTCAAAAACAGATTGAAAACCAGTCTAGTTTGATGAATTACTGTTCTTAAATGGCAATAGATAATGAGATGAAACCAAAGAAAATGGAAAGTAGAACCTTTGCACTACTTACTCAAAAATTTGCAGAATTTTTCAACCAAGTCTTCGCCCCTTCCCAAGCCTGCCCAACTGACATGTCAAATCTGCACTTAAATTTGCCCATCTGTCAAACCAGTAGCAGACTCGATGAATCCTTGGGCTAAGCCTCTGGCAGGTGGTCCCATGCACACCTGGGCCCACTGGCCAGCCCCTCCTTCCTTCTCTCCTCCCTTTCTCCCTCTCCAGCTCACCTCCTGCCATCACAGCTGCCATAAGGACCGTGGCTCCCTCTCCCTACGCTATTGGCCAGTAGGGGCGGTGCCAGCTCACCTCTCCCTGCGCCCATTGGCCGGTAGGGCGGTGCCCAGCTAACGCCCTGCTCCTTTACTTCTTCTCCCAAGCCACTCCCTCTACCTGCGCCTCTCACTTCTTCTCACGCCAAAGCAGCACTTGCATGCAGTCTCCCAGCCGATGCTCAAACACTACTACAGACTGCTTCATCCGCGACGCCCCATCACTGTCGGTTAGGCGCAAGCCGGCAGTGATAATATTATCACTTGCCGGTTCTAATTTAAATCGGCGGTGATAATATTATCACTTGCGGTTATAATTCAACCGGCGATGATAAGAATAGTAAAATTTTGCAAAGACGAATGGAGGCAATATCATTGCGGGTTTAGAGTGAACCGCGGTGATAAGAAGATATCCTTTGCCGGTTTATATAAAAACGGTAGTGATCTATCATTGCCGGTTTTGTTTTTACCCGGCGATGATAAGACCATTTTCCTGCCGGTTTTACTCGAGAACCGGCGGTGATCTTAGAAAATTAGTTAAGATCGAGAACATATCAAAGCATAATTAGATAAAAAAGCAGAACATATTAAACATTTGTTATTTATCTCTTGCAGAACATTTGTAGTCCATAATTACATATAGTCATAATTTGGATACAAAACATATTAAACCCTATATCGAAAACTTCGTCATCGTCCTCCTCCTCCTCCTCATCATAAGACTCTTTGGGATGACCGATCGGAGTTGGCGGTGCTCCTCCTCCTCCTCCGAATCCGATTCGGTGGCGGAGTTGGTCTTGCCCCAACGCCGAAGGAGATCGCCGCAGCCGCTGTCGTCGTCGTCGTCGCCCTCCTCCTCCTGCTCCTCCTCCTCTGCCTCCTCCTCCTCTTTCTCCTCCTCCTCCTTCTCCTCCTCCTCCTTCTCTGGAAGCGGATCAGTGCTTTGCCCAGCATGTGCGCGCTTCTTGGGTGGGGCCATTCTTCTTTGCAATGGTGGATTATATTGTGATTGCCACAGATTGATGGATGTCTTTGCACATTATATAGAGGAGGAATGGGGCAAAAGAAGCAGCGATTGGATTGAGGAATGGGGAAGCATAGCAGATTAGCGAGAGGAATGGGGAAGAGCGGCGATGCGTAGAGTGGCGGGAGTTGAAGGTTCATATTATCACTTTGCGGTTATTAAATTCAACGGCGGTGATAATATTATCACCGTCGGTCTAATTTCAACCGGATAATAATATCCTTGTGATAGGAACAATGTATGTATAAGCGCTTTGCTAAATCATTTAGGCGGAAGCGGCTCCATATCCTTTGCGGTTTTAGATAGAGAACCGGCGGTGAAAGTATTAGTGTTGGTTCAACGAGGTAACCGGCGATGATAAAGAAAATTTGCGGAAAAAGCAGGCATATCACTGCTGGTTTTGAGATAGAACGGCGATGATATATTCTGCGGTTCTAGAGAATAAACCGCGATGATAATATCGCACTATATATACCTGGCTCCCTTTCCCAAGATGTCGAGCAGAGAGGAGCTCTGTTCTTGCTCGATGGGGTGGAGAGGGGCGAATTTTGCTCTCAAATTTGGTCTAATTTGTCGTTTTCTAACCGATCTAAGGTTAGGTGTCTTTGTTTAGTTGGATATTATGTTATATATTGTTGTAGGTTGTGATCGAATTATTGATTGGCTAGTCAACACAATTAGATTTGTAATCTTGAGTTTAGATTTGAAATTACCAACTTTGATATGTATAGTGATTGCATTTAATATGTTGATTGAATTTAAATGTGGTAGCACTTCATAATTAACTATTGTTCAATCTAAATACTTAAAATTGTTTCTTTATTTAGTGTATGTTAATTTAATATACGTAAGTAATGTAAATTTGCTAGGCGGACCATTATATATAACTAATAGCAATTATTTAATTGATTTTACAATCGAGATTTGGATATAGATTTATATATAACTAATAGCAACTACGTGCGTGCCAAGCGTTCATCGATAAACATGAAGGTTGGATCGTAACTTAGTTGTATAATTAAAGATATGCTTTATTTTGTATGAAGGTCAAGCTTCAATTTGTAATATAAATATTTTGTACGAAGGACATGCTTCATTTTGTAATGTATGGAGTATTGATTATTATAATCATCGAGAAAAAGTAAATGTCAATGGATGAAATGGTATATAATTGATGTAAAAAGGCCATGCATAAAAGGATTATGTTCCTCATCAGATACTCCTTGATAAAATATTCTTGAAATGAGAGAAGAAGAGACAATAGTACTCAAATTTGTTGGACGGATCATTATATATAACTAATAGCAATTATTTAATTGGTTTTACAATCGAGATTTGGATATAGATTTATAAGTAATGAAAATTTCTACAATAATTAGCACTACGTAACAAATTAAATGTATAAAACAATTTGTGAGCACTTATTGATTTACTGAGATTTTATTTGTTGTAAATATTTGTAGATGGATCGAAGATGGATGTATGAAGCGGACCGTCGTGATAGAGAGTACTTTAACGGTGTGACTAGTTTTCTGAGCGCGGCTGCGGCGTACAAGTCAAATAAGCTGATGGACTATATTTGTTGCCCGTGCATCGATTGCAAGAATGAGAAGCAATTTTCGAACCTTGAGGCGATCCGTGCACACTTGCTTCGAAGGGGTTTCAAGCCTGCCTATACCTGTTGGACCGAGCATGGTGAAGATGACATTGTGCGTGAAGGGCATCTGATTGATGATGAAGACAACGACTTGACCACGGTGGAAAATACTTTCGTCGACACCCAAGAAGAGACATTCATCGATAACCATGAAGATGATCTAGAACAGATGTTGCATGATGGGGAGGAGGACCTCACGAGTGAAAGGATTTTGAAGTTTGACGTATGGTAGAGGATTCTACAACACCCTTGTACCCGAGTTGCAAGAGGAGTTCAAAAAGTCGCATGTTGTCTTGTGGCTGCTGCAATTGAAGGCAAGCAATGGTTGGTCCGACAAGAGTTTCCGCGGAGTGTTAGGTTTCTTGAGAGATGTCCTTCGAGAGGGTAGCGTGTTGCCGGCAACCCGTACCGAGGCCAAGAGGTTGTTTGCCGTTGGGATTGGAAGTCACGAAAAATACGCATGTCCAAGCGATTGCATATTGTATCGCAATGAGTTTGCAAATTTGGATGCATGTCCCGTTTGCAAGGCATCTCGGTATAAGCGCGGCGATAGCGATATCGAGGCGATGTAAGAAGAAAAGACCGCCGACCAAGGTGGTGTGGCATTTCCTATAATCCCGTCTGAAGCATCGTTTGCGAACAAAAGGCATGCTCAATTGCTGCGATGGCATGCGAGGGCGTAAAAAGGATGGAATGCTTAGACACCTGCGACTCAAGCGGTGGAGGAATATCGACGAAAATACAAGAAACACTTTGCATATGATATGAGGAATATAAGGTTCGGACTCGATGCGGATGGGATGAACCCTTTCGGCAACATGAGTAGTCGTCATAGCACTTGGCGGTGACTTTATGTATGTACAACCTTCCTCCTTGGCTTTGCATGAAGCGGAAGTACATTATGATGCCGTTCTTGATCCAAGGGCGAGGCAACACGGCAGCGATATTGATGTGTTCCTCAAACCCTTTGGTTGAAGATCTTACGGTATTGTGGAGCAGCGGTGTCTGGGTATGGGATGAGTCTGAAGAGAGAACTTCATGCTACGGGCGTTGTTGTTCGTAACCATCAATGATTACCTGCTCTTGGCAATCTTCGGGCGGACTATAAAAGGATTCAATGGATCGTGCATTGCATGGGTGATCTGAGGGCGGTGGCTGAAATCTTGTCGAAAAATGTGTTACATGCGGCATCGTAGGTTCCTTCGCAAGGACCACCGTATCGCAACAACAAGAGAGCTTTTGACGGTACAAAGGAGCTTGACTCGAAACATCATAGCAACAAAGAGATATCTGCGGTAGTAAAGGATATTAAAATTATCCATGGAAAGGGGCGGAAGTACATCGGTCCGAGTTCGGTGATCTGACTCCTTTGTGGAAAAAAGATCAAGATTTATGGACCTACCTTCTTGGCGGCACTGGATGTTCGACATGCTATCGATGTCATGCATATAGAGAAGAACGTGTGTGACGACTTGCTTGGTATTTTACTAGACATACGGCAAAACAAAAGATACACTCAAAACGCGGATGGACACGCAAGATATGAAACTTCGGGAAGGAGCTGCATCATGAAGACTGGGTCAAGGAAAAAAGTACCTTCCATGACTTGCTACACTTTAAGCAAGATTGAGAAAATTAAGCGTGTGTGAGTGCTTGCGAGTCAAAGTTCCGTCGGTTATTCGCCAACCTAAAGAGGCTAGTCTCAATGAAAGACTTGAAATTAGTTGGTATGAAGTCTCATGATTGCCGCGTGATGATGACACAGATGCTTCTGTAGCAATTAGGGTGTTACGCGGAGAAAGTCACGAGACCCAATTATAAAGTTGTGTTCATTCTTCAACGCGATTTCACGAAGGTCATCGACCCGTTGAAGCTGGATAAGCTGCAGCAAGGCGTGATCCACACTCTATCTTGGCTTGAGATGTGCTTCCCTCCATCCTTCTTCGATATTATGGTCCATCTCATTGTTCATATTGTGAAAGAATCTGATTTCTTGGCCTGTGTTTCTACATCGGATGTACCCTTCGAGAGGTTCATGGGGTTGTGAAGAAATATGTTAAATAATCGACATCGGTAGGAAGGGTGCATTGCGAAGGTTGGGGAACCGAGGAGGTCATCGAGTTCTGCATCGATTACATGGATCTCAAACCGATTGGTGTGCGTATCTACGCCATGAAGGGAGGCTACAAGGAAAGGGACACTAGGTCGAAATCGATCCGTACAAATGATCGTGCTTCATTCACGCAAGCACATTTCTGATTCTGCACCAATCGGTTATAGCGGCCCGTATGTCGACATGCACAAGAACATGCTACGAAGACAAAACCCATGTAAGTTTGAGGTTTGGATCGCGAGAAACACAGAGATAACTTTGGAGATTGGTTGTAGATACATGATGCATCATAAGCAAAGCGCTCAATTGAGAACGCGGCTAAGGGACCATCATATACAATTTTGACATTTGAAGGATCGACATCAATGGGTACACATTTTATCGAGAGCACAAGATAACAAGAGCACCAACCAAAAGCAGTGGGTCCGTATAGATGCTTATGAGCGACAATGGCAATATCGGGCGTACTCACGGATTCATAGAAGAGATTTGGGAGCTTGACTATGGGCCTTTGAAGGTCCCCTCTTCCGGTGCCGATGGGTCGGACTACCTAGGGGCGTGAACATCGACAAATGCGGTATCACTACCGTGGACTTCAAACACGTCGGATCTGAGAGAAGAACCATTTGTACTTGCTAATGCCGTTACACAAATTTTCTTTGTGAGGATCCGGTGACAAGGACGGCATACGTGGTTCTTCAATCAAAAAGAAAGATTGTGGGAGTTGAGAATGTAGTCGACGAGGAAGACTATAACCGGTTTGATGAGCTTCCTCCTTTCGGTGAGAACATCGACCTAGGTCTCATGGAAGACCAGAGGAAGCTACATACATACGCCATGATCATAACGAAGGCGGATTGTAACTTAGTTGTGTAATCAAGGATATGCTTTATTTTGTATGAAGGTCAAGCTTTAATTTTTGATATAAACATTTTGTACTGAAGGACATGCTTCAATTTGAAATTTATGGAGTATTGATTATTATAGTCAATCAAAAGCGATAAATGTCAATGGATGAAGATGACATAGTAAGAGCAAGTTTTTATTGATTATTCCTAATTAACAATTTGTATGAGCCCTAAATAGCTCTTATTTGGTTGGGCTAAAGAATTTCCAATGTTTGTATTTGGTTGGGCTAAAACAGGTGTGCCACTTTTCCTTACCGCGGCAGTATGTGTGCCAATTTTCCTTGCCGTGGCGATAAGTCCTTGCCACTGCACAGCGAAGGAACAACAAGAACATCGATCTGCGGTTGACAAACGAGATCGAGACACTAATAAAACACATCGATGCCACGTCATAATGCGCAACCGCGATAATAGCTATATATCACGCGGCGCTACAATAGAACATCACGGGCACTACTATTACAATATCATTTGCGGTTCATAAATGGCGATAATATTATATCCTTGCGGGTCATAAGCGCGGCACTAAAATAATTAAACGGCATTAATAATTATTTTAGTGCGGCGTTTATAATCTTGGATATGTAAATATTATGCGCGGTCATTTATGAACCGGCGAATATGTTTCCTATCACCGGGTCTATAATAAGCGGCGAGAGATAATATATATCCTTGCCGGTTCAGATCTTTGAACCGGCATTAATAATCCTCCCCATATATACATTTCACTCCGCGACTTAGCCATTTCCGCACTTAGCCATTTCGCAATTTGTTTGAGTTCTTCTCTGCGCCCTAGCGCTTGCGTCGACTCTCCCCACGGCCCTCCCTCCGTGAGGCGGCGCCTCCCTGCAGTGCCTCCTCCGTCTTGGCGGCGCCTCTCCGTCTTGGCGATGCCTCCCTGCAGTGCTCCTCCGTCTTGGCGGCGCCTCCTGCGGTGCCTCCTCCGTCTTGGCGGCGCCTCTCCGTGCAGTGGCGCCTCCTGCAGTGCCTCTCCGCGGCGGCGACCTCCCTGCGGTGCCTCCTCCGTGCGGCCTCCTCTCCTCTGGCGACGCCTCCCCTGCGTGGTGGTGCCTCCTCTAGGGTTGGCGATGCGCCTCCTCTGTGCTGCCCTCTCCTGCGGTGCCTCCTTCCTCCGGTAAGCTGGTGATGATGCTAGGGTTCTCGATGTTAGTGCTATGTGATGTTGCTCTGTGATGTTGCCCTGTGATGATGCTACTGCTCTGTGATGATTCTAGGGTTGTTGATGTTATTGCTCTGTGATGTTGCTCTGTGATGATTATAGGGTTGGCCGATGCTATTGCTCTGTGATGATTCTAGGGTTCTCGATGATATTGACAATTGTTCTGTAAATAAGGCCTTAAGTTGGTAGACTAACATGCATTGACAATCGATGATTCTTGGGTTCTCGATGTTATTGCTCTGTGATGTTGCTCTGTGATGATTCTAGGGTTGGCCGATGCTATTGCTCTGTGATGATTTAAGGCCTTATTTACTCAATTAATTGTTTTGCACATCTGTGATGAGATGAAGGTTCTAATCTTCATTCAAACCCAATAATCTGAGAGCAATCGTACATAATTACCTCCATATGAATGACATAATGTTGTCTTTATGTGATCTGTTATACAGATTTTTTGGTATCTGTTGAAATTATATAAGCTTGTTGTCTCTATTTAGTTCAATTTTATGTCGACAAGCTTATTTCCATTATCTGTTTGAATATTTTTACACCTTCTTTGGTAATTGGATATTTTACACCTTCTTTGGTAATTGGATATGTATGTGTATGTGTTCAGTGACGACCTTATGTACTGACTGGTCCATTATCCTGTCACTAGTTTATTTGCATACCTGATTCATTAGATATATATTAGCATTCAGTTCTCAATTAATTACTCTCTTGTCTGTTAAAGTATTGAAATATTGTTTATTTTCAATAAGGTAAGGTTGTCACAAATTCGTCAGCAGGCGCAGGCGCCCAAGAGACAGGGGCCCAACTCATATATTTTTAGAATATTATTGCTTATTTGCTCAATAAAAAATAATGAATCATTCTTATTCCACACTAATATGATTTTCAAAAAATGAAATAAGGTTATAAATCCACAACTAGAATGTTAGTAGTTTATTACACCAAAAAGCAGAGCAATCAGTTCCTTGTCAACCAAGCCGTCACCTCGTCGCCTTCTTCACCCGGTTGTATCGTATGGTCTCTGGCGGCCATGCTTTTGTCCGTCGAGCCAGAACCTTCTCGGCGATCGGCACCTAATGTCGTCGATGGGCTGCATAATGGCCGTAAACAGCATAGCGATCGTTGCGTAGTGGTGAATCCATCGGCGGCATTAAGTGCCACCGTTGAAAAGATCTGTCGATGTTGACCAACACAAAAGCATGGCGCGTTAGAGCATACGATACAGTGGTATGACGATGCGTCTTGTGACTCAAATGGATGAAATTTTTATTGAGCAAATAAGTATATGTGAATTGTCAATTGTATATGTATCATGTGTAAGTAGTATATGTGATCTGTATAAGTATATGTGAATTGTCAATTGTATATGTATCATGTGTAAGTATATGTGATCTGTATAAGTATATGTGAATTGTCAACTGTATATGTTCTTTGTTACCTGCTCCCTCTGTCCACGAAAGTAGGTTGCCGTAGAATCGATCCATGCGATTAAGATTTTCAAATTTAGACTATTAATATATATGTACGTTACAGTATTATCTAACGCATGACAAAATGGTGATTCGCCTTATATATGCACAACATTGATATATCTGTGAAGATTCATCTCATGATTTTGTTAATTTAAAATTCTAGAAAGTTTGCCACACATGGCCTCTCACAATGGACAAGTCTTGGGATGGCGTTGAGCCCATGGACCAAAGCCCGAGCGAAGCCGACAGAGTTCCTCAACTTTGGAACAAGTCGAGGCAACAAATGTACATGAGGTAAGTCTTTACTAGGATTATTTAGTAGGATATGCTTCCCGATGAAATTAAAGCAGAGCCAAGCGACTAATGAAACAATAAAAATGCAGGTCGGACATCTAGTGCACCGAGCGGTGTCGCCGGGACGAGGTCGGCAAGATCTTGCGGGTGAGCGAAGGTGATAGTTGAGCTTAGTGCGATCGGAGAACCCGGCTATACCCGAGTCATTGCTTGGGCCATATCGAGCGACATCACGAGGTCTGGCTAGAGAGAATGTGCCCATCATCTACAAATCATGGACACGTCGGTAGCGATTCTCCGTCGTATGTTCCGATGACATCAAGGAAACATTGTGGAGCCGAGTTGACAACAAAGTTTCGAGTTCCCGAAGATCGGTTGGAGATTGCCAGAAACATGCACTCGGCATTATGGGAGCGCATGGAAGAACCGGAAGACAAAGCTGAATAAGAGTCGTCAAGAAGGATCAAGCGCCGGATTTTAATAGATTCCCGAGGTTCTGACAATTTTGGGATGAATTCAAGCAATATAAGATATCGATGATGCCTGTGGCTATCGACCCGGTGAACAAGGCAAATTCGGACAAGAACATTTACCCCATGTGCTAGGCATCGGTGGCTACGTGAAGAAAGTACCCAAGTGGGATGCAGGGAAGAACGGCTAGCACTTGATGGAGTTGAAAGCGTGACGTCTCACATGGCCCCAAGATCGAAGCATCGGCGCTGCGAGAGGGAGCTACTCTGTCGGATGATGGTCGCTTAAGCGAAGCGAGAAAGACGAGGAAATCTCGAGGAAGATCGCGGATGCCCACTCCGAAGCTATTGAGGGCTCCTTCACGCCAAGAAGGGAGGACGACGAGCTAACAGCGCCTTGGGTAATAGGGAGCACCACAGTCGCACGAGAGGGTTGGCTTGGTGCCGTGGAAAACATCATTCCCAGAGGATGCCTATATGTACAAGCGACCAAAGAAATCCGAGACAAGAACAATTGAATGAGCGTGTACGAGAAATAGAAGACCGGATGCATAGAAGGGAAGTCGAATTTGAAGAACAGATGAGAGTGATCGAGAAATGGTAACAAAGGTCTTGGCGAGCGTCGGTCACATAGCGTAGGTCATCGATCACATGACGTAAGTCCCGCGGGGGTTCTCAAAAGCGACCAAGCATCCGCTAACCCTCGTGCGAGAGGACTCGGCGTGTAGTTTTCTGTGGACAAAATCATAGAGCCGACACGCTGCTCTGATGCACTTTTGCCGTAGCGAACATTACCATCAAGGTGGTGAAGGGTGGCTTAGCCATACAACGAGGCGGATATTGCATAACCGCCCAATTCCTCGGGATACGCCAGAGTTGTAGTTGACAGCGTGGTTGTGGATACCGCAAAGTAGAGGTTGAGATCATGGGAGGAGGGCAAAGTCTTGGAGAAAGCATAGGCGCATTCATCGCGTGGCGCAAGCGGTATATAAAGTTTGCCTCAGAAGATGACAACGACGATGATGTTAACAACGATGACGAGGCGGAGTCTCCATCTAGGAACAGTCCTCCTCCTCCTCCTCCGGCGTCATCGAAGAAAGCTCCTTCTCTGCTCGGCGCCACCAGAAAAAGTCCTCCTCCTCTGCCGTCACCCAAAAACTCCTCCTGCTCGGCGCCACAAGATGACCAAAAAGCACCGCGATCTGTACATTCTACGGTCGGGGAAAAGTTAAGTCATCTGTGAAGCTAGCCAAAACTCTTAGCAAAAGCGACCATATGAAATGACCGACTGAAAAAAAAAAAAAAGTAGGCGCCTATGTAGAAGAGCACTTCAAGAAGATGCCACCACCGCTAAGATTGAAATCGAACGCTAAACAGGATTTCTTCTGGACTTAGCGAAGGTTAAGCAGACAGGGCGGATAAGCTGAAGCTCCTCAACCTAGCCAACTATCGGACTACGATCGCATCTCTAGGAAGAAATCTAAAGGAGATGGTGGTAAAGCATTTATTCTTTGGAAGCCAAAGTGGTCTTTGAAGGGCGCGAGCACTGTAAAGTGGCCATTAGTTAGCAGGGAAGCTTTCTTTGCATCCAAATAAGGAGGTCAAACCGACCACACAATTCTGGCGTCTACATGAATGGTACTGCGGTATGTCCAAAAGACATGAAACTTTGCTTTCGATCGAGATACAAAGATATGGACTTTCACAACAATGGCGACTCTTTACGGGTTGAACCGTGGAACTATATCGGATGTACCAGCGAGGCGCCTGGGCGTGTCTATATTAAGAATATGGACTCTGTAAGTCTCTTGTATAATTCATCTTTGTATATTCACGTCTCTTAAACATAGGGTCTGACTTCCTTTTTTACGTAGAATTGAGACACAGACACTTAGAGCGAACAACAATGAAAAGATAGGATTCCTGGACCCGGGCGTGGTCAACTGCAAACTTATTGAAGATCCAAGAACAACAAATTATGTTGAGGTGTACGTACTCAAGGCGCTGCTAAAGCTACAACACAAGGACTACGTATTTTTACCCTACAACTTTCGATCGTGTTTCCCTACCTACTAGTGTCTCATATTTGATCGCAACACAATGTGACGACTAATTGGCCTGCGACTTTCCTTTGGATCGTCCTTGTCTTCATGTTAGATGAAAGCAACATCAACATCTTGGACTCAATGAGGAAACCGACAATGAATACCAAGACTTAATAGACTTGCTAACTGTAACTTCGGTCGTTGCATTATTGCTCAAATAATCTTCCATCCCATTGCACCTAATTAATTTTAATGACTACTCAAAACCATGAGCAGGTGTACAAACAATCTTGCAAGAAGAGCAAACGACATCGTCCATCGTGAAAAATTTCAGAATACACACCGATTTCCCATGCAGAAACAACCCCAAGGGAACAATTTATGTGGATACTACGCAATGACACATATCACGCATTCATCATCGACAATACGGACTACAACGGCCAACCGGTATATCGATCATTACATGTTGACCCGTACTTTTCTTTATAAAGACGATGACACTAATTAATGCTTCAATTTCTCCCATGACAAAGACGTCAAGCAAGGCACCAATGACTGCTTTCGCGAAATTGATGCCCTTCAAGAGAGATATTTGGGTTCATAATTCGAGAAATTCTCCACACGAAGGGCGAGTTTTCGACCATTTCTCCATGGCAATAATTAATGAACAATTTAATGCTTCAAAAGTGAATGAACAATGTAATAATTAAATATTATGATGCTTCAATGTATTTCAATTACACTTTAGTGATGCTTGATACTATTGTGCACTGGCATATCGTCTGAGAATACATCTCTTGTACAATGTATATACATGCTACAACATATCTTGCAAAAATATATATGCAAAAGGTTTAAAAACCCATCACTTTGCCGCTTTTGGATACCAAAATAGGACACGAGCTATCTTTGCGGTTAACAAGAAAAAAGGCGTTGATAGTAGTTATCGATCTTGGGATATTGATAACAATTGGGCAGCGATAGTTACTTATCACTGCCGGATATTATTGAAAATGTGGCGGTGATAGTTAAATATCCTTGCCGGTTCTAAATAAGAACGGCGGTAATATGTTATCACCGCGGTTGAAAAGTGTGCGGCGGTGATATTTATTATCACCGCCGGTTCTTAAGTATAAACCGGCGGTGATAGTGATATCACCGCCGGTTTACATCCGCGGTGATAGTCCTCGACTATCATCGCCACTTAGGTTGTGCGGGTCCACATCCGGCGATGATGCCGATGTGGACCCGGCGGTAATCACATGTTCGTAGTAGTGAAACTCGACCTTGCCCTCCGTCATGCATGCGATGAGCCTCTCGATCGCCGGAGGACCTCGGCCTCCCGCCGAGACGTCACCAGTTCTTCTTCTTCCTCTCGCCGGTTATGCCATCTGAACCGAAGCCCTCAGCCGAGTCCACCCAGCCGAGCGCCCAGCCGAAGTCATCTTCCTACTCCTTGGTGTGGCGAGCACCGCCTCGCGCATACTACTACGAGAGAGGCTTATATCGGACGACGATCACGACGGTTTTGAAAAACCGTCGTGATATCAATTTATCCTGACGGTTATGTACTCAAACCGTCGATGTAGATATCACTGAGCGGTTTTATATTACGTAAAATGCGTGATACAAGAAATATCCTGACGGTTTCTAAATATAACCGCTGCTGTGATAGCTCTGATACTCATTACAGCGGTTTCTAAGTATAACCGCTGCAGGATGTAAGAAATATCACGAGCGGTTTCTAAATATAAAATGCATGATAGCTACTGATATTATTATGACGGTTTCTAAGTATAACCGTTTGTGATGTAAGAAATATCACAGACGGTTTCTAAATATAACCGTCAGGATGAGGAAAACACCACACAGTGGTTCTAGCTAAAAAGCATGCGTGATGTTCACCACATCACAAACGGTTTTAATTTGAAACAATTTGAAACCGTCACAAATAATAAAAAATAGAAAATTTTAAATATTGATAATTACCTCTCTTGCCTTCTAATTTGAAAGAATTGAAATTAAATAATATTATATTTAAAATAATTGAAACTAATATTCCATTTGCAATAATTAAAAAAATGGCCGAAACAGATTCAAAACTTCGGAGGCCGTTTTGAGGCCCTAAACGACCTTTTTTTGGAATTCCGTCACCGCGCACGCACTCGTACAAACCAGCAGGATCCGACCATCTGATTTCGGGTACTACTTTTCGTTATCTTTCAAACGAGCCAAAGAACGCCCCGATCGGAGTTACGAGTCAAAAGTTATGAACATTTTAACAAAAGTGCTCGGATTTCTTATTTGCAAACTAGAATCGGTGTCTAAAAGAATATAATCGGAAAGCTCATCGTGTGATGATTCTGGAAAGCTCAAGAACACCAAAATCGAAGGTACGAGTCAAAAGTTATGGTGTTTTTACAAGTTCCGTGAATAGTAAGAGCACATATATTGCAAGCATCATTAATAGTCAAAAGTATGGAAAATAAATTTGAAAGCTTTAAATTTTACTAATTACCTCCATAGTTTGCTAATTTGAAATAATTGAAAATCGGTGTTCGGGTACTTCACGGGGTTAAAAGGATGAGGGAGGCATAATATGTTAGATGTTATCATATCACCACTAAAATACTGGATCTTATAAGAACTCTGAAGTTAAGCGTGCTTAGACGAGAGTAGTAATAGGATGGGTGACCTCCTGGGAAGACCACACATGTGGTGTTAAAAATGTCTAGGAAGACCACACGAGTAGTAATTAGGCGAGAGTAGTATTAGTAGTATTAAGATGTGTGAAGTTAAGCGTGCTTAGAACAGGAGGTCAGTATTTTTAAATTACCAGTTAGAACAGTGTGTTAGTTCTACAGTGTGTTAGTTCTTATCACAGACGGTTCTAGTCTAGAACCGTCTGTGATAAGGGCTCATCACAGACGGTTCTAGCCTAGAACCGTCTGTGATGACCCTTTTCCTGAGCAGTTCTAAGTTAGAACCGCTCTGTGATGTTAATTTACCGACGGCTCAAAAACCGCTCGTGATGTGTTTTGTGAACCGTCAGTAATGTGGTGTTTTGTAGTAGTGGTAGCCCCGGTGAGCCTTGCCGGACTCGATTCTTAAGACAGAATGTTGCATGCTCGATCTTCCGAGTTCCTCACCTTGCATGCAGCCAAGACGAGCCCTGCCATCTTTCCAAAGACCGGTGCAAGCTTCAGACAAGAGGAGCTAGCTCATTGTGTTGCTTCCTCCGCCATGCATCCACGCCAGACTCGGCCGCCCGCCAGCTCCGGTGATCGCCGCCGACTCCCAGGAACCTCCCCCGGCTGAGCCTCATCTATCCCTGCAGCTTCCTCTCCAGTTCAGCCGCAAGCTTTTGCCATCGCCATTGTTGCCAGCCGTGAAGCTTTAGGCTTCTAAGGAAGAAGAAGAGGTAGACTCAAATATTTTGTCACCATCCTTTGTCACAAGTGAATGCATGGCGCAGTGGTAGATGCACTTACTACGTGAGCCAGGCAACCAGAGTTCGATTCCTCATTCCAGCACTTCAAATTTTTATTTTTCTTATTTTTGTCCCACACAATAAAACACTTATAACTTTTGCTGTGAAACTCCGATTAATGCAAACTCAATTGTTAATCTTGAGTTACTCAGTACATATTCAGAATATGCAATAAAAAGTTATATGTTGCTTGCAGTAAACTTATTCAATTTGAGTTTGAATGAAAGTCACATTTTAAGCATTATGAAGCAACTATATGATACCTTGCTCCATAAATCATGAAATAAATAAGACATGTTCCTGCAACCTCAGATAACCCATTTCTATAAAAAGATTCAGATTTAAATGTATTTTGTATCAAGTATTGATTGTGCAATACCTTTATAACATGCAAAACTCAAATGGTTAAAATATGTATCAAATGAGCTCAAAAATTGGTGAAACCAGTTTAGATACACTCCTCAGATTGCATAGATCATAAGTATACAAAAATATTTAGATTATTCATTAGTTTGCCCTATTTGCTCATTAGCCAAACATGCAATCGGTAAAATGAACAAATAGCCGTAACTTTAGCAAACGGACCTTAAATTCAATAAAACCAACTTCTATGACCCAGAAATGATATGCCTTAGCTTGCCATACAAAAATAACATCAGTTTGATCAACTTCGAGTTCAGCTCATATTAAGCCGAAATCACTATTTATTAGAAAAACGCCTTGAACAAATGAGAAATATCATGGAATCAACTTTAAAACACTCTTAGGGATATTCCCTAATAACCCCTGAAAAATGGTTACATTATCCCATTTGGTGCAGCCGCAAACGAAGAAAGAAAACTGAACCGCAATAGCGCTAAAAGTGTGGTCGATAAGCCTTTTTAAATCAGAGAATATCGCATATAAATATAAAATCATGAGGAATAACTCGAAAACATTATCTGATATATATACTACCATATTCTGAAAAATTGTATTAATTATAACTTGCTTTGTATCTCAATCCAATCGCAAGCGTATGCTTAGTTCAGTATTAATTAACGTAACTTCGTGGACCCGGTCTATAGATCGAGAGTCCATATGGCATCGGCTATTCAATCAAAATAATATTCTTCGGAATAATATTCCTTCCTTCCCGCTTATTAGTCCTTCTCTTGATTGTATTTTCCAAAGCCGATCTCTTTTGTCTAATCATCGACCCAATCCATCCAAGTTCCTAATTTCATTAAGTCACAGCCCAATGCTATTCGCTCTTAATTTGGAGTTTACTTGATTTGCTTTTTGAAGTTTTGTTGTATTTGCGTTGGTTTATCGTTAGACGCTGTCATTGTAAGTCGCTCAAGGAGTGAGAAGCAAGCAAGCGGAGATTGAAGATCGAGGATCAAGGATCGAAGATAAAGAGTTAAGAATAATATAAATGGCAAGGGCCAGGCAAGTTGTGCTTTGATCATATTGCTCCCAGTTTTACAAATTTACTTTGATTCAAATTATTGCATGCTAGTTCAAGATTAAAATGATTTAAATTAATTTGGGAATTAGTTATTCAACCCAATTGCTAAATATCACCTTGCCATGATGATTTGTATGCCATAATTCATTTGTCACTCTAAGATGGTTGATTATTAGTTGGTTGTTATTACTTGCCAACGTGGGTTGGTTAGACCGTGTATAATTGCTTAGCCATGCCACGCAACTCATGTCTTCTGAAAATAAAAGGATAATACTGATTAATGAATTATGAAATGTGTTTGCGAAATGGTGTGACGTGTTGCCATACGATGATGTTGATATGTGGAACCAGAGTGGTTCTACATGGATGTTGAGTTGTTGTTGGCATTGTGTTGCGTAATAATCAACTAGGGTGGTAAAATGTTTTAGACCGAGGCAAGTGGCAAGAGTGGCATTGGATATGTCACTTTGGTATTTGGCGGTGTTTTTGGTGAATTATGTGATGGTATTGTTGGTGAATTGTTTGGGGTAGTCTTGCCTTGGTCACCCTAAGGACTTCACCTTGCAAGCCTTGTCTGTTATGGGACGGACCTAGTTTAGTAGGATTCTGATATCTCACCTTTGATACCTCGGGGTGGCGATCACCGAGGGTGATCAGATGGGGAGCGTGCATCTTTGCGGCTTGGTACCCATCCAACGGTGTTCGCCGGTCCTATACTTCGCTCGAGTGAGGGAAGTGATAGTGAAGGCAACACGGAGAGGTTCCTAGGTTGAGCTAGAAGTTTCGAAAGGCTTTGTTATGATCGCTCATTCATCTCTGTTGTATGGCGATTCACTACCGACGTGGTGAGTTGATTGTATCTTGTGGGTAAAGTGTACAACCTCTGCAGAGTGTAAAACTATTCAATAGTCGTGTCCACGGTATTGGACATTGCTCGGGATTACAAATCAAGGGTAGAGTTTTGAAAATGAAATGAGGTTGGGAATGTGGACATTGTGATATGGAGATTGGTTAATGATGAGAAATGCTTTACTTGAGATGATTACAAAATTTATTATGGTATTATTTGTTTTATCTTTTCTATCTACTATGATTATTTATGAATGTCGCTTTATTGCAAAAGAACCATTCACCATTCCTTTGGAATAAGCCATGCATGTAGTAATAGAAGCGCATTCATGCATGACTTGTTGAGTACGGTTGTGTACTCACCCTTGCTATAACAAAACATCACCAGCTTGAGGAGAAGTCTTTGTCTTGAAGAAGGAGAAGTTACGCAAGAAGGCTTAATATCGAGGAGTTGAACCTTGTCAAATGCCCGTGGTATATTGATGGGATTCACCGACGCTCTTCGTTCATTGCATTAGTTTTACTCGAGTTGAAGCCATCTAGGCTTCACAATTGTAAGTTGACCTTAAGGTTGTTCAACTTTGTTATATTAAAGATGAATTATTTATGTATTAATCCGTTGTGTATGATTGTGATATTCATCTTTGTTAACTGTGGGCACTAGCGACTGATCCTGGGACTAGTGCTGAAAACACAGAGGGTTTCCGGATTGTGAAATTCGGGTCCCGACATGGTTCTTCTAAAAAAAGTAGCATGCCCTTTTGTTTTTCCTTTTCCTTTTAATTTATCATGTATCAGATTTTTCTCATTTTTTTGTTACTCTTAAAATAGAATTAATTTGAATTTAAATTTTACATATATATATGTAGAATAAATTGAGAAGCACATCTAATATTTTTTTGGGGAATTTTTCATGATGATCTAATTCCCAAACGAAAAGTGATTGCATGAGTACATCACAAATGTCCATTGTTTTTTTTCGATAAAGGAAGCTTTTATTAATCTTAGTAAATTACATCAAGGTGATACAATTATACTAAGAAGACTCCTACTTACACGCCTAGGGTGTACACACCAAACACACACACACAAGAAAAGACAAAGGAACCGTCATGCAAACTACATCACGCAATATTGTCTTCAAGGCTATCCACCATCATAGCAACACTTGGACCGCGATAAAAGCTCTCCAATGACAACGCCTCCAAGAAGGACTCGATACGCACACGCACCGCCATTGCCATGATCCAACCAGTGAAGGCCAGACAAAAGGTTTTCACCTCGGAGAGTAAATCCTCAGACTACAAAACAATGCCTTCAACAAGGCCATTGCCAGGCACAACCAACTAAGGTCAGACCTAGGGATTTCTCCCTGAAGTCGAAGTACCAGAGATCCCAGTGTTGCAACCATCCTCATTCCGAGCTAGTGCCGCCATACCACTTAATCTTAGCCAATAGCAACGGCCACCTTCTCAAGGCCAGACAAATATTTTTTAGATGTTTGACTCTACAATGACAGATTCGCGAGCTAGCCAATAGGCACACGATCATCAAGTCCATAGAGTGCATCTAAAAAATGAGTTGTGTCGCCTAAGAAAAGCGAATCCGCGAATCGATGCTAAGATGACAAAGGTCAAAAGAAATGTATGAATAACGCTAGTAAGAGATGAAGACGCTGAAGCGAAGAGTAGTCACCTAGATCGCCCATCATCCACAAGTTGCCGAAGCCAGCTACCAGCATTATATAACATACGGTGCCATTAAAGGATCTATGCCCCTATTTTTTTATTGAGTATGAGTTTTTGGTGATTAATAATAACCGGATGTGTGGAACTAACAATTTTCATAAGTTGGTGAAATGGGTATGGTTCCATGTTGATGAAAGACTTTGGATGACTTCATGAGTTGAAAGTTATCAAGATTCAGAGTGAAGAATGTCATTGTGTGGTGATGGACATCAAGTCAAGACTCTAACATTGAAGGATGATATCATGTGTTAATGGGCATCAAGTCAAGTTTCCAGAGTAAATGATTCCATAATGTGTGGATGATCATCAAGAACCTGGACTTGGAGAAGCGATGTTCGTTGGTAATAGTAAAATGGCATCCGCATCCATCTAGTATAAAATCAAACCAAGTGTTTGTGATGTACTGATTTGATAACCATATCAAGTCATTAAAATCAAACTAGAAAGCCGCAATCCCACAAATGACAATCTCCATGTTTTGCTTGATGATGTAATAATGGCCTATAGAGAGACTATTGTATACATGTCCCAACAAGACGCAGACTAGGAGTCTAGGTGATGATAGCATCTCATCCTCTTCATTGGTAATAGTAAAATGGCATCCGTATCCATCTAGTATAAAATCAAACCAGGTGTTTGTGATCTACTGATCTGATAACCACATTAATAAGTCATCAAAATCAAACTAGAAACAACAGGGGCGGAGCCGGAGAGCAATGAGGAATACTGGGCATGTCCTCCGCTACCGCAAGCCCACAATTCCCGACCTTTCTCGAGCAGAAACGTTGCAGTTTCAGTGGGGCGCCGACCTCGGCCTTAATACAAAATATATATATATATATTTATATTTATATATATATATATACTACTATAATGCAGCAGTTGGTGGCAGCGGTACGGCTTCTGGCCGGCCCCACAATCAGGCTCTGATCTCTCGTGATGCATCCCCTCCACGCCCGCACGGTGCGCATGGAGAGGTCGAGCGATCGAGTCCGCCGAGCGATTCTCCGCATGATCTCGCAGCCTCGCTCCCATGCCTTCCTCCTCAACGATCGCGCCGCCCCGCCTCTAAACCCTAACGCGCCAGCAATGAGATCCACTACTCCCCGATCGCACCCCGCCTCTAATCTCTCTCGCCGCCACCACTCTCCGGCCCAAATCTCTCGCCGCCCCAATCTCTCGCGATCTCCCCACTCGCCGCGTCTCACGGATCTGCCTCGCGATGGAGGCGATCGGCAACGCCGCCGGCCCTCGGCGTCTGGGCGCCGACGGCGTGGTCCTCGTCGGCGAGAAGAAGGTCACCCCAAACAAACCCTAAACTCCACGCGCGTCGCTGGCTCTCCGCGCCGCCCCCGCGTGGGATCCACGCTCGGCGCCGCCCCCTCAAACCCTAAACTCCACGCGCAGAGTACCCTCGCTCCGCCGCAACCTCCGCCCTTCTCCATCACACAGACCGATCCATTAACGCAGCGGCGGCGGTTTTGCCCTGCTCCGAAGCGCCCATTCCTTCCTGTTCCTTCCTCCCGAACTCACCATCCCACCAGACGCCGCCCTACTCTTCCTCCTCTCGACCCACCTCGCCGCTTTGCCTCGATCCATGATTCCTCCCAGCGCTCGCTCTGATCGATCGGCCTCCTCCTCCAGATACTACCGAGACCCATGGAAGTCCTCGTGGATGGTGAGATCGGTCGCCATCGCCTCCCTCGCCCCGAGCCTATGCGCCCATGGCACCCTTTCGAGGTGAGGAGACGCGCGCACCACGCTGCCCGCCTAGCCACCTCGGCCCATCGCTCCCATCCGGCTCGGCCTCAAGTAGTTATCATTTACAATGCTTACGTTTCTTTGCTGCGTGGGGCGATATGCTACGTAAGGGAGATAGGAGTAGGTGGTCTCTCTCCTCCCCATTCTTTCTTCCTCGGTTCCTGACCCCAGATGCCAAATGCCTGTGGCATCCTGGGCCGCCTCCTCACGACCCACCCACACACCGAGCCGCTTCTTCTTTGCTTTTTTCATCGGTCTCTCTCCGGCCTCCGCTTGAGAAAGGGATTTATCTGGTTTTGATTAGATTGGAGTAATTTCGCAAAGGTGGGATTTTCTCCGTTGATTTTGGAACCGATGGTGGTTCCATCTTTCATAGCGATAGGAGAGAGAAGGATAGGGCGGTGGTGGTGGTCGTGAAGGATTGCAACACGACCACTTAGGTAAGGCTAAAGCTCATCCAATTGTGCCTTCTTCTTTTTCCTTATCGTTGTTTGTTAATTGTTCCGAGGATATGCCAAATGGATTCAACGTTCTTTACTCTTTTCGGTTGCAGTGACATAATAAATATAAACAAAAACCTACAAGGTGGTACACTCGCGTCATGGATAGGTATATTGTCCCCGGTCCATCTAATCTTTCTCTTACGATGATGATTCATCCACTTCCTTTCTACTTCTATGCGGATATGGAGGAATTATGGTTAAGTTGGATGCCAATTAACACTTTATATAATGAGTGGCTAGCTTATTTGTCGATGATGTTGTTGTTGATAGTTCCCCACCTCTCCCTTTATATAGTAGGGAAGGGCGGTTACAATAGGGAATCCCACTCGGATACGAGATGGAATCTGCACCCTCATATCAATCCGACTCTATATCAGTTTGGATTACAATCATCCTTTACCTAATACAACTCGGTTTCCTTAAGCTCGAGTTTGCTCTTGATTATTCATAGCTCGCTTCGCCCAAGATGCCTTTAGTCCTCTCGCCGCGGCCGCCTAGTAACGCCCGATTGGGCCTCGAAGTTCCGCTTTAGGGCCCTCGGGTATATATCCCCACAAGAGCCCGAGTGCTTTGCCCCGAAAGTGCCTTTCTGCGATCAAGTCTTCCCGAGTGCTTATAGCCGAAAGTGCTTGTTTGTTTGGCGGGAGGTCACGAAGAACTCGATTTAAATTCTTTTGTATGATTATTCCGAAATGCTTCACCCGCTTTATCAGCCGACTCGTTTCTTGGTATATTTCATGCTGATCCGTATCAAATAAGTGGTATTAGCGTGTATGAACGCATAACCCTTGGCCTTTTGACAGAGCGCATTTCATCCTGTCCATTTGGTACCCGTCGTTACCCCTTTTTTTAAGGTTATGCGAGCCTCGTACCCTGTGGGCGTCTGTTTTTTGTTAAGTCATCTTTACGGTATCTGACTTCGTTCTCTGAACGTTATCAGCCTGCGACCTATCGTGAGGCATACCATAAGAGGATGTTTTTCCTGGGGTGGTACCCATGATCCCGTGTGTCACGGGTTTTTGGCTTTTGGGCCCGTCTTGGGGCGTACCTTTTCCCAATTTACTCTGTTGGGCCATTAGCGATTGTGCACGTCATGCGTACTCACGGCCCACCCTAAAGTGCTCCCTAGGGCGGCCTCAGGGCATGGGAAGGGTGAAGCAATTTCCCGCTCAGGGCGGAAGTTGGCACCGCTCCCTTACCAATATAGGGTAGAACGAAGTGTCTTTGCACTATTCTTTTTCCCCCCTTTAGTCCTCCAATCTTTTCCTCGCGACCTCCGCCGCTAGGGTTAACCCCTAAACTCACGCGATCGCGAGGCTGCTTCGCTTGAGGATGTCATCCCCTCCTCCCGCAACTGCTCACCCGTCCGCCTTGACCAAGGATTGGGCTACCTCAGTAACGACGGAGGGGCGGTTGGAGGATTTGGTAGGCATGGGTGTTTTTCCACCATTGGTGATGCTCGCCGCTCGTCCCGCCGCGGGTGAATTCTGCCCCACCCCTCGTGCTGAGGAGGTGGTTGTCTTTGAATCTTTCTTTATGCGTGGTTTGGGTCTTCCGGCATCCCCCTTTTTCCGCGGCATTCTTGAATTCTATGGGATTGAACTGACTCATCTCAACCCTAATTCCATTCTTCAAATCGCCGCCTTCGTCAATCTTTGCGAATCCTTCCTTGGCATCCGTCCCCATTTTAATCTCTTTCGCCACCTTTTCCTTCTTAAGCCTTTTCCTAATAAGAATTCCCCCAAAGTGGTCGGAGGTGCCGGATTTCAGCTGAGAGATGGCATGAAAAAACCTTACTTTAACATTCCTTTTAGGACCTCGAATAAAGGTTGGCACCAAGAGTGGTTCTCTTGTGCCAATCCGAGCCTCCATTGCTCGCTCGAAGGCCACCCAAGCCCTCTCCCGACTAGACATCACTCTCCAAGGACGACGGGATGGACCAAGTGATTGATCTTATGGGGCTAATTGCCGAGTTGAAGGAGAATGGGCTTACTGGTATGGCCATTATTGCCAACTTTTGCATCCGCCGGATTCAGCCCCTCAAGGACCGAGTTCATCCAGGGTATGAATACGAGGGCTCCAATGATCCCACACGGGAGGTTTATGATGAAATTACTTCGGCGGTATTTTTATGCCGTGTTTCCGACTTCTTTGCCCCAAACGAGAAGATCTCTGTTCCTAGGAAGCCAAGACCTTTCACGAAGCTGAACCCAACGCCTCCGGTAAGGGATCTTCATTGCCTTCTGATACTGATTCTTCTAACCTTTATCTGAATCTTGATGTGGATGAGCTTTCATATTTGCAGGGACGTGAGGCCTTCCGGACCCCGAGGTGTTTAAGCCCTCGGTCCCACCTTCAGTGAAAAGTATGCCTTCGCCCGTGCACCCGACTGGGGTTCCATCGTCTCACAAGACAAGGTACGCTCATGGAACTCCTCTTGGCGATCCTTCCACTCGGAGGGGTTTAAAGTGGAAGATAACAAGATCCAACAGGTTAGATTTCCTTGCTAGTCTTTCTTTGCTCCTTTGGATCATGTCCTGATCGTTTCTTCTCGTAGGGATCCTGTTGATGAAGCTCTTCACGAAACGTCACCCCTGGAGCCTCCAGCAGCTGTCGACGAGGGTAGTGCTGACGTGGTAGAGGCCGAGGCGCCGATTGATGCTGTGCCTCCCGCACCCAGTGCTATTCGGAACCGCTGAACGGTGTTTCCACCGACCCCGAGGTCAGAGGGCACCCGTGCCGCCTCGAGCCGAGTGATTCTTGCCGCCCTTTCTTCTTGAGCCGACCGCCCATGCGCGCCCCTCGTTGATGCTATCGCTCCTTATCACGGAAGATCCTTCTACCTCCTCGCCAGCCACCACTGCATTGAAATTCCTCCGCCCTCTCGCCCGAAATCTCCGGTACGGGCTGCATTTACTGATGACGAAGGTGACATAGTGCTGTTGGATGGCGAAATCGAGGGTCAGGATTAGAAGTCGTTCTTTGATGCTGCTCGTGAGTGTTGGCGCCTTGGCAAGGTGAGTTGTCCGCACCGCGCCTTCTTTTGAAAGCCTCTTTTTTTTCTTTTCTGAAGCCTGACATTGCTTTACCGTCTCCAGCGCCTGTCATCTTTTGCCAAGGACCGGAACTTCCTTCTCCAAAAACTTTTTTCGAGGATGAAAATGAGGAAGGATTACGCTGAGGAGGTTCAGCAGATTCGCACCGAGTTTGAGGCAGAGCTCACACGCACCCGCGTGGAAAATCGAGAGGAACTGGAAGGGCTTCGAAGCCGCATCCAATCTCTCGAGGCAGAGAAATTGAATCTAACCAGTCTTTCTGACGGTAATCCTTCTGCCCGAATGCCCCGGGCCCTGATTTTATCCTTTGTCTTCTGATGCCCCGGCCTTCATCTTCTTGCCAGACTTCCGGAGAAGCTCAAGCTCTCTTTCCCGTAATGAAAAATCAAGAAGGTCAAGCGACGCCAAGGAACAGTAGCTGTCGACAAGAGAATTGGAAGGTGCACTCTCGGTCTCATCTTCGCTTTGTTATCCTTCTTTTTGCGCCTCATAATTACCCGACCGGTATCCCACGATTGCATCGGATCAACTCGAAGCTCAAGATCAGCCTTTGATGATAAGATCAAAAGCATCAAGCAAGGATTGTCCGTCTTCAACTGGCTCGAAGGATCTTCGCTAATCACGGGTCCCGATGAAGCCGCACCAGCAGATATCCCTATGATTCCGATGTCACAATTCAGAGGTGGAAGAAGCCCCCAAGAAGCCGATCACAAGACTTGGAGGACATCGCGACATAAGCGCCTACCGTGCATTGGCGATCACCAAGTCTTTATACCATGTGGAGCTCAAAGTCATAAGGAGGGATTTGCCCGCATCGTTGATGATGACCGGCGCCGCCTACGATGGATGAAGTCAAGGATACCGCTACATTTTGGTTAAAACACGGACACGGGTCTGTGTAATCTTCTTATTTATCTTGTGCTTTTTGCTGCTCTTTCGGGATAATTGCTCTAATGTTGGAAAAATGGTTTCTTCTGAGCCTGAATTTGCTCTGCGAAAATGTTTTAGCTGCTGCCTTAGTGCTAATTCCTGGCCCATTTAGGAGGCAAATCTGGTGTCTTGGCCCGTTTCTGAAGTCTTGGATCATCATGGTGTCTGACATTCTTTGAAAAACGTGCGACGCTACGTTCAGCGCACCCGGAAGGTGAATCGCTCCCGCCTCCATGCCAAGCGCCGCCAGAGTCAAGTGAGTCTCTTCCCATGACAGCGTTGCTCAGATAAGAGTGTACTTTAGCCTCGACCTTGGCGATTCGCAGCGCACTACCATTCTCAGCCGGTTCGCTCTTCTTCATCTCTTCAGGAGTTTCTTCTCGTTTCTTTGAAACACTTGCTCGTTAGCTTTCTTCTTCGCTTGATTTCTTCACTTTTCGGGCTTGTGGAACTGTGACCGCTGGTTTGATTGTTCGTCATTTTTGCAGGTTACTCTTTTCTTCTTCATGGATTCTTCCTCTTCTTCCGAGGATCTCTCTCCTTTGTCTCTTCCTCCAGAGTCCCCGGGTCCGCCGGTCGCGCCATGGATCGAAGAACTGTTCAGCAATTTTGGCGACGACGCCCCCGTGGAGCCTGAGGACGAACACGCCGAGCTTTGGGCCATGTTTGACCTCGCCATGGTGGAGGCCGCGAGCAGAGGTCGCTGTTCGACACCGCCATTGCCGACGCTCGATCGAGGTCGCCCTAAGCTCATCGAGCTAGGATGCCCTCATTGCCGCCGTCGGGCGTCTTGTATGCCCGAGTAGTTTTTCCTTTTTATCTTCGTAAGGAAAGTAGTACTTTTGTTGTATATATCTTCTATGATCTTTGAACGATGCTGAATCTTTTGTAAGACTGTTTTTAGCTCCAACTTTGTTATTTCCCTTGTTCCTTGCTTAAATCTTTTCGACTTTTCCTGAGTGGTTTTCATCCTCCCTTATGTTTAAACGCCCCGTGCGATTAGTGTAGCCCCCGAGCATCGCGAGTTGGCGCTTTGGCCTTTTCCCTCGAGCATGCCTTTAGGTAACTAGACTTTTTTCGTCCGGGGTTTCACAATCGAGGGTATAGAGCACTCGGATTTTAGTCGTGATCGTAAGGAAGAGAGAAAGGATAAGAGCTGATACGCAAGCGGGGTTGCACATGTGCAACACTATTAGGTGTAGCCCCCGACTTACTGCTTAATTGAGAAGCAATTGAGTAGCAAGTCAATTGAATAAAAATTCTGACATATAACATCTCAAATAGTCTTCCAGTCAAGTTGCGCATGCGCAACACTATTAGGTGTAGCCCCCGACTTACTGCTTAATTGAGTAACAATTGAGTAGCAAGTCTAGGGAAAGATTCAATACTCCCAGAACGTTTTAAGAGTAAAAACGTCGCAGTTGCTCTACATTCCATGAGTTATCGATGACGGCGCCGCCTTCTCGCTTAAGCCTCGTAAGCTCTCGGGCGGTCACTTCACAATGATGTAGGGCCTTCCCAATTCGGAGACAACTTGTGCTCATGCTTCGCTCTTTATTAGGACCAAGTCGCCTTGGAGAATGCTCGGTTTTGGACGCTTTGCCGTGATAGCGCAGCAGGCTCGGAGGTATTTGGCCGATCGATCTGGCGATTTCCTTGCGTCCTCCAAGCGATCAATGTCTTCCATTCTCGCTCCTCCAACTCGGCCTCTTCAAATTCCGACCCGGGGATCCAAAATTAACTCGGTGGGTAGAATCGCTTCGAGCCATAGACCAGAAAAAGGTGATCGCCGGTTGCTGTTTTGCTGGGTGGTTCTCAGCCCCCAGAGTACCGAAGGCAATTCTTTTACCCATCGGGTGGCGTACGGTCTAAGTCGGCGGTCGAAGATGCGTGCCTTTAAGCCTTGCAACACCATGCCATTTGCCCTTTCTACCTGACCATTGCTCTTTGGATGAGCCACGGAGGCGAAGCAAATTTTGATGCCGAGCTCGTCACACCAGTCTTGGAATTCTTCTCCTCAGAATTGAGTTCCATTATCCGTGATAATCCTGTTTGGTACGCCGAATCTTACGACGATCTCCTGGAAAAATTCTTTAGCCTTGGCCGCTGTGATTGTAGCTACTGGTTTTGCTTCTATCCACTTGGTGAATTTATCAACGGCAACGAGGAGATGAGTGAAGCCTCCCTGAGCTTTCTTCAATGGGCCGACCATGTCGAGCCCCCAGACTGCGAACGGCCAAGTTATCGGAATTGTCTGCAGCTTCTGGGCAGGCACGTGTATTTGGCGAGCGAAAAATTGGCACCCTTCACAGGTTCGGACGATGTCTTCAGATCACCACGGTCGCCGAAGAAGCCTTGTCGATATGCCTTGCCCACCAGAGTGCTTGACGCCGCGTGATGCCCACAAATTCCCGAGTGGATTTCTCTGAGTAGGTTTCTTCCTTCTTGCTCTGATATGCAACGCCTTAGAACTCCAGAGGCACTTTTTCGGAACAATTCTTCACCTACTATCACATAATTTTGCCGCGCTGCGTGAGATGCGCTTCCGCCTCCGTCGGCCTCTTCCGAAGTTCATCCTTCAACAAATAATTGAGAAAAGGAGCCGTCTAATCTGATCGATGACCGTGACCTCTTCCTCAATGGGTGTTTCTTCCGCTTGCCTTGTTCCTCGCTTTGGGCTTATTGAAGGTTTATGAAGTTCTTCGACAAACACACCACCGGCATCAAGGTTCGAGTAGATCCTAGCCTTGCCAATTGCTCCCGCCGCCGTTGTCACGCCGAGCACGGAATGAGCTCCAGCCCATCGAACTTGCCTTCCAACTTCCGTACCTCTTGGCAATAGGCTGCCATGCTGTCTTCGACGCAGGACCATTCCTTCTGAACTTGATTGATTACCAACATGGAGTCGCCCCGAATAGTTAGCTGCCGGACCCCGAGGGATATCGCGATGCGAAGCCCGTGGATGAGTGCCTCGTACTCGGCGGCGTTGTTTGATGCCAGGAAGTGGATCTGAAGGACATATTTGAGGCGCTCACCTGTTGGGGAGATGAGGACGACGCCAGCTCCTGCGCCATTGAGCATGAGGGAGCCGTCGAAATACATTGTCCAGTATTCTAGTTCTTCAGTAGTCGTCGGAATTTGCAACTCTGTCCATTCGGCGGTGAAATCGGCAAGTATTTGAGATTTTATTGCCGTCATACCGAAAGAGATTTCAAAGGCCCCGAGATCGATCGCCCATTTTGCGATCCTCCTGACCTCCGACAGGAGTATGTCCCCTGCCGGAAAGTGGTGACCACCGCAATTGAATGCTCTTGAAAGTAGTGCTTGAGCTTGCGCGAGGCGAGCAACACAGCGTACAATAGTTTCTGTACCTGTGGGTAATGTACCTTGGATTCTCCCAACACCTCGCTGATGAAATAGATCGCCACTGGATTTTCCGAGGTGCCTTCTTCTTCCGCTCATGACGATTGCAATACCGACTACATGAGTCGTCGCGGCAATGTAGAGCAAAAGGGGTTCTTCGGGCATTAGTGGGACCAGCACGGGTGGTGATGATAAGAATGTCTTCAGTTCTTCGAAAGCTTGTTGTGCTTCAGAGGTCCATTGAAAGTTACTCTGCTTCTTTAGAAGTTTGAAAAAGGGCATTCCTCGGGACCCTAGGCGAGAGATGAATCTGCCGAGTGCTACCATGCATCCAGCAAGCTTCTGGACGTTCTTCTGACTGGTTGGAGGTTTCATTTTCAGAATTGCATTGATCTTTTCTGGGTTTGCCTCGATGCCACGTTGTGACACAATAAACCCGAGTAGTTTTCCTGACGGGACTCCAAAAACGCATTTTTCTGGATTCAGATATGAGGTCCTCCTTCGCGCGAGTTTTGACAACGACGTCGTCGACATATGCTTCTGCGTAATCTGAGAGTGAAAACATCGCTGTATCGCTCGCTGATAAGTTGCGCCAGTGTTTTTCAAACCGAATGGCATCGTGATGTAGCAGAATGCGCCAAACGGAGTGATGAACGAAGTCTTGATACAATCTTCTTCTTTTAGCCTGATCTGGTGGTATCCCGAGTATGCGTCCAGAAAACTCAGGAGTTCACAGCCCGCCGTCGAATCCACCACTTGGTCTATACGAGGCAGCCCGAAAGGATCTTTCGGGCAAGCTTTGTTGAGATCAGTGTAATCAACGCACATGCGCCAGCTTTTATTCTTTTTGCGAACAAGCACTGGGTTCGCCAGCCAGTTGGGATGGTACACTTCTTTTATGAAACCTGCTGCTAAAAGCTTTGTGATTTCTTCCCTAATGGCTTCTTTTCTGTCTTGAGCAAATCTTCGGAGCCGTTGCTTGATGGGCTTGGCCTTCTCGTCAACGTTCAAAGAGTGCTCGATCACCTCTCTGGGAACACCGGGCATGTCGGATGGTTTCCACGCGAAGATGTCCCGGTTGGCCCAAAGAAAGGTGACGAGCGCGTCTTCCTATTTGGGGGCGAGGCCTGTTCCGATCAGAGCTGTCTGGGCAGAGTTGGATGGATCAAGGATTACCTTTTTGACCCCCTCATCAGGTTTTAGGCTTGCCCTGGACTGCTTCTTGGCCGTCACCTCACCTTCGTCTTCTTGGTGTGCGGCTGCCTGCCGGATCTTCTCTCTATCTTCTGTTGCCTCTTGGGCCTCGGCCATCTCGCAGCTCTCCCTGTCGCAGACGAACGACTGCCTGACATCACCACGTACGGAAATGATACCCTTCGGCCCTGGCATCTTCATGACGAGATAGGTATAATGTAGTACGGCCATGAATCTGGCCAGGCCAGGTCTTCCTAAGATGACGTGATATGCCGTCTGAAAGTCGGCCACTTCAGAGTTGAGGTACTCAGTCCGGAAATTCTCTTTGGTTCCAAACGTGACTGGCAAGGTGATTTGCCCGAGTGGTACCGAAGAAGTTCTGGGAATTACTCCATGGAATGGTGATGAGCCTCGCTTTAACTCGGAACGGGGAATCTTCATGTCGTCAAAAGTTTTGGAGAAGAGAACATTGAGCCCACTGCCTCCGTCGACCAGCACCCTCTTGAGTTTGACATTACGCACCACCGGGTCCAACACCAGCGGGAATCTTCCGGGATAAGGGATGTGATCTGGATGATCCGAACGGTTGAAGGTAATGGGAGCCTCGGACCATCGGAGATACTGGGGAGCTGCTGGCATGACGGCGTTGACGTCCCTGGCCGTGAGTTTTTGCTTCCCCTTTGACTCGTAAGCCATTGAGCCTCCGTAGATGTAATTGAGCTCCCATTCCATCTTTTGGTACTCGCCTTCATCATCCTCAGGGGAATTTTGCTTTTTCTTATCTTCTTCTTTTGCCTCACCTCTGGTGGTCGCTCGATTCCTTGGCAAATCTCCTCAAAGTGAAGCAATCTTTTGCAAGATGTTTACCTTTTGGGTGAAAAGGACAAATAGCCTCCATCACCGTGATCGTAGTCGTGCGATGCGGCGCGCGATAACGGCCTTGCTTTCATTCGCCGCCACTATTTCCTCAGCTTTCGCTTCGTCGCGTTGTCTTGATGACTCGGCAGAATCCCTTTTATCTTTTTATCGCGGGCGATCATCCCGCCGCGGCGGCGAGCGCCCGAGGCCGTCAGCAGAACGGTCCGCCACCAACATTTTCACGGTGGATGGCGGCTTTCGAGACATCTTCTTGATCAAGTCGGGGTCGTTGACACCCTTCTGGAATGCTGCGATGATAGCTGCCTCCGAGATGTCCCTGATTGTATTCTTCTTTTGCATGAAGCGCCGGATGAATTCCCGGAGCGTCTCATTCTTTTTCTGGCGGAGCTGGTACAGGTCCCATTGTGTTCCAGGCCGCTCGTAAGTGCCCTGGAAGTTGGTGATAAATTGCTCACAAAGATCCTCCCAAGAATCTATGGAATTTGCTGGAAGTCCTGTAAGCCATGCTTGAGCCGAAGAAGTGAGCATGACCGGAAGGTAATTAGCCATCACATTGCGATCGCCCCCGGCAGCCATGATTGCCAAGGAGTAAACTTGGAGCCAAGCTTCAGGGTCTCTTTCTCTGTCAAACTTGGTGATGCTCTTCGGGTTGAATCCTTCGGGCCAGACCACTCGGCGGAGGCGAGGGGTGAAAGCCCGGATGCCCTCGATAGGGCTGTCGTTGCGCCTTCGTGGAGAACGCCGATAGGGTGATTTAGCCCGCCGGTCTTCGTTTTCCCCTCCACAATAGCGGGGATTGTTACGGTGATCGCCCGGCCGCCGTGGCCAATGCCAAAACGTCAGAGTTATCTTCGCGCCTTACGCCGCTCTTCATCTTCCCGATCACGCCGTCGCATTTAAATCCGGCGAGGTCTCTTGCTGATCTTGTGCCGCGTCTTCCCTCGCCGGAGTTTCGCCAGGACGATCGCGAGCCGTGTTGCTGCTAGCAGCCTGCGAGTCGACGAGGCGGGTCCGACATGGCTCCTCCCGGTCTTCTTGAATCATTGCCGCCGCCACCATAGCTCGAACTCGTTTCTACGATTGAGCGGAGGGTCGTCTCGGACCAAGCGGTGGCCCCAAAGTATCAAGAAGCGTTTTGGAGGCCACGATGTTCTCATCGAGGCGATGAAAACCGACCGTTCCCCACCTTTGTCTGCAAGATTTTTTCATTAACGTTGCGGCTCCTATTCTGGATGAGTCTTGCACGGCCTTCTTGTCGTTGGCGTTCTTCTTCTGCAGCCACGATCTTTCATTCTTTGGGATTCCGTTCGCAAATCTTCTATCACAAAAATGCTGCGAAAGCTCTAGAAATCTTCCGCCCCACCTTCCGAATCAGAGGAACAGGAAGATGAATTGCACTGACCTTTAAGTCCGAGTGGTTTTCCAGCATGCTTGACCACTCGGGATCCGCCATCAGCCGACTCCAGCTCTAGACGGGGTTCGGGCTTTTGGCTTTTTGTCCGAGGACAGATGGCCATGCCTGTTCCCGATCCGAGTGGTTCGCTGGTGAAGGGGGCCTCAAGGTTGCCTCCAGATTGGATCTGATCTGAATCCGAGAGGGAGAGATGACCAAAATCGTTGGCGATGAAGTCCAAACTTCCGAAGCGGAACGCTTGGGCCGGCGCGAAGGTGGCCATGCTTTTGACGAAGATCGCCATCGAGCCTGCCAAAATTGATCCTAGCGCAGTTTCTACCGGCGCCAAATTGCCGAGGTTTGTTACCGATAATAATTAAAAGGGGCTAAGCTGGATCTAAACTCGATGGTAGCACAAGACACGAGATATTATACAGGTTCGGGCTCTCGCGGTGGAGATAATACCCTAGTCCTGTGCTCTGGAATTATGAGTGGCTAGCTTATTTGCCGATGATGTTGTTGTTGATAGTTCCCCACCTCTCCCTTTATATAGCAGGGAAGGGCGGTTACAATAGGGAATCCCACTCGGATACGAGATGGAATCTGCACCCTTATATCAATCCGACTCTATATCAGTTTGGATTACAATCATCCTTTACCTAATACGACTCGGTTTCCTTAACTGGAGTTTGCTCTTGATTATTCATAGCTCGCTCGGCCCAGTATGCCTTTAGTCCTCTGCCGCCGGCCTGGCCTAGTAACGTCCAGTTGGGCCTCGCAAGTCTGCCTTGTAGGCCCCCGGGGTATATATCCCCCACAGGACGTATACCAAGAATGTCATCTCTAAATATATTCTAATATGATGAGTGCGTATGTACTATGTACAATATATTAGGTTTTCATTCATACTAACCATAAAAATTTTTGTAATCGGGAGAAATAGATGTTTGATCTTTTAGCACAATTTTTTTATTGCTTGACCTTTATATTTCGTTAGCAATTTTGTTTTTCGTAGCAACGCACGGGCATTGAACTAGTATATATATTTATATCCCTCCACGATTTTCTCCCAAAAACAAAAAAACATATATTCAACAACAAATTACGGCATTACACAGGTTCATCGACAAATCCCACCGACCCTTTTTAAAAAAAAACAAAAGCATTATGATTACGAAAAAAAACTAAAATACGTTTTTTCCCTCACAAAAACAAGAACCAAACGTTCACACATCGCTTATAAAAATCTGTAGATTCACCGATACGTTCTGCCAACCTATTTTTTTGAAAAAAAACATAAAAAACGGGAATACGCCAAAAAAACAAAACTATATTTATCCCCCTCTTCGTTTTCCTTAAAAAACACATATTCGCTAACACCTCCTAGAAAAACGAATATTCACCGATCACTTCTAGCAACACGTTTTTTCTAAAAAAAAACCCAGAAAAGCCGAGATTACACAATTTTCCCCATAAATATCAAACGATCAAAATTTGGCGTGACGCAGCAAACAAATTACATACGCTGCGGCGTAGCACAGGTCATTATCTAGTCTTCTATTAAGCGTGAAAGAAACGCCGCAAGCTCAGATGTGCCACGTCACGTTGTTCGCAAAAAACACCCTCTGAAAAAAGCGAAGCTACGTTCGGATCCTCGGCTGAGTTTTTTTGGCGGGGAATGCTTGCCTGCGACGGGAAAACCCTAGGACCACCCCATACACGGTCCATGCTTTTCTCTCGAACGCCACGCCCTGTGCCCGTGCTGATGCCGCCGCTGGTTCTTCCTCCTTCGACGATTCATGAATCGCTGGTTAGACCCTTCGCTTCTTCTTGATTCGGCCGATCCCCGTGTCACTCGACGGTCCGACCTTGCCCGCCCTCACCTCCTCCGCTCGCCCGCAGTGACCTCCCCCGCGCCCTTGCGTCGCTAATCCAACGTCCACGCCTCCTCCCGTGCCCTCACCCCTGGCCAACTTGCCCTATGTTGCGCCGCCGCCGTCGATCTGTTTTGGTTCGGGGTCTCCGCCCATCGGCGTTTGGTGCGAAGGGTGGCCTCCTCGATTCCATCGGATTGGTCGTCGGGATTTCGTACGGCCCGCCTGCGACTGGTGCATCACTGCAGGTTGGTTTGCCTCAGCCCGTGCATTGTGGAATGGTTATGCTTAGTTCAGTCGTTGTATTCGATGCCCTTCGTTCCCCATCGTTTGCTTCGTCCCCATCATTGTTTCCGCCTTCCTCCTTCGCCTTGAGATCCCAGGTGCCTTCGTTTCTTCACGCCTTTTGCTTTGTTTAGGTTTCGCGCGGCCTCTGATCTTTGTGCTTCGTCGCGGTTGAACCTCTCTCGCTTGCTCGAGTTTATGCAGCTCTGGTTTTAGCGATTGGTCGAGATTCCAGTTCTCCTTCTGTTTGTTTACTTGTTTCTGTCCTTTCGTGTAGGTCTTTGTTCGTTCCTCCGTTGGCGCCGATCACAGGTTGGAAGGGCTGCGCCTTCCGCTTGTAGTTATCTAGGAATGTAATCTGGTTCTTTTTACTCTATGCGCCATCATGGAACAGCCCTCGGTGGAGCCACCGATATTTCCCATGATCGAATTGGTAAACACCACTCCTCCAGCTTGTTAACTAAATCTGTTGTGTTAGAGTTAGAATCGGTCTTCTTTTATTAAATCTTCAAGTTTGAGAATATGTTTCATTGTTCTCGAACAGGTACAGTACATGCCTGTTACGGCTTCTGTTCGATTTTGTTCCGATCTTGACTACATGATTGCCAACACAAATTTATTTTTCATATATGTTCCTTGTCTCTATTCTTCTCTAAAGTACAGAACCGAATCAGCTATATGTTATGTCTTTCTCTCAAGAACAGAACTGAAGGTCTTGGTTTGGGTTATGTCAAAGACCGAATTTTGGAGATTTCAACACGAAGTAGCCATCGTGGACATACTTTCCTTCTTTAGTTCCTTCTTGGCACTTCGCTCCTAGGCATAACATCGTCTCCTGCTTTGTTCCTGCAGATTCGCTCGTTCGATTCATCCTGTTTCTCCGATGTTCCCTGCCTGCATAACATAGCTGCGCCTGAAAATGCTAAAGGCTTGCTCATCTGTCCTGCTTCCAGATTAATTATGGACCCAAGCATATACCAGGATAGCAATGATGCTGACCACCAGAGCTATAATACCACCGAAGCTGAATCTTCTGTGATTGAGAACCACACAATCGTACCCGGTGTAAGGCTCTCTTATCCGATAATCTTGCATGCTATTTTACCATCGAAGTCGTTAGCGCAACATTTCCTTACATTTCTTCCTGCGTAGTATGCTTCTCGCTTCCTTACTTTCTTTTGTTCATTGCAGTGACATACAATTCAACACTTAATATTTATATTTAGCTTTATAACGTTTTGCTTAATCTATTTGTGTTAAAACTGTTGTTCAGGCGCTTTAGAGAAAGTAAAGATCCAGATTAATGTTTAGATGTTATATGTATGAAACAGGACTAGAGCATTTCACCCCAATGTGTTTGTAGATGTGATCCAACAAAGATCGGAGCTGTTATACTTCACAAAATTTGTCCTGTTTTTCATTAGCCAAATGAATAAAATCAAGTCGCTAATACTTTGCTTTGTTCCTAACCTCTCATTACGCTCTTTTGGACTCTTCATAATTGTCCTAATTTTCACTTGTTATATATCCAACCTTGCAAACGACCAAAGGATGTGTTAATTACTTCAAGATTATTATGACCAGTCAACAGCTTACGTGTTATGCCTATCATATTTTCTACATCTTCGCTGGCTTTGCTCGGAACTTTGGCACGATTCACTGGCATTGACTTTCTTAAGAAGGTTGCCATAGCCCTAAATCTAGGAGGTAGACTCTGTAGATTTCTGGTTCATTTGGAAATTGTGTTCTCTTGGGGGAGAACAACAATATGCTTATAAAGTGTTTTTTCACTAATTAGCCTCATTCTGTTAACTGTCTTCTGCAGGTGCTTTGTATATTCCAACTAATGTATTGCTTATAGCTTTTTTCAATTACTATTACACATTTCTTCAATTGGATCCTGATGACCTTGGTGAGCAATTGAAGCGACAAGGTGCTCCAATACCGCTTGTGTGGCCAGGAAAAAGTACAGCTGCTTTTATTAAAACAGTGAGTTGTTGCTCTTCCATTAGAATAGAGCTCTTCCTTTATCTGAATTTTTGAGTAGTGTGTACTGAATACATATGTTCCAACTCATCAGCTAATTCTTGTAATGTGGAAGATGTTCCTAAGACTAGCTGATTTTGTGTAATTGCTGCATGGGAATGAGTAAGTTTTTAAATCAAAGAATTCTGTCATTCGGTGGGTCGTCCTGATTTTATGTGGTTATCAGTTGTAGTGCTTGATTAAACATTGTGGAGACAATAGCATTCCACAACTTAGGTGGAAACTGGCTAATATTCATGTTGACAATTGGACAACATTTTTCACCTTCATTAAGAAACCTTTCTACTGGAAATCTGGAAACGAACCATGTACAAGAGTGTGGAAAATAACAGATACTTAACATTTGATGTTTTGAAATTTGTGGGCCTTTGTAGTTTACAAAACTACACATATTATGTATGTGCGAAAACAAGCAGCATTCTTTAGCCTTTGAAATTTCGTTGCCTGCTGTTCCTTCCAGAATGGCAGGGGAAAAAAGAGTTTTTTCGGGATCTGTGTAGTTTTATTTTGCAGATTTGAACAAAGAATGCTACTTTAGTGATGTATCTGAGATAAGAAACTATTCTTTTATTGGGTTCTGCAAAAAACTACATTATTAGGATCTTACGCTTTTATTCGAATTTAAGAGGAAAACGTTGCTTTACAGTTATTCCGGAAATTTCATTGCGTCCTAAGTGTCATTGTAGTTTTGTTTCACAAATTTCAGTGAAGAATGCCGCTTCACATTTCTAATCTGTTTTGCTTCCTATTCATCTATTACTCTTTTTGTCTGATATCCTATTAATCTATTTGTTTGATCTAGGATGTATTACCATATGCATTTTTGTCATATTGTACAATCATTGGCATGTTTTGCTTCTTTAGTACTTCAATACATCAAAACTTACCGCACACGGCGTAGCGCGTGAAACCTACCTAGTTTGTATCAAACGCGGCTCTATGTATAAACGCGACCTCAACACCGAGTACCGAACCGCCACTAGTAGTCAGAAAAGCATATTAATTGCATGATAGTAATGCCGTTCAATCGATCAGTCATGCATACCAAGGGATGTAGATGTAGTGAGTCCCAGACCAGGGGCCCTAGTCGACTCCCATCGGATGTTACGGTCGTTGATGCAGCCAGAACGACTTGTATGCCCAACTGCGGTCGCCGGTCGCTGCTTGCTGATGCATACCACCCAGAGAATTTTTAGCTTTTCTAGCCTTTTGCGTTTTTTTAATTTCGCAAATAGCCTATGTTAATCTGAAATTGCAGAAATGGCCCTATAGCATGCACATTGTTTATATTTATTACTAACTAATTAAAGTATGGTTAGGATTCCATCCCACAATATCGGGGCATTGATGCACGCAGCCTTCTTATGAGTTAAACGCATCGGACAACGATTATGTAGTTGAGTCTACATGGATTATAGTTCAAAAATCCTGGTGAAATTTCAGAAATTTCATCCGAGATTTTGGATTTCAGGCGGGGACAAGATTTAAAATCCCGACCGGCTAAAAAAATTAAAAAAAACAAATTGCTATAGTAATTTCAGAAATTTCACCAAAATCTTGGGTATTTTAACTTTTAAGGACTGAATTTGGGTCAATAACCCTTAAGAATGTCCTATTCCATGAAAGTTTATTGAAAAACCGAATTTTTTGAGATGTTTAATAAAAATAGCAGAAACACTCTCAAATTTTTATAAAATTGTACAAGCTTGATTATGCTTTGAAAAATCTATGGTACCATCTTTAGTAGTCTAGGAGTAGTCTAGGACCGTGCAAAAAACGATTCCAAAAGAATTGAACTTCATTTGTTATATTTAAAAATTCAAAAGCTGAATGAACATAACTGAGATAGTAACCGTGGTAGAATTTTATAATTTCGCTCGAGTGTGATCATAAACCATAATTTTTATGAGAGATTAAAAATTGCCTCAGCACCCTTCTATAAAAGTTTCAAAAATTGTAAATTTGTTTTGATTGCTCAATCAAATTTATGAAGCAATACATGTAGCACCATACGGCTTTTATCAGGAGAGTAGCACTGTCATAATTTTTAAAAATTCCTTAAGATTAATAATCATTCAAAAATTTTATGGAAAAATTAGTGATCCATGAAGTCCATCCTTTTTTTTTTTGAAATTTCTAACATGGTTTGAACCATTTTTCATTTATTTGAAATTTGTTGGTCAACCTTCAGTAGTACTATCTAAATTTTTAAAAATTCCTCAGGCTTAATCATCATCTAAAAATTTTATAGAAATATTATTAATATGTCATGACCATCCACAAAAAATTTCTAATGTGTTTTGCATCATTTTTCATTCGGTTGAAATTTGCCGGTCAGGCCTTTTATCAAAACAGTAGCACTATCAGAAATTTTTAAATCCACATAGGTTATGATATAAGGATAACACCACTACACTCGGGCAATGAGCCGTATTAAATCAAATCAACCATAGTGTGTGGAAGCAACTAGAAAAAGTTATCCTATAACGGTGTTTGATCTCTACATTGGGTAAGTAAGAGGTGTGAAGCTAGGATACGCTGGAGGCCCAGGGAGGGACGTGAATAAAAACAAGTGTTGGTTATTTGACGCTATATTTAAAGCCATGAGATGAGTATCTCCGATTCTGAGAAGGAGTTCAACTGGTCACCCCACATATTAGTACTACCGATTTCGAGATGCGGTACAACTGGTAGATGATCAGGGTATATGACTATCACTGATTTCGAGAAGGGTACAACTGGCTATCCTATGTAATAGTACCATCGAATTGGTAAAAGAGTACAATCGGTAGATGGTTAGGGTTGGAGATCTAAATACCAGAGTAGTGATAAACATTCTGGGTTCCTGACTGAGATTGGGTTCACTATGGATAAAATGGTATAAAACCTGCGCAGGGTCAAAAAATCATGAATTCATGCCTGTTTTTTTGGATTGGAGGCTATGGAAGTTAAATCTATCTCATATACGAGTGATATTAGCAATTTTCATAATTAAAAATCGAAACACGTTTTTTCTTAATAAAACCTATTTTCGGTAAAAAGGCTTTAAGGAAAGGATTTGTGGAAGGATTTTGAGATGGTTCTAGAGAGTAAAACTCATAAATTGCATTTTGTTATTAACGCTTGCTGAGTACATTTTTGTACTCACACTTGTATAATTCTCTCTTTTCTTAGACTCTGAGAGCTATGGATACACCGAGGAGTGGTTAGCTAGTCACCTGTAGGACTAGGGTGATGAGGAGGTGGAGGACTACCCAGAGACCTGGATGGAGTAGCGGTCCTTACAGTGAAGGCTACTGCTCTCTAGGGTATAATATAGTGTAGATATTGCATTTAAGCTTTTGTTGTAAACATTATAACGAGACATGTGAATTGTAAGATGGTACACTGCGTGACTGGAAATGTAGTAAGTTTCCTATGAGTGTCTAATTAATGTTCTATCGCAACACTCTGAATTCGGTGTATTAATTGATAAAACGTCGGGTTCACTCGATGTTTTGTTAGCTAATATATTATATTAGTGTAATTAACTCAAGATTAATAACAAAAATTACTTTCGTTATCCTAGGTTAATTATGTGGATCCTCGCAGCACACACCAGCACAAAAAAACATGGCACTAACTACTACTACGGTCGAGCTCATTGTTTTGCCGGTCAGCTTGTCTGTGTGGTGTTCAGTGTTACGGGATCGAAAGATATTCAGAGGCAATGGCTTAAGTCCTTAAGGTTTTCGCAGCGCTTGCGGCATCCACGTCACTCCGCTGGCTTTGCTAGCCCTTTAGTTTTTTGTATCAGACGCGACTAAATATAAACGCGACCTCAACACCAAATACCGATCGAACCGCCACTAGTGGTCAGAAAAGCATATTAATAATTGCATGATAGTAACGCCGTTGAATCAGTCATACCGAGGGATGTCGTGGATGTAGTAAGTCTAGGGGACCAGACCAGGGGCCCTGGTCGACTCCCATCGGATGTTACGGTCGTTGATGCAGGCAGAACGACTTGCCCAGCTGCGGTCGCCGGTCGCTGCTTGCTGGTGGCCACAAGGAACGCAGATTTAATCGAACAGATCGAAGGCTGCAAGAGTCCTCCACGTACCTTGCATATATGCATACCACCCAAAGTCCAGATATATTCCGACCAACTGACCAACTGGATGTGTTCGGATCGGATTCGGATAATTTTTTCGGATATTTTTTGGATTCGGATTCGGATACTTTATTTCAAATTCGCTAGATAATTATCCTTCGGATCAGAATATTTCAAACATTTTTTTGGATATATCCGTTTTTATTTCGTCGGATATCCAATCGAGGCCAACATTGTTTAATGTTTATGCTTCTAACCCTAGACTCCTGCCTCCAGACTACTCCCGCCGCCGCCCTCCCGCCACCCCCCAGTCCTCCCGCAGCCGCCTGGTCCTAACGCCATGGCCCTCCCGCCGCCACTCGGGCCTCCCGCCGTCGCCCTCCCCCCTCAGCCCGGGCCCCCCGTTGCCGCCCTCCGCCGTCGCCCGAGCCTCCCGTCGCCGCCGCTTTCTAGGTGAATTTTCTATCAGCGAATACTGAAGCAGCGTCGTCTGTTCGTGAAATTTCCTCTGGTTCATGAGCTTGATTTTCTAGCCCGCATTGCATTCTCTACAGACTACCAAGACATGGCTTGCTTATTAATTCTGCGGCATTGCCAACTAAGTCTAGAGCAGTTGCTACTCCAGTGTGCAATTCTACTGGCACAAACTACAAAAGTACAAACAAAGTGACAAGTACAACTAAGCATTGCAAACGCAGGACTTTGAACAAGGTAGGGCTCATGTCTCGCGACTAGCGTGCCACTGTCAGCTTGGTACACATGTTAGACTTGATCCCGCATAGCCATCTCAATTTGAAGCTCAGTGTTAGTCATTCCCTGAAAGGCACATTATATATAACTATATAAGCGACTTGTAGGATATCATATTATGTAAGGAAAACATACTAAAATGTTGTGGGTTACTCACAAGAAGTCTGTATTGGCTTAGAATGTGCAGGTAAGTTCTGTTGCCATTGTTACTGATAGCTTCCTCGATCATATCTTGGAGCTGACGCCTGCGATTCTCATTCAGTTCAATATCCTACAGGGGAAAAGATATCCGTATAAGTTTACTTTAAGGAAACAAAAAGGCAAATTTATATCACCTGTACCTTTCTGTAGCCAGCACCAGCTTCATATTACTACTTTGTTTGGCCATTTGTCATCTTATACATTTTTATCACCAATGAAGCTTCCTAATTTGCTGTACATCCAGGTTATTGCCGAGCGTCTTTCAAAAGAGGAGATTGCTGGGTTAAGAGAAATGTTCAAGTCAATGGACACTAAAAACAGAGGTGTGATTACTTTTGGTGAGCTTAAAGAAGGACTGAGAAGATATAATTCAGTGTTTAAGGATACTAATATTAGTGATTTAATGGAAGCGGTAAGTTAATACTGTTAATACAAAAAGAAGATAAATAAATGTATCATAGAAGCAGTACTTATTGTGTTGTTAAATTGCCTATTAAATTGCTGGTGTCGATACAATAGTCTTTGATATGCACCGGTCCACACCAAAGACTATGATTGTATCATAGAAGAAGTACTCATGGTCATTTTATCGACTTATCATAATATTATTTACATATCATTCTATATTTTAAAACTTGTCATATGTGTACCGTTTAAATTTAGTGTACTTTTGCAACTTTGTTGAATTGCCCGATAACATGACCTGTTATAAAATGACCTGTTAGACGGCAATAATTTTGTTTCATGTAGAACTTATACAGCAACCATTTTTCCCCAATGCAATTTTTTGACGAGTCCAGTAATTATCTACCCGGAAAGATATAGGAGTGCCCTTCACGTCGATCGATATTGGTGAACCAAGTAAAGTTTCTAGCAGCGAGTTGCCGTTCTAATCCTAATTTGGAATTGGAATACGAGTTGCTGCCGAAATTAATTCAGTTACATACTACTGGAGGTCCATGCTTGCAAGCTAGAATTAAAAGTATCAGGTCAAGTCGTCATGCTCTTCTGCTATCCTTCCACTTGATCGATCAAAGTCATCATCATAATGTAGAAAAGTAAGATACAAATTTCCTTCTTTTTTTTTACACTGCTACGCTCTTCCTCGTCACCCTAAGTTGTACGTCATTGGTTACCTCATACAACAGGATGGTTTGCTCAACCGTAACATCAACATCAGAAATAGAGTATATTACTTGCCAAATTTTTTATATTTATTACTAAGTGATCAAAGTATGGCTAGGATTCCATCCCACAATATCGGGGCGTTGATGCACCCAGTCTTCTTATGAGAAATATTATAGACGTGTCATGACCATCTACAAAAAAAATTTAATGTGCTTTGCATCATTTTTTATTTGGTTGAAATTTGCCGGTCAGGCCTTTTTCCAGCACTATCAGAAATTTTAAAATCCACATAGGTTATGATATAAGGATAACACCACTACACTCAGGCAATGAGCCGTATTAAATTGAATCAACCATAGTGTATGAAAACAACCAGAAAAAGTTATCCTATAACAGTGTTTGATCTTCACAATGGGTAAGTAAGAGGTGTGAAGTTAAGATACGCTGGAGACCCAGTGAGGGATACGAATAAAAACAAGTGTTGGTTATTTGGCGCTATATTTAAAGCCATGAGATGTGTATCTCCGATTTCGAGAAGGAGTTCAATTGGCCACCCCACGTATTAGTACTACCGATTTCGAGATGTGGTACAACTGGTAGGTGATCAGGTTATATGAGTATAACTGATTTCGAGAAAGGTACAACTGGCCATCCTATGTAATAGTACCATCGAATTGGTAAAAGAGTACAATCGGTAGATGGTTAGGGTTGTAGATCTAAATACTGGAGTAGTGATAAACATTCTGGGTTCCTGACTGAAGTTGAGTTCACTATAGGTAAAATGGTATAAAACCTGCGCAGAGTCAAAAATCATGAATTCATGCCTGTTTTTTGGATTGGAAGCTACGAAAGTTAAATCTATCTCATATACGAGTGATATTAGCAATTTTCATAATTAAAAATCGAAACACGGTTTTTCTTAATAAACTATTTTTGTTAAAAAGGCTTTGAGAAAAGGATTTGTGGAAAGGTTTTGAGATGGTTCTGGAAAGTAAAACTCATAACTTGCATTTTTTATTAACACTTGCTGAGTATATTTTGTACTTACCTTTGTATAATTCTCTATTTTCTTAGACTCTAAGTGCTATAGATACACCGAGGAGGAATGGTTAGGTAGTCACCCGTAGGACCAGGGTGATGAGGAGGTGGAGGACTACCCACAGAACTGGATGGAGTAGCAGTCCTTACAGTGAAAGCTACCGCTCTCTATGGTATAATATAGTGTAGATGTTGTATTTAAGCTTTTGTTGTAAACATTATGATAAGACATGTGAATTATAAGATGGTATACTGTATGGTTGGAAATGTAATAAGTTTCCTATGAGTGTCTAATTAATGTTCTATTGCAACACTTTGAATTCGGTATATTAACTGATAAAACGTCGGATCCACTCGATATTTTATTAGCTAATATATTATATTAGTGTAATTAACTCAAGATTAATAATAAAAATTACTTTCTTTATCCTAGTTAATTATGCGGATCGTCGCAGCACACACCAGCACAAAAAAACATGGCACTAACTACTACTACGGTCGAGCTCATTGTTTTGCCGGTCAGCTTTACAGGATTGACGGATATTCGGAGGCAATGGCTCCGTGCATATACTTCGTATATTAAGTCCTTAAGGTTTTCGCAGCGCTCGCAGCATCCACGTCACGCCGCTGGCTTTGCTAGCCTTTTAGGGGTTGTTTGGTTGTCTGGTTTCACGCGGTCAGACTCGTAGGAGCCAGGGAACCAGCGTTTGGTTGCTCGTTGTATCGTATGAGCCTGCACCCACGCATGCAAGATGGTTGTTTGGTTGCCCGCGTGCGGTGCGGATGCCAGGCCAGTACGATGCATAAAGCACTCGCAGCCAGGCTCGTAAGAAACGAACGCTATGACCGTTTTCCCTTAGCCAGATTGGGACGGTAAAAACTCTCGTGGACAGACTCGTGCGAGCCCTTTAGTATTTGTATCAAACGCGACCTCAACCCCAAGTACCGAACCGCCACTAGTAGTCAGAAAAGCATATTAATTACATGATAGTAACGCCGTTCAATCAGTCATACCGAGGGATGTAGATGTAGTAAGTCGTTGATGCAGCCAGAACGACTTGCCCAACTGCTCAATTAATATTCGTTAACTTCTAGTCACAAATATTTTTCCGTGTGCAATTTTTCCACACGTCCAGTAGCTTTCTACTACCTGTAAGGCTGTAATGATGTAGGCGTGTAGCAGTAGCGTCGTAATCCTAGATAATCCGAATTTAGAAATGTAACATGAGCTGCTACTGTCTTCCTAGAAGATGAAATTAATGCTGTTGGGTTGGAAAGGTACCGAACTAGAAATTGTAGAATCGAGGGTATACTTTTGGATGTTCATGCTTGCTAAGCTGAATTTTTTAAAAAAAAATCAGGTCTGCTATCTAATCCTTCTTGATCGATGAAGTATGATATACTAGCAATAATAGCGCGCTACGCTGCGCTGTTCTGTAGAGTCGATAGGACCCATCGGCGAATCCATGGGCTGCTATAAACCTTCGATTAAATCTGTGTTTTTTTTAGAAAACGGAAAATTTGGTGAATTTTCGATCTCCGTATTTTTTAAATAAAATGGGTCGGTAGGACCCGCTGGCGAATCCATAGGCTGCTATAAACCTTTGACGAATCCGCGTTTTTTTTAGGAAACGACGGCTAAGACCCGCCGGCAAATCGATAAGTTGCTATAAATCTTCGACGAATATGTGTTTTTTTGTGGTGAAAACATTTTTTCCGGGAAAAACGTGTTTTTTTTGTGGCGAAAACATTTTTTCCAGGAAAAACGGAGGTCGGTAGGACCCGTTGGCGAATCCATGAGCTGCTATAAATCTTTGACGAATCCGCGTTTTTTTAGAAAACGACGGCTAAGACCCGTCGGCAAATCGATAAGCTGCTATAAACTTTCGACGAATCTGTGTTTTTTTGTGGCGAAAACATTTTTTTCCGGGGAAGGCGTGTTTTTTTGGTGGCGAAAACATTTTTTCCGGTAAAAACGGATCGGCAAATCGATAAGTTGCTATAAACCTTCGACGAATCTGTTTTTTTTGTGGCGAAAACATTTTTTCCGGGTAAAACGTGTTTTTTTGGTGGCGAAAACATTTTTTTTCGGGAAAAACGAAGACGAATCTGTATTTTTTGGTGGCGAAAACATTTTTTCCGGGAAAAACGGAGAAAGGACCTAGACGTAAGAAGCAGGGGCCTGTTTGTTAATTTTTTGGACCTGTTCGCTATCCTGAAAAATTAGAAAAGGGCTTGTTCGTGATTTGAAATTAACGGGAGGTTTTTCCGTAAAATACCGCGCTAGGGACCCAAACGCGAAGAAAAAATATATATCTTTGTCTCAAAAAAATCGCGAAGGACCTATTTGTAATTCGGAAGAATCTATCCATAATTTCGAAGAAACGGAGGATTTTTTTGCAAAATAGACTTGGAGGCACGTGTCCCCTGGTCTCTCGCCAATCCCTTCCCGTATAAAGGATGTAGCCATACGTAACATCAACGTAGAACTATATCGCTCCCCATAGTTCTCGCATTTATTTCTCAGCATTCTTATGTACGGCTAGTTTCCTTCCCGCAATGTGGCGGTGTTGATCCATGGGATCGTTGATTTAATTACCGTGGCCGATGTTACCAACTGAAATGTACCCCCGAAAACAATTGCAGATCGAGTTCTGGTATCAAATTTTGTTTTCAGTTCAAGTCTCGGAGGTAGACAAAATTCAAAATTTCAGCAAACAATCATCAAAACTACCGGGCATATGGCCGAGGTATGCTAGAGCTCCTCACAAGCCACAATCATCAGAACAACGGTTAGTTTATAGTTTATACAAATATGCACCACAACACACTTTTGTTCAACTAGACCGCCGCTGCTAGTGTTTATTGCAGTACATCACTGTCATTACATACTCGTACGATAAGCCATGTCCTCCGTTTATCAACTTCACCCTCCTCACTCAATCTATTATAATATCAAAGTAGAGGCAAAGAAACCACCATATTCATTCTCAAGACTAGAAATTCTCATATTAATCAAAGAAAAAAAGATTTACATTGTTAATCGTGGTGTGAAGTTGATAAACCATGTCCTTCGTCTATCAACTTCACACTCCTCACTCAATTCCTTGTAAAACGGAGGACCTAGCTAGGTGGCACTGAACTTCACGGTTCTCACTTTCCTGCTGCGAAAGGACCATCTGGTATACCTTTTGATAAATAAGTTGCATACTTGTGATTAAAAAGAAAAAGAAAGACCAACAAAATGTAAAGAAATACGTATAATTGAAAGATCATGTAGAGACTTACCCATGTCGGTGATAAGTATTTGACTGTATTTGAGCTAGTAGTGCTCTAGGTTGAGTTTGATTTGAATTGGATTTCAAATTAAAGCAATTTGATCTATTTTTAGTCAGGAGTGGCACTACCAGCCTTGTAATAGCGGTACTACCGACCAAGCGGCACTACCGGCCTTTCTGAGCCGGTAGTTATTTTCTAGAGAAGGTATCTCAGGGGTTCTAGGGCAATTGGCACTACCTACAGTCAATATACAGTACTATCGGACTTGCGGTACTATCGGCCTATGGCTGGCAGTCGTGCCGACTCTATGAATGAGATATGATTTATTTTGAATAGGTAATGCTGGCAAGTTTATCTCAAAGCATTTAATGATTATTATAAGGCTTCGAAAATTAATGTAGAGCATCTTGTACGAATCAGCCAGGCTGATGAGAGCCAGATTACGTAGATGCAAAGGGATGGTGTTTGGTTGAGTACATGAGTTGAGCCAGGCTGTGAGAAGAATGAAGAGAATGTGTTTGGTTATTTGTTTATGTGCCTCCCATGCCTTGTATACACCCGGCTTGCATCCCATCGGCGGGCCCACAAGAAACGACCAAAATCTCGTTTCCCACGGCTGGCTCTCTGGATGCAATTGCATCTCGGGGGACAGGCTCCACCCCTCGTGCAGCCAACCAAACAAGTGTTTTTTTGTATCTGTAGATGCAATTCTCTTTGAATGCAGCCAACCAAACAGTCCCAAAATGGCCCTGCAGAGTCATTATATTAAAAGAACAAAACTTATCAAATTGCTTAGCCACTCTTGCAGAATAATTGGCTTCCCACCAGTTGTTGGGGCCACACAGTGCTGCATACTGCGGTAATAATTCAACTCAGATCAACTGCATATTACGAAATTTCCCCGTTGCAGATAGTGCGTGGAAAAGAATTAAGTATTTCCCATCTGTGAAAATCTGGCTGTTCTGTATACATGCCAATCTCTCCACCACAGCGTACAACCATAGGACCTCACCATAAGTTGAGGATCTATGTAGGTTATGAATCTCCGTCATGTATTAAAATACCTAGAGCCTATGATAGGGGATCTGTACACGGCTCGGTATGCTGATCATACTAAGGACATTTTTCGGCATTAGGGGGAGATAAGTACCACATTAGAGAATACCGAGTCCTTAGATCCACGCACTGGAAAGATCAAACTTGAAGTTCAAAGGATAATGAATCTGAAATAAATAAGCTAATAATCTGCCAAATGCCTTCATTGGTCATAAAGGAGTAAAAGATCTCATATACCTGTAGTATATGCACCTGAAAGAGTAGAAATACCCTAGAAAGATATTGAACATACTCTTGACCCTCATGATAAGAAGAGGGGGAGGCCTCCAGGTGCACGAAACTCAATTCATGAGACGTCCCAGAAGTAGAAGCCCGAACAAATGAGAACACTACCTGTGACGATGAGAAGAAGCTCAACACGATATTGAGAAAATCCACAAGTGAGCCATCACGGAGATGGTAACATCCCTGAAGTGATCCATCCTGAAGATGATAACCCAGCGTATATTTGTGCGCACAATTCCAAGCTGGGAAGTCGGAACACCCAGACTCCGTCGTTATGGGAAATCACGAGGAGCTAGAAGAAATTTATATAGATATATCCCTAAAGTGATGCAGGAGAAATAAATAAAGAAAAGACTACAATTGTCGACATATATTTGCCTCTAAAATTGCTAAAAACTGGATCCAGATCCAAAGTCCATGGCGAGTGCCGAGCGCTCGAGATAGTGTCAAACAAAAGAAGCAATTGAGGTAGCTAAGCTAATAAGAGGAAAATTTCGGTCTGTTGATGAATATTTCCTAAAGTGATTCCCTGCAGGATCAAATGGGTTTTTCATCCAGAGGAGAAATGAAAATACCCAGGTGGTGAGATATAAAAAGCGAGGCTTGTAGCATAAGGGTTCACGCGGAAACCCGGCATCGATTATGATGAAACCTATTCTCCTGTGTTGAGTGAAATAACGTTCCGATATTTAATATCAATGGTAGCTGGCTTAAATTTAAAAATGCAATTGATGGATGTGGTGATCGCATATTTATATGGGTCACTGGATTCGGACATTTATATGAAAGTCCCTGAAGGAGTAAAAGTGCGGGATTCTAATGATCGCAACATGTATAGCGTCAAACTGCAGAGATCGCTATACGGATTAAAACAGTCCGGAAGAATGTGGTATTTTACAATTTGGAAAAATTAATAATATGTAGTAGTAATTCCGTAATGAAAAAATGAGTAGTCAAATTACTTATTTATAGTCGAATTTCTTAGTATGATCACTATACGTTTTATATATTGTATTTTAGAGTAATATTTAAAAAACATGGTAGGCTAGCAGCATATCATACGTTGTCAGACACCGTGCTACGTTAGAAATTTGTAGAGTAAAAAAATTGGAAATGTCAGGCACTGTTAGAATTAGTAGAGAAAAAAATTGACAATATAATGTAACATTTATATGGTAATGCATGATGCGTTTAGATAGACAACTGATGAATTTTTCAGTCCGACTTTGTAGGCAGCATGTCGGAGAAATTGTATTTTCAAATATTTTATGGAGATAGGGAGATAGCACAGGGGGCAGATGGAGTGGATTTGTTAGCATTTTCAAGAGTCGTACGGGCATATCTAGACCGAGCGATAGGACATATAGGATTTTGTTGGAGTGGATGTTTTGGATGTTCAATTTGAATGCCCAGACTGTTCGGCTGCGGGTTAGAGTAGTAGTAAGCCGTGCGTAACACTATTTTTATAGAGAGCTGATTCCTATTAACGCGACATCATCATGGAGGAGTTATGTTCGGTTTGCCGTTGAGCAGGGCTTGCCGCTCATGTTGCTGGTACAGTGGTACTAGGTACCTCCATTGGTGTCGGAGGTTCGTGATGTCGGGGTAGATATTATGGAGGAGGGGAATATAAATATGCAAGAATGCGATGAAGAAGGTGGCGAGGAGCCCGGAGACGGGAGACACCAAATTGGCAGTGGCAAGGGGATCGGGGGGGCGAGGTGACAGTCGTGGAGGCGCGGGGGGTGACCAACGAGGGGAAGGAGGTGGAGGACATAGTTGACATGATGGAGGAGGAGGACCGTGCAGATGAGGAAGTCCCTGATGGCGAACACTCGGACGAGGAGGACAATATTCCTGAGGTGCCTGTCCCTGGTGCGTGGACTAATTATAAATTCGAAGACCTAACAATGAATGAAGGGAACAGTGATGCATGGGAGTATCATGAGAACGAGGTCACGCAGGGGGCCACATATAAAGACAAGGAGGTTGTGATGGATGTAGTGAAGTACTGGTCAATGTCTCTTCGACGATAATTCAGGGTAGTGTGGTGTAGCAAAAAGGAGTATGACGTAAAGTGCGTAGTTGATTTGTGCCCATGGAGGGTGCATGCATACAAGGTGTCGGCGTACTTTGCGCCAGGGTACTCTCTCCGCCACTGTTAGAAGGGGCCACAGCCGAAGCCAATGACTTGGCGGCGGTGGGTGAGCACGCCGCCAGCGGCCGCCAAGGCGTGGCGGCTGGCGGCAGTGGGTGATCTAGCCCTGCTGCCGGGCGACCACGCCACGTAGCGTCTTGGCGAGCAGGTGGGCGAGCATGCCCTGTTGCCGGGCGACCGCTCCGCGTGGCAACCTGGCGAGCAGGTGGGTGATCTAGCCTTGCTGCCAGGCGACCGCACCGCATGACAGCTTGGCGAGCAGGTGGGCGATCAAGCCCTGCTGCCAGGCAACCGCGTTATGTGGTCGGTCGAAGGAGCTGTGGGCCCGAGGTACACCGCCGGTCAGGCATGAAGATGTACGTTGGCAAAATAGGGAGCTTCACCCTGAAGTCTTCTCCCCCGACAACCCGTGTCAGAACCATTAAATGCGCGTGGCTTCACTGATGACATGATAGCTTATCTCTCTGACGTACTGCACCTAACCAGTCCTATATAGGTCATTTCCCGGGCAGACCGGGCGAAGTTGGACGATAGTGCAAAGAATGAGGCCAGAGGATGGGGCTATAGTGACTGATGTAATAAATGAAGTGTAATCATTGTGATATCATTCTTCTTACCTGCCCGAGCCAGCCCGGCCTATATAAGGGGGGTTCGGTGCATAGAGGAGGAGGGAGACGGAAAAAAGGGAAAACCAGAAGAAAGGAAGGGAAGAAGAATGACTAGGGAGTTCAAGTTGAATCTGGGGTGGAGATTGTGCACTTGTAATCCTCCCGGAACACATTAACAAAGACCGAAGCAGGACGTAGGGCTATTACCCACAACGGGGGCCCGAACCTGGGTATATCGTTGTGTTCTATACTCTTTGTTTGTGTGGATCCTTCGAGAGAGCCCATAGGTGCCTATCCATGAAGATCCCCTCTATCGAACCTCGGGTCCCTTCGAGAAACAATAGTAGGCCGGCGAAAAACGCCGACAGAGGCGCGCTAGGTAGGGGGTAGCGGTTGGCTCACCCTTTCATCTCCCCAGCGAGTCTTTGTGATCTGTCTGGAAGGATCCCGCCTCTGGAGATGGCACGTTTGCGTTCTCAGCAAGAGGAACTGGCGGAGGCTAGTAGCGCCCGCGATGCCTCCCGGCACTCCCGTCGGGTGGGGGACCGTCTCACGCCCTCCCCGGAGGCGGGCGGCGTTGTCCCCCCGACAGTAGCAGAGTTGCCAGTTCGGCGGCGGCTGGCCATAGAAGAGGCCACTCCGGCCCAAAATCTGCATATCGTCCGTCTCCTCTTGGACCACCCACCAGTGGAACTTGCAGGAGACACCCCATCCATGCCGTGGCTGCGGGACATTGCCTCACTGATAGACGCGGCTCAGTTCTGTGTGGGGGCGCTTGAGCAGTCGGGTACCTCCGGTGCCCCTCTATCAGGACGGCATGCAGATCGCACCCAAACTTCTAGCCACCCGAGCGGGGAGCGCTCTGGCAAGGAGGGCCGGAGCAAAGGAAAGGGCTTGTTAGATGCGGACCCCGCTGGTGCGGAGGGCTGCACAGCTGCCGACGTGTCGCCTCGCGCGTCTCCAGGGCACCAGGGAGCCCATGAGGATTTAAGGGCGTAGTTGGAGAGGCGTCGCCGGTGGCGCGGTGATGATTTGCACGACGTACTGCAGTGCTATCGCGCGTAGGAGCAAGGCCGCTATAGGCGGATGGTTCCTGAGGGCGACCACTCCTCCAACGATCCCTACTCGCGGGATAAGGAGGGCCTCTCCTCCGAGTCCTTGGGGAGCCAAGATTCGTGCTCCCCAGCACGGTGTTTAGGCCGGGGTTCAAGTGGATGGCGCAGCTCCCCCTATGGCATCGGGTGCCAGGCCTTCTCCAGTCGGCTGCATCGCATTGCTTGGTCCGGAGAGGTTTCGCCCGGCGTCCATCGAGAAGTATGACGGCACTACAAACCCAGAGGAGTTCTTGCAGATATACACGACGGTGGTGCGGGCTGCGGGCGGGTCTGAAAAGGCCATGGCCAACTACTTCCTGACAGCCCTAACAGGATCTACCCGTTTCTGGCTGTTGAACCTCCCGCGAGGGTCGGTGCACTCGTGGGAGGAATTGTGTGACCTCTTCGTCACTAACTTCCAAGGGTCATACACACAGTCGGGCGTGGAGGATGATCTCCACGCCCTTGAGCAGGAGAAAAGGGAGTCATTGCGTGACTTCATCTGGCGGTTCAGCTACTGCCGCAACATGATTCCCCGAATCTTCGAGCAGTCCGTCGTCATCGCCTTCCGAAGAGGCGTCCGGGACCACAAGATGCGGGAGAAGATGGCCTCTCGCAACGTCACCACTACTTCCGAGCTGTTCTTCCTGGTGCACAAGTGTGCGCAAGCGGTGGAAGCTCGGAAGAAGGTGCCCGGCCCGGCTGGCGGTCACGGTGGAGACGGAGTTGGGACCTCAAAAGTTCACGGCTCCGTGAACAGGAAGAAGTGCGGGGCGGTCGAGCCTGGGCAGGTCCTCACCGCGGAGCGCGGGCACGGGGACACCAGGTCGCGATGGCGCGATCGGCGCGACCGGCAGGATGACCGTCTCGACCGGTGGGATAACCGCCTCGACCGATGAAACGACCGCCGCGAGGAGAAGGAGGGCAGGCCTTACTGCCCGATCCACAGATCCAACACGCACGACCTGGCCAGCTGCCAGGTTGTGAGCAAGATGGTGGAGCAGCGCCTCGAGGAGCGTCGTCCCCGCGACGATGATCCGGATGAAGACCCCGCCCCATTGGCTTTCCAGCGGGCGGAGCATACAGTGGCGTATATCCACGGTGGCCCGGCCACCTGTCCCTCCAACACAAGGTACAAGCGGCTGATGAGGGAAGTTTGCGTCGCTGTACCGAGCTCAGGGGCGTGTGGGCCGCTGAAGTGGTCAGAGGAATCGATCACCTTCAGTCGGGCCGACCACCCTAAGAGCACTGCCGGCCTAGGTCACCTTCCGATCGTGGTTTCGCCCATGATTCGGAACGTGAAGCTTGGGCGGGTGCTGGTAGACGGAGGGAGCTCTATCAACCTCTTGTCCTCCAAAGCGTTTCGGGCGCTCCAGATATCACAGTGGGCTGCGCCCGCCCCGCTTTCTCACGGGTCACCCCGGTGGTTTAGTGCCCACTGGGCAGTCGCCTCCCGTCACCTTTGGAGATGAGAGTAATTACCGTACGGAAGTGGTGGACTTTGAGGTCACCGATTTTGATATTCCGTACAACGCCTTGCTCGCCCGACCAGCGTTGGTCAAGTTCATGGCGGTAACCCACTATGCGTACATGGTGGTGAAGATACTAGGGCCTGGTGGCCCCATAGTCGTCCGAGTGGACAGGCTGGAAGCCTTGCGCTGCCATAAGTAGGCATTGGACCTGGCCGGCACCACCTGTGCTAGGCAAGCTGATGCTGCCTGCTTTGGAATCCCTCCAGTGAAGACCCGTGCCTCGCTTGGTTCGTCCGGTGAGGTTAAGGTGGTCTTCCTGAGTGTGGCCGAGCCCGAGAAGACCGTCAAGGTGGGCGCCCACCTTGATGTCAAATAGGAAAATGCGCTCGTCACCTTCATCTGGTCTAACTCCGACGTGTTTGCCTGGCAACGCCCACCTTGACGTCAAATAGGAAAACACGCTCGTCACCTTCCTCCGGTCTAACTTCGACGTGTTTGCCTGGCAACCGTCCGATATTACTGGGGTCCCTAGGGAGGTGATCAACACCGACTGGCAACGCTTCCAGGAGTGCACCCGGTCCGACAAAAGGTCCAGAGGCAAGCACCAGAGCAACAAGATGACATTCGGGAGGAAGTAGAGAAGCTGCTACGCGCGGGCATCATCAGGGAAGTCTCTCACCCTGAGTGGCTTGCCAATCCCGTGCTCGTCAAGAAGTTCAACGGGAAGTGGCGAATGTGCATCGACTTCACTGACCTCAACAAGGCTTGCCTGAAGGATCCGTACCCTTTGTTGCGTATTGATCTCATCGTCGACTCTACGGCGGGGTGCGAGATGCTGTGCTCTCTCGATGCGTACTCTGAGTACCATCAGATTAGCATGGCGGCGGAGGACGAAGAAAAGATTACTTTTGTAACCCCAATGGGCATTTATTGTTATATCAGAATGGCATTTGGGTTAAAGAATGCTGGTTCCACTTATCAGCGCGCTATGCATACCTTTTTCCGTTCGCAGATAGACAGTTTGGCCTCTTCCAATCTTTTCCCTTGCCGCCTACTCACGTTGTCTCACGTGGCGCTCACAGGCACGTCTCCTGAGCACACTGCTTAGCATTCTCGCGGAATGGATGTTGTATGTAAATTGCCATTTTTGTATTGCAGGATGACCCGGATGGGGGCTGCACCAGGCACTCAGTTCTCGCATCGTATGACGCCATGGGCACTGCAGTGGGACGACGCGGAGGCAGACAGGGTCACCAAGACCCGGGCGTACGACCATGACATGTACGACCAGTATATGGAGTGGTTCGCGCTGCGGACTCAGCTCAGGGTGGGGTACACACCAGCACCGTATGTCGCAGCTCAGGCATCGGTGTCGGACATGTACCCTTCACAGATGTTCGAGAGGGACAACTTCTCGGTATGTGTCACAATCGAATCTCTATACGTATGCCTTTTTTATGTAAATTACCTCATATCAACCCAGCATTACATGCAGGTACAGCTTGCAGCGGAGGTGGACGTGGAGGCTAATCGTCGGACGTAGTGCACCGCGTCCCCGTGGGCCAGCACCTCACCCTCCTCGTGGAGCGGTGTCCGCACCTCCCAGTGGCAGTCATCCCCCACGGCCCAATGTCGGCTACTGCGAGCCCTCGTGGCCTCCTGCACAACAGCAGTGGGGACAGTGGGGTCACGAGGGGCAGTCTTTATCTCACGCCCCACCAGGACCCAGGGTAGTTTCGGCGACGTGGACTAGACGACCAGGAGGAGGCACCGTTCAACGTGGAGCAGTACGTGTTCAACGAGTACCTTGGCCCCTCTTAGCTCTTGGGATCACCGCACCAGGACACACCCGAGTCGTTGATAGACTACACTACTCCTGCGCCGCAGGGCCGGCCTAGGAGGGCCGTCCGTCCTCCGTCACTACTCACGTACCCCACGGATCAAATTAGGAGACGTGGTCGTGACTGACTTGTTGTACAGCTGTACTTTTGTAATGTCTTTACCTTCAGCACTATGTTGTATAACTGTCTGAACTCAGTGCTTGCATTTTTTTAGCTTATTCTTCTCAATTAGTAACGCGTGTGCCTTTTTTGATTTTCGCAACTTCATGCCAGGTTAACATCCGGCCAGCTCGCCCATAGATAAGTGGTAGCCCGTGTTGTATAGGTCGCTCGTGATTTTTTTCGTATTTTCTGGGCCATATCCGGTGGGCCCCGCAAGGGTATGAAAACCCTTAAGTGGCCACGATTTTCGGGGTTTCGTGGCTGCGTGTGCCTTTTCCGATTTTCGCAACTTCGTGCAGGGACAACGTCCGGTCAGCTCGCTCATATATAAGTGGTAACCCACGTTGCGTAGGTCACTCGTGATTTTTTTTGTATTTTCCGGGCCATATCCAGTGGGCCCCGCGAGGCTACGAAAACCCCTAAGTGGCCACGATTTTCGGGGTTTCATGGCCGTGTATGGCTTTTTCGATTTTCACAACTTCGTGCCGGGCGAATGTCCGGCCAGCTCGCCCATAGATGAGTGATAGCCCGCGTTGCATAGCTCACTCGTGATTTTTTCTGTATTTTTTGTGCCGTATCCGTTGGGCCCCGCATGGTACGAAAACCCCTAAGTGGCCACGATTTTCGGGGTTTCATGGCCATGTGTGACTTTTTCGATTTTCGTAACTTCATGCCGGGGCAACATCTGATCAGCTCGCCCATAGATGAGTGGTAGCTTGTGTTGCATAGGTCGCTCGTGATTTTTTCGTATTTTCTGGGCCGCATCGGTGGGCCCCGCTAGGCTACGAAATCCCCTAAGTGGACACGATTTTCGGGGTTTCGTGGCCACGTGTGCCTTTTCTGATTTTCGCAACTTCGTGCCGAGGTAACGTCCGACCAGCTCGCCCATAGATAAGTGGTAACCCGCGTTGCGTAGGTCGCTCGTGATTTTTTATGTATTTTTTGGACCATATCCGGTAGACCCCGTGAGGCTACGAAAACCCCTAAGTGGCCACAATTTCTTAAATCACAAGTTATTGCAGAAAATAAGGTAGGCCACACTCTTTATTACGACATAAAACTGGGATGCGCATCACGAACAAGGAAAATAATGGTTACAACTTCACGTCTACTGAGTGGATTGAGGTCACTTCCCTTCTGCCCATGCCTTCGGTGGGGTTTCTCTGGCACGACGTGCCCTCTCTAGTTTTCTCTCTCTCGGCCTCCTCCTCTGCTTACTTTCGACGTGTCTCCTCGCGTGCGGCGTCACGCTGCTCTTGAAGCTGCCGCTTGAACTCCTCATCTCGGTTGGCTTGATCAAGGAGTCTTTGGTTTTCAGAGTTGATCTCCATATCAAACCACTGCTCAAATTCACATAGTGGCGGAGGCAACTGCATGAAACATAAATTAACAAAGTTTAATGTACAAATATTACGAAACATGTATGATTGTTACCATCTGGTGATTCTTTAGGCTCTTTTCCGGCGGGTTGAAGGCGTAGTTGCGGCACTTCCAATACCTCCTCTTCCAAGTTGGAATTTCTCAAGAGCGGATTAGGCTGTAAGGATCTCCGCACATACACATCGGTGGAACAGCCCCGTGAGATAGGAAGAGATCCTGATACGCGATGTTGCGCGGCCAGTCCGAGGCGCTTCCTTCTTTCTTTGCTTTCCCCTTTCCCTTTTCACTTGCACGCCTTGGCATTTTGGATTGATCCTCTGCTTCTTATTTTTTTCTCCCTCTCCTTCACTTCTTTCTTCCTCTTTCGTTGCTGGCTTTGCGAGACCACGAACGAGAACGAATGTTATAAAGGGTAGATATCGCCTGGATATGGGGCGATCGCCCCATATTACAGCGATATTTACCTCGGGCAGTGTGCCTACTGATATTTTTACAGCAGGTCATTTTCTTTATTTTTTCCTGTTGATTTTATCAAAAACAAGATTTAAAACAAATATTAAATAAAAAAATTATTGGACCCTCCTAGCCCCAACATCGGGCGACCAGGGGCACATTTCAAACTTTGAAATATTTTCCGTTAGACACCGTTAGTCCAGCCTCCTATCACCCCATTGGAGCGACGGGAGGCCACTTTTGTTATTTTTTTCCAATCGATTATTTTCGAAAAAAATTTAAAACAAATATTAAATAAAAAATTTTCCAGCGCCCCCCTTCCCCAGTCCACGTGTTAATCGGGCATGCGGCCGAAGCGTCGCGCGCTTCCAATTGTTAATCGGCACCCGGACGGCCGGACGCGGCTCGACTCGAAACCAGCCAAAAGGAACCCCACCGCCTCGTGCCGGCCCCATCTCGTCCCCACTCCCACCCTTCTATCACGCTCCGCCTCCCCCTCCTCGTCGTCTTCCTCGCCACCGCTCGCCTCCCCTTCCCCGGAACCCTAGCCCCCTTGGCCCCATCCATGATGGTGCCCCGCCGGCCGCTAGCAGACAGCGGACTCGCGCGCGCGCCGTCGCCCTAGGACGCCCTCACCCCCGCTTCACCCGTCGGACCCGTCCGTCGGGCGCCCCTCGGCTTCCGCCATGTTCGAGGGCCACGTATGTTATCTCTATCTCCCTCTCCCTGTCTCGATATTCCCCAATTCTCTGGGTTCTTCGATTAGGGCAGTACCCATCCCTCGTGATCTTAGCGTCGGTTGTTTGTGTTGGGATTCAGTCGGGGGTCAACGAATCTCGGCAGCGTAGCGGTATGTTTAGGTGGCGATCGCGCTGGGTTTCGGGTTGTTCTTGATGGGTTGCATGTTGAGTTATTGTGGAAAAGGACTGGAAAGAGAGTTGGTGGTTGCAGGGCATATTTTTTATTTAATAAACATATCCTCGTTTTGGTCGCTTCCAATTGTTGGGGATTTGTTCCACTTAGTTTGAAAAATCGATCGTCACATTGCCTGTGGTAGTTGCATCTCAAGTTATGGGAGGAGAGGAGAAAGTTCATAGCTGCAGTGCAGCTTTTGTTTGCATTTTCCAAATTTCCTACTTTCTGCCACTTCCGGTTTTTACGCACTTGTCGCTTTTTAAGTTTGAATGGTCTATCATTACATTTAGCTAATGAGGCCTTTTTTCCACTAGAACATAGTGTTTCATTCTACAAGTTAGTGAGTGTTGAGGATTATATCCGGTCAGCAGTGTGTCATATGTACTTTTTTAGTCCAACAACAGGGTGACTACTTCAGTAAGTGTAGCTGCTGGTCACTATTGGTTACTCGGCATAATAGTGTGCTTGGCTGGTAATAGCCCATGCGTCATGATGACTACTCTGTTTTCAGTCATGAGTGTAATTTTGAGCATCTGTACTCTCATGGCTGAAGTATGTTTTTTGTGATCCTATTCTAAGCATGCATCCATTTCTTGTCCAAAATTGCTAGGTGTCTTTACTTTTATAACAGAATGTTATTATGTATGCACAACCATTCCGTGGTCCTGTTTAGGGGGCTTAAAGCCAGCTTCAGCTTCTGAAAAGCCAGTAAACCCTCCTCCCTCAAACAAATCAGCTTTTAAGTGGCTTTTGACATAAGCCAAAAGCCATATATAACTAACAAAAGCTAAAATTGGGCTGGACCTGTTTTTGCAGCTTATTGTTGAGGGAAATTAGTTATTTATTAAACAATCTCTTATAAAAAGCCACAACAGCTTTTCAGCTCAGAAAGCCAAAAAATAGCTTTTCAGAAAAAAGCTACATCTCCCCCAAATAGGGTCTGTAGACAGTGCTAATAAGAAAGGTATGAGGTGGTAAAATCACTTCTGATCATGATTCTCATTTCTCCCTAGCAGGCAATACACGAGTAATGGACATATTATTCACTAAGGGGAGAGAGAAATGACACACTAGCAAAATTTTGAACCACCTATAGATAGAATTGTCGCATGGATTAATGCCTTGTCATCATGCTGATTCCGCTCGGATTTTCCACAACTGTTAGGAGTCTACCTGGCATTAATTCATGGTAATTATGAGATAGATTTGATGAATTTAATCTTACAAAGTTCTTATATGATCTGTCATTCGATTCAACTATAAGGTTCCAAGCTTATTTGACGAGGGGAAAAAATGCATGGTAGCAGACTAGCACCACTGCTGGAATAGTGATTAGTGAATATCCGGTGTACAATCCTCTTGTACACAATTTCTTATTTAATCCTGTGTTTCGAAACCTTTAGCATTTTCCTATCCACTAAATTTCATATAATCTTATTTTTATTCTGTGGCATAACGAAATTCTACACGTGCAAATGTAGGTGCTGTATTTGCTTCGCAAATATCTGGGTGAATATGTTGAAGGGCTTTCTGTTGAAGCACTTAGAATAAGTGTCTGGAAAGGTTTATTTCTTTCTTGCTGTTTTTGGTGTCTCCATCTCCACCTGCTTGTATTTCAAACTGTAATTCTGATGCCAGTTGGTCCATAGTGTTATCATCAATACTTATTTGTTGATTGGTGGATCGAATGCAACTCTTCATTCTTTTCTTCTTTAGGGCAAAAGATTAAATCTGTATTTCATTCAAGGAGCATTGAAAACAACTATTGTGCTTATTGATTACAGAAAAATGTAGAAGTATATTACTTAATTCACATTGGTTTAAGTAGGATGGAGTGGGACAAGTGAACAAACTTGACCTGGATGGTGCAGTGCAGGTGCCAAATCCTACCACTGCTTTCATATTGGGAGATCTACTAAACAAAAAGATATATGTGAACTAGGATTGTAGAACATGATATTTAATATTTGTATGTGGTACTTGTAAACTTTGCAGTTCTCATAAGGCCACAATAATACCTATTCCAGTTATGCCAATTTTATATCCTGTTTTAGTAGCACATAACCTTAAAAAATTGTTTGGTAGTGCAGCACTTTGCTGTGGTTTTCTGTGGATATCAATAATTTCGGACCAATTTGATATCTATTTTTTTGTTACAATTCTGAAGAGAAGGTTGTGAATCAGTTAACATAAAAAACAGTATTCTAAAGGTGCTTTTTGAAATTTTGAAAGCCAGTACAATGCCAATGATAGCCTAAAGTCCGATAGGTCAAAATCAGTTTTTAGAGAACATCACTGCAAACAGGAACTTTTTAAAGATACAACTGCTGTGTGGCTGTGTCTGCACACAGTAGCAGACTAGCTTGGCAGAGCATGCCTTTGGCATCTTGGTGTAGGCAGCCCTTAGTAATATGTTGACTGTTGAGCATTTGTTTGCTTTGTTACAGTGTTGCATGATGCATCCTAAGCCAGTGTGACCAACCATTGGCAGGGTGTTACACAACAGCACCTGTGCCAGCCTTAACCTTACAGGCTAGTAAAATCTATAGTGGTGCCACCACCAGTCAATGACAAGGTGTGCGGCAAGCACATTGTGTGTGATCCACGATGGCACATGGCGCGTTTGATAATCTTCTAATTCTATTCTGCTCTTTTTTGTTTGCTTTTTGAGAAAGCACTGTACACATGCTTAACTAAACAATAGTTAAACAATTAAATATTGTATTCTACCTTTTTTTGAATTTTTTTTGCAGTACCGGTGATAATGTATGTGTAATTTTTTATTTATTCTGCTTTGATTTCTCTGTGAATAGGTGATGTTGTCCTTAAAGACTTAAAGCTGAAGGCTGAAGCACTGAATTCTCTTCGTCTTCCAGTAACAGTGAAAGCTGGGTTTGTTGGCACCATAACATTAAAGGTACTTTTTTTTTGAACAATTGTCAAGCAGTGCTGATACTTAGTATGTGCTCTATCTTGTTTTTAATGTCATTTGAGCCCTTTCAACAAAACATACGTCTTTATTGTTAAAAAGAACAAAGAAATATTATATTTTCCATTCCATGGCTGTATAAGGTCCAAACGGGTTATAATCACCTTCCTGCCCATTCTTTTATGTGCATCTCAAGTAGCTGATAGTTGTTGTTGTTTAACTGCTTCCATGGTCAGCACTTCTTGTGTTATATATAAACGAGTCGAGCTTTGTACCTTCTGATTGTAGGATGCACAAACAGAATTATCAATAACTAGTTGCATTGATGAATATACATTTATATTGATTTTCTATTTATTAGTTACATAGGGATAGAAGGCATATATTGAAAATGAACCATTATTTTCTTGGTGCTTGTGTTTTTGGTTTGGTGGATTCAAAACAATGGCATCATGTGGTTGAAATGCTGGCTGAGACATAATTTGACTGCCTACAGCTTATGGTTACTGATGTTACCATTGCTTTACCTTGAATGTGTTAATTGTTCATGCATATGATTTCTGATAGGTTCCATGGAAAAGCCTGGGAAAAGAACCAGTTATTGTTCTTATTGACCGTTTGTTTATTCTTGCTCATCCTGCTCCTGATGGACAGACTCTCAAGGTATTTTCTATCAGTATTTAGATTGCATTGGCAACCACATTTTTGGCAACATTTCTACATACGCTATTTCCTCATTGTTCCTGCTGCTGATTATTTATTTGTGGCACCTCTCTTTTTCTTTTTAGGAAGAAGATAGAGAAAAACTTTTTGAAGCCAAGCTTCAGCAGATTGAGGTTTGTTTTCATTTTTCAACTTGAGTAATGCTTGTTTACCCCCTTCTTCCAAAACTCGAGGTGATGATCCTGTTTGTTACATTTATATAATGTGAACAAGATATTTCAAAATAAGTTCTTGCTTGGGTTTCTCTATTTTGAATTTTATGCCTTGGCAAAGTTGCGGAGCTATCACTTTTCATCTGTTTGGGTTGTTTGTTAGTAGGATGTTGTCATGATAATATGCTCGTATTTCCAAATTTGGCTGGTCCTTATTAACAAGTTGTAGAATATAGGTGTGCCTGCTTCAGTTATGTATACACTAGCCAAAATCCTTGAAGATGTTTCCATATATGTTGTTTTTGATTTATTCTATTTAATTAGGGGTGCTTTTAGTTGTAGAGTAGGAGGCCCAGATGTAGGTGTAAGGTACGTATTCTTCAGACTGAAATTATAGAATATTTGACGATTGTAATTAAGACATACAATAACATGTAAGACACTTTGGAATACTTTACTTTCAGCTTCAATATAAGAACTCTTAAGATAATATTTTAGGCTCTGCAATGGTAGGAATATTTTGGAACAACAACTCAGACTTTTTTGTTTTCACTTCAAGAATGTAAGTTTGGTGTCTGGTTAATTTGAACTAAGTCAACCTCATGCAATCATGTCAATCAACATGGCTGGAGGATGTACCAGAGCAATGCCACACCATGGTAGTGTATCCGTTAGGTGGTGAATGGTGCAGCAATGGCTTTCTGTTCTATGTTAATTTTTTTTTTTGAGATTGTGTTATATGCTGAATCACCTTTTGTGGACCATGAACTAGCTAATGAAACTTGGCTTGTAATTATCATATAGATAGAATAATTTTTTCAACTTATTCCCCTGAAATTCCCTACAAGTACATTATAAACTATTGTTCTATAAAATATAACTTTGTAAACAATATTTGGCAAACTTCACAGCTACCTAACAAAGAGAGGCGGAAACAAGAGTAAATTGGACTACAAGTACATGAACTTGTGATGTGGGTGCATCTAGGTCACTGAACTTAGTCAAAACTGTGCAAAAGAGGTCCACAAGAGGTTTTGCATGGTTACTGTAATCCACGTGTGCTTGTGGATGCTGACATGGCAACTCCCTTCAATTCTCTCTCTTCCCGGATTCGAACTGCGCTTCTGCCCCCCCCCCCCCCCCCCAAACAAAAAAAAACCCACTTCTCGATGGGAGGGAGTGTTGCAGAACCTGAATGCTCGATTGCGCTGCACCTGGCCAAAAGTCGCAGTGTGATGGTTTGCCAAGGGTTCTTGCATGGGAGATGTTGGCTTTTAACTCACGAGGGAGACTGCAACAGGCACTGAGTTTGCTGCTAACCATTGGGCGTATGTTTAGTTGCATGAAACTTTTTTCATATATCGGACCTATCGCATTACTTTGCTTCTCATCATTAAGTTCCGAGATTAATTTCGACCAAAAGTTCCATCACCAATTTCTTGCTTTCACGCTTTTGTTTCACCAATTTCTTTCGCTGTTTTCCCTAAAAGTTATTTGAACAATCAGTTTCATGCAATTCAAGTTCCAATGGTTTTATCTGCAGGCTGCAGAGGCAGCAACTCTCGAAGCGACAAGCAAGAGCTCGAAAGGAGGACCTGTATGATCTCTTGTCCTGTTTGTCTCGCAATGCTTATCATTTGTCTGCTACTTTGATATTGTGCAAAGAGATATTCACTAATAGTGTATAGTTATGAAAATTCGCAATGATCATATCGATGAGTGCATTAAGATAAAAAACAATTTGAATCTAATTGGAACATGGTTACACCAGTTTTATATGTCAAAGATGGATCTCTCATTTTTTTTTCATAAGTTGGAACATTAAGTATGAGTGTATGGTCAGGTAGTTTGCGCATACTTTTCAGCACTTATTAATTATTATTGATAGTTCAGACAAAGTTCTATTTAGTATTAAATAGGCCATATATTTAGATTTGCTGAACATATTAAAGGCCTTTTTTTGATGGAAGAATATCTCCTGTTTGCTTGTTGTTTCCCTATGCCCTTAGTGAGCATTTTCACTGTTACAATATCTCGAATATTGTGGTAATTTTTTTTTAAAACAAATGGAATTGAGTTCTCTGGGACATTACTTTTTCGAAGAGAATTTGAATCTGGTCTCTCGTTCATGCCTCAGCCCTCTGTATCTGTTCACTCACTCATGCCTTGACGTTAGGCCACAACTTTGAGGAACAAGTCGCCTAACCATGTGAAGCTAGTCATCACTAGACTACTAGTTGCCCAGTCTCTTGACTTCCCAAGCAAGTCAAGTTGATGGCTTCAAGTGGTTGCTGTCTGGTTGGACGGTTAGTCGCTGGCTAGTCTATGACTTAATAACATTGATACCATGAAGTTGTGGAGATTTTTCAATTTAAAATCACATTATGACCATGGTTATCACGGCGACCCGGCGAGGCGAGTTGCCTCCGGAGCGCCTGGATGCCTAGGCGCTCGCCTAGGCGACAATTAGGCGACCAAATAGTTTAAATTTGAATCTCAATTATAGTTTAAGTTTCCTATGTACAAAATCATCATTCAAGCTCAAATATAGTAGAAGTGAGGAGTGATGTGTGTAATACCTTGTATGAATCTTTGGTGTGATCAATCCATCCAGCAGCTTGCCTTGATTTTCACTGGTAGAAGCAGGAGATTTACTTGATGTCAGCAAGATGAAAGTATGAAACACTAGATTGTTGGATACATAGAGTTCACATAAACTACAAAAATATCTTGAAAACAGAATTGAGAATGTTCCAAAGATAAAAATATTGAAAGTTTCAAACATAGATATAATGTTCCAAAGATAAGGACATTAAAACATAAATATAATGTTCCAAGGACAAGAACATTCAAACATCAATGTCTAAGTCTAAATCATCTTGACGATTCTCATCACTTGGTCCACTCTCATGAGGAGAAGTAGGTGGCGTTTGGCCATAATCATCGTCGATGTCTAGATCGTCGGCCACCAAAGGTTCATAGGCTTTATCCTCGTCTGAGCCTTGCTCTTCTCCTTCAGCTGTTGAGCTCAAATTTACACCGCGGCGAGAGTACGTCTTGGCTATCCTAGGCAGATTACGACCTTGAAGCATTTGTGATGCACCGGTGGCTTCATCAACATGAGCCCATGAAAGATTTTCTCCATGGTGGACTTCTTCGGTACTCATTTCAACCCATTCATTGTCCCATTGGAACTCTTCTAAGATCAAAGGGTTGAAATTTGTCCCTTCCACACGCTTCTTTTGAAAACGTTCGGCAATCTTCCGGTTGTATTGAATGTAGACCAAATCATTTAATCTTTGATGCTCCAACCGGTTTCTTTTTTTTGTATGGATCTGAAAATGAATCACTAATCAACAACAGAAAATACTTGGAATATATGAGCAGCCTTGAAGTAAATACAACTTAGTTGCTTACAAATTCGAAGATGCTCCAATTGCGCTGACAACCGGAGGCCGAACAACAAAGGCTGAGGATGCGTCTTGCAAACTTTTGAAGCTCTCTAGCAAGGCCACCAAAAGCATCCCACCAATCAACTAAAACGTAAAACATTGTATCTATGTTAGAATGTTTAAAATTGAATCAACTAAGAATATAAGTTTAATACTTACGAGGGCTCTTTGTTTTTGTTGCATCATAACTGATTGCTTTCCAAAGCTCTTCCTCATTTTCTCATAATCATCCGCTTGATCACTTATCTTTCTAAGCAAATTGATATCACAATTAACAATTTTTTCAAGCACATCATTGAATGCAATCCGGAGTGTCGAAGCATAGTCAATGTCTTTTTCTTTGATATTGAAAAACTTGTTTAGGTTCAAAAACAATGCAGCCCCATGCAGCTTTTGCTCCATTTGGTGCACCCACCGCCTCTCAATGATGTCCATTACCTTCTTTTGTACCCTTGGTTTGCTTCCAAAAGACTCTCTTATCTTATTCATAGCATGATCCATACTTGCTGAAAACTCTGGCATGGCAGGCTTCACAATCAGCAAAGGCTGGGATCAAATACTTCTACTACTTAATCGGCACAATCAAGCAATCAAATACTCATTGCTCATCCCACTTGGCATAGTTAAGCTCAAGCACTCAATCCTCATCCCATTCAGTTGGTACTACTACTGGTCTACTACTTAATCGGTACTACTACTACTAGTCTACTACTTAATCGGTCAATCCTCATCCCATTCACTGATCGGCTGTCATCGCCATTCAGTCAAGCACTACTTAATCGCCCTTCGCCCCATCCTCATCCATTCGGCAGTCATACTCAGCGCAGCATCACCGCATCCCTCAGCGCATCAGCAGAGCATCGCCGCATCCCTCCCGAGTTGCCGAGCGGAGCGCCGACGCCGAGCAGAGGAGGAGCATCGGACACCGAGCAGAGGAGCGCCGACGCCGAGCAGGAGTGGGAGGCGGAGGAGGGGGAGGCGGAGCGGGAGGCGAAGGAGGAGGGGGAGGCGGAGGAGAATCGGGAGGCGGAGGGATTACCGGTGGTCGAAGCGCCGGGGGCGAAGCAGCTGCTGGCGGCGGCGCGACCGTGCGAAGCTAGGGTTCCTCCGCCTCTCTGGTCTGGTCTCGTCTTCACCCGTGAGTCTTTCGGTCTCTTCTCCGCGCTCTCTGGTCCGGTCGGTCGAAGCCCGTTTTATTCTTCAGCCAAAACGTATTCGTCGCCCGCCCAGACACCCTGGACGATGCCTAGGCGTGGAACGCCGCGACGCCTTGGCGCCAGCGTCCGCTGCCCGGCCGGTGAGGCGCCGAGCCTGGCGAGTCCGGCCGCCGCTGGGCGCCTAGTCGGTGCCTAGGCGTCGCCTAGGCGACGCCGTGATAAGCATGATTATGACTGTTGTAATGGTGTTGGCTGTGAAAAACAACGTTGGATTCAGTTTGGATATCCTTCAATCCTGTACGACGAGTTATATTTGAAATACTGTTGTTTTCAAAAACTATTAACATCCAAAAACCCAGCAACACCCTTAGTGGTAAACTATGCAGGATTACTAGATCTAAATTATGAAAATTAAATGTTCAATCGGAGATTTGAACTTTTGGGATGTCTGTTACAGTTTCCTCTTTGATATCATTGGGCTACTATCATTTGTCTGTTCCATTGGGATTGCACACTTTTGTGTTGCTTGGTTTTTGATAGTGCTCCTTGCATGCTTCAGACACCTGGTGGAAATTCATGGCTGTACAATTTAATATCTACAATCATTGGAAATCTTAAAGTCACCATCAGTAACGTACACATCAGATATGAAGATTCTGTCAGGTTTGCTAAATCACTTGCACATTGTTTTATTTTTTCTTGTTTTCCATGTACCTTTTCATTAAAGTTTTTTTTCCCCTCAGCAATTCTGGTCATCCATTTGCGTCTGGTTTCATTTTATCAAAGCTTGCAGCCGTTACGGTGGATGAGGATGGTAATGAAACATTTGATGCAGGTGTAGCGCTAGATAAGCTGCGAAAGGTTAGAACAAAATTATATAACATATCTTTATTAAAGTCTTGGAATGAAATTCTTTTGCACCTCCATACACCGTGTGCCATGTTTTGTATCACTATTGTGAATGTTGAAATTAGATCGTGTTGGTCCTATGTCCGTGGATCGTTCTTCGTTGATCTGAATCATAGTTATCGGATTCATGGTTTGAACACAATCTGATTCGTGATGGTTTGCTGTCTGAATAGCTGGGGGGCGGGTGTTGAACCCATTAATGTCACCTAATGGCAAGGAGCACGAGATGCCCACGATGCTCACTGCAACCATGACAAGGTCGCTATGTTCTTCTTGCTGGCTGCTGTTGTCCCCATGGTCCCATCCTTGATGAGAGCCTGGGACTTGGTGTCCTGGACGAGGTGAGGGGGATGGAGGTTTGAAGAGTGTGGGTGCTTGAGGGAGATAAGTGAGCGAGAGGAGAGGAAGAGAGGGCGACAGGGGGGTGACAGTGATTGAAAGAACGAGAGGGGAGCTAGAGGAGTGGCGACTGCACAGAGGTAAAGGGAAGTGAGAGGGACTTATCAGGCTGATCTGGCTCATCTCTTCCTTTGCTTTTTTGTTCCCTTTCCTTTCTAATTTGCATGACTGTGGGGACTTTCATTGTATGAAACTCTGTGGTTCGATTGGTGTTTTGATCTTAAGTATAGAGAAATATATTGTGTACTAGAGCCTTCATACTGTAATTGTCCGGTTTGCAAATTAAAGAAGTATACTTCCTGGTGAACCTTATTTTTGAGAAGTGGTGTACCATTGATCCAGCGAACTGTAAATCTGGTAACAATGATCTGACTGCTTTGTTAAGGTGGTACTTGTAAAACTAAGTGACCTTCTCTAATTTTTTTCTGAGCTTATTTGAACATACGGTATCACAACACCAATCAAGTGGTTTATGAGCTACGATATTCCTACAAGTTATGACCTATTTGACGATCTGCTTTTGTTTTATTTTCTTCGTAAGCAAGATAATTATGTTCTGACATCAAATTTTCACTCTCTTTTGGCCATTCTTTAGTCTGTCGAACTACATAGGCTAGCCATCTACCATGACTCTGACACCAATCTTTGGAAGCTTGCTAAGAAATGGGAAGATCTAAATCCTACCGAATGGAGTGAGGTTGTCCCCTTGTCTATTAGAACACCTTTCTTCAGTACCTGTTTGCTTCCTCTTATCTTCGAATGGTCTTTAACAGGTATTTCAAGATGGCATAGATGATCATTCTGGCAGTTCTATATGGGCAATGAATCGGAACTATTTGGTTTCCCCTATAAATGGAACTCTTAAATATAAACGACTTGGAAAGCAGGAAAGAGGGGATCCAGACATCCCTTTGGAGAAAGCATCACTTGCGCTAAGTGATGTTTCTTTAACTGTTACTGAGGTACCTTAGAATTGTGTTTCTTATCTGTTCAGTTACATGTTGACAAATTACTTACTGTTTGTACACTATCGCATGTACCAGGCCCAGTATTATGATGGCATTAAACTGTTGGAAACATTTTCAAGGTTCAGGACACGTGTTGATGTTTCCCACTTACGACCTATTGTGCCGGTTAAAGAGGATTGTCGTGCTTGGTGGCGTTATGCTATGCTGGCTGGTCTGCGACAAAAGAAATTATGGTACTGGTCATCTTCTAAGTTCTTGACTTCTTGTTTCCTTGCTTCTTCTGAATTCTCTATTGACTCCTTTTCCCCCTGATGGGTGAAAATGGTTATTTTTTTTCTAGGACAGTAGTACCTGTGTCTCCCACTTTCTGTCTGAGATTTGTTAAAGGCTAATGATTTATAAAAGTGAAAAAAGAACACATGCCACTGCTAGAACAAAAAAAATTTGGCAAGTGCCACTTCAGACATGTGATCTGTTTTATTATTTAAACAAGGTTAATTGAGGTTGCCACATTAGCTTGAGAGGCTAGAAATTCTTATGTTCATGGAAAGGAAAAGAAAAAGATCTACTCTGCTTATGTTGCACACCCAGACTATACATTCATAACAACTAACAGCACAGATGATCTAGTCTGCTTATGTTGCGCACCCAGACTATACATTTATAACAACTAACAGCACAGATTAATCTGATATTATAATTCTATAATGAATTCAGCTCTATTTTCAAATACATAAAGGTATGTAATATAATATCTCGCCTCACAATTGCACAAGATTTAGGGCTAGTGCTTGTATTGCTATGGGAAAAACTTGTCATGAAAAATGCTACTCTTAACATGATCAAAAGGTTTGGCTTGTACCCACTCAACATAATGGTGGTCCTCTGGCTGTGTAGCAAGTGCCACTTGCGGTTGGTGGCAGTAGGTGCAGCTTGCTATTGATGGCCTCCAGGCTTGTTGAGGCAGGTGGCCAAACATTTCATTGATGTATGATGTTGATGACATAGACATTACATTGAGAACCTGCGCAAATCCATAGATCTCTTGTTGCCCAGACATTCCTGTTCTGGTCATGGTCAGCTCATTAGCATGAGAAGGAAATTAGCATTGACGGTAATGGTAGTTGAATTGTGATGCAGCTGGGGGCAGGTGACGCATGGCCATGGGCTAGTGCACATGCAGGCAACATGCAGCTGCTACCCTGCTTAAGCCTAGATGGAGGCACAGCACAACCAGTATGGTTGGAACTCAAGAGGGTACGGAGGAGGCTTGCCTGCCACGCTATTACCTGTTGGTGGCTGTGAGTTTGATTTGTAAAAGAGTGGAGGTTGGGATATGGTGATGCAATGGTATTTTGTTGTGCTGTGGGGGCCATTGGATCGTGTGGTGCAACAGTAGCAGTGCGCATAGCCTCAAGCAGCAAGAGTCGTTTCCTCCAAGTGCGGCAGTAGATCAGCAGCAGCTTGGAGATTACGTTTATGAATGCTATGGACGTGGGCCTTGCGGACAGCGCTGCGTGGCAAGGCAGCACCTTCGACAGCAGCAGAAGAGGGATGCAAGTCGTTAGGAGACAAGATCTCACTAAGAAATCAGTTTGTTTAGGAGTTTAGGAGATATGATGTCATGAATAGATTAGATTTGTTAGTTAGCCAAGAATGTTAGGCAAGTCTCCATTTAAGGAGACTCATGCGTGTACTTTTGGGCAAGCAAAGAAAGAAACAAAGGTTCTATAGTCTCCGTCAACTCTCTTCTTCAACCAAGCTTCAAAGCCTGATGGACGTCATGGGAGAAGAGCTCCTGGCCAGCCGTTCAAGGGCGAGTGCCCTACGGTGTCCTCTAACCTTTAACCAAGTTTCACAACATATTTTTTTAAAAACAAATGACATTGAAAATCATTTTCTTGTTCCAGTGGAACCTTATTAATAATCTCATTTTAGTGGCATCAGCAATTCGACAAGCAGGTCATAATGTGTTCAAACCAGTCACATATAAAATATTTCATGATGTTGCACTCATCCATAATGGCATGATAAAGTGTGAATATATCATCATGCAAATTCGTTGCATTTTTTCTTAATTTTGCCTGAAATTGTGACATATCTTGAACATTGTGAATTACTCTTATGTTGGTAATATGTATATTTATTTTTAGCTTGTTTACAATTTGAATCGTTCATTATGAAGCTTATGCACCTTTTGTTTGTCAGCTATTGGTTCTCATGGGAGAGAACTAGACATCTCTGCCAACTTCGTCGCCGTTATGTTCAACTGTATGCCACCCTGTTGCAACAAGCACCTAATGTTGATATATCTGAAATTCAGCAGATAGAGAAAATTCTAGACACTAAAGTCATAATACTCTGGAGGTGAGCTACTGCAATATGTACTAAGGTTCTCTTTTTTACTTTTATCCCTTAATTTGAGTGACTCTGCATCTAGTTATGATATTTCCTATACTTTCAGGTTGTTGGGGCATGCTAAGGTTGAAACTGTGAAATCAAAGGAAACATTGCATAGGAAGGGCACCTCAAAGAGAAGATGGTGGCCTTTTGGATGGTTTGTAAAACAAATTGAGAATGAACTCAGTTCCTATATTATTCATTGCCTCTGTTTTGTAGATACTAGTAATTACTAACAATTGAATATTTTTGTGGCATCTCTCCATTTTTTTTATTTGTAGTGGTTAGCAAGTCTTTCTGTACCATTTCTCCTTCCATGTCTTAATAAATAGTATAAGGATGTTTGCTTGGGCCAAGGTTCCCAACCTTGGTGGTAAGTGGATTTTACACAAGTTCTGGTTTAGATTTTTTGATGGTTGGGCTTCTTACCCTGACATATTAAATCTTCACGCCAATTGTTGTGAAAATTTTCCATTAATTATTATTTGCACATGGGAACATTATTCAGATTAAGTTTGATGAGGATAAAAATAGCAAGTTTGGATTTCATGTAAGTTTGCTGGCTAACCTGTTTTTTGGGCACTTTCAAGCTGCCAATTTCAAAGCTTCATAGCAGCAGAATAATAATAACATTCTTTGTGGTACCTGATAGGTAACCCTTGTACTTTTGACCTGTTGGTTGGTGGTTTTTGGATGGTACCAGTTTTCAAAACCCTATTTTTACTAATGTACATGCTGAAAATATTCATTTTGCTCAAGTGTTCTGCTCATTCTTGTGCTGTTTTTGGGTGGTCGATAAGCTATGCTTGTACATAAATTAAATGTGAGTACTGTATTGACATGTTGCCGTCAGAATATTGAGATCATTATGTTCAACTATGAAAGTATGCAGTGTTACACGAGACTGCTTAAATAGGAATGGGATAAACTGCTATTTTTAATTTTCGGTACTTCAATATGTTAAAGATGCATGCCTATTTGGCTGTACCTTCAACGCTAAGATTTGTGTTTGTCCTCCATTGTTTAACCATCTGCTCAGTCCACATGCCAATAATGTAATGTCCATCTGCTTCTTGCCAACTCTGCTGTTAACAGTTTTGATCTTCATCAACTCTTTTGGGGCCACCTTCAATCACGTATGTTCTAGCCCCCTACCGGTTGAACTAGCTCCTCCAAAGCAGAACTTATATTTTTTTGTTCCTCATCCTTTGGAAACCATGAATATTCATTTCACGGTTCCCCTCTTCTGACTTTGTGAACAGGAGCAACATCCATCTATTAAAATTTGTTTAAATGCATCATTAAGGCTCTAATTGCACCCTAATTTTGTCGAAGTGAGAGATCAAAAGAGTTGAATGATATGTGAAAAATGCATGGCATGGTTTAGGCACATTAATATGTGCATAAGCTATAGAGGGTCAATTTTGCTATTGTTAACTGGTTGGAAATAACAACATAGTATTTATTCTTCTGAAGGAAGAATACTCACAGGATTTACTTTAAATTTATATTATTGAATGAATCATTTTTTTTGTCACATATTAAGTATGCTTTCTTTCTTGTTCAAGGAGCTCGGCTGGGTTACCTTCTGAAGAAGCTACCCTTCTAGAACCACAGTTAGATGAGGAGGAGCAGCTAACCAAAGAAGAGTGGCAGGCTATTAATAAACTGTTGAGTTACCAACCAGATGATGATCTGTCTTTTCCTCTTGAGAAGGTTTCCCCAAACACAATCCGATTTTTGGTGGATGTGTCTATTGGCCAAGCTGCTGCAAGGATCATCAGTATTGATCAAACAGAGGTTTTGTGCGGTCGATTTGAGCAGCTTCAAGTGGTCACCAAGTTGTATCCCAAGAGTACACGATGTGATGTAACTTTGAGATATTGTGGTCTTTCTTCTCCGGAAGGTTCTCTTGCTCAGGTCGGTGCATACGAAGCAATCGTCAATTTGCGAATTTCTAGCTGCAGATCACCCTATAAACTAACTGTAGTTCATGATTCAGAAAAATGCCACTCCATCTGAAGCACACTGTGTATGGTTACATGCGGTTAAAAGCTAGTTTATTTATAAATGAATGTCATTGTCAATTATATTCCTTCATTAGCATACTACAATTTGTGGCACATTGCCACATAACATGTGAGGTGATGGGCTGCTAGCTGTCAGACTGAGTGCAAACCTGAGCTTATACATGATGGTCATCCGCTCAATTAACAATCTGTCTCAACAGTACTCCTTGCTTTGATTTGCATTGTCTAACACTCATTGCTAATCAGTTTTTGTGTTTCGTTAGCTTTGATTTTTGAATATATTTTTACTTTGCGTGGCATTGCTTAATACTTTTCAGTTCTGTGAACTTTTATCCCAACATTTTTGTCTACGCAATAATGTCTTTTGGGTAATTTTTTTGCAGAGCGTGATCAGTGAGGGAAAGTGTAATGCCCTAGATGTCAGTTTTGTGTGTGCACCTATTGACATGGACTTGGATTGGCAGCTTGTGGCCAAGATATCACCATGCCATGTTACGGTACGTATCTAACTTATGCGTTCCATGTGGAGTTGTTTAATGTTTTGAGTAAGCTTTTGATGGGTAAAGAGTGATTTTTCATTGCTATTCCACTTTACTGCTGTTGCCTTAAATATATTCTTAGAAATATTTTGTATTCTTTAATCTTTATTGTAATTTGGTGCCACTGTTCTGGCAAGGGGATAATATCCATTAAGGAAAAACTAAAGGTTATTTTTTAGATTTATGGATGCAAATAAGTCAATAGCATCTAAGAAAGTGTTAATTCACAAATAGTAGATAGTACGCATGCACATTCATAGCTTGCTGTATTTATTTTAAAACTGTGAATACAAGTCAGCATGCTCTGTTGTTATGTCTAGCGAACCGAACACAAATCATGAACTTTCTTTTATTGGCTAATTTGACAGCCATTCATCTACATGTCTTGGGGCTCAAATTGGTTGATGTACTTTAAAAAAGGGGTCAAAAGCAGTTCCTCTATTTTTGATTTTTGATTCATTTGGGGATAAACATTGACATGGCTACACTAATGGTGATTGATGTGGTGGCTGACTCACCTGAAACATAAACCAGCTAGAATTGTTACAACTGTAGAGTCACACGCACACACCACACGTGAGTGCCTGCACACGCCTAGAATTGTGGAGACCAGGGGTAAATCCCTAAACTCATGGAGCGCTAGCACACTTTTCACCGAGGCCCATTTGTGCGCTTAAAGGTGGGCATGCAAGGGTCGTACGCTGGTGGATGGCATCGAACTCCCACATTTCCAGTAACTTACCAACATGCTATTCTCATTCACCTATTGACTCAGCTAGTGTGAAAATACCTAGTCAACCTAGCCGCTTTCTTCTCTTGCACCTTCTTTGTCCCAAGCATCCCTCTCTCTCTCTCTCTCTGGCCCATGATTGCCAATGGCCACTGGGCAGTGTCGATTGGCACCACTTTTCTTTAGAGGTTACAACGGAAGGTGGAGTCGGCTACGGGACTTGAGCACCATCATGGAGCACAAGGTTGCTGTGATCTACAAGAGCCTCAGTGCAGCTAAGTGGGCCCACCAGTATGGTCACCCACACTCTGCCCGTGGCATTCTGGAACGGACAAGTGCTGCTGCGGCATCTAGACTTACGCTTTTGAAACTTCTATTTCTACATCATGGGGTACAGTTATGGAGTGGTTGAGTTTTGGCAGAAGAAACATATCACTGGGTATTGACAATGTGGTCCTGAGCATTAATTAACAAATGAAAAATATTACATCCTGTTATTTGTGTATACTGCCTTTCTATTTTGGTGACACAATGCCGCCAAGGCCTTATGGAAGTGATGGCCAGCGGTGGCAACTTTCAACCAGTGGCCTCTAGGTGTGATGAGCTCTAGCTCGGCTTGGAGAGATGATGGTGTTGTGGGATCAAAGAGGTAGGGAGAGGGCTGGGGGTAATTCGGTATTTCCATGCCATCTAATTATGCTAGCTGCCATGTCAGATGCGAGCTGCCACATCATTTGCTACTTGTCAAGCCAAGCCAATGTTTTTCAACCCTTCTTTCTGTGTATTATAGGGGTCTCCTGCTGCACAGAGTTAGAATGTGAAAAGCTTAAAGTTCTAAGGGACCTAATCAAGTGATCCCTTGCATATTATAAATCCGTCAAATGTTGTCATACTTGGTAAAGAAACTCCCGTCAACAATCAAATTACTATTTAATGCGCATACTGTATCTGCTCAAGATTTTTTTCTATTTTTCGGGTTTATCTGTGAATTCATGACCACATGATGAACAGTACAATGTTTATCATGCTACTTTGTTATTTATAAGGTTCAGCTTTATTGCTGGTAGTTGTTTGAAAGCCTTGTTTCTGGAGCCTTGCTTTGACTTTGATTTGGTAAGCTTATCGGATTTGGACTGTTTGTTAGGTTTTGAAAGGCAGCTACGAACGGTTTCTGGAGTTCATTAAGCGGAGCAATGCTGTTAGCCCAACAGTGACATTGGAAACAGCAACTGCTCTACAAGTACGTTATGTGGAATCTGGATCCTTATGGTCCAGTTATGAAACATTTTGCTTGATGTTTTCGTATTACTGTTTTGACATAATGAAAGGTGAAGTCGTAATTATTCCGTCAATCTTTTGAACTGCAGATGAAGTTAGAGCAGGTCACACGTAGGGCTCAGGAACAACTTCAGATGGTTCTGGAAGAGCAGAGCAGGTACACGTATTCCCATCTTGGTGTGCTTGTTCTTAATTATATTGAATTGTGCAGTTTTACTTTAAGAACTGTGCATGATCTGCTTAAACGTGAAGAAGACATGTTTTTGCTATTTACAACTATGCATCTTATTCAGGGAGGGAGGGAGAGAGACTACTACTATGTAAATGACTCTTGACAATATGTACATGACTCTTGACAAGAGAGAGAGGAGTTAGACTACTAATATGTACATGATTCTTGACAAAATGTACAACACATATGAAATAATGATTCTTACAAGAATTATCAGTGCCCATTGATGAATTCCTAATAATAAATGCTTGTTTATTTCCTAAAATGCTTGCGAAAATGTTGCTTCATCTAGTTTTCTTACATTATCTAAGGTGATATTTTTTCTTCATCTTTTCCTATTATAGTTAAGAAATTTTTTTTATAATATGCCTCTAATTCAGTGCCATGATGCACTTGTTTTTTCTCACTGTTTGCTGTGCTGTTTCTAGATTTGGACTTAATATTGATTTGGATGCACCGAAAGTTAGGATTCCCTTGACCACTAGTCAACCTTCGCTGGGCAATGAGCACTTTGTTCTTGATTTAGGCCATTTTACATTGCATACAAGAGTAAGTTCAAGCCTCAGGACTTAAATATATCATACTTTTCTGGTAGTTTTTACAAACTATTTGTTGAATTATAGGATGGTACACGAGATGAAGAAAGACAGAGTTTGTATTCACGCTTTTATATTGCTGGGAGGGATATGGCTGCTTTTCTTGTTTGCGATACAGCTGAGCACATATACTCTGTACCAGAAAATCCATCTCAGAATGTGCTCCCAGGTCCTACTGCTGACACTAATCAGTTCTGTTCTCTTCTTGATCGCTGTGGAATGTCAGTGATAATTGATCAGGTAACAAAGATGGTACTCCTTTTGCTTGGAGTAGTTTACAATTTAACAAGCCCAATTATTCCTTGACGTAATGGAAACATGTAGGGATGAAAACGGATAGTAATTCGGATATCAATTTTTTTGTCTTTGTTCTTCAATGGGAAACAAATAGGATATAGAATTTTCTATCCGAATTCATATTCTTGTTTGTGGTGTTGAGCTTATTCAAATTCATAAAAAATGAACCTCAAATTCATTATATATTTATTTAAATGATAGAAACAAAATTCGGATATCAATCGGATACGGATTCGGATATTTTTTTCACCTTTTTATTTATGGGAAGCAAATAATGCGTAATTTTTTTTATCTAATTTTATAATCTTATTTTTTATAATGAGCTTGCTAAAGTGTTAAAAAATGAAAACCAAAATTGTTATATATCTATTTAAAAATGTCGAATTTGTTCAGAAATTCGGATATCCGTTTTCATCCCTAGAAACATGGCAACACATATTAACGGCAATATCATGAGTTCTTCCTCATTGTTTTTTTATTGGCGTTGCCTTCATTGCTTTATCTTCTATTGGGATATTTGTTGTTAATCGGTCAATTCTCAATTAATAGCTTATCTTGTGTGTTAGGTTTATTTGTTGTTGCGTTTTAACTCAAGTCTTGGAGTATTGATTTAAACCGGTAGATGGCTGCAATATGCAACTAATGGATCCCTATAAAAACCTGAAAAGTGTATTTGTGCTGAAGCTTTGCTACGCACCATACGCCATTTGCCAAACCCAGGTTCATCTTGGTAGTGATTGTGGACTCCGTGGATATGAGTCGATGGTTGATGTATTAGATTTGACCCTGGCTTTTGTCGCATGTATTCTTATCTGTGTTGCAACTGATCTGGTAAGCTACGTGTCTGGTGCACAGAAAGCAGCCTTCGGTCTCTGAACCTTACTCATGGTAGCCTGGCAGCCAAACGACCTATAACGCTTGTCAATACTTCACTGGGGCTAGGAAGTAAGCCCCACAACCCAAAGAGGTATAGAACAAATAGAATTCGGTACAAAAGCCTTCTAATGGGGGGTATTTCTGCTTATGAGAACACTGTAATGGATAAGGCCATAGCTGAAATAAGATTAATTATGGCTGGAGTGACCAAATCTGCCTGCTATAGTGGCTGTTCTGGGTTACTTAGCTGGCCCTTAGAGGGCTGCGACAACGCAGCTACTGTACATTGCTACATCAGCCATTGCATAGTGGCTATTTGCAATAGCAGGCTATTCAAAACAATATATACATGTAATAGCATGCACACCTACAGCATTTCAATGCCAAATTTGTCCGTATTGTACTGTGGCACCATATAAGTTTAGTGTGTCATGCACTTTATCCGTATTGTACTGTATGGTACGAATCTGATAAGTGAAATTATGCAAGTGTAACTTTATGTGTCATGTAGTACATCCTTGAATCTTTTGGGTACTTATGGAAGGAGGCCACTAACGCGCGACCTGTCACATGATAGCACAGTAGCTCTCCCCCACTGCTCTTTTCCGACTTCCACATGATTCACACAGCAATGTCGGCATGCTACATGAGTCTTGTCCATATGTGTGTAGAGCAAGACAAAAGGGAGTTTGTTTAATTTAGTAGTTCATTTTTATCTTTACACTATTGCATCTTTTTAACCAAGTGCCTGATTCATATCCATTTGAACTGTTATGTTCCATACGATGAGCTTAACAAAATGAGACCCATGTTGCATATGTTCGAAGACATAGTAATAAAGTTATTTCTCATACTGGCTATTGCTACCTGGTTGTGGAGGAAACTACTTGTTACTTTCAAACAACTTTATAGTGCTACCAACTTTGTGTGCTATTTACTAGCAACTCTATACGTTTACTATCTACCACATCTACATGTTACCTGTTAGTAACTTTGTATTACTACGAAGTAACTCCCGATTTATTGATGGAAACCATCGAAGGCTGGTGCATGCACACTATTAGTGGTAGATTTATATTATTTACTATCAACAATACATATTACTTTCCAACGACTCTACATGGTATTATGTATCAACTGTACATATTACTTACTGGAACATCTCCATTATTTGGTGGCAACTACTAGTAGCTCTACATAATTTTGCTAGCTACTTTTTATGCTACTTAGTAGCAATTGTACATATTACTTTCTAACGACTCAATTTTGCTACCTGTCATTTCTCTATTACTTGACGGCAACTATCAACTATATGTGTGTGCAACTACATGATTTGTTAGCAATTATTTACTTCTAGTAAATTTGAATGCTATATTTCTGACAACTCTATCAACTTGTTTTGGGAGAGCAATTGTCTATTACTTCATAGAAACTATGAATTTAGTTGATTTTTGGGGATAATTTGTATTTAGACCGGGGAGGCAACTATGTGCTTCAAATTTAACTTATCATTATGCTTTCAAACATATGCAATATTGGTCTTAATTTGTTAAGCTCATCGTATAAGAACACGGTTCAAAATATATGGTAGTTTAAGGGTAATGAAATGAGCAAGTACAAGATTCAAAACTCCATCAGCTGAACACACTTGTCGCTTCCCTTTTTTTTTTAAAAAAAACTTGTTGCTTTTGATTATGTGGTCCAACTCATAATTATGTGGCTCTGTTTCCACTTGTAAGACTTTTGGAATAGTAAATCATGCATTTGTTCTAAACGGGGATGCGGGAAACTGTGGGCACCAAAGTTGCATTCTTGCAAAATTTTGCATTGTTACTTGAAAAATATCTTCCTTTATTTTATGTCAATATGTCATATCTTCTTAGATTTGTTCATATGAATATCTTTTTAACATTTTGATATTCTCTACGGTTGGGTATGGTCTGATGACTGAGGGTAGGGCGCTGGCCTTCATCTAACTGTGATAGGGCTCTTCTTTGGCGATGTAGTGAGGCTCTGAGCCTTGATTTTAGAAGACGAGGGAGTAGAGATTTGTTTGATTGTTCATTGCTTGCCTTCAGCTATTACAATAGGTCTCCCTGTATAGAGGGCTCTCCCATTGTTACTAGAAACACAGTTCGTCCAAGTTACGGTACGGTATTCGGGTCGCTGTTCACCACCTTTTCTTCCAATTTCCACTGCGAACTTGAACCCTGTACCCATGGTTATCATGGAGCCTTAGTGATAGTTAGGCGGCCAACTAGTTCAGCACAGATTGCTCAACCACTAGCCCACTAATCCATACAAATAAGGCACTAAGGCAGCACCAAGTAGGCAAATAAGGCACTAAGGCAGCACCAAGCAGGCAAGCACCACTTCATCAGCCATCAGTTCATCACTAGTTCACTACATCAGTCAAGGGAGCATCACATCCATCAGTTCACAACGCTTCACTGAGACCAAGCACCACTTCACCAGCACGGAGCACGTGAGCATAGGCGGGTGAGGCGGTGGAAAGGGAGCACCACAAGCGGCAAGGGAGCATCACAGGTTGCTGCCGCCCCCGCCGTCGCCGCTGCTTTTGCACCGCCGCCGACTGTGCTACCTTGCCGCACGGCTGTGCTCCACTTCTCCCTTGCTGCCGCCTCCGGTAGCAGCTTCCCAACAGCATAGGTAGGGGTGCAATCGGCTCGGATTCGGTCGAATATCGCTCTTTCCATATCCTAAACCATATTTTTTGTCGGATTTGGAATCGGATTCGGATAGTAACGGATACAAATACGGTCCGGATAATATCGGTTGCGGATTCAAATCGAATACGGAGTGGAATCGATACGATATCGAATAATTTTTATCGGATAACGTGTGAAAACAGATATCGTATAAAGCACACATATAGTACTGATTAAATAACTGTATGAGTTGAACATGCAACAAGATTATCGTAGTTTAACAAATCATTTTCGAAATATAGAATGATACGTAAACAATATTACGACAAGTCGAATGGGCGAGGAGTTCTATCAACATCTTAGAGAAAAATTTCACATGGACTAGAACAATCTTTGTTTAATATCCAATTCAATCGGTAAATAAAAAGAGCTTACCTTATAATTGGTTTCTTAGTCGTGATAATTGTAACCCACCCAACATATGGAAGATAACTGTTCACAGTGGAAAACATAAGGTCAGCTGTGTTAATTTTCACTAAGAATGAAGATGCGTGTGATCAAAGTCGAGGATACTGAGTTACTGACCCTACAGCCCGTCCCATAATGTGATGTTCCTGAAGCCAAAGCTGCCCGTGTGCATATAAAAGTCGGTCATCCCCAAAATTATTATCACCTGAAAGGAAGTTCATCAGTTAAGACAACATTGCAGTGGCATCCACTATACATTTAACATTGCTAGCTGTTGATTATTATTGCAAGGATTACACAAATTGCTTTACCAAACAAACAAAAAAAATGGATACTTTTAGTGAGGATATCAATTTGATGTTTTCATGAAAGAGACAATACAACAAGTTGATAATATTCAAATTACATCATACAGACATCTAGACAGAAGACTAAACAATGACAATCTTATACATACATAGCCAAGATAAAATCATAACAGTTAGCATTATCACATAAGCTTATAAAGTGCTAGATTGCTACTGCTAGACCTGTTTTTAGAACATTGTTCTCGAAAGGCAAAAAGGGTACATGCTCCTATAGCGCCGCTGTTGGATAAATGGAAAGATAAATACATGTTATGAGTATCACCTTAGCAAGCTCACTTTCCAGCATAAACAAAAACAACTTCAATGCCAAAAGCTTACTTGGGACTAAAATTAAGCTAAAACAATATCACATGTTTTTATCGTAAACACAATGGCCCTCTATATTAATTGCTTTGTAAGTTACAGCAGAAGAGAGAAGAACATGACTATCTTCAGTTGTCTTCTTTTTGTGCTTTGTTCGACAACTTCATAACCCAAACCTGCAGCACATTCATAGAATTTCATAATACATATGGGCCTTTTTTTATGTCGTTCTTCTTCACCCTGCAATGATGATATGTGCATTTCATGGAACATTCCAACTGATCTAGAGCATAAGTTTCTAACATGCAACGATTGAGTAGAGTTTCATGCAACTTTTTTAAACACACATAGAACTAGAATCAAAGTTCCATTAGAAAAGTTGATAGTACTGACTGTAGGAATAACACAAAGAAGGAACATGAGGCACTTGAACAAAAATTAGAAAAGCTTTTAGACCTGGTTTGAGGGCAACTAGCCTTAGATTTACCTCATCAACAATCTGGAGCAGGGGGTGGCCAGAAACATGGAGGGAGCGAAGCAGGGGGTTGACCAGAGGTGTGGAGGGAGCGGAGCAGGGCCTAGGGGGTTGCCAACGGGGTAGAGGGAGTAGATCAGGGGGCCGTCGGACGCGAGGAGGCCAGGGGGAGCGGAGCAAGGGGCGGCCGAAGGGGCGGATGGAGTAGATCTGGCACGGTCGGAGGCGATGTGGGAGAGGAGCAGGGTATGGCCGGAGGGAGAGGAGCAAGGGGTGCCCGGAGGGCCGGAGGCGAGGAGGGAGCAGATCAGGGGGCGTGGAGGGCGGCGACGGGAGGGCTGCTAGAGGGGCGATGGAGGGAGTAGGAGGCGACGGAATGGGCAGAGGTCGGATGGAGCAGTCCGAGCGGAGGCAGGAGGGCAGTGGTAGGAGGGGCAGAGGGCCGTGGCGATGGCGGCGGGAGGGCGGCAGCAGGAGGGCGGCGGCGACGCCCTAGTGGAATTGGGGACGGGAGTGGACAGAGGGGGAGGACCGAATGGGCCACTGGGGCATGGGCATCTCCGAATCGGGGATTCGGATATCCAACAAGTTTTGTTCGAATATATTCGAGAATTCTTTCAAAAAATCCCGATCCGATGGATAGTATTCTCCCGAATCCGATACCGAATCCGAATTAAAATATTCGAAACCGAATCCGAATTCGAGAACTATCCGAATCGATGAGCCGTATCCGATTGGTCGGTCGGTCGGCAAATATCCGATCCGATTGCACCCCTAAGCACAGGCGGAGGGGAGGTGAGCGGGGTTACCGGTCGACGGTCGGTGGAGGGCTGGAGGCGGAGCTAGGGTCCTCCCTTGTCCTCTCCCTTGACGTCTGTGTGACCTAGGGTTACCGCTCGTGCCACCTGCCTCTTATTGCTCCATCCCTATCCCCCAATCGGCCACCTGGGATGCTTGGCGTGACGCTGGCCGTCCCATGCGGCTACCTAACGCACACCAGGCGAAGCGCTTGGCCCTGGCGTGCCGCGCCGGTTGCCTGGACATCTAGGCGCCGACTAGGCGTCGTCTATAACAGTGCTTGTACCCTAAACCGATTCAGGTTCAACGAATCCGATTCACGATTTGCGAGGTTTTATAGCGAATCTGGTAACTATGGGCTCTCCTAACTATTATGGATATGATCAAGCTAAGTCATAACGTTCCTAACTACTTGATGACATTCCTAAATAATAGATAAGACACCAATTAACTAACGAGAGGTGCTTCCATGCGTTTCTTTTTTAAAGTTGCACAAATATTAAAGCATGAATGAAGGTAGATGGTGATTACTTACATATTCCCTTACTTATTTGTGCAACTTGTACTGGGAAGGAAAGCATAGAAGCATTACTCACTATCCTAGGAAACTATTTATTAATTATTTAGGGAAATAGATATTCTTATTTAGGAAGGTAATCCCTTCCAAATTGCAATGCTAAGCACACGGGTATTGTTCAGGTGTGCAGTACTGGCAATCATAACATTTCACCCCTTGCTGGTATTGTTCAGGTGCCAAGTAAGGCCTTTTGCTCTTGGCTTGCTAGCCTTCAACTTGTCCAAGATAGATAGTGCGGAACCAGAAGCCATAGTGACTGGCTCTGATACCAAATGATATGGTCTGTGGTTGAGTTCGGGTCTGAAGACTATGGGTAGGGTGCTGGGCCGCTCGCTCTCATCTAACTGCTGGTAGGGCTCTTCCCTAGTGATGTAGAGAGGCTCAACGGCCTGATTATAGGAGGGAGACTAAAGACTTGTTTTATTGTTCATAGCTTGCCTCCAACGATTACAATAGGCCTCCTTATATAGAGGGTTCTTTTAACAATTGCTGTTAGGTTTGTATTTGTCCCACATGACCAATGCAATTATGCAATATTACAATTGCTATCTAAGTTATTCTACAATTTCTCTTTAAGTTCACAAATATGTATTGACTGATCAATTTGTGATGGCATGAAGATCAAGGTTCCACATCCGAGTTATCCATCGACTCGTGTTTCTTTTCAAGTACCCAGTCTGGATATTCACTTCTCACCAAAAAGGTACTGCAAGATTGTTGAACTGCTTGGTGTACTTTACCAGTTGAAGGGAAGCAATAATGAAGAGTCAAATAGCTATGAAAATGGTAGCATAGCGCCTTGGTATCCTGCTGATCTAGCTGGTGATGCAAGAACTTTGGTTTGGAGGGTACGAAATTACCCTTTCTTCCATTTAGTGTTCTACTACATTGCATTTATTCAGAACAGTAACATGGTTTTTGTATATATTTTTTTTGGTCCAAGGGCCTTGGCTATTCGCTAGCTGAATGGCATACTTGCTATGTTGTATTATCTGGGATGTATTTATATATTTTGGAGTCAGAATTGTCCCAGAATTACCAAAGGTGTTGTAGGTATGTACTACAATCTTTTCCTCATTTATCCTCATATTGGAAAACAAATATATGATATCGCTTGTTGTTTTCATTATAGGAAACCATGTAGCTTCTGTATGTGCATGTAGGTTGGTTGGACTGATATTGTAGCATTGTGGTAGTAGTGTTGAGTGGTATGTGGATGTGTGCATTTATTGGTATTATTCATTGTTAACGAAGAAGAGCAAATATTTTAGTTTTGATGTGCTTCTTTAGATTTTGGTAGGCTTCTCCATTTTCTTTTTTGGAAAAGGCAGAATATAATAGGATAAATATAAAACATCTACCCTTTTACTGGCATTGGTGCTCAAAATTGTATGCCCTTTTAGTTGTTTAAAAATATTTGCACCTTACGTTATTTACTTTGGTTTCAATATTTGATATTGCAGCATGACTAGCCGGCAAGTATTTGAGGTGCCGTCGACTAGTGTTGGTGGGTCTCTTTACAGTATTGCTGTGTGCTCTAGAGGTGCAGACATGCAGAAGGTAAACTATTTTAGCCTTTTTGGCCTTTTTTTCACTTTGTGAACTTCGTTTCTTGAAAAACATCTGCTGCCTTCCAAGCAAAGTATCTTTTCATGTATATTTCACTTGTACAAATTTTCTTTAGCAACAAAGATAGAGCTTTCAGAATGTGTTTAATATGAACTGCTGCTTAGTACTCCATATATCATTCTTTGTTGGAGTGTTGCCATAATAACTGGATTTTTTTAGTTCTCTTTTGATCTGAGCATTATTATATTTGCAGGCACTAGAATCAACCAGCACACTGATTATTGAATTCCATAATGAAATTGAGATGGCCAATTGGATGAAAGCACTTCTCCAAGCAACATATCGAGCTTCTGTAGGCTCTTCTATACTTATATATTATTTGACATAGAACCTGAGGTTTGTACTTGGTTTGTCTTATGTTATTTCCCCTCCTTGCTTCTTATAGGCCCCTCCTGAGGTGAACATATTGGGAGATCCTATCAGTACTCCGGAACCAAGCACCCCAAGGCTTAGTAGTTTGGGATCAGTGGATCTTCTTGTGAATGGCTCTGTTATTGAAACGAGGCTTTCACTGTATGGAAAGGTAAACTTGTAGCTTCCTGTGAAGTGTCATTTTAATGTCTTATGGGTTTGGATTAACCGATTCTGCAAAACAGTACAGTGTAAATTCAGTTATTCTGTTTTTTTTTTTCACTATAATTGTTGCATTGATGTGGTTATAATTTATGCAATTCTTTCAGTTGGACAGAAAGAACAAAGATCCAGACGAGCTTCTAATGTTAGAGCTCCTTGGGAATGGAGGCAAGGTATTCAATCTTACTCGAGTTTGCATTGAATAATAAATACAAAACAAGAACAGTACATCATCAATCTACTTCCTATGTTTTTCAATATATGTCCGAGGTCAACTTGGGCATGGGCCTAATTTTTGGAAATGCTGCAATAACTACACTCTTGATTTCCTCAATACGACTTTCATTGTGAAACAACCAGATTCCCAAGAAAATTGACCTATATAGTATATTCTGTAACGGAGCAATTAGCAATCTTGCTTGTATAAATTCTATGCTATTCACATGCATAAGTTTTGCCTTCGTCTTGCCAGCATGACATTATTTAAGCTGACATGTCGGCCATGTAGTGGCGATAGTGGCAAAACCACTTCGAAGATCTGTGCAGGGGTTTAAGTGCTCCAGTATTTGGAGTTTAAGGGGGTAGAATACCTCGTTCTGTAGTTCAGGGGGTTAAGTGGATTCTTTTGAAAGTTCAGGGCAAGCGGACTTATTCAGTAAAATTAACTAATTACGCAATGTTGCTTGGTTTTGTTGGAAATATTTTTTGTTGGTACTGTTAGGGATTGCAATGTGCAGCACATGTTCATTATGGGCCCCAATGGGCTAGAAGTACATCAAGCCAGGTAAAAGGAAATAAGCAAATAAACCCCTATACATATAGCTAATCTAACACCCCCCCTCAAACTCATGGTGGGTCTACAACACTGAGTTTGGAGAGATGGAAACAATGTTGCGCTTTAGTCTGTGCTTTGGTGAAGAAGTTGGCAAGCTGAAGCGACCAAGGCACATGACGAAGAGTAACCACCTGATCTTGCACCTGGGAGCGAACATAGTGAGCATCGACACCTATGTGTTTGGTGAGCTCATGCTTCACCGGATCACGAACAATCTTGATGGCGCCGATCTTTGTCGGGAGCAGGCAGTCGTCAAGTAGAAAAAGTCACACCAGTCGACAAGAAGCCACGAAGCCAAGTCACCTCGGCGATCATCGAGGCCGGGCATGGAGCTCGGCCTCGGTGCTAGAGAGAGCAATGATCTCGACGCTTTGTCTTCCAAGAGATCAAGGAAGATCCAAGGAAGACACAGTAGGCCGAGACGGACTTGCGATCGGTGGGATCGCTAGCCCAGGTAGCATCTGAGTAGGCCCGAAGCTGGAGACAACTGGAGCTGGGGAAGAACAGGCGACGGTCAGCTGTACCACGAAGGTAGCGAAGAACCCGAAGGAGGTGACCGTAGTGGACACTTGTGGGAGAGGCCATAAGCGATTAAGGATGTGCCTGCGTGAGACACATCCGGACGAGTGAATCAAGGTAGACAAGACTCCCAACCGGTGTGATGGCGAGTGGGATCAGCTAGAGGAACCCCATCAGTGGCTCGAAGCTGAAGGTGAAGCTCCATCGGAGTGTCAGCAGTACTATCGTCAGTAAGGCAAGCACGAGCAAGAAGCTCCTGGATGTACTTGCGCTAAGAGAGGTAGGAGCCTGTAGGCGTGGACTCAACCTCAATCCCCAAGAAGTACCGAAGAGGGCCCAGATCAGACATCTGAAACTGCTCACTGAGGCGCGCCTTAACAAAGGAAATAAAGTGAGAATCATCTCCAGTGATGAGCATGTCATCAACGTAGAGAAGGAGAAGGGTCCGACCACGAGGAGAGGTGTGGACAAAAAGAGCAGGATCATACTGACTGGGAATAAAACCATCAGCCGTAACAACAGAGGCAAAGCGCTCAAACCAAGCACGAGGGGCCTGCTTGAGGCCGTAGAGAGAGCGACGAAGGCGACAGACGTGACCATCAGGAACACTGTAGCCAGGAGGTGGGTGCATGTAGACCTCACGCAACTCGCCGTGAAGAAATGCATCCTTCACATTGAGCTGAGAGATGGTCCACCGACGAACAGAAGTAACAACCACAAGGGAGAGGACAGTTGTCTTGTGGGCAACTTGAGAGTACGTCTCGCCATAATCATGGCCGTGCTCTTGCTGAAAACCACGAGCGACAAGACGCGCCTTGTGGCGCTCAAGAGAACCGTCTGAGCGAGTCTTGATCTTATAGACCCACTTGCATGTGATCGGGGTGACGGTGGAGGGACAGGGAACAAGATCCCAAGTACCAGTGCGCTCAAGGGTAGCAAGCTCCTCAGCCATCGCAAACTGCCACTCAGGATGTAATATGACATCATGAAGAGGCGAGCTCGAGGAAGTGATGACAGAAGCAGAGAACCCGTATCGGTCAGGACGGGAAATCGTGCTTCTATCACGAAGAGTGTACCGTGGGGAAGAAGGGGTAGGATCCAAAGCAGGAGGAGCCGAAGAAGGAGAAGGATCCGGGGAGGAGGAAGGAGTCCGACGAGAGTAGTGAAAACGGACAGGAGGTCGAACATGAAGAAGTGAAGTTGTCTGAGAAAGATAGGGTGGTAGAGGAGGAACCGAAGTAGGTGCAGGAGGAGAAAGAACAACAGGAGGAGAGGAAGGTATGGTGGGAGGTGGAGCGGGTGGTGGAGGTGGCAAAGAGGAAGAAGAAGGGACAGTGAAGTGGGCAGGCAGACTGAGAAAGGAGAGAGACTCGAGTAAGGAGGAGGTGTCGAAGGAGGAGTCAAAGGAACGGGTCTCGTCAAAGAAGGGACGAGACTCGTCGAACGTGACATCCCAAGAGACCCGAATCCTACGACCAAGAGGATCTCAACAGCGAAACCCCTTACGCCTAGAGTCATAGCCAAGAAAAGCGCACTGCATCGACTGAGCAGTCAGCTTTGTGCGCTCACGAGGCTGAAGAAGAACATAACACACCCAAAGGTGCGAAGGTGGTATCTTGAGGGTCGCCATAGAGGCGCTCAAGCTGAGTGGCACCTGAAGAAGCGATGGGACGGTGAATGTTGATGAGATAGGCAGTAGTAGAGGCGACCTCCGCCGAAATGGGGAGGAACAGAGGCAATGAGCATCAATGCTCGGCGATCTCAAGAAGGTGACGGTGCTTGCGCTCTGCGACTCCATTTTTTGCGATGAAACCGTGCACGCAATCTTGAGGAAGGGTGCCACGATCAAGAAGAAAGCGACGGAGAGCGATGAGCAGTACTCGCTAAGCGAGTCGGTATGAAACACCCGAATGGGTGAGTCGAACTGAGTATGAACCATGGTCGAGAAAGCCTGATAGGCAGCTAATACCTGATCACGAGACTTAAGAAAATAAATCCAGGTGAACCAAGAATAATCATCAATAAAAATGATATACCAACGATGACCCCCTTTCGAAACGAAGGGGGCCAGTCCCCATACATCTGAGGACCTCGAAAAGACGACTCGTCTGAATCGCTATGAGGATATGGGAGTCAGAGTTGCTTTGCCAAGCTTACGTACCGACAGGAAGGGGTATCACGAGACCTTCCCAAGAACACCACGACTCATCAATGAAGACAGACGGGACTCGACATGTGACCCAAACGATGATGCCACCGAGCAAAATGGCGGAGGTGGTAGTGGCGAAAACAATGACATCTGGAGCGATGAGCGATGGTGAGGAGGTAGCGTGGAAGCGGAAGGAAGGCGAAGCGGTCGAGTTCCCTGGCGTGGGAGTCACGTGTCCGTGCCGGCGAGAACCAACTAGCGTCCTGTCTGCGAGCTGAATAGAGCAAGAGTCGACTTCAAAGTATCTGAAAACCAAGGTCGAGAGTGACCAACAGAGATCATTGCATAGTAAGATAGGGCACATGAGAAACAGAAGGAACACAAAAGGAAGACGTGTGAAGAGTGCCCTGTCCAGCAACTGAGAGAAGTGTACCATCAGCCGTCCTCACGGACACAGGAGTGACCGGAGACCTCAAGGAACCCAGGTGAGGCAGCAGAGGGAGCCTGACTAGCCGTGGCACAAGAGGCTGTGGGGAACCTGGAGTCCAAGCGAAGCTCCATACGGTCAAGTCGCTGAGTCAAGGCCTGAACCCAATCAGGAGCACGACTAGCCCTAGAGCTGCCGGTGGTACTCCCAGAAGTGGCACCTGTCTTATTAAGACGCTTAAGACCTTCTTGAATGGTGTGACCACCTTCTTGCGATGAAGTTGCGGTGAGTCACCGAGCTGCGGGTGTAGCTGCCGATGAACCCTCTGCGGCCAGAGCCTCCTGCTAGGTGCTTGGGGAGAGCGGGAGCAGGAAGAGGCAAGTGCGTGACTTAGGAGGGAACCTCCAAAACGCCTAGCACGGTCGCAGGCGAGGAGAGAATGCCACGAAGACGGGTCTCCTCTGCACGGGCCTGCGTCAGGGCCTCCACCATGGACGGGAGCGGCAAGCGGGCCAGAAGTTGAGCACTTAGTGGCTCAAACTCGGCGAAGCTTTGGTGTGGGGATCGAAGACCCGAGCTCGGACGATGATCGAGCGTACCTACAGCGCCACGAGAAGTGTCGGTGGAGGCTCCAAAGCGTCGAGTGTTGTACCGTCACGCCAGCAAGCGATAGAAGTCATCCACAGTGGAATCCTGCTGCCGGAGAGTCTCGGCCAGGCGTAGAAGGGAGGTGTAGAGAGCCTGGCTGCTCGGCTGGTATTGGGCCTGCACGTACTCCCACATCACACGGGCAGAATCCAGGTTGACCACGTCAGCGAGGTCGATCTTATCTTGCCAATGAGGCGGCCGACAAAGACGAAGCTTCAGCACGCCGATCCTCTAGACGCCGAAAAGCGGCGGTGTAAGCGTCAAATACGCTCGAGATCTGCATCGTGGCATTATCGACCGCCGAATTTGCACCGAACCGGAGGCAATGCTGGGTGGTAGATCGCTTGGCCGGTGAGATGCCCCAAAGACGCCGGGTTGTCGAGGCAAACACGAAGCAAGGTGGACCACTCGCGGAAGTTGGTGCCGTCGAACTGGATCTACGGAAGTGCGACCGGTCCAACAACATGAGGAGGGGCCGCCATGACACCGAGATAGAGTCGAATGGCCGATAGGATGGCTGCTCAGTGAGGGGAGCAAAGCCTCTCCCGGAAGAAATAGCAGTCGGTGGAGAGAACAGCAGCCAGCAGACCGAAGGGAGCCACTCTATTCTTCCCAGGCCAGAGCTTCTCTGTTCGGCGCAACCCCTCCGGTCCTCTGTTCTTCCAGCCCTCCAGTCATCAAGCAAAGCAGAAGAAGGCTCGAGCGCGAGGGGCGGGACAGGCGCTGGCCGCCAGCATGGCGGAGAAGGAGCGGCGCAGGCGGTGAAGGAGGCTCGGCGCGGAGGGGCGAAGGCACGGAGGGGCGGCCAACACGGGCGAAGAGGAGGCTTGGCGCGGAAGGGTGGTGAAGGAGACGGAGCCAGAGGTGCTCGGCGGAGGCGGAGCCAGAGGCACGACGCGCGAAGGTTCGCGACGGAAGCGCGAGGGGGCGATGGGAGAGGAAAAGGGGAGAAGGAGCAAGGCGCCGGGCTTCGGCGACGGCGGCGACCCCGCCGGTGGCTAGCCGGAGAGGCGGCGGCGGCGGCTGCAGGAGGAGGGAAACTCTAGTGCTCTGATACCATGTTAGGGATTGCAATGTGCAGCACATGTTCATTATGGGCCCCAATGGGCTAGAAGTACATCAAGCCAGGTAAAAGGAAATAAGCAAATAAACCCCTATACATATAGCTAATCTAACAGGTACATTACAATTCGTAAGACTTATTATATCCATTTGTTTTCTCTTCATTTATCTGTGGCATTACTGATCTGTTTGTGCTTCGTATTGTTTTAGTCCATCACTTGTTGTGCATTGTGATTTACAGGTTTCCATAGCCAATTCTTCAATTCAAATACTTAATTGTTTATTTACCTTTGTAGGTTAATGTTGTTCAATCTTCTCGTGGTCTTAGTGTAAAAACAAAGCTCCATTCACTTAAGATAAAGGATGAGCTACAGGGTCGTCTTTCCATGTCTTCGAAGTATTTAGCATGTTCTGTTATCAATGAAGATTTGGAAGCTGCTGGTTCTTGTACACCTGATGTGGAGAGTCACCTAAAATCCCTATCTGTGGAGGAAGATTCTTTCATGGATGCATTGACAGATTTTACTCCTGACCAAAGTTCTAATCTGCACGACCTTGAAATTCCATTGAACTTAATTTCTGATACGAATGATTATACTGAAATGAGTTCAAGAGACAATAATATAAGCTTTGATGGGGATCAGCAGAAAGTGAAACCTACTGAAATATTTTATGAGGCACACGACAATAATGTCACTGATTTTGTTGTTCTTACATTTTTGAGCAGGACTCCAGATTCTTGTCTTTATGATGGTATAGATTCACAGGTAATGGAAATTATTATGTACACTCATCTCTGTACATTACTGGTCACACAATTGAAACAAAGCACCTGAACAACCTAGGTCTCCATATATTTATCTGCAAGGGAGAAAAGTATAAGCAAGTCCAAAACTATTTTTCATGCTTTACTCTGTGCATATATTTCTTCCTTTCATTCCTGAGGTGCTGTAAATACCTCTCCCTGAAATTTTATCTTCTTGTGTCTTGCTCGTTACAGATGAGTATTCGTATGTCTGCGTTGGAATTCTACTGTAACCGACCCACACTTGTCGCTCTGATTGAGTTTGGATTTGATATTAGCATGGTTAATTCTGTGCCGAAGAGTGACTCTGATATGGTATCTGCAACACATAATGCAAAACCCACAGTGAAAGAAGATACTTGTCGTACTGTTGTTAAAGGTTTGTTAGGTTATGGAAAACGTCGAACTATTTTCAACATGAAAATGGATGTGGATCGGGTATCTATGTTTCTTAACAAGGAAGATGGTTCTCAGCTTGCGATGTTCGTGCAAGAGAAATTTCTGTTTGACCTGAAGGTGAGTTGAAGGTATTAGGAACGGATAAGGAAATTAATGCTATATCTTTTATGTGGGCATGAGATTGGGAATGAGGTGGATGGTAGGTGCTGTTTACACAGTGATGCTAGATTAGTTGTAGTGATGCTAGATTAATAGAACAACAATGAAATTGCCTGGATAAGACCATCCATTAATAGAACAACAATGGGGGATATGCTTGCTATTTTTTCCATTGGAAAATAATGTAGATTTTTGAGCCGATTTTATTTTGCACGTCCTTTTTTGTTAATCATTACTCCAATAGTCTCTCTGTATGCATTCATATTTCTCTCTCTTTATATCATTTGTTAATGATTTTTTAAAAAAATTATCAGGTTCATCCGAGTTCATTTTCTATTGATGGTATGCTCGGTAATATGAGATTTTGTGATATGTCCCTTGGGCCAGATCATCGTTGGGGTTGGCTTTGTGATATACGGAAACCAGGTGTTGAGTCTCTTATAAAGGTATTTTGACATATGTTTGCAGTCATTTATATTGCATGATGATATTTGGTCATTCCTGAGGTACTAATAGAGGAGTCTACCAGTCATTTCTTTAATGTTTTAGTGCAATGTAGACTGTAATATGTATTGATGCTTGCTATTGATCTTAGCATGGGTGTCAAGATCAAGATTCTATGTGTTGTGGACATGATGTAATCAGAATTGCCGACTTTAGAATAATAGATAGATTCTGCCAGATTATCAAAGCGCCCCAGTTTGTATATCAAGAATGTTAACACTCTATTTCATGCATTTTCAGTCCTATAGTATAGAGATAAAATCAATTGGTAGGAACATTTGTTATTTGCACCTGCAAGAGTTTATAAAAAGAAATGAATTCACAAACTTGACCTTACTTGAGGTAGCTTTGTCCAGCTCCAGCAAGCTGCAGACTTGCAGTACAATTACGTCCCTTTCACCAGCTCGAATTATTATCAAAATTATTTTTTTACCGTTTTAATCAATTGTGGAACTTTAAATTGTAATAGTTTTCTATGATGGCCATATATATTTAATGTTTGAAATACATTGATCCCATATGTGTACGGGCTGTGATTAGTAGTTGGCTGCTTATGTGTTTAGTCTGCATTCCATATCCCCTACTTATGTTTCATCACTGGTTCACATATTCAAGATGTCAATCTGATATGCAACCTTGTGTTTTATGCAAACTAATTTTCCATTTGCTGAAGTGTTAATATTTATGTGCTCGGTCATGGCAAAGTTAAAAGTGTTTGGTTATGGCAAACAAGATAATAAAATCCACATCTCTGTGGCAGTTGATTCAGTCAAAATTATATTATTTCCTTTCTGTTGCAGTTCGCCTTCCAATCTTTCAGTGTTGATGATGATGATTATGAAGGTCATAATTACAGCTTGACTGGGCAGCTTTCTGCTGTTCGTATTGTTTTCCTTTATCGGTTTGTTCAGGAGGTATGTATTAGCATTGCAAGTTGGGTTATATGATCCTCCATGATATGTATTCTTTAATGTGCCTTTTATTTTGCAGTTCACTTCTTACTTCATGGAGCTTGCCACCCCTCACACTGAAGAAGCAATTAAGTTTATTGATAAAGTGGGAGGTTTCGAGTGGTTGATTCAGAAGTATGAAATAGATGGTGCTTCTGCTGTAAAGCTAGATCTTTCACTTGACACTCCCATAATCATTGTTCCAAAAAATTCACAAAGCGAAGAGTATGTCTATGTTTTATTGTTTTCAGATTACTAATTATTGTTTGCGAAAGTTCCAATTGATTAATTTAATTAGTTCCTTAGGATCTAGTAGATAAGAAGATTCTTCTTTGTAGTTTGTACCTACATCATGTTGTCATTAAGCAATTGTAAATTATAGGCTGGCCTGATAGGGGATTTTAAATGTGCACATATCTGACTTTGTATTTTGGGTACACAGTTTTCATTTTGTTCGTGGTGTCTAAATACACTAATGTGTTCATACAAGTTTGTGTTTTTCAATCTTGCTTTTGGCAAGTTTTCAAAGGAGTATTAGAGAATAACTATGTTATGATACAAGAAAGCATGACCATTTACCTTCACGCCTTGCTGTAGTTATATACAACTGGATCTGGGGCAACTGAAAGTTAGGAACGATTTTAGTTGGCATGGAGGTGAAGAGAGTGATCCTTCTGCTGTACGCCTTGATATTCTCCATGCTGAGGTACGTTTTTGGATGGAAATTTAATTGTATAATTATTTTGAGTGTAGTTCCCTTGTCTTGGTTTTTTGATTCTCCTGCTTCAATAACATGCAAATAGATAAATGGAATCAACATGGCGGTTGGAGTCAGTGGTACTCTAGGAAAGTGTATGATTCGAGAAGGCCATGGCATCAATATAGAGGTGCGACGTAGTCTGCGGGATGTTTTCCGGAAGGTCCCAATACTCTCCATGAAAGTTCAGGTGATTAATTTTGTTTTTCTTATACTACGCAAAACAATTTTGTCCACTGTTTGGTCACTATCATTTCCTACTTTAAAGCTGACCTTGTTGCTTTGTGTTTTGCAATTTTTTTACATACATATGCTTTGTGGCACAGCGTATGCTGCTGTGATACTTTTCTATTGGTTTCTGCTACTCCAAGGTCATACTTGAAAAGCTGCACTAAAGAGCATAGATGTGTAGTTTCCAACTCCAGAATAGTTCTGTCATCATTTTGAAGTGAAATTTACTATATCAAATAGGAAGTACTTCCAAAGGATGAAGAGAATGAAAGTATTGTTATCAGAGTTGGAATGCAGCTCATCTCATTCAATGGGCCAAAAGGCCAAGAAATACATGTACAGTGAAAGATGGAAAAATGCAAATAACACCCTATACAAGTCTACTTTAACACCCCCCTCAAACTCAAGGTGGATCCACAACATTGAGTTTGGAGAGATGAAGATCATGCTACGCCTTAGTTTGTGCCTTGGTGAAGAAATCGGCGATCTGAACCTCGGAATGCACATACTGAAGAGTAACCACCTGCTGCTGCACCTGCGACCGAACATAGGAAGCATCAACGCCAATGTGCTTGGTAAGCTCGTGCTTCACCGGATCTCGAGCAATCTTGATCATGCCGATCTTGTCGAGCACTGCTTGTCGTAGGGGTAGAGACAGTGACACCAAAATCTGCCAGGAGCCACCGTAACCAAGTCACCTCGGTACATCACAGAGGCGGTAGCAGCTAACTCGACCTCGATCTTGGAGCGGCTAGATCTGCTTCTTGGTCTTCGAGCAATCGAGAGAAGAACCAAGGAAGACACAATAAGCAGAGAGGGACTTACGATCGGAGAAATCACTAGCCCAAGAAGCATCTGAATAGGCTGAAGGCGCAAAGAGTGGAGCAAGAGAAAAAGCAGGCGATCAATGGTACCACGAAGATCTGCAGGACCGAAGGAGGTGATAGAGTGTATCTCGAGTAGGAGTCTGCATAAACCGACTCAAGATGTGAACGACATGGGAGATGTCGAGGCGAGTAATGCCAAGGTAAATAAGACTCCCAACAAGGTGGCGGTGGCAGTAGGATCCGCAAGAGAGTACCATCGAGAGCACGGTGAAGGTGAAGCTCCATAGGGGTGGCAGCAGAATGACGATCGGTGAGACATGCCCGATCAAGGAGATCTGAATGTACTTCATTGGGAGAGGTAGTAGCCCTCAGGCGTGGAAGTGACCTCAATCCCAAGGAAATACCGAAGAGGACCCAAATCAGATATCTGAAACTGCTCACTGAGACGCACCTTCACAAAGGCAATGTACTGAGGATCATCACCTGTGATGAGCATGTCATCCACGTAGAGAAGAAGAGTACGACCACGAGGAGAAGTGTGAACAAAGAGAGCAGGGTCGTGCTCACTAGCAACAAAACCAGCAGTGGTGACAACAGAGGTGAAGCGCTCAAACCAAGCACGAGGGGCTTGCTTGAGTCCATAGAGAGAACGACGAAGGCGACACACGTGGCCATCTAACACAGAATATCCAGGAGGTGGGTGCATGTAGACCTCCTCACGTAGCTCACCGTGAAGAAAAGCGTTCTTCACATCAAGCTGAGAGATGGTCCACCGTGACAGAGGCAATGACCACAAGTGTGTGCCGCAGTGGTCTGTGAGCAACAGAGCAAAGGTCTCCTCATAGTCACGCCCATACTCTGCTGAAAACCACGCAACGAGAGGCGCCTTATAGCGCTCGATAGAGCCATCAGAGCGAGTCTTGATCTTATAGACCCACTTGCACGTGATAGGAGTGACAGAAGCAGGAAGAGGGACAAGGTCCCAAGTGCCAGTGCGCTCTAGAGCAGCAAGCTCCTCAGCCATGGCGAACTGCCACTCAGGATGAGTAACAGCATCGCGATAGGAAGTAGGCTCAGAGGAGACGGTAGCAGGAGCAGCAAAACCGTAGCGATCGGGATGAGGAATCGTACTCCGATCACGAAGAGCGTACCGCGGTGAGGGAGCAGGAGAGTCACACTCTGAAGAAGGAGCAGAGGGAGAGGACTCTGAAGAGGGAGAAGGAGCTGGACCTAGAAGGGAGGAGGAACTGGGAGGAGGTGGACGACGAGTGTAGTGGAAACGGACAGGAGGAGGCGTAAAGACAAAGGAAGGCTGCTGAGGTGGTGAGGGAGGGGGTGGAGCAGCGGACGAAGGGTCTGGAAGGGAAGGTGAGGGTGATGATGGTGAGGATGGAGGTGAAGGCAAAGGTAGGGACGGAGGAGAGGCATCAGGTAGAGTGAGGAAGGAGAGAGAAGCAGAGGTAGAGTGCGGGCTAGAGGAAGGATCACGAGTGAAGAAGGATCGAGACTCATCAAAAGTGACATCTCGGGAGACCCGGATCCTGCGAGCCACAGGGTCCCAACAGCGATAACCCTTGCACTCAGCATCGTAGCCAAGAAAGACGCACTCAACGGACTGAGCAGTTAGATTCGTTCGCTCACGGGGCTGAAGAAGCACAAAGGCAACGCACCAAAGAAGGTGGTTGTCTTGAGGCCGACCAAAGAGGCGCTCAACAGGTAGCACCACGAAGAAGCGATGAAAGGTGAAGGTTCACAAGGTAGACAGCGGTAGAAACGGCCTCAGCCCAGAAGTGGGGTGGAACAGATGAAGACAGCATCATCGCTCGAGCAGTCTCAAGAAGGTGACGATGCTTGCGCTCAGAGACACCATTCTGAGCATGAGCACCAGTACAAGAATACTGAGGAAGGGTACCCTGCTCAAGAAGATACTGACGAAGAGAGGTGGATAGGTACTCGCCAGCAGAGTCAGCACGGAAGACGCGAATAGGCGAGTCAAACTGTGTGCGGACCATAGAAGCAAATGCTTGATAGGCAGACAACACTTGATGCCTAGAAGTCAGAAGATAGATCCAAGTGTAACGAGAGAAATCATCAATAAAGATCACATAGTAACGATGACCCCCTTTCGAAACGAAGGGAGCCGGGCCCCATACATCAGAATGAACCAAATCAAACGGCTGAAGAGACACCGAGTCCTTTGGTGGGATAGGGTAGTCATGAGTCGCTTCCCAAGCTTCTGACCCATACAAGATAGGGAGGTATCACCAGAACCTTCCCAAGAACACCACGACTCACTAACAAAGAAAGACGAGACCCACATGTGACCTAGCGATGATGCCATCGAGCAAAAGCTGGCGGAAGCGAGGGTGGCGAGGACGGTGACATCGAGACAGCGATCGGCGGGCGATGGAGGTGGGCGTGGATTGAGCGGAGGAAGACGAAGCCAGTCAAGCTCCCAAAGATGCTGAGAGTCACGGACCCGACGGCCAGTACCAACCAGGGTCTCGGTGAGACGATCCTGAATAGAATAAGAGTTAGCCTCAAGAATGATACGACAATCAAGGTCAGCTAGCTGGCCAGCTGAGATAAGCTGTAAATTGAGGCGAGGAACATGTGAAACAGAAGGAACATGAAAACAAGAAGTGTGAAGTGCCATCAGCCGTTGTGACAGACATAGGGATAGCTGAAGAACTCAGTGGGCCAAGGTGAGTGGGGTCAGATGTCATATGGAAGGATGCACCAGAGTCAAGAATCCAAGGTAATTTTATACCTGAAGGAAGACTGGCAACAGAAGGTCCTAGAGAAGGTGTCGCCCCCAGACGGCGCTCCATGCGCTCAAGGCGCTGAGTCACATCCTGCATGGCTGTCAGCAGGGCATCAGGTGGACGGGAGGTACCAGCTCCACCACCGCCACCCTTGTGGTTCTGAGGCCGCCTCCTGCACTGCTCAATGGTGTGTCCTGTCTTCTTGCAGTAGTTACAGCGAACCACTGCACCAACGGTACTCGCCACAGCAACAGAGCCTCCTGCCGGTGCTGGGACAGGAGTCACAGGAGTAGTCACAGCAGGAGGTGTGGAAGTGATCAAGACGGACGAGGAGGACGAGAGAACCCAACGAAGACGAGTCTCTTCAGCACGAACCAGAGTGAGGGCCTCAACCAGAGACGGTTGAGGCGATCGAGACAGTAGCTGAGCACGGAGCTGCTCAAACTCCGGTCGAAGTCGACGAAGGAACTCAGAGGCGAACAGCACTCTTGTGGTCCCGATGAAGGCCGCAGCAGTCGCAGGTCGGACTGTAAGGAGGCTCCAAAGAGTCAAGCTGACGCCACACATCATGTCTGGCGGTAGAAAGCATCTCTGATGAGAGTCCTGCTGATGAAGAGAGCTCGCCAACTCCAGTGTAGAGGTGTAGAGAGCATCATCGCTTTCATTTGGGCCGAGCACTGCTGCCTCCCACATCGGTGAGAAGAAGGAAGAGTGGCCAGATCCATGGCAAGCTCAACCTTCATGCTGCCTAAGATGACAGCAACAGCACGAGCCTCATCCGTCTGCCAGCCCTCAAGAGTCTGCAGATCTGCGACGTACTGATCAGTGTCCTGCTCGTATGCGGCGAGGACATCTGCAGGAATCGGAGCACCATCTGGCCCAACCACAGGCTGAACAGGACGAACCGGAACTGGCGGGCGAGGACGAGCTCCAGTGAGGTGACCCCAAAGACGCTGGCTGTCAAGTGAGACCCGGAGCATTGTGGACCACTCTCGGAAGTTGGTTCCATCAAACATGACAGGTGGGAGAGGCATCGGTCCCGAAGAACGAGAAGTGAAGGCCATCTTGGAGCTAGGCAGTACAGTTCTTCCCTTTCTTTTTTTTTTTTTTTTGGAGAGGGAGTTCGACTGTAGCTGCAGAGAAAACCGGCGGAGGTGACGCCGGAGCTGGAGAGGAGCCGGCAGAGGTGGCGCCGGCGCTGGAGAGGGAGCCGGCAGAGGTAGCGCCCGACGCTGGAGAGGGAGCAGGCGGAAGGAATGCCGTCGCAGGAGGCGTTGCCGCGCAAGAGTAGGGACGACGGCGATAGCTCCTCCGCGCTGGAGCTGTAGCGGCGACGGAGAGGCGACGGGCGACGGCGATGGCTCCTCCGCACGGAAGAAGCGACGGAGCTGCAGCAGCGACAGAGGCTTCGGCGTAGAACAGAGGATGAAGCGGGAGAGAAGAACGCTGTGCGGGAGGGGCAGCGGCGGCGGCGGTGGCGTCGCTGGCAAGGACTGCCGGCGGCGGCGGCGCTACAGGAACCCTAGCTAGGGCTCTGATACCATGTTATCAGAGTTGGAATGCAGCTCATCTCATTCAATGGGCCAAAAGGCCAAGAAATACATGTACAGTGAAAGATGGAAAAATGCAAATAACACCCTATACAAGTCTACTTTAACAAGTATAAAAGCAATTAATCAACAGATTCAGTTACCTGTTCTGGATATCAGAAGCATGAACCATGAATTGTTGATCACATGGTTCTCAATATGAAAATTGCTTGTTCGTAAAACTGTGATGTAAATGTAAACTGTGCTTTTAAAATAATTTAATTTACTCAGTGTTAAGTTTTTTGGTATTGCAACTAAAATGGAAGCCAATCGCTGGGTGCATCCTCTAACTGAACTACAAGAAAATATCTGCTTGATCTGACACTTAAGCAACTGCTACTTAATCAACTTTGTATTTGTAGCCTAGGATGAGTTAATGGATTATATTTGTCATGAATTTCTCTACCACCTTCGTTTATTTTGTCTTAATTCCGTGATTTTTCTTCTGCAGATAGGATTGCTGCATGCTGTCATGTCAGACAAGGAATACAGTGTGATCTCAAGTTGTATTTCAACAAATCTATCAGAGACACCTAACATTCCCCCAAGTTTTCGTGAAAATGTAAACCGGACAAAGGAGTCAATACGTCTGCTTGCAGATAAAGTCAACCTTAATAACCATTTGTTACTTTCACGTACTGTTGTTGTCATGACTGTGGATGTTCAGTATGCATTGCTAGAACTTTGCAATGGCCCAGATGCAGAATCACCTCTGGCAGAGCTTGTTGTGAGTATCTCTTAAAAATCTTCTCGTAGAGGAAAGGATTTATGAATTATTGATTAGTGGTACTGCAAATACTTTGTCATGCCATCTGCAATTTTGTATTATTTCATTGTGGGCTTTTAGGCAATATATTTTGTTTTATTCTGATAACATGCTGGTTACTGCTGACATTTAATGCATTTCTTTTTTTCTACAGCTGGAAGGTCTATGGGTTTCTTATAGGACAACTTCATTGTTTGAGATGGATCTTTATTTGTCTATACTTAAATTCTCGATTCATGATATCCGTCCAGACACGAAGTCCGAGATGCGCTTGATGCTTGGATCTTATTCAGAGGCTTCTAAGCTGAGCACTCAGGACCCTTCAACTGATGTGGGTGTTTCCAACCTCACTATGCTGATACTGGATTATCGATGGCGTTCTTCCTTTCAATCGTTTGTTATACGAATCCAGCAACCTCGTATACTTGTTGTCCTGGATTTTGTGCTTCCCGTTGTTGAGTATTTTGTGCCTTCTTTAGGCACAATTACAGGCAGAGAGGAAAGTCTGGACCCAAAGAACGATCCTCTTGTGAGATCGGATGACATCATACTTTGTGAGCCAGTTTTCTTCCAGAAAGAGAATGTTATTCAACTCTCTCCTGGGAGGCAGCTAATAGTTGATGGTTGTGATATTGATGAGTTCACTTATGATGGCTGTGGAGGCACCATATCATTATGCGAGGAGTTTGACAAGAAAGGGCAACTATATTCGGGGAGTATAATCATTGTGGGGCGGGGCAAAAAACTTCGATTCAAAAATGTGAAAATTGAGGTGCATGCTCAGTGAACTTGTGATTGGTTTTATGTCTTGATTCAAATTAGTTGTTATATAGTTTAGTGATGTTTTATTTTCTAGTGATACCATTTTTCTGTTGCCAAACTTAATACTTTTTTATATGGTCCATACAAGAACGCTGCATTATTGAGAAAGTGTGTATACTTGAACACTGGAAGCAGCTACTCAATCTCTGCTGAAGACGGTGTTGAGGTTTCAGTGCTAGAAAATTCTTTTAATAATGATGAAGACGTTCATTTGCAAAGTGAGGAGTTTGAAAAGACAATGAGTGCCCTTCAGACTGCTGATACTCCCTCAAACAAAATGTTGAATTTTACATTTGAAGCTCAGGTACAAAATTAACTTTAAAAAAGCTTTTATAAATTCCTCTGCAAAAATGCACTATAAAGTCTTGAACTGTTGTGTTTGGTTGAATCAAGTTCCTAAACTATTAATTTGTTGCTTTGAGCCCTAACTATCCAATGTTGTTTAACTGGGTCCTTCCGTTAGTTTGACTTGTTCGAATTGGCAGCATAATGAATTAACTGGGCCAATGGGCCAATAGAATACATGTATAGAGAGAATGAAAAAAGGCAAATAACACCCTATACAAGTCTAGTTTAACACCACCCCTCAAACTCAAGGTGGATCCACAACATTGAGTTTGGAGAGAAGATCATGCTGCGCCTTTGTTTGTGCCTTGGTGAAGAAATCCGCGATCTGAACCTCGGAAGGCACATACTGAAGGGCAACCACTCACTGCTGCACCTGCGATTGGACATAGGAACCATCAACGCCAATGTGCTTGGTGAGCTCGTGCTTCACCGGATCTCGAGCAATGCTGATCGTGCCGGTACTGTCGGAGCACGTCGTCGTAGGGGTAGAGACAGTGACACCAAAATCTGCCAGGAGCCACCGTAACCAAGTCACCTCGGTAATCCACAGAGAGGCGGTAGCTCTAACTCGGCCTCGATCTTGGAGCGAAACTCTGATCTGCTTCTTGGTCTTCCAGGCAATCAGAGAAGAACCAAGGAAGACACAATAAATAGAGAGGGACTTACGATCAGAGGAATCACTAGCCCAGGAAGCATTTGAATAGGCCTGAAGCTGCAAAGGGCTAAAGCAAGAGAAAAACAGACGGCGATCAATGGTACCACGAAGATACCGCAGGACTCGAAGGAGGTTACTGTAGTGTATTTGAGTAGGAGTCTGTATAAACTGGTTCAGGATGTGAACAACATGGGAGATGTCAGGGCGAGTAATGCCAAGGTAAACAAGACTCCCAACTAGGTGACGGTAGCGAGTAGGATCCTCAAGAGAAGTACCGTTAGTAGGATGAAGCTGAAGGTGAAGCTCCATAGGAGTGGTAACAGTACGCTGATCGGTGAGACATGCCCGATCAAGGAGATTCTGAATGTACTTCCGCTGGGAGAGGTAGTAGCCCTTAGGCGTAGAAGTGACCTCAACCCCAAGGAAATACCGAAGAGGACCCTTCACAAAGGCAACGTACTGAGGATCATCACCAGTGATGAGCATGTCATCCACGTTGAGAGGAAGAGTACGACCACGAGGAGAAGTGTGACTGAAGAGAGTGGGGTCGTGCTCACTAGCAACAAAACCTGCAGTGGTGACAACAGAGGTGAAACACTCAAACCAAGCACGAGGGGTTTGCTTGAGCCTATAGAAAGATGTCGGTGTTGTAGAAGAAGGCGGTGCCGGAGAGGAAGCTTTGCCGTACGCTGGAGAAGAGGAGGCGGTCTGGAGAAGAAGAGGTGTTGCCGACGCTGGAGAAGAGGTGTCGTTGGCGGAGGACGCGTCGGCCGTTAGGCAGAGGAGCCGAGCAGGGGCGGAGGACGCGTCGCTGTCGGGAAGAGAAGACGGAAGACCAAGAAGCAGAGGAGAGAAGGGCGCCGCCGGAGGGAGCGCGGTGACGGTGGTGGCGTCGCCGGTGAGGATGGCCGACGGTGGCTGCTGCTACAATGGGCAGAGGAAACCCTAGCTAGGGCTGTGGCTCTGATACCATGTTCGAATTGGCAGCATAATGAATTAACTAGGCCAATAGGCCAAAAAGAATACATGTACAGTGAGAATGAAAAAAGGCAAATAACACCCTATAGAAGTCTAGTTTAACATGACTAACTGCAAGATGACATGACGGTTAACCCTTGACATGTGGAATGCCAACTGAGAACCATAGCACTTGAGGCCATACCGTGTGTAATTTTTTTTAAATGCCCCCAAAACACAGCAGATTATGTTATTTGAAAAATAGAACTCATAACAAGTTTACTTCTCTTATTATTGCCTTCGATATTTCTCACTGTCCTCCCATCCCCCTATCCTAACCCAACGCCGTAGTAGCCACACGCTGTTGCCTTTCATTCACTGGTGACCTGTGGTGAGCCCTCCATGGTCCTGCTTACAACAGTGCCTCTGCAGCTGCATGTTCTTGCTGTGCAACTTCCAGAACTGCAGATCCATCTCGCTTAAGTCGCACCTGATGCGGAATTTTCAGGTGACTCTATGACGACTTTATCCAGGATGCATCACTGGTTTTTCTGGTCTAACATTGAATGAGTGACTGATCATAGGTAACTACTATAGTACTATGTTCTACCGAGGTAACATCAGCTTATTGACATGATGCCTTGATATTTGAAACGTTGCACAATACATCTAACATAATGGTTGACCCACTGAGACAATATTATGCAAGAAAGTGGTCTTCAGCAACTATATGTGATACGGATCAACTAGGGGTTGATGCGTTGGAGTGGCCCGATCTTCACGGTACAGTTCAGCAGCGACGGTTCTTGTTTTGCTAGTGCGCAGCCACTAGTTGGAGAGATAGGGTTTCAGTTGATGTAGAAAACCCTAAACGACCAGCAGCTATGCACCTCCTCCTTGGTTGAATTGCACCTTCAATCAGCAAGAACGCCATAGGTAGAAGCAATCAACCTAGCCCTCGCAAACTGTGAACTGAGAAAGGTCACAAACTGGCAGGTTGAATCGTGTAGATTTGGTGTTCAACCTCAAGAACGATGTGTTCTTGATCTTGCGCCAACCTCACTCAAGCCCTAGATGGGAAAAGCTTGCACACACTCAATCATGGTCGCCAAACACCATGGCAATTTTCTAGAGTTTTATTCAATGCATCAACTCTAATCTGGTTACATGGGGTACAACCTTAGGCCTTATATTGGTGCTCATGCACGGCTAAACACATCAAAACCAACTTGGGCTCTTAAGAGAAAAAGATTACAACTTAAAACTTAAATTCGGCCAACTAGCAGGCTGAAAGTTGTTGGCCAGATTAAAGATAGAAGGAAGCAAAATTGAAACTTTACGCAATTGAGAGATATAAAGATAATCTTCGAAGCTTTCAGGAAAGTCCAAGAATGTCACGATTCGAGCTTAGATGTGAGAACTATGGACGATTCAATTTGGCCTACTGTGTTGATTTCTCTCTTGAAACCGCGTTTGACCCATTCCTTCCTTCTCTCTCCCCACTTGGGTTCTCTTTTTCTCTTCCCAAATCATGTGCCAACGCACGTACCTTCCATCCATGCGGCTATAGCTAGTATGTGTTGCCTCCATATGATATATGCATTGTTGACACAATATACTTCTCATGCTTTTGGGAGGGTTCCAACCATTTTCCCATGGCCTTGTTGCAAAACAACACTAACATGGGCTTTACACTTGAATTGCATGTGAGGATCAGCAAACAAAGTCGGGGTGGTGAGTTGGGTTGTATCAACATGGTTGACTGGTTAGGCTGTTGTCTCGCCTGTGACATCAGAGGTGATGATAACCGCTCCGACCCCATAGCCAATGTGGTGACGTCACAATTGACTAACGCCAGGACTTCCCGTCAATGAGATGTGACTTGGCTGTGATTTTTTTGGCCATTAAAAAGTAAGAAATATGCATACACAAACACAGGTGAGTTGGCCCTTAGCTGTCAGTCCAATGTGGTGAGAGTTAACTGCCACTTGATCTTGCCATTAGCCAAACTAACAGAGGGACCTGATTAAACAGAGTTCCATGGTTTGACGGCTCAAATCAGCAAATTAATAGTTTAGAGACTATTGAACACAACACAATTGTTTAGGGGCATTTTTTGCAATTTTGCCAAATTCCTCATGAAGTTCTTTTCCCTAATGTATTGAACCAATTTTTCTATGCGGATAATTAACAAATGGTGGAATTTGCTAAATACTACTTAAAGTCGTATATCTTTGGATCTGCCATCACTGTTTTGCTATTTTTTGTGCATACCACTGACTTTGGAGCATGGCATATGTCACCATAGGCCGATATTTCTCATAAATGATGAAATACCCCTTTTTAGTTTTTAAATTCTTAGAAATTTTAATATTTCAGAATCCAAACCTTGGAAATAAAAAACTGAAAGTATGGAGAATTCAGAATGTATAGTTGCTACCAGACTGGTTGGAATGGATCCCAGAGTTGGAGGGCTTATATTATGGTTATGGTTGGTTGGGGGAATGCTAGTGATCTTCCTTGGGGAAAATCCCAATCGCTCTGCATAGCATGCTAAGCTAATTTGTAGCAATATGATGTAAACGGGAGAGCATAAGAAAAGGTGGGCAAATAATACAGCTAGGTAGTTCCACAAAGCAAGAATCTCTTCTGAGTAGCCCTACCTAATATTGAGGTCAGAACAAAAGCCAATAACTGACTGAATGGGACAAAACACAGGTAATACTGATAACTGAGAGGTTCTTTTGACCAACACAGCGTACTTACCATTGTTATCATGACGCGGTTCATCCGAGTTGTGGTATAGGATTTGGGTTCACGGTTCTCCACTTTTTCTAACAATTTCCATTGCGAACACGAACTCCGTACCCTAAACCGGTTCAGTTTTGACGAATCCAATTCGCGATTCGTAGGGTTTTACAGCTAATCCAGTATGGTAACTATGGTACTTACGTCTTCAGATCATGAACTTTGTTACTGTTGCTCTTTTGTGTGCAACTTCAATTGAGAATAGTAAGGTCTGGGATCAGGGTTTTGAATTCTTGTTAGTAACAAAAGAGTATACGTTTAGTGTGTAGAAGAATCCAGAGGGAGGAAGCTTCTAATGAATAATAATAGTAAAAAGTATTGTAAAAACTTTAGCAAAATATCAATCAGACTGAAGCCGAGTTCTAATTTAAAGTTGGGATATTCTGAAAAGCTTTTTGGTTCAGTCTCTGTGGTGTAAGATGGTGCTTAAATGACACATTGCAGGATGCTGGTCACCAAATACTTAGAATGATGGTGGTCATGTGACATGTCACTTAGAAAATTAGAATTATAATTTGAAGCGCTATCTGCACTTTATCCTGTAAAATTTCATATTTGTTCTGTAAAGCTCTTATAAACTTTTGAAGCACCAACAAGTTTCTTCCTGCCCCATCAGATGTTGTGGTCATGAACAGTAAAATTGAGCTGCAGTCACTTTTTTTTCTTTAGTTTAAAACTAATTGTAGTTTATTATTTTAGTTCTTTGGAGTTTTGCATCTAAGGATTACTGTCCTATGCCCATTTTTGGTGTTGGATGTCACAATTCTCTTTTCGATATGTTCAGGTTGTATCCCCGGAACTTACCTTTTATGATGGTTCAAAGTTATCAATGGATGATTCGTTGCACATTGAGAAGCTTCTCCGTGCCAAGATGGATTTCAGTTTCATGTTTGTTTTCCTCTGACTAGTTCTGCTAAACCATTAAGTTTCTCTTTGATTTTTTTTCATTGTACATCTGCGGAGTTTTTCTGCGTAATGATATAACCCTTTTGCATAAAAACAGGTATGCCTCAAAAGAAAAAGACATCTGGGCTCGATCTGTTATTAAAGACCTTACAATGGAAGCTGGCTCTGGTCTTCTTGTTCTCGAGCCGGTAGATGTGTCATGGAAATATACTTCAGTCAGTGAAAAGACAACTGTAGTATTGACATCTACAGACATATGCATCCATCTTTCTCTGAGTGTTGCTTCTCTCTTGCTCAAACTGCAAAATCAAACTCTTGCAGCGTTGCAGTTTGGCAATATTAACCCACTTGTTTCTTGTACGAACTTTAAGCGAATTTGGATGTCACCAAAAGGTAAGTGTGTGTTAGTTCGTCTATTTTGTAATGATTTCCATTGCAAGTTACATTATTGTATTTTAGCTGTTTTTCCATTATTTGTTCAGTTGTTTGTTTGCTCTTGTTCAAGAGTACACCCCTTGTTAATGTCTTCGATATATCAAATACCACAGGTGATCTACCTGGCTACAATCTCACCTTCTGGAGGCCACAAGCTCCTTCAAATTATGTTATTTTGGGTGATTGTGTGTCGTCAAGGTAATCTTTGCCCCTCGAACTTTTAACATCAAGCGTTTTTTGAGTGTCAGTATAGAGGTGAAAACGGATCGGATACGGACGGATAATAGCTCTACCATATTTGTTTTCACATTTTTTCTCTGATACGGATAGTCCGGATACGAATACGAATATGGATATTATCGAATATAGATATGGATCGAATACGAATCGAATCGGATACGGTTTCGAATATTTATCGGAACATGATAACCCCTTAAATTGTACATGAAAAATCAACAGAAACATATAACTAAATGATTTGATCAAAATATTATTGAAAATTGAACAATTGTAAGCATTTTCATTAACTTAGACAATAGTTAGATACCATGTTGCAAACAAAATTATATAAGATTTAGTTTATCACACACATACGATTAGTTCATCATACACATAGATTAAAACACAAAATAAAGGTAATCCTTGCTCAGAGATACAAATAGAAGCAAATACATAACACACTAAATGTAGTTCTAAATTTTAAGTTGCTCCTGGCTGTTGAATGTAGTTCTAAATTTTAAGTTTATGGATTGAATGCTAATATGTTGTGAATTTCTACCACTACTAGCGTACAGCATGTAATTTCACCTGAAACTGATGGATAAATGAAAAATCTTAGTTCTGAGTATTAGATTTGTTATGATAATAAAATAGTTGGTACAAGCAGGGTTCCAAAAATCGGTAGCTAGGATGAAGAATCTACCGAAACTGGCCGGTTACCAAACCTAACTTATTGTACGCAAGGAGGTACAGTAGTGACTGTTCTTGCAATATCTAGGTGCTGTTTGAACATAACATAAAGGATAATACAACACTGAATAAGCATCAATTTTTGTTTAAGAATGGAAAAAAAAAGCGAAAGCTGAGCTGATTGGGAAACCACTGGAAACCATCTGTTGGTTGTGTTGGGACAATAAACTATTTTTTAAAACCTTGTGGGAACTAATCAAAATTTTCAAGTGCTCTGCCAACCAGAGGGGCAGGACTGAACCCAAAAAAAAAAGTAAGTTAGAAAAGAAAAGAAAAGAAAAGAAAAGAAAGAGATCCCTGGGCACGATTACTATAAACCTTAATCCAGCCATCAGTTGACTTTACAGAAGATGGAAATACCGTTTTTGCCTGGAAACTGGCTGAAACCAGGCAAAAACTTGAACGGCCAGGTTCTGTTTATTTGGGCCTGTTCTGGTTTCTGAAATCCTGAGTACTTCAAGTTTTCAACTCCTTTTCTATGAACTATCAGTTGTATAAAATTGGGGTCAGTTTTGCAAATTAGAGAAATGTCCATGTACTCTATATTTAGCCCTTGGGCTATTGCAATACAACTAACACACTTGCACTTCTCTTCTCCATCTATCATGGTATCAAAGTCCTAGGTTCAAACCTAGACTCCCATCCTCTTCCGTTGCAGCTGCTCTCGGGACGAGCAATCTCAACTTTCGGGGGTGGCCACCTCATAGTTAAGTTGTAGATAGTGTCAAGCAGTAGCAGCATTGTGTACACACCTCTTGGCATTGCTGACGTCTTTTGCTCCAGCACAACTCAATCCTTTTGAGCTTGCTTCGGTTGTTGCCAGTGGTCTTCACGTCTCCGGCCTCGATTCGTGCCGGATTCGAGCTCCCCTGCTGCTGGGAGCTTCGTCATCGTCAGATTTGTCCACCTCGAGCTTGTGCCGTGCTGGATCTAGCCGCCTCATGTGTCCTCGCGTTGTTCCCGCATGGCCCCGCGCCGATCTGGTCCGCCTGTGGTTGAAGCCGCCACTGCACTGTCGGGAGTAGAAACCACGCCTTGAGGACGCCAAGCCGTCCCTGTCGTCCTCTTCGTGGACCGTCACTGCCACTTGGCCCACCTTAATGCTGCCGCATCGTTTCCCAAGGCCATTGCATTGCCAACCGAGGACACTGACGCTGGATTCAGCCTCTTGAGATCCGATCGGCCCTGGATTTGGCCAGATCTGCATCTCTTATTCGTTGCCTGCCTTCGATTCGTCATCTGCGAGCCTGACCCGTGCTTAATTCGTGTGCCCTGCTGCTGGGAATCGTCATCCTCAACCGCACCGGCCTGCTCCACAATCCGGCAAGGGAGACACTGGATCTACTTGAAGGTCATGGCGGGGGAAGGAGTCATCGGTCAGCCTCGTCGCCTATCACCTCTGGCCTTTTCCTCCACCAGAACTCAGCACCTCAATCGAGCTCGCTGCAACCCTCATTGAGCTCTTCCATGCTCTTCTTCTTTGCCACAGACTTGTGCTCTGCTAGGCCCTCTGCTCTCGAACATGAGGGGTATGTTGGTGCTGCACAAGCTGCTATTTGTGCCGATGTTGGGCCACTGGTAGTGCTGCTATTTGGGTGCTCTGCTAGGCTCTCTGCTCTCGAACATGAGGGGTATGCTTGTGCTTCACAAGCTGCTATTTGGGCCGATGTTGGGCCACTGCTAGTGCTGCTATTTGGGCTGAAACCCTCTGGTCTTTGCGGGCTAATCGAGATGCTTTGTAAGGATTTGGTGTGGCCATTGCTATTTGGGCTAAGAACCTTTGTGCTTTCTGCTACTGCTGCTCTGCTAATATCTGCACCTAATTATCATTTGAGTCATTTCTTTCTATGTGTCGTCCTTCTGTTGCATCCATCCAAGTTCTTAGCATCTATATTTGAGTTCGTCCATGCCATGTGAGTCCACAAATTCCTTGTCAATCAGCCAATTGCTTTTCTAGCTCTCCTTTTGCGTAGCAACAATCGACGCTCTTCTCTAAGCCGCTCTAGATCGTAGAAGTCTTTATGTTGCCGTCACTTCTGTCTGAGCTGCCGCCGCGAGCTTCCAAGGCCACTATGCTTCCCTTCCGCGCTGCCGCCGTCTTAGGCTTCGATCTGCGCCGCCATGTTTCTATACATCCCTCTTTGGCTTGATTTGACAACTCTCTATTTGTGTTGGCTTTATCTTCTTTGTTGTGTAGTCGGGTCGACTTTGCTCCCGCTTGTCTCTACATTTGCAACCTCCGCACTTTGTGCTTTATGGGTTGCCGCACGACCTTGGAGTCTTGTGTGTGTCCATGTACTCTATATATTTGCTCCTTGGGCTATTGCAATACAACTAACCTTACACACTTGCACTTCTCCATCCGACAAAATAATTCAACAGAAATTATCTCATGTAGCATGTTGGACATCATCTTATGTAGATAAACCACAATGTATTTGATGTTAGGAAAGTTCATACGATCGCATAAGTTATGAGGCTATTGCTATATAATATTAGAGTGAAGCAATAAATGTGAAGCTTTTTGCTGATTTGCCCCCTGTTTTCATTTGTGTTTACAATAATCTCTAGGACTACTTTTCGAAATTCACTGATATAAATTGATTGTTCACGCATGTTATTCCAATTGGGACTCTAAATATGTACCGTTTAAATGTAAAAAAGTTATGCTTAAAAGATGCAATGGGCCTGTTCTTCTTTGCAATGGGCCCGTTTAAATGTAAAAAAGTTATGCTTAAAAGATGCAATGGGCCTGTTCTTCTTTGCAATGGGCCCGTTTAAATGAACATTAATTCCTGTTAATTTTTCTTTTGCATATCAGATAGCTAGCTGATATTTGGTTGCTAGTTTTTCCCTTTTTATGTTCATAATTTTGCAACCGTTGTCATCTTTTATCTTTCTCCTGCTAAAGCTAATGTGTTGCATGACTTTACCTTTTCAGGTCTGTGCCACCTTCTCAGGTTGTGGTTGCTTTAAGTAATACCTATGGCCGTGTACGGAAGCCTGTTGGATTTAGGCTTGTTCATATATTGCCAGGATCTCTAGAGGTCACGGATTCATCACAGTCAACCGAGGAAAATGAATGTTCTATCTGGATTCCTGTGCCCCCACCTGGATATTTAGCTCTAGGATGTGTGGTAAATATTGGAAGGCAACCACCTTTGAATCATGTAGTTTACTGCCTTCGTTCTGATCTTGTGACTTCTGCAGCATTTTCTGATTGCATATACGCTCTCTCATCTGCTCCTGGGTAATGTCATCATTATTTTAGTTGTTTGGCGTGCCATTTATGTAGTGTGATTGTTTCTCTTCTTCTTCTTCTTCTTCTTTTTTCTGGAAAAAAATATCTAGTATCTATTTATGATTTAATTAAAAACACCTACAAAGGTGTGATTGCTTCTCTTATTTGAATTTCTTTGTGCAGAATGCTTTCTGGATTTAGCATCTGGCGTGTAGACAATGTGATTGCTTCATTCCATGCACATAATTTTGAAGAACAACCCACTAGAATGAAAGCCATCGATGTGCACCATGTTCTTCTCCGGAATCCAAACTGTTATATTGTTAAAGATCTGAATGCGGATTCTTCTGTTCAGAGTGACCAGCCTACTGATCAATTAAGTCATCGCAACAGTACTTCTGGATGGGATGTCCTTAGAACTTTGTCTAGTCCAAGTAGCTATTGCATGTCTACTCCACACTTCGAAAGAATATGGTGGGATAAAGGTGGCGATACAAGGAGGCCATTTTCTATATGGCGACCGTTACCTCGTTTTGGGTTTGCTTCAGTTGGTGACTGTATAACTGAAGGGTAACGGTTTTTTTTATACATTATAGATGCTAAAGACTATTCTTTGTGATACCTTTTTGATATGCTCCATGTTTCTTTCAGGTTTGAACCACCTACTCTCGGCATTCTTTTTAAGTGTGACAACACGATAGTTTCTGAAAGACCTATACAGTTTACTAAAGTGGCACAAATTGATAGAAAAGGTTTTGATGAAATATTCTTCTGGTATCCAGTGCCACCTCCTGGATATGCTTCTCTTGGATGTATTGTGACAAAAACAGATGAAATGCCAAGCAAGGATTCCATTTGCTGCCCTAAATTGGGTCTGGTGAACCAAGCAAATATATCAGAGGACCCTATCTCTAGGTCTTCTAGCTCGAAGGGACCTAACTGCTGGAGCATTTGGAAAGTTGAAAATCAGGTTATTCATTACACATCATTTCTTGTAACATCATTTCAGTTCATGTCATTGTGGGAATTCAATTATTCCGTTTTGTTTTAGGGATGTACTTTCCTTGCAAGATCTGATCTGAAAAAACCATCATCTCGATTGGCATACAGTATAGCAGATCATGTTAAGCCAAAGGCACGTGAAAATATTACTGCCGACTTGAAACTGGGATGTTTGTCAGTCAGCATCCTTGACAGCTCGTGTGGAATGGTGTGTAGGCATGCTAAACTATGTTCCTTTTTGGACATTGAAAGATGTTATATTGTTGCAACTAATTTTCCAAATATTTAGGTCACACCACTTTTTGACACTACAATCGCAAATATAAATCTTGCAACACATGGAAGATTTGAGACAATGAATGCTATATTGATATGTTCAATTGCTGCATCCACATTCAATAGACACTTGGAAGCATGGGAACCCTTTGTTGAGCCATTTGATGGGATTTTCAAGTAAGTTCTGCTTAATCTTTCACTTATGTTTTATCTGACAAATGTACCGTTCTCTTAATAGAGTTTTTGTGCCAGTAAGTTAACGTTGTTCAATCATTATTGAAGGTTTGAAACTTATGATACTAGTGAACACCCTCCTTCAAAAGTTGGTAAGAGGGTACGTGTTGCTGTAACAAGTCCTCTAAATGCCAACCTGAGCTCTGCAAATCTTGATATGCTTATGGAAACTTTAATTTCGTGGAGAAGACAAATTGATCTAGAAAAAATATCATCAATCAGAAATGAGGTTTCATCTTATCCTTTCTACTACTTAATTCTTGATGGCTTTGTGTATGCTCTTGGTAATGATTGATAACATATGCACCCATTTTGCAGGACACTGTTGAAAATTCAAAAAAACCTGACGATTTGTCCTGTTCTGCACTGGATGAAGATGATTTCCAGAGGGTAGTTTTTGAGAACAAGTTAGGATGTGATGTTTATCTTAAGAAAATGGAAGATACTGAAAACATTATCGAGCTGTTACAGCATGAGAGTCAAGTTTCATTGTTGATGCCACCTCCCAGGTTTTCTGATAAACTAAGTGTACTGTCCAATTCCACTGAAGCAAGATATTATGTTGTCATACAGATCTTTGAGTGCAAGGTCATACTCATACTCATGTTGTGCTGTGCAAATACAACGCCTTCTATATGAAACTCACAGTATTTTTTTTCCATGATAGGGCTTGCCTATCATAGATGATGGCAATGATCATAGCTACTTCTGTGCTTTGCGCTTACTTATAGGGAGTCATGCTTCTGATCAGTACAAGGTGTTCCCACAGAGTGCCAGGACAAGATGCGTAAAACCTGTAAAAGCTTCTGAGTTACAGATACATGATGCTAAGTGGAATGAACATTTTATATTTGAAGTTCCAGAGCAGGTAACTTTTAAAGTTTGGTCATTTTTTTAGCACAACTCAAATCCCTTTTTGCTGCATCATGTAAATTTATTTGACCTGTCTTTTCTTTTCAGCATCCCACGTAATATCACGATCAGCTGTTAGTGTAGATGAATAATTGGTGCCTTTTCAATTGTCTTTTACTGGAATGTAAAGCAACACAATAATTTCTCAATACAACTGAGGCTTATTGTACCTCACTTCTGATATATTTCCATATCTTGTTACTTCTTTCTGTACAAGCTTGTTAGCAGGGTTGCATTAATCCTTATGCTTTGCAGGCATCAGCTAATTTAGAGATTGAGGTAACAAACCTTGCATCAAAGGCTGGTAAAGGTAATTTTCAGAGCTATAACTGAAAATTGTTATTTCACATTTAATGATTTTATCTTTGTTTTTCTTTATAATTCATGCCGCCTGCTGGATCCCTATCCAACTGTACGTAGTTATATATATATTTTTATTGTTTGTTACTTTGTAACAGTAAAATGTAGATTCCATTTCGTTGCCTTGCATTTTCTGTGGTGCCTATTTTCTTCTAAACTAGCCACTGTAGGCCAAGTCATATATTAAGGGTTATTTGATGCTTCTACTATGTTTTATCTTTTTTGAACTGATAAAACTAAAACATAAATGTGCATGAGAAATTTTTGTTACTACATGAGAATTGTTTTTAAAGTAAAATGTGCAGGCGATCCCTAAGCAGCTTTTCTTTTTGTTTGCTATTTATGTATCTGGGGAAGATTAGCTTGTTGGTAGCTATTACAGACATGAGATGATTTCTTTATATTTGAATAGTTCTATTAGTGCTTGAATAATTTGAGGTATAGCATCTAAAACGGTCTATGCTATTTGATTAGACAAAATGATATTTTAAGGCCTCCATTAACCATCTCTACAGTTGTTGCTTAAAGCTTCCTGTTGTGGCAAGTACAAGATCTCATATGCAAGACGTCATAATTTTAAGTTTTCATCTGATATTTGTTGGAAAACTGCAACCATTTTGAATTTTTAGGATTTGATTAATATCCTTCATTCTTTTGTAAGGTGAAGTACTTGGTTCACTGTCAATTCCTGTTGGACGGGGCACAACAACATTGAAACGAGCAGCTTCTATGAGGATCCTACAGCAAGCTGCTGACGTCGAGCGAGTACTAACATGTCCTCTTATAAGGAAGGTAATACTTTTGTTTTCTAGTACGTTCTTATCTATTTGGATAATGTTGATAGGAATGTTGAATTTATATTAATTCTACTTGTCATTTCATATAAAGAGTTACTGATAGCTTAAAAGCATATTTTACAACTTGTAGGGCCCAGTACTTAATGACGAAGACAGGAAAGACACTGGTGTTTTAGTACTTTCAAGTTGTTACATAGAACAATCTACTCAGACAAACTTCCAGAGCTGGAAAGACAGGATAAGCAATGTAGAGAGCGGTTTCTGGATAGGGCTTAGTCCAGATGGTCCATGGGAAAGTTTTACTGCAGTTTTGCCACTGTCAATCATCCCAAAATCACTTAATAATAACCATTTTGCATTTGAAGTCACCATGAGGAATGGAAAGAAACATGCAACCTTGAGGGCTCTTGCTGTTATTGCTAATGATTCTGACATAAAACTTGAAGTATCTGTCTGTCCTGTGAACATGCTTAATAGCTCTCTGCCAACTGCTGGATCAAACAGTTCCACCAGCGCTATTGATGAAGTATTTGAAAACCAGTGGTACCGACCAATTTCAGGGTGGGCAAGTAACCTCACTAATGATCATGGACATGACTTAGGACAATGGAGCACGAGGGACTGCTCTTATTCATCTAAGGTAATTACTTTCAGACCTATTAACCAATAAAATCAATTTTTCGTTGATTAAAGGAAATAGGCTTGGTTATTGTCTTTTGTTTTATGTACTGGAAAAAATGATTACTGTATCATAAATTATTAGCTCCTAACAAATATATGCAACTTATTATGAAGGCATTCTTTGAACCTCGTCTTCCACCTGGTTGGAGATGGACATCGCCATGGAAAATTGAAAAATCTAATTTCGTGGATAGTGATGGATGGGCATACGCTTCTGATTTTCAAAACTTGAACTGGCCATACTCATGGAAATCTTCCAAATCACCACATGACTCTGTTAGGCGAAGGCGCTGGGTGCGTTCGAGACAGCAGTTGCAAGAACAAAGTACGGAAATTTCTAGGAAAATAATTGCTATTATTGAGCCTCATTCATCTACAGAATTACCTTGGACAGCGATGATTAGGGATATGAATTTGTGCTTGCAAGTTCGCCCAGTTTCTGAAAAATCAAAGGAACTGTACAGTTGGAGTCAGGTTCTTCAACTAGCTTCTGAGAGCCTACCTAAGCAGCAGCAATCTTCGCTGTCTAGACAAAGCACCTTGAAACAGTCATCTGTGCCCTCAAAGAATTCTGTTCTTAGACTTGCTGAGCTTGAGAAAAAAGATCTGCTTTCGTATTGTTATCCTTCTGTTGGTATTAAACAATATTTCTGGCTTAGTGTTGGAATTGATGCTTCCATTGTTCATACAGACTTGAATGTGGCTGTTTATGACTGGAAAATTTCTTTCAATTCGATTTTTAGACTTGAAAATAAGCTTCCTTATGAAGCTGAGTATGCTATTTGGGAGAAGTCCACTGAAGGTAATATGGTTGAAAGGCAACATGGTATTGTTTCGTCAGGTGGAACTGCATTTATCTATTCAGCAGATATTCGAAAACCCATTTACCTCACGTTGTTTGTTCAAAATGACTGGATTTTAGAAAAGGTAATGTATCTATATCTTTCTTGAACATTTTAGAAGCCAAATCATGGTTTATAGCACATGAATCCGTTGGGATGCACTTTGTGGTTAGTGCTGCTCTGCTGTGTGGTTAACATTCGTTTTTTTAGCTGTTGGGACAATTGCGGTTACCCATATCTGAATTTTGGGACCAAAGCATTACTTATTGGGGCAATTCCTTATATGCCATTGAAACTTAACCTCGTCTCTTGTATGCCACTCATTGTGTCCTGACCCTACATATCAGTGACACATCCATGGATTTCTCCCAAATTCAGTGGCATATGAGGAATTAATCCTTACTTATTTATGTGGCACGCCTTGACATGTTTTTATTGCTTGCGGTATTAGTCTTATCCCTTTCTAATCATTTGTCTCGTTTTCTTTTAGGATGCTGTATTAATAATGGACTTAATGTCCCTGGAACATGTTTCTTCTTTCTGGATTGTTCAGAAACGAAGCCAGAGGTTTGGAAGCTTTTGCAGTATCCCATTGTTTTACTTGAATAACAGAATTTTCTAAATGGATTATTTTAATTTCTAATGCAATGTAGATGTAGCTCAACAATCCCTGGATGGAGCCCAAACAAACAACCTAACAATCTAGCCATCTCATTGTACTGGCATTTTTGGGGAAAGACTTTATCCCTTTTTCTGCCATGTGTCACATTTTCAGTGCAACTTAAGTTTGGGCCCATTAATAGTGAATCAGTGAGTTAAAGTCATTAATGTTAACTTTCTGATTTTCTGTGCATTAACTTAAATCCTGCGCAATAGTTTTATCTAGCATTAGTTCATAAGTATATCACTAAAAACATACATTTTCAAAGTTGAAAAACAATTACTCCATTAAAAAATGTGACATTTTATAATGCTTGCAGTTGAACTTTTCTAACTTTATCACTAATATATACAAAACTATTTAGATAAATGGAAGTTATATGTTGGAGACTGTCAATGCCCAAAAAATATTTACTTTTTAATAGAGGGAGTAACACACAAGTCTGCTCTGAATATGGTGGATGCTAATAATACATGATTGGGTTTCTTTTTCATCCTCCGGAAGTTTATTCGGGACAAACAATGTATCCGTCCAATTCCAGCTGACTTTGTTTTATCTCTTCTAGCGTTTTTTAGCATCGGTTTTAATTTTCCGAGTCAGCTATCTAGACTGTTTTTTTATTGGATATTCTTCTCCAGCCCTGTGAGGCTTCTCTTTGGTCCTGTGGACTCCTCTGTATGATGTGTTGTCTACTACTATTAATGATCATTTCTAGTGATTCTAACTGATTTTTATTTTGCTCTTGCCATTGAAGTAATCGTTCAACATTTTTTTGGATGTCAAGTTCAACTAGTTTACTAACTGAAATTGAAACTAGAATTCCCTTTTTTGATGATTGCTTGTTTGTAGGTATGTGCTGATTTTATATATAAATAAGCAAAGCATATTATCTAAATTCATTCAAAATCTTTGAATTCAGCTATATTGTTGTTTCAAATGTATGTATTTCATTTGAATTGTCATAAATTAGTATATACGCTAAAACTAAAATTTTCAAATAATATACCTGAATATGGCTTGAATGCGCGCATTTGAAATCATGGTGCCCATGCTCTATAGTGCCACATTCCGGCGTCCTATATATGAAGCCTCTTTTCTACTCGAGTAGTTACTCCCTATGATATATCTCACAATTTAGGGAGTATTTTACGCAACGTAGGGTATGTGTGTGTAGTATACGAGTATATAAGACTATCTTGGTAGTATATACATTTTTTTAGAGGTGGTATATACATTTTTCAGATATAGTCCTTTTTATGAGCGTATATGAAGGCATTTATACAATACGCCAAAAACTATGTACTCTCTTGTAATATTTTCATGTGGTTCATATTGGAGTATAGTATAATTAGTATATGAGTATACTCAAGTGATAAAGTATTTCAAGTTCATTTAGTTGTATATCGGAGGTGGGATAACTACTGCCGGGAGTAGAATGTATTTTTCAGGGATCTTATTGCAATCAGTAAATTAAACTTGGTCATTGAATTGGATATTAGAACTGCACATTATTTCGAAGTATTAAAATAATAAATTTAACTGATATTTCATATATGTTGTGTCTTACTCTTACGAGGCCTTGACATACATAGTATTCGAATGAGAAAACTTGAAGCAGAGATTGTGTGGCAAGAGATTAATCCATATAGGTTTCATATTTTGACAGGATCCATTCATAGGCGTAGGTTCAATGTACAATCTCATAGAATTATCTACAATCAATTTGTTTACTTATGGGTACATGAACTTGAAGTAGTTTTATTATTTGGATTTGTAGGTTAAAATTTACAATACTTGATCCAGCATATGATGTTTTCAGGTGAATTGCGATTAGAGTGTTGGTTCATTTATTACTTCTAATAATTTCACTTGTCTTGACAATTAGGAGATTGCGTGTTAGTGTTGAACATGACCTGGGAGCAAGTGATGCTGCACCAAAGACACTCAGATTATTCGTTCCATATTGGATCAAAAACTGTTCTTCAATCCCACTGTCTTATCGCATTGTAGAAGTGGAAACCACAGAAAACTCAGATGCAGACTCATTTAGTAGGCCGGACTCAGTAAGCAGAGTGGCTAAATCTTCAAAATTTTCCCTCAGATATTCTTCCAAGTCTCTCGTCAGAAGAGGCACAATATTGCAGAGGAATATGCGTATACTGGAAGTCATTGAAGATTGTAGTAGAAACTATGTAATGCTGTCGCCACAAGATTATGTGAACTGCTCTGCAGGTCTGCGCTTTGAGTCTCGGGATAACAATTTCAGTCCAGCACGAGTTGCGATCTGTGTGGCTGTTGGCAGTTGTACACAATACAGTATAGGAGTGTCTCTGTTTGAGCTTGAGAACAAGGTATACGATGTGGTATTACATATATTCGATCTATCGGCTACATCCTCTCAAAGCATTATTTTGTTGATTTCAACCCATTCATCTGGTGCAGGAGCATGTTGATGTCAAAGCATTTGCTTCTGATGGATCATATTACTGGTTCTCAGCTCAACTGAAGATGGCTTCGGACAGAACTAAGGTTTAATCTTCATGTGTTCCCACATCTTTTGGATGTTTATGGTCCATTCATGTTAATTGGCCTGGCATAATTAATTTCATTACTAAAATTGCTCTTCAAGGATTACATATCAGGAAAAATTGATGATTTGCCCTGTTTTACCCTTGCCATTGATCATTTGCCCCGTGATGTCTTACTAACATATGGGCCCTGGGGCCACATGTTAGTGAGATATGTGGGGCAAATGATCAATTGCACCTAGAAAAACGAGGCAAATGATCAATTGCACCTAGAAAAACAGGGCAAATGATCAATTCACCCTAACATATCATCCCATAGAATTTGTTGGATGTCAACAAGCTCACTTGCCACATTACTATGCCTGTTTCTTCTTATTTTTACTAGTTTTGTGAAAAATTTGAAATAAAGACCATACTGAGCATTTTTATGCATTTGGTAATTTCAAGAATTGTTTTGGAGTAGACGTGTATATTCCATGGGCCTCAAGGCCAAATATAGACATGTACAAATAGCAGAAAATACCCTATATAATAAACTTCTAACACCCCCCTCAAATATCATGGTGGATCAATAACACCGAGTTTGGAGAGATAAAGGCTATGCTGAGCCCTAGCGTGCGCCTTTGTGAAGAAGTCAGCTAACTGAATCTCTGAAGGCACATACTGAAGAGTGACAACCTACTGCAGCACATGTGATCGTATGTAGGGAGTATCAACCCCAATATGCTTGGTGAGCTCATGCTTCACTGGATCTCGAGCAATACTGATCGCACTAGTGCTCTCTGATAGTAACGTAGTTGGTGCAGGAACCAAAACACCAAAGTCTTGAAGAAGCCATCGTAGCCGGGTGATCTCAACTATCACTGATGCCAATGCCCTTAGCATAACCTCAGCACTTGAATAGGAATTGCAGTATGCTTCTTAGTCTTCCAAGCAACCAAGGAAGACACAAAAAGCAGAGAAAGATCGATGATTAGAAGGATCACTAGCCCATGTTGCACCAAGTTGCAAGGAGTTGGAGCAAGGGAAAAAGAGGCGCCGAGTGATGTCTCATGAAGATATTGCAGAACCTGAAGGGGGTAAGTTTTGCTGGGATACTGTCAGGAGGTTACTACTAGGAACCTGTAGTGGAGTTGAGTAGGAGTAGAAACAAACTAACTCAGAATGTGAACAAAATGAAAGATGTTAGTACTAGTGACACTAAGGTAACTAAGCTCCCAACAAGGTGGTGATAGCGAGTGGGATCCTCTAGAGGGGTACTGTCAGTAGGATGAAGACAAAGGTGAAGCTCATAGGAGTGTCCATCGTGCGCTGACCTCAATCCCAATGTAGCAGCGAAGAGGATCCAAATAAGACTACAACTGTTCACTAAAACGAGTTTTCACAAAATGTACCGAGGGTCATCTTCAGTGATGAGCATGTCATCCACATAGAGAAGTCTGACCACAAGAGGTGTGAACAAACAGAGTAGGGTTGTGATCACTAGTGGAGAAGCCAGCAACAGTGACAACAGAGGTTAATCACTCAAACCAAGCATGATGTATGTAGACCTTGCGCGGTAGACCAAACAGTGACAATAGAGGTTACCACTTGTTCAAGCCCATAGAGAGAACGGTAGAGGTGACAAATTTGACTATTGGGAACAGAATACCCAGGAGGCGATGTATGTAGACCTTGCGCGGCTCGCCATTGAGAAAAGCATTCTTAACATCAAGCTGTGAGATGGTCTACTGCCGGACAAAGGCAACAGCAACAAGAGTATGAACAATGGCCATATGAGCAAAATGAGCAAAGTCTCATCATAGTCATACCCATAACTGCTAAAAAGCACATGCAACGAGATGCACCTTGTGGTGCTCAATGGTACTATCAGAGCGAGTCTTGATCTTGTAGACCCACTTGCACGTGATAAACATAAGTAGGAAGGGGAACAATCCCAAGTGCTAGTACGCTCCAAAGCAGCAATCTCCTCAGCCATAGTGAGCTACCCCTCAGGTAGAGATGCAGTACCACGATAAGATGTAGGCTAAGAGAGGTAGCATAACCTGCAAAGCCGTAGCGATCAAGATGTGGAATCGCACTTTGATTATGCAGAGCTTACCTTGGAGAAGATATTGGAGTAGGACCCAACAAGGATGGAAGAGGAGCAGAACGGGGATGACGAGTGTCGTGGAATGGAAGGGGGGACCTCAACAAAAGAGCTACTAGGATCCTCCGATGGAGAAGCAAGGGTAGCCGAAGGGGAAGGAGCCAAAGGTGAAACTGGCAGAGGTGGTGGAGACGAAAGCGAAACCAACGAAGTGGGGAGCTGAGGATCAAGAAAAGTAAAAAAGGAGATCAACTTAGCAAAAGAGTCCGTACTGGAAGTGGAGTCACGAGGATAGTAAGGTCAGGATTCATCGATGGTGACATAGGGCGAAATGTGCATACGATGAGCAATAGGGTCATAGTAGTGGTAACCCATGTGTTCAGCATTCTAACTAAGGAAAACACACAGCTGACTGAGTAGTCAGCTTCGTGTGCTCATAGGGTGGAAGAACAAAGCAGGCGCAACCAAAAGCGCGAAGTTGACTGTACTGAAGAGACCTACAGTAGAGATACTCAATGGGAGTAGAACTCTGAAGAGCAGTGGAGGGCTGTTGGTTGACAAGGTAGGTGGCAGTAGAAATGGCCTTAGCCTAAAAGTGAGGTGGAACAGAAGAGGCCAACATTAGAGCATGAGTAGTCTTAAGGTGTTGTTACTTGCACTCAGAAGTATTAAGAGTCACCAGCAGAGTAAGCACCAGGACAGGAGTACTAAGGAAGAGTGCCTTGTGCTGAAAGAAACCAACAAAAAACAGTAGCACAGTACTCACTAACAGAATTAACATGGAAAACACGAATGATAGAATCAAACTGAGTATGAGTCATAGCAAAAGACTGATAACTTGAACCTGACAGTCATCAATAAAGGTCACAGTATCGATGACTCCCTCCTGAAACGAAGGGAGTCGGGGCAATCATCGTAGTGAATCAAATCAAAAGGATGAGCGGAAGCAAAGTCACTAGAACCATAAGGGAGTTGCAGCTGCTTGCCAAGCTTGCAACCCATACAAGATAAAGAAGTATTACCTGGAATAGACCCAAGAACACCACTACCGACTAAAGAAGAAAGACGTGAGCCACATAGATGACCTAAGCGATGATGCCATTGAGCAAAACTGATGGATGTGGTGGCGGCAAAGGCAGTACCTGTAGTGGTCGATTGGCTGATGGAGGCAGCAAAAGTGGAAGGAAAGTGAAGCCAGTTGAGCTCCAAAAGACACCGAGAATCAAGGTGGCGTGGGCCAATACCAACCAGTCCCTGTGCGGTGGTCCTAAATACAGCAGAGGTTAGGCTTAAGAATGATGACAATCATGATCAGTATTCTGACCCGCAGACATAAGCTGCATAGCGAGCCTAGGAACATGAGAAACTGCAGGAACATGGAAACTAGGAGTAGAAAGTGCCTCGATTGGTAAGAGGAATAAAAGTACCATCAACGGAAACAGGTAGAACAAAGGGACTCAAAGAGGTGAGGTGGGTGGAATCTATTGTTCTGTGGAAGGAAGCACCGGAATTGAGGATCCAAGGACATGATATACCTGAAGTAGGAGATTGAGTGGCTAGACTGGCAGCACCCAAAGAGCTTGAGGTAGGACTCACGACCAGACACTGAAGGTGAGACCAGCTCTTGAGTGGTGTCTAGCTGGCAACCCCAGCACCACCTAGCTAAGCAGAGCCTTGCTGAGGGTGACGACCTCTGCGGCCCTGACTCTACTTCCTAGAGTAGCAAGTTCGGTAGGTGTGGCCATAACGCTGGCACTAGGCACAGTAAGGCCACTAGTAGAGGACCAAAGGTCAAATCTACTTGTATCGTTTACGCTTCATATCTAGAATCTAGAGCAATCCATTTTTAGATTTTCCTTCTAGTTTTCCTAACTGCTCTTGAAAAAATGGAATGGCATAATCCTTGCATTTCGTGTAACTTTCAAATCTTAAGACACTATGTTTTGTTGATTCTGTTTAAACATATGAAAGTTTGTTCTGGTGTAATGTTGTATATATATGTCACCATATGCTTGAAATAAACAATTCAAAAAATAAATTTTGTTGTCTGATTATGCAGGTAGTAAATTTTCTTCCACGAGCACTTTTTATCAATAGAATTGGGAAAAATATTATTTTATCTCAGTATCATAATGAGATTGAGGAGCATTTACGTCCAACTGATCCCCCAAAAGTGTTCCAATGGCGATCAGAATTTGGAAACGAACCTTTAAAGGTTATTAACTTTGAAATGGTACTTTTTATTTATAAATGTTTCAGTTTGTTCCTTTTTTTAACCTTTTGCCATTCTGTCTGGTTGCAGTTGCGGCTGGAGGGATACAAATGGAGCACACCATTTAGCATTGATGCTAATGGAGTTATGTGTGTGCTCTTGAATAGTATTACAGGAAATGATCAAGCTTTTGTGAGGGTAAACGTGAGAAGTGGAACAAAAAGTTCACGGTATGAAGTTGTATTTCAGCTCGCTTGCTGGTCCAGTCCATACAGGTACATCACAATTATTCATGTCAAGTTTATGTCAAAATCTCTAACACTTGCTAAGGAAAACTATAAATCGTGTATACAGGGTAGAGAATCGCTCCATGTTCTTGCCTATACGGTTTCGGCAAGTTGGCGGTGATGATTATTCGTGGCGTAGTCTGCCTCCAAATTCATCGGCTTCCTTCTTCTGGGAGGATCTTGGCAGAAGGCGTTTATTGGAAGTGTTGGTTGATGGAATGGATCCTACAAGCTCCATGACATATGACATTGATGTCATCATGGATCACCAGCCACTGGCTACTTCAAGTGGACTTAAGAAGCCCTTGCGTGTCACTGTTCTTAAGGAGGGGAAATTGCACGTTACTCAAATTAGTGATTGGCTGCCAGATAATAGAACTCGTGAACAGACAACTGAAAGGCTATTATCACCAATCTTCCAGCCATCAGAGGCCGACTGTGGGCAGTCATCTCAAGATCTGGATAGTGAATTCCATGTTACTTTGGAACTAACAGAGCTGGGCATTTCCATAATTGACCATATGCCTGAGGAAGTTCTTTACCTCTCAGTGCAGCAACTATTACTTGCCTACTCATCTGGAATGGGCTCTGGAATCAATAGGTAACAATATTTGCTCTTGGTTGTTTGCTAGGTTACTCTTTCTCACTGCTCAAAATTTCTCTCGTCTATGCTCAAATGCCTTACCTGTTTTAATGGCAGGTTTAAAATGCGAATGCATTGGATTCAAGTGGACAATCAATTACCTTTTGTCCCAATGCCTGTCCTCTTTTGTCCCCAAAAAATGGAGAATCAATCAGACTATATTGTCAAGTTTTCTATGACAATGGAGACCAATAATTCTCTAGATTTTTGTGTTTATCCATATATTGGTGTGCAGGTGAGTTTGCTTATTCAACATGGGTTCTTAGGAAGTGGTCCTTTGATTCACATAGCTATTTCAATTATTATTTTTTAAGTGCTTGTCTATTTTCATTACCATAGCTCTGTAGTATCACGTAGATATTTAGATGTCTAGCACCTACCTAACACTTCTCTTTTTGGTCTTGACTGTGCTGCATTCTTTGACAGTTTGCCTGTTGTAGCCGCAAGTCATCAAGTAGATGTCTTTAAATGTCTGTTCCAATAATAATTGTGTAATGTTTGTAGGTTCCCGAGAGTTGTGTTTTTTTTGTTAACATCCATGAACCAATTATTTGGCGCCTCCACGAGATGGTTCGACACCTAAAATTTGATAGGATATCTAGTTCTCAGCCTTCAGCTGTTTCAGTTGATCCTATACTGAAAATTGGGTAGGCAACTAACCACATCTTATTGTGTTTTGCTTTCTTATTGTTTTTCCCTGTGATAATACTGAACCTTCTCATACAGGCTTCTGAATCTCTCTGAAATCCGGTTTAGAGTATCAATGGCAATGTCCCCAACCCAAAGACCAAGAGGAGTTCTTGGGTTCTGGTCATCCTTGATGACTGCACTAGGAAACACGGAACACATGCCGGTAGGGCAGCAATTGAATTTATTGTATCTTCATCTTTCGCAATACATATAGTTGTTTCTCTTTCTAATTTTACAATTTGCCTGAACAAACCTCCATGCTTCTATCTTTAATTGTTTCACTACATTGATGTATTTATCTCAATCATTAAGGTCCGTATAGCTCAAAGGTACCGAGAGGAATTGTGCATGAGACAAAGTGCACTAATGAACGCTGCTATATCTAACATTCAAAAAGATCTTCTTAGCCAACCACTTCAACTACTTTCTGGTGTTGACATTCTTGGCAATGCAAGTAGTGCTTTGAGTAACATGAGCAAGGGCATAGCAGCACTGTCTATGGACAAGAAATTCATTCAGGGCCGAATGAGACAGGTCCATTTCTGTTTGTTTCTATGTTTATATGCATTTATTGAAATGTGGAAAAACTATTATAAGTTGTAACTAAAAAATTGCCATGCTGTTGCTATGATTTCTCCAGGATAGCAAAGGAGTGGAAGACTTTGGTGATGTCATACGAGATGGAGGTGGGGCTCTTGCAAAGGGCCTCTTCAGAGGTGTCACAGGCATATTGACAAAGCCCATTGAGGGTGCAAAATCTTCTGGTGTTGAGGGCTTTGTACAGGGAGTTGGAAAAGGTTTAATTGGTGCAGCTGCTCAGCCAGTGAGTGGAGTTCTGGATCTTTTGTCGAAAACTACCGAAGGTGCAAATGCTGTAAAAATGAAAATATCATCAGCTATAATGGCTGAGGAGCAGTTACTGCGTAGGCGTCTCCCTAGAGCAATTGGTGGTGATAGCTTGATCTATCCTTATGATGAACATAAAGCAACTGGCCAGGTAGGTAGTTCTCTCTCTATAGAAGGGCCTTGATGTACTATTATTCTATTAATGACATCTTCTGAATGGTATCTTTTATCCTTTTTTTCTTCTTTATGAAGGCTATCTTACATCTAGCTGAATGTGGTACATTTCTTGGCCAAGTTGACCTTTTTAAAGTCCGAGGAAAGTTTGCATCTACTGATGCTTATGAAGATCATTTTATACTTCCTAAGGGGAAAATTCTTTTAATTACACATAGAAGGGTAATATTGCTTCAGGTAAGACAAATTTACACTCTTTAATTCTAGTTACACCATGGTTTTCACTTTTCAGCCCAATTCCATGACATGCTTGGTTTCAGCTACCGATGATGACCCAGAGAAAGTTCAATCCTGCAAAGGATCCATGCTCAGTAATCTGGGATGTATTATGGGATGATCTGGTGACTGTAGAGATGACTAATGGGAAAAAAGATGCTCCAGGATCCTTACCTTCAAAGCTTATTTTGTACTTGAAGGCTAAGCCTACAAATTCGAGGGAAGTTGTCCATTTGGTCAAGTGTAATCGTGGGTCTGATCAAGCAACTCTCATTTACTCATCGATTGAGAAAGCTAATAAAGCCTACGGTCCAAATTCAACAAAGGTACACAAACTTCCTTGTAAATAGAAATGACGTGCTTCTACACATCATAACATGGCATGCCTACTTCCAGACTAAAGTAATAAATAGCTAAACTTTGTGTTGTCAAGATCTAAGTGTGGAGTGCATTTGATGTTGCACAATATATTTTAGATGTCCTGAGTGAATTGCGTTTCTGCACTTGGCATTTTATTCTTTTGATCCTCCAGATATTGATGCATGCTCAGCTAACTACTGATTATTGGGCATGTTTTCTGCACTTTTGTTTGATTAATTTGAAAGATGCTTTCAACATTCTTCAGGAATTATTGAGATGGAAGGTACCAAGGCCATATGCCCCTCGCAATACTAGTGGTCGCACTGTTCAAGACTTATCATTTAGTTAGACGATATAGCTCACGAAAAGATCAACACACTAGATACACTTGCATGTTATCATATCCCAGAAAAAATGCAAGCGTTTTGTTGATGACTACGGAGTTGTGTTCGAGCTTGATACAATCAATACCCTGCTAGAGCAAAGGTATGGACACCTTAAATGCTTGTGTTAATCTATCATTGGTTTCTCTTAGAATCATCATGTTCATCATTGTTAATAATTACTGTTTGTTGAGTGTTCCTAGGTTTATCTGTAGAGAGGTGCCTATTTTTCTCTTTTCTGTATCCAAAATGATAGTTATTGTTTAACATAATTATTGTTTAACTTTGAATGTTTGGTCTTGTCCCACCTAAAAATGCAGGTAAACAATTTAGTTAACCAAATGATCACCACGTCTCCAAGGCATTTCCATACCTTACTTCAGACTCGAATTCTTCGAACGAACCACCTATTGGTGTCGCTAAAAGCATATCTAGTTCAATCATACTATCCTTGTTGTCTTTATTGTACAGTTTGTCATTGTAGTCTCTCCATATATTCTTGATATCGTCGTCTTTCACCGTAAGTCTATTTGTGCCATCTTTGATGCATTTAACTTGTTGAAATCTCTCGTATTCCTTTCTCAAAGTTTAGCCATCTTATACCACCATGTGTTTTTAGGAACACATCTAGTCCCTTGGATCACTCCATACACCTTCGCAGACACCTTATGCGAATTACGATCTCCATCCACATATTATCCGCGTCTTCTCCCATGTTCCATATCCCTTCCGTGATCATCATCTCCTTAAATGCCTGTAAGGCATCCCTTTTGAGCTTCCATCGGCGCGGAGAAGGGTAGCCAGGAGGCGGTGAAGCGGTAGGGTTTTGTCGTTGCGTTTGATCGGGCTCGCAGCTCGCTCCGCCGTTTACTACGGAAGAGGTGGTGGAGTCTGCTGGGCTGGGCTGGCGCTGGACTGGGCTTTTTCTGGCCCGACGAGTGGAGGTCTCCAGAGAATGCAAGAGCCTTCTTTCCCTTCTCTTTTCCCTTCTTTCCCTTTTCTTTTTCCTTTTTCTTCTATCCTCCACTGCTGCTGTTGCAGCTTCTAGACTGGTATATGGTATTGACCCGGGATCATCGACCCATATGCATCAGGGTCAAGTACTAAATCCTTGGTTCTCGTCCCAAAGGGGTATACCCACTTCGTACCTTATTTTTTTCAAGTGTCGACCCACGTCCCGCGACCCCGTACCTCTACCCCTTCGACCCGGGAACTTTGTGACTATGGTGTTAGCTATCATGAGATCATAGGCTACAATAAAGCTCAAGATATCTTCTTCTAGGTTCCTATCATCATAATCAAAACCCACCCATGCACCCTCTCAACCCCACCCCCCCTCCTCCAGTTGTACCAACACAACCGTTGAAATCGCCTCCTAAGCAAAACTTTATTGTTGCCTTTTTAACCATGTCATCTAGATTTTTCCAAAATTGCCTCATAATGTCACTCAAACCTACTTGTGGAGCATAAGCACTAACAATGTTCAAAACCAAGTCGTTAATGACTAGCTTGATTAGGAGAATCCTATCCCCATGTTGCCTCACGTTGACAACTCAACTCTTGAGGCTCTTATGGATCAAGATGCCAACTCCATTCTTGTTCTGTTCTATTCCAGTATACCACATCTTGAAGTCAATATTCTCCACTTCCTTCGCCTTCTAATCCGTCCATTTAGTTTCTTGAATGCGAGATATTTACTTGTCTCCTAATCACTGTATCAACGAACTCTCTTAGACCTACATTTCAACTGTTATGATATACAAGGCAATCTAGGATACTATCTAACACCAACTACCTAGGTAGATCCTACTCTCCTTGGCTAGCTTCCTTGCCCCTCGTACTCATCGAGTAGAATACGAAGACCCTTGCACATTTTCCACTACATCTAGGCATCGACATAGCATGCCACTAAAAATGTGACGTCTTGGTACTTCTCATTTATCACCACACCCGGTTCCGATATGGTGATCTCGCTAATAGGGTTATGCTCCAACGAAAATCTCTTTGTTTTCATTCCATAAAAACTCAGCGCTAACCTAATACAAAAAATTAGGTGGTTCTACCATACGTAATATATGTGCTTGCAAGAAGTCAGGGATTGTAACTTTTTTATTGGCACTAATAGTAGATATGTATTATGTTTCATATTGCGCTTATGTTTTGCAGGTATTGATAGGTTCACACCTTGAGTAGTTGCCAATCAAGAGGGGCGATTTGTCTATATGGATATGTTAGGACGGCAGGATACACCAGTGGTTCTCATTGGCTTTTACATGTACATAGCTTTTTAGGCTGCCCCAATTCGGTGATGTAAATTTTAGAATTTTTGTTATTAACAACTTTTGTGATGGAAATACAACAGCATATTCTGGTAATTGTCCATGGTGAAACGGATTTTTCCACATTGTACAATTTTGTTATAATGCAAATTAGTGGTCAAAATTACAATTTATGCTAGTGTCCAACACAGCTTCTACCGGAGTAAGTAGGGATTTGGATCTTATAGAAAAGGTAGGCGAATATTAAATATTTCCTTGATGCAAAATTTCTGCAAAATCAGTATGTTCCAAACATTCCCGAATTGCTACACAAGGTAGCTACTCTCTCTATTCTTGAATAGATGTCTTGCATTTGGACCAAGACACGTAAAATGAATGAATCGTCCTGCCTTCTTCCAGGTCCCCAGGCGGCCCCCTCCGGGGAAAGTCGAAAAAAGGGTCAATGGTCCGTCTGCCCTGCAACCGGTCATGAATGGCTTCAGTGAATTGTTTGCGTTTGCTGAGCCTACATATGAAATACGGGAAAGCCCGCAGCCTAGACATCTAGCGATAGCGTATCGCTAGACGCTAACCAAAATGAGATCCCAATTCATATGAACAATAGGTCTTACGTGTAAAGGATCCTGTATAATTCTCTTGCATTTTCTTTAATGAAGGCTCGCTCTTGCTTTTCGCCTGCCTTCTTGACTTCGGATATACGGCGTTTTGCACTCTGGCACAGTTTATGAACGAAATTGACTCGGCTTCCTCATTCAGGTGTCTTAATCCCCAACTAGAAAAGAATAGGCGAACACTAGCGTCCGGACGTCCGATTTTTTTGTTTTCTTCGGACGCCTCTTGAAACATTTTTTGTCTACTTCTGCAACATTTGTTACCAACGCGTGTAACATTTTTTTTGAACGCTTGCAACATCCGTCTACTGTAGCATTTGTCGAAGGAAAATGTTGCACGCGTTGGTAGAAAATGTTGCACGCGTAGAAAAAAAATGTTACGGAGTGTTAGGACGTCCGATGCCTAGCAAAACCGTTGAACTTCTGGGTTAATTCGGCTGAGTTGATCTCCACGCCCGTATTGCTTCTTGCTGTCAACATCTCCGGCCATAATTCTGTCCAATTTGAATCGATCTCAATTGATACCTCGTTTCCAGTGTTTGCTCGTCGTTTAGGCCGGTGAGTGACATTTTTGCCTTACGGAGGGAGATCGAAACACATAATTTTTCCACAAGAAGGCCCTTTATCACCTTACTTATTGCTCTGGATTGTGTATGTTACTCTAAACTACAATCATAAATAATATTGGGAATAATTAATGGTTAAGTTATATAAAGGAAAATAATTATTATATTTTTTATAAAATTGTAAAATATATATATATATATATATATAACATTTGAAAGAAAGACTGACATGTATTTAAAACGGCGGGAGTGCTAGCTACACCATTAGTCCCGGGGAATCGTCTTCGTACCACATGAATTTACTTGCCAAACAAGCCACCTCACTCTTCTTGGACTTGTAAGCTCGTGATCACAGTTAGCAATATCGTTTTGAGCTGGAAAATTGAATTGCTGTCGGTTTCATGTTCGACGAAAATCGTGGAAAATCCGACAGTTTGCAAAGTCAAATCAGTTTGAAAATTGCGGTCAAACTGGTGTTAGAATCGTAAAAAAATCGACTGATTCGGTCAAAAATTGACCGATATTGGGCGATTATCGACCAATTTTTAGGGGAAATCGGCAGTGAATGGAAAATACAAAAAAAAGGGAAAAACGGGGACATTGTAGTGTCGACGATCGGGATCGCCAACCGCAGAAATGAACAAGGGTTAGTGATACTTGGGACCCGAACAGGGCTCGGCTCAACGAGGGAAAGAGCTAGTCGGGTCGAAGGGTGGAGCCAGGCGACAATGAGCGTGAGACGAGGGTTTATACTGGTTCGAGCCCCTGTGAAGGTAATAGCTCTACTCCAGTCGTCTTGCGGCCGTGGTCTTTGTTATTCTTGAGTACAGAGGCGTGTTACAGCTTAAGTTCGACAATGGCAGTGTCTAGTATCTAAAAACTTGCCTGTCCCCAGGCTGCTCATCCTTGGCCTTATATGCTCCCTGCTCGTAACGAACGGGAGATATTCCCGGGTAGTGGCCTCCATGCACGTTGAGGGCTGGCAGCAACTGCCCGGACTTGTTGCACGCACTTGCCTCATCCCCACGACCCGCGTTTTGGCAACCGCCGGTCAAATGCACGATCCGAAATCCAAGGGAGGACTACGGCTCGAACGAGAGCCGATCCGAGCTCGAGGTCGTGCGGAGCCATGTCGGGTCCAGCGCGCTCTAGGTCGAACGCCTCGGCATACGCCCAGGTCGTGGTCGGGGCCTCCCGAGCTTGGGGGGGTCCGTTGACCGTGCTTGGCCGGTCAAGGGACGCCCAGCCCTCGTCAGCTAGCCCCCGAGGCTTAAGGTCGTGGCTGGAATACGGGCCGACCTTGAGCCTCTACAGACGGGACTGATTTCCAGAACCTTCGAGCTTGAGATCGAGGTCGGGCGGAAAATGTAACGCCAGGCCGTGTCGAAACGACACCTGGCGCCTCTTGATCTCCGGAACTCTGGTACGGATGCAAACGGTTGGTGGACACTTGCTATGTCTCGAAGCCGCAGCCCAGACCTTAATTGCACCTATCAAATCATGGCCAGCGTGCCCTTCGAAGCGCCGCGGACTGGATTCGGCGACGGTGCGGCCTATAAACCCAAAACCGCAGCGACTGTTGAGAAAACTCCCGATCTTGCGCCCTTCGTCTTCCAAGCCTCCTTGCCCAAGCGAAAACCTCCTCTCCCACCTTCGACCAAAATCGCCGCGATCGCCATGGCCAAGCTAGGGAGGAGCACGTTGTCGCTGGCGAGGATGAAGGAACTCGAGTCCCAGGGACTGCTTGACCCATTCACATGGCGGCTGCCGGGTGGCGAGACCGAGCCACGCCCCAGGGATGACGAGATCGTTTGCACCGAGCACTACGTCCTCTTCGGCCTGCGGACCCCGGAGAGCGAGTTCCTCTCCGTGGTCCTCACCAGTTGCGAGATCGAACTCATCAACCTGGTGCCGAACTCCATTCTTACCCTCGCCATCTTCTCGCACCTGTGCGAGGGGTTCCTAGGGATCCTCCCTACCCCTCGCTCTTCTTTCGGTACTTCAGCCTCTTCCGCTCTGGGAAGGACCCCGTGGTCGGGTGCCTCTACTTTCGGCTGCGGACAGGGCTCAAGTGGTCCTTTCCCAAGATCCAAGCTCGGGACTCCCTCGGGCTATGGTCCGAGCGGTGGTTCTACCTGAAGAAAGGGGAACTCGGCACGCTGTCATATGAGGGAAACCCCATCGGCGGGAAGAAGGAGACCCCAGAGGCGGACGACCTCGAGGCCGACGAAGAGGCCATCGCCGCCATACATCTCTGCTCCGCACGCGGGCTCACTGGGCAGGCGATCGCTGTCGACTTCCTGCGGAATCGGGTGTCCCCCCTGCGGAGGCGGACACACCCGTTCTACGAGATCCAAGGGCGCATCGACCCGACCCGCGAGGGCATGTCTGGTAAGCCTTCCTACCTCGTGGTCTTGCTCGAGTCCGCCCCTCGATCTTCTTTGAAGGGCGCTCCCCTTGCAGCACCGAAGGACTCTTGGGTTGCCGCCAGGATGAACGAGATGTTCGGGAAACTGGCGCACAACTACTCCATGGACGACTCCGTCCCGAAGAATGTGCTCTGCCGAAAGGCCGAGGTAAGCCATCCCGTCCAATGGCTCGACTTGAGTGACCCTGGGGCCCTTCTTGATCCTCTCATGCGCGCAGAACCATCAGGAGCTGTTCGACACGGCTAGGCGGATGCTCCCGCTGCCCGGGGGGGCAGGAGCAAAAAAGGGAAGAAAAGGCCTTCCCCGGCCGGAGCGGACTGCCAGGGGGCGAAGAAACCTCATGTCGAGTGGGATGACCGTGCCATGGTAAGGATCCCGGTGGCCGAGCCCCCGAGCCCTTGCTCGTGTGCCTTGCTGGTTGATGAGCTTCCCTCTTTGCAGCAGCAGAGCGTGGCGGCCGTCGCCAGACCTCAAGCCCTCTCTCGGCTCTGGGGCCTCAAGCTCGGAGCCCCGCCGCAGCGGACGACGCGGAGCCGGCTCGGACTCCGAGACCCCAGGTCACGAGGACACGCAAGCGAAGTGCCCCGTTGGCTTCGGGGCAACAAGACCTTCGCCGACCCTCAGCGAGGCGGAGGCTGGTGACCCAGGTAAATTCCTGGCTTCTTGGACTACACCGTCTCCCCCGCATCTTTCTGGCTTAGTGTATGTTTTTGATCGCAGACCTTGAGCACTCGAGCTCGAAACTTGCCCGTTTTGACGATGGCTATTGTCCAGGGCGAGTCCGAGTCCGAGGAGGAGGCGGATTGCTATGTGCTGGCCCTGCGCCGACCCTCGCGCCCGACGCGGACCCCCTCGGGGTCACCGAGCCTGGTCCCGGCCGGCGAGTTCGACCAAGGGGTCGACGAATCCACTAGTAGAAATTCGCTCTTCTATGACGAATCATTATCGTCATGGAAGGTGCAAAATTCGTCATAAAGAAACTTCTGTGACGAATGTATGACGAAATTAGTTTCGTCGCAGAAGTCGCGTCATATATGTTCCTTTACGACGAAACGGCAAATTTCGTCACAGAACAGCTTCCATCCATGACGAAACATTGTTCGTCACATAACCGATATCGCTTTATGACAAAACTATAGCGTCACGAGAATTTCAAAGAGACGTCCACGATAGGGCCCATTTTCGTCATAGAATTGCTTCTGACCGACCAATGGGCGATGTGGCGTGTGACGTGGCATTTGACGTGTCCTTTGCAAGTGGCGTGGCATGCTGTTGGCGCAGATGGCGTGGCAGCCATTGCGGCGACACGATGTCGCGATTCGCCGGTGCCACTGTTAGGCGGCGATGCCACATGTCAGTCATTGCTGACGCCACATGTCTTCCGCATAAGAAGCCACGTGTCTGGCTGCGACAGGAACACGTGTCATACTGTTATGACGAATTTTATGTCACAGAAGTTATAAAGGCCTACCTATTTTATTCTGGGCAGGCCCGCTATTTAGTCCAGCAACAGTCACATAGAAGTTGACATACAAGTTCACATAAGCACACATCATTACAGAACCACAATTTCACACCCACTAGTAGAAGTTATTACAGAACCACAAGTTCACATAACCAAATTAGTCCACAACAGGATGAGGAAGAGCCCCAGCCCGCGATCAGCGCGGATTTTGACACTGGCGAGAAGGGGGCGCTGCTGCCGCTGATCCTCCTGAAGTCGGCATGGGGGAGAGCACCCAGAGCGCGACGGTCGCAGCCGCAGAGGCGCCCCAGCCGCTCTTGCCCACCGTCGCTTTGGGCACCGAGGACGCGACGCCCCCGGCCACCGGAGATGGCCATACCGCAGAGGCGCCTCAGGCCTGCTCGACCGAGGCTACGCCTGGGGCCGAGGCCATGATACCTCAGGCCACGGAAGATGACCGCTCCGCGGGAGATCGCGCGGCGGTTCCGACCACCGTTCCCCCAGCGCCGGAGACGAGCGGAGCCCCGACCACCGAGGTTGGGACCAATGCAGCCGCCGCGCCCTCCCCTGCCGGTAAGTTGGGCCCTCCGGAGGAGGCGTCGGGATCCCAGGCCGCCGCCAACGTGGGGACTGAAGGTCTCGGCACAAGCGTGCCGGTGGTTGCCGCGGTCGACTTCACCCCGGGAACCGTGGGCGACGAGGAGTATACGCGCTCAAGCCTGGAGAGCCGAGTTCGCGGGGTAAGGACCCCTCCACATACCTCGTAGCTTGTAGGCTTGAGTTCCTTGTTTCTTATCTCGGGCCACCCCTCCTGTCATGAAGGCGATCGCCAACGTCTCCCAAGGACTGCGAGGCTTCCAAGAACACGCCGACGTGCTAAGGGGCCTCCTGAACGTGGTGGAGGCGCGGGAGGCTGAGCCTCATCAGGACCTTCGAGGTTGACCAGGAGGAGCTCGAGCAGAAGACCAGGGAACTTGAAGAGCTTCGCCGGACGATGATAGCACAGGAAGTAGCCCACGCGACCGAGCTCGAGCAGACCAGGGTCTCCGAGCGCGAGCACGGCTTCAAGGCCGTGGAGCAAGAGCGCATGCGGTCGGCCAAGGCGCTCGAGGCCGAGCGGGCCAAGGTTGAGGCTCTGGAGAAAGCCGCTGCGGAGCAGGCACCTTCCTCGATGAAGGCGTCCCCCGAACTTGAGGCCAAAATCCTGGAGCTTGAAGGGAAACTCGAGCGCGCCAGTGAGGCGTTCGAGGCTGAGCGGGCCAAGGTCGCGGCGCTGGAGAAAGCTGCCGCGGAACAAGCGTCTTCCTCGACGAAGGCTTCCTCGGAGCTCGAGGCCAAGATATCGGAGCTCGAAGGGAAGCTCGAGCGCGCCAAAAAGGCGGCGGCAGGCGCCATGGCCCAACTCCAGGATGCACGGCACCGAGCCGCGGATACCTCCAAGGAAACTCTCCAGTACCAGAGCGAGCTGTCGACTTTGAGGGCCAAGGTCGACGAGCTCGAGCAGGAGAGGCTTGCCCGCGAGATGGCCAATCTGTAAAAACACTTAAGACAAAATGTGTTAATAGAGCTACGCTCCTTTTGGAAAGTAGAGGACTCTCACCCCGTTTCGAGTCTGTAGGCGAGTATATTTAGTGTTTGGCCTTTTCGCTCCTAGTCAAGCACCGTAGGTCGTACGCCAACCGGATATCCTCATCCAGCCCCCGTTGAGGCCGAGGCCGAGCAACGCCGGCCTCGGGCGCAAAATTTGGGCGCTAGCAAATGAACACGACCTGCAGAGTTTGAGGAAAGGCCCGCGGGGAAAATGAATGCGACAAAAGCGAGTTCGATAAAGAGACGAGCACGTACCCGGTCTAACGTTTGAACCACGACCACGACCGTGCGCACCGACCAATGGTCAAGGCCGCGAGGCTTGCGGCTCGAGCCCGGGCACAGGGAAGAGCTGTATTGCGAAGAGATTCGGCTTACAATCAGCTCGACCACTGGGGGTGAGCGTTAAGCTCGCGGCACTCAGACCGATAACGATCGTGCCGTGCACGAGGGTCGTACCGAAGAAAAAGTCTCAGAAAAAACAAATGATAAAATAATCACGAATGAAAAAAGACATAAAGGGCGAGAACAGAAGAACAACTTTATTGAAATTTAAGGTATAGAGTTTACACATAAAACTTTCGAAGCTGATCTATGTTCCACGAGCTAGAGAGCTCTCCGCCGTCGGGCATCGCTAGCCGGTAAGCCCCCGTGCGATCTGTTGAAATGACTCTATAGGGGCTCTTCCACCGCGGGGATAACTTATTGGTGTTGGACGAGCCCTGAATCCGCCTTAGGGCTAGGTCCCCAACAAGGAGCTCCCTAGGTCGTACCAACCGAGACGCATGTCTGCGGAGAGCTTGCAGGTAGTGCGTTGATCGTAGCAGAGCACGGCATCTTACTTCTTCTGCGAGGGTAAGGTCGAGAGACCGCTCGTGCTCGAAGTTGACTTGATCGACCTGTGACCTGGCAGAGCCAGCAGTAACCTCCGGAGGCGGGGCGGCGATCTGCGATCGAACACGAGCTGAAAAGGGGTGGTCCCCATTGCTCGACTGACCGTGGTACGGATATACCATAAGACGGTGGGAAGCTCGTCCACCCAGGTCGTGCCGTAGCGTTCGAGCTCATTCGAAACTCGCTTCTTGACACCCTGGACGATTTGTCTGTTGGCGCGTTCCGTTGCGCCGTTGCTTTGGGGGTGAGCCACTGAAGCGAAACATACTTTGATGCCGAGGTCCTCGCAAAACGCCTGGAACAACTCACTGGTAAACTGAGTACCATTGTCAGTGATAATTTTGCATGGAACCCCGTACCTGGTGACCACGAACAAGCGAAATAAACGAACGGCCGCTCGAGCAGTTATGGTCGAGACCGGTTCAGCCTCTATCCACTTGGTGAAGGTGTCAACAATGGCGAAACAGAACTTCTTTCCCCGTGCTCGAGGAAAAGGGCCGAGGATGTCCAGCCCCCATGTCGAGAAAGGCCAAGCGAGCGGAATGGTCTGAAGCGCGTAAGCGGGCTAATGCGATTCCTGGCGTGGAATTGGCATGCTCGACAAGTGCGGACGATATCCCGGGCGTCCTGAAGCGCCGAAGGCCAATAATACCCTAGGCGGAAAGCCTTGCCCACCATCGTCTTGTACGAAGAATGCGCTCCGCAGAAGCCTGAGTGGATGTCATTTAGCAGGTACTTACCCTCCTTCGTGGAGATGCACCTTGTTAGGATTCCGGAAACATTCCGCTCAGATAGCGCCCGACGAACGGCGTGTCAGAGACTTCGCCAGCTTGATCTGCTCCTCTCGGCTAGGCCTGGGCGTTCGGTTTAACCGAAAAATTCTGTTTCGGTTTTCGGTTTTTTAGGAAATTCGGTTATTTCAAAAATGAAACCGAAATATGTTTGGAAATTTCGGAAACCGACAATTCGGTTAACCGATAATTCGGTTTCGGTTTCGGTTTTAAACCGAATTAACCAGAATTTGATTGTTAGGATTCAGGAATCACCAGTTCACCACAATCCACAAAGAACAAATTGTCTGACAGAAACAAAAATTGCGCACATTATTGAGAATTAAATGAGGCTGCGAACAAAACAATATAAGTTTGTGTAAATCACCTGTTGACATTATTGAGAATTGCTTGAATTAAATATGAGAATTGGAAGAAAATTGAAGTCCCTAAGGGAAGGTGGTTCAGAGCATCCTTAACACATGGAGAAGCAGATAGGAGAAGCGCATATGAAACAATCAGCAAATGAGCAAGGAAATACGAGATGTTGCCTACTAAATACCACTAAGTAATTATAGTCCGGTTAGTTCGGTTAGTTCGGTTAATCGATGTATAAAACCGAATAAACCGAAATAAATTCGGTTATTTCAGATAGATAACCGAATCAACAACCGAATAATTCGGTTTCGGTTTTTTCGGTGTCGGTTTCGGTTTTTTCGGTGTCGGTTTTCGGTTTCCGGTTTATTTGCCCAGCCCTACTCTCGGCGGTGTCGGGCGGTAGGACGCCCCTCGCAAGGAAGTTATAAATGGGCTCGGCCCAGGAGGGGATACCTTCGACCACGACAAGCAAGACCTCCTGGTCGGAGATCGAAGGGGCCGCCAGCGTCTCCAGGATGACGTCGGGCGGGATCTTGTCGTTGGAGGAGGCGAGCTTGAAGAGGAAGTTGGCGCTTGAGTTGTCCCTCCTGGGAATGTGCTTGATCTCCAAGTTTTGGAACCACTTCTCCATTTTACGCACCTCGGCAAGGTACTTCGCCATCGAGTCGCCCGAGCACTGGTATTCCTTATTGTACTGGTTGATGACGAGCTGAGAGTCGCCCTTCACGACCAACCGGCGCACGCCCAGAGCTTTGCAAGCTCGGAGGCCCGCCAAAAGAGCTTCGTATTCTGCCACATTGTTGGTCGCCGCAAACTCGAAACGAACCACGTACCTCAATTGGTCGCCGCGCGGGGTAAGAATAAGGATTCCAGCCCCCGAGCGCTTGAAGGACCTCGAGCCGTCGAAGAACATGATCCAGGGCTTTTCTTCCTCGACCTCGGGCTCGGGCGTGGGTTGCGACGTCTGCTCGACCACGAAGTCAGCGAGCACCTGCGACTTGATGACCGTTCGAGATACGACCTGGACATCGAATGCCGCCAGCTCCATAGCCCACTTGGCAATGCGTCCGCCGCCTTTCGGGTTCCTTAGGATGTCCCCGAGCGGGAAGTTGCTCGGGACGGTCACAGAGTGCGCCTGGAAATAATGTCGAAGCTTGCGCGAAGCCATGAGGAGAGCGTACAGCAGCTTTTGTACCTGCGGGTAGCGCTCTTTCGGCCCGTACAAGACTTCGCTGACATAATAGATCGGATGTTGTCGAGGTCCTCGCTAAGCCACCAAGACGGCACTGACAGCTTGGGTGGTGGCAGCAAGGTAGAGCAGCAATCTCTCGCTAGGTTGCGGAGTAGTAAGCAGGGGCGGGGTCGACAGGTATGCCTTCAGGTCGTCAAAAGACCGCTGTGCCTCTGGAGTCCACTCGAAGCTTCCTTGTTTGCGCAAAGCTCTGAAGAACGGAAGCCCGCGCTCGCCGAGCCTCGAGATGAATCTACTGAGGGCGGCCATGCATCCGGTGAGGCTTTGCACCTGCTTGACCGAGGTCGGGGGTGCCATTTTCTCGATTGCCTCGATCTTTTCCGGGTTCGGGCCGATCCCTGAGCCCCCGATCATGTAGCCGAGCACCTTCCCTGACGCGGCACCAAACACATATTTCTCGGGGTTGAGCTTGATCTGGTACCTGTTCAGGTTGTTGAAGGTTTCCTCGAGGTCCCGGACGTGGTCGCCTTCGGAGGAGCTCTTGACGATGATGTCATCCACGTAGACCTCAAGGTTGCGGCCGATCTGAGGTCGAACGTCTTGGTCATCAAACGCTGGAACGTGGCCCCCGCATTGCGCAGACCGAACGACATGGTCGTGTAATAGTAGGTGCCGAACGGTGTGATGAACGACATTTTGCTTTCGTCGTTAACTGCCAGCTTGATCTGGTGATACCCCGAATAGGCATCCAGGAAGCTGAGCATCTTGGCGTTCTTGGTGGAATCAACGATCTGGTCGATGCACAAGAGCGAGAAGTAGTCCTTCGGGCAAGCCGAGTTCAACCCCGTGTGGTCCACGCACATCCTCCATTACCGCCCTTCTTCTGGACGATGACCGGGTTTGCCAACCATTCGGAGTAGTCGATCTCGCGAATGAAGCCGGCCTTCAAGAGCTTGTCCAGGTTCTGCTTGATGATCGCAACCTTCTCCGGAGAGAAACGACGCAGCTTCTGCCGCACGGGGCGGCAGTCTGGCTTGACTTACAGCTTGTGCTCGATCACCTCCCTCGGGACGCCCGACATGTCCGCAGGCTCCCAAGCGAATATGCCTTTGTTGGCGCGGAGGAAGGTGACGAGCTCGAGTTCCTATTTGGAACTCAACTCAGCTGAGACATGGATGCACCTGGCCGGGTCGTTTTCCACGAGTGGCACGGCCTTCGTCTCCCCACCGGGCTGGATCGCCGCCTTCTGACGAGCGTTCCTTGCCATCGCCTCTGGGCCTCGCTGAGGCAGCATGCCAGCAAGGGCCAAGGCCTTGGTTTCGCACCCGTGCGCCGCCTGGAGGTCGCCTCGCACGGTTATGATGCCGTTGGGACCGGGCAGTTTCATGCACCGATGGCCATAGTGGTTGGCCGCCATGAACTTGATCAGGGCGGGCCGCCCGAGAATGGTGTTGTACGGGAGGTCCCCCTCAACCACCTCGAAGGTGATCAGCTCGGTGCGGAAGTTGGTTGAGTCACCGAAGGTGACGGGCAAGACCACCTGCCCCAGCGGGGTGGTCGAACTTCCGGGGACGATTCCGAAGAAGGGAACCGCGATGTTCCTGACCTTCGACCGGGGAATCTGCATCCGGTCAAGCGCTTCTGCCTGCAGTAGGTTAAGGGAGCTGCCGCCATCGACCATGACGCGCCCGACCATCGTGTTGCTGATGGTGGGGGTCACGACCAAGGCGGTCTTTAGGTCTCGGGCCATACCTTGGAGGGCATCCTCAGGAGAGAAGGTGATGGAGGCGCCAGCCCACTTGCAGTGATGCTCGACGGGCTTCTCGGCGGTGACCTGGTAGATGGTTCATGAGGCAGCCTTGAGCTCGCGCCGGGACTGGTAAACCGACGAGCCGCCGAAGATAACATCGATACGGCGCTCGCCCTGCTGGAACTCTAGGTCGAGGTCGTCACGGTCCGTCCCAGCGTTCACCCTGTCCGGCTGGTCGTCTCCTTTTGGTAGCACGGGCATCTCCCCCCGACCATCATAGAAAGCTTCGAGCTTGCCTTGCCAAGCCCTGCAAGCACGCAGGTCGTGGCCGGCTGCCCTATGGAACAGGCAGAACTTCGCTTCATCGTACCCTGCGCGCCCCTCGGCCCCTGGTGGTCGAACATCGGCCCGGTGAGGCCCAGGCCACCGCCCTTCCCATTGGGGCTGGTTCTGCGCCTGATGAGGTCGGGACCGACCTTGGCGAGGTCGAGACCCTTCCCGACCTTGATCTCGGACTTCGAGGACCTCTCGCTGGCCATCTGCCTAGATGATCACCCGCGGCAGACCACCACCGATCCTGCGGCCGCGCTTCCGCTTCTTGGTGGCGGTATCTTGGTCGGCGCCCTTGGAGTTGGACAGACCGGCATCTGCTGGGTTCAGACCAAGCTTACCCTAGTCGTAGTCGTGTTTCCAGTGGACAGCGTCGTCCGCGTCCGCGTACCGCTCCGCCATGCGGAACAGCTTGTTGACGCTGAGCCTCGAGGTGATCTCCAGGTCTTCGGTAAGGCGCCGGTCGCGGACGCCGAACTTGAAAGCTTTGATGACGGCTTCGTCGGAGATGCTCGGGATCGAGTTCCTCGTGCGGGTAAACCGCCGCACGAAGTCGCGAAACGGCTCGTTTTTGCTCTAGATGACGCGATCCAGGTCTTTCTCCCTCCCTGGTCGCTCGTAGCAACTCTGGAAGTTGGAGCGAAGGGCGTTCTGGATTTGGCGCCACGACACGAAGGAGCGAGCTTCGGTTGAGCGGCCCGTGTCGCAGCGCGGCCAAAGACAAATCGGGAGGTAATTAGCCATGACGAGCTCGTCGCCCCCGGCCGCCAGGATGGCAGTCGAGTAGATAGATAGGAACTCATCCGGGTTCTTGGTCCCGTCGAAGCGCTCTATCAACGCTGGCTTGAACCGAGCTGGCCAGCTCACGCGACGAAGGTCATCGAATCGCCATGCGGTAGTAGGCGGGACAGTCTTGGCCGTGTAATCGCGTTCGACTAAGCCCTTACTCTTGCCGGACTCGGGTCGAGGTGCCTCGGCGACCCGACCTCTGGCGAGCGACCACGACCTTGCTGAGTCACTGGGAGGTAACACAGGCGGTCCTGGACCCTGCGGCGCCTGGGTGGAACATCTGGGGAAAGATCGCCAGACCTGCTGCTGGTTGACCCGGAGCTCGTGTAGCTCGGCTCGAGTCTGACCCTGCCTGGCGTGGTGCCCGAGAGACAGCGACGTGATGGCGTCGGAGCCACATCCCGAGATCGCTGCTGGCGCGATGGCACCTCCCGCGCGGGGGGCGACTGATGGGTGCGCCGGCAGCGGCGCGACGAGTTGCCATCGCTCCTCAGGGAGCGGGTCCCCGAGTGATGGTTCTGGTGCTGCGAAGGTATGACCTCGGTCGCAGCCCGATCGAGCTCTTCGGCCAGGGCTCGACCAAAGAGCTCTGACCTCACCCTACCGGGGTCAGCCATGACCCGGGCGATAGCGCGGAGGCGCTCTCCCGAAGGAGGAAGTCCGGGGTTCCCGGACGGAGCGCCGGCCTTCTCTTGGTCCTCCCGCCGGAGGGCGGTTATGGCTTGGTTGATGGCGACATGCACCATTCGGCGGGCGTCCTCAGGGGTCTGTGGATCACGGTCATCCGTACCTGCTCCCGCACCATGACTGTCCGCCATCAGGACGTGCTGCTCACGTGGCGGTGGCGAGGGCGAAAACAGGGACGTGGATCGGGGTCCGCGCCCATTCCCACGCTCGTGGAACGCCCGTCGATGAGGTGCGCCATGTCCCCACGATCTTGGTGATTTCCCTGCAGATGAGCAAAGCTATCGGGCCCCACGGTGGGTGCCAGCTGTCGACGATCGGGATCGCCAACTGCAGAAATGAACAGGGGTTAGTGATACTTGGGACCCGAACAGGGCTCGGCTCAACGAGGGAAAGAGCTAGTCGGGTCGAAGGGTGGAGCCAGGCGACAACGATCTTGCATTTTCTTTAATGAAGGCTCGCTCTTGCTTTTCGCCTGCCTTCTTGACTTCGGATATCTGGCGTTTTGCACTCAGCACGGTTTATGAACGAAATTGACTCGGCTTCCTCATTCGTGTGTCTTAATCCCCAACTAGAAAAGAATAGGCGAACACTAGCGTCCGGACGTCCGATTTTTTGTTTTCTTGGACGCCTCTTGAAACATTTTTGTCTATACGCAACATTTGTTACCAACGCGTGTAACATTTTTTGAACGCTTGCAACATCCGTTTCTTGTAGCATTTGTCGAAGGAAAATGTTGCACGCGTTAGTAGAAAATGTTGCACGCGAGAAAAAAAATATTCTTGAGTGTTAGGACATCCGATGCCTAGCAAAACCGTTGAACTTCGGGTTAATTAATTTGAGTTGATCTCCACGCCGTATTGCTTCTTTGTTGTCAACATCTCCGCCATAATTCTGTCCAATTTGAATCGATCTCAATTGATACCTCGTTTCCAGTGTTTGCTCGTCGTTTAGGCGGTGAGTGACATTTTGCCTTACTTGAGGAGATCGAAACACATAATTTTTCCACAAGAAGGCCCTTTATCACCTTACTTATTGCTCTGGATTGTGTATGTTACTCTAAACTACAATCATAAATAATATTGGGAATAATTAATGGTTAAGTTATATAAAGGAAAATAATTATTTTTTTCAAAATTGTAAAATTATATATATATATATATATATATATATATATATAACATTTGAAAGAAAGAATGACATGTATTTAAAACGGCGGAGTGCTAGCTACACCATTAGTCCCGGGAATCGTCTTCGTACCACATGAATTTACTTGCCAAACAAGCCACCTCACTCTTCTTGGACTTGTAAGCTCGTGATCACGATTAGCAATATCGTTTTGAGCTGGAAAATTGAATTCTTTGTCGGTTTCATGTTAAGCGAAAATCGTGGAAAATCCGACAGTTTGCAAAGTCAAATCAGTTTGAAAATTGCGGTCAAACTGGTGTTAGAATCGTAAAAAAATCGACTGATTCGGTCAAAAATTGACCGATATTGGGCGATTATCGACCAATTTTTAGGGGAAATCGGCAGTGAATGGAAAATACAAAAAAAAGGGAAAAACGGGGAAATTGTAGTGTCGACGATCGGGATCGCCAACCGCAGAAATGAACAAGGGTTAGTGATACTTGGGACCCGAACAGGGCTCGGCTCAACGAGGGAAAGAGCTAGTCGGGTCGAAGGGTGGAGCCAGGCGACAATGAGCGTGAGACGAGGGTTTATACTGGTTCGAGCCCCTGTGAAGATAGCTCTACTCCAGTTGCCTTGCGGCGGCAGTCTTTGTTATTCTTGAGTACAGAGGCGTGTTACAGCTTAAGTTCGACAATGGCAGTGTCTAGTATCTAAAAACTTGCCTATCCTCAGGCTGCTCATCCTTGGCCTTATATGCTCCCTGCTCGTAACGGACGGGAGATATTCCCGGGTAGTGGCCTTCATGCACGTTGAGGGCTGGCAGCAACTACCCGGACTTGTTGTACGCACTTGCCTCATCCCCACGACCTGCGTTTTGGTAACCGCCGGTCAAATGCACGATCCAAAATCCAAGGGAGGACTACGGCTCGAACGAGAGCCGATCCGAGCTTGAGGTCGTGCGGAGCCATGCTCGGGTCCAGCACGCTCTAGGTCGAACGCCTCGGCACACGCCTAGGTTGTGGTCGGGGCCTCCTGAGCTTGGGGGGTCCGTTGACCGTGCTTGGCCGGTCAAGGGACGCCCAGCCCTCGTCATGTAGAAAATTATGAAAAATTAGTAAGAAGTCGAAAAAGGCTAAAAAACTAGGAAAATGTTAGAAATGCGAAAAAGACTATGGAAAATTACAATGCCTTTCCTATATTTGAAGACTACGTCAAGTTGTAAAGTACACATTTTGCAACAATAGCATAACTATAGAAAAATATGGAAAAATTTGGGAAAATTGTGGCATGACCTTTACTATATTTTAGACTATCTCAAGTTGTGAAGTAGGCATTTAGCAGTAATATCTCAACAAATAACATTTCATTTCAATACATTCGCAAATCGATCAACAAGTCCACATTTCAGTAACATTCATTTCAGTAGCATAACATATGATATTTGAATTCAACATTTCTCACCTAAAATGAATATTCGCACTTGGCATAGCTTTGTTGGTCTTCCATTGTGGCACATATGCTATGTTGGACCTACATGAATGCTATGTTAATTAGTAAAAAAACAAGTTGTAATGAAATGAAACATACAAATAAAACATTACCTTTGGGGCTACAGGTAGTATTGTAGGTTGTACACTTGGTTGGCCATGCTGTATTCTTGTGTGGACATCATCAGTAAACCTCGTGTAGCTAGCAACTCCACCTTATATTCGTGCCAACTTTGCCCCATCCATGAGCTAGTCATTTGCCACTGTTGGTATAACATGGTATAAAATTTGAGGTCTTGCCACTCATATACGCTTGAGTGGGAGGTTGCGTACGAGAATCCAGAATAGCGTAGTCGTATGGGCCATATGAGCCATAATTCTCTTGTGTCTCGGCGATGCTGTACGAGCTACAGCTATCCTGTGGTGCATCATGGCTGTGTCAATGGTCCCTCCCCTTACCTGCAGTAGTCGCCTTTGTGATTGTGGAGCCCCATGATCTTTGTCCTATGTGGCATGAGTGTACTGGAACTCCCCTGTACATTGTATAGGAAGCTGTTCTTTTGAGTGGGAAGTGAGAGGGATGTAGGCATCAACACCAAACTGACCACCATCGCTGTTCGTCTTGGATTCTTGGTACGGTGGGCCCTGACGGTCCTTGAGAGTGTTATCAATTGAGTCATCACTCCATACTATATGGGAAGCTTCCCTTACCTTTTGAGGGAGCTCTCCTTTTTTGCTTTCTCCCTCGTTGGCACTGCTTGGTGCTTCCTCTTTCCCATGTGTGTCACCTACTATCTTGTCTGCCCATTCGAGGATGCTTGTAGCTCTAGTATTCTTTCGCAATGCATCATTGTCTACCAGGTTTGTCATGAGGTGTGATGGGAGAGAGTGTCACACTCTGTATCCTCCTTGTCAAGTAAGGGGTCAACATTGGACCTCCCTTTCTCCATCCACTGTCGGATTGGATTTTCTGTGTCGCATAGCGTAAGCTCCACAAGGTGCTGGAATGGATTGTCTTTGGCTGTGGATTTCACTTTTCTGTTCTTGAATTCTGAGCCGCAAGTTGTAGTTAATATACACTAACTTATGGTGCTTCTTGTAGAACAGATAGCTGCGAACTTTAGTGTGGATGACCGTGAATGTGCTCCAATTATGCTCGCATCCGCTGAAAGAAGCATGATGCGAAACGATGCGCTGAGCCAACTGCTGGAGTGTGGATGTGTTTGAGCCGAACACACCCCACCAATGTGCTGTAAGTTAACAAAGACAACAATAAGTACAAATACGAGAGTGACACTTTATTTAAGATGACATGAAGAAAATACTAGGGAAAATTTTGGGATCATATGTCATCCTGTCAGCTAGTGCAGTCAAGAATGATCCAACCCTTCTTTTGAAAAGATCAGCTACATGAAGACCTCACATCGCTAGATCAGTATCATTAGCAAGTGCTTCAACATCATCATTTCTTTGTACCACACCATGCTAAGTGATGCTTCAGTCGGGTTGCACGCCTGCTTTCTTCACCTGGTGACAGTACATGCATCGAAAACCGGTCCCCATTTTATTGTCGTGCTCACACACAATGTCACCATAGTCTGCCATCTAATACAAAACAACAAGAAGTCAGCTAACACAAAACATCAAGGTTAATGTCAGTTCTTGTCAAAACTATATGTACGTACTAGCAATGAAAGGCGTTACATCAGTGAATGTTAGGAATTATATGTATGAGCTACAAATAAAAGGCATTACAACACTTTTTGCTAACAACTATACACACGTGCTTGCATCATTGAATGCTAATACAAAACATCAAGTTAATATATGAGCTTGCTAACAACTACTAACCATAACCCTGCCTAACCATGTCATGTTCTGCTAACCATAACCCTAACCATGACTAACCCTGTCTACTAACCCTAACCCTAACCTTGTCCCTATCCCTAACCCTGGTCCTAACCCTAACCCTCAATCACACTAACCCTAAGCACATGGTAATGTGCTGTCCCCATCTGCAATGAGTCAACAACCCTAAGCACATGCTAATGAGACAATCAACTGCAATTCATCACAAATAGTTGAAAATCGAAGAAAAGTACCAAAAATTGCTTAGTTTTTGATGAAAATCAATGATTACTGTTGATAATCATCACGGCTGCGGCAGTGTCGGCTTCCCCTTCGGATCGACCGATTTTTGACCGAAGCCACTCGATTTTGATCGAAGCCATTGATTATCAACTTCCCCTTGGATCGACCGAAGCCGGATCTGGCCGGAGCTGTGTAGGTATGGAAGGGAGGCTAGGAAATCAAGTGTCTAGCACAATAATGTGGTCGGAATGGCCAGCTACTATTATGCCCCCACCTTGCCTGACCAGGCCAGAACCAGGGGGAACCATCACAGAGTAGAGTGCGTCAGGATCAGGCTAAGGAAAACAACACATGCACAGATAAAAATTTCTACTGAATAGTACTCAAGGATTATTCTTAATATACATATATTACAGTCTTAAGTCTGGCTACGGTGATTTCTACACCGCCCACCTAATATTACAGTATTATTCTAAGAGCCCCCCTCTTGATGGTGTTTTATTCTGCCAGATCTTGGTCGTCTGCTCTCTCATAATCATAGCCCTCCACAGCAACATCCACATCAACATAACAATTAATGCCATTGAGAAAATCACCATCTACCTCATCTGTGTTGGAGGACTCGATAGGCTCTAAAAACTAACAACGGAAGCAAGGGTGAGTACTCCAGTACTCAGCAAGCCGCGAAAAAATTATGCATGAGTATATATATTTACATTTTCAACCACCGAGCCGTTACACCAAAGTAGTATTTTACTAAAAGTACCCCTTTACCCATTTGTTAGAAAAAGTCAAGTTTTAACTTTTAAATCTACTTATTGTGAAACAACGTGGGGTCTTACATCCTTTATTAGAGGAAAATCTACATGATACACTTCCAAACCCGAAAGTTAGGAGTGATATCACATTTGACTCTGATTTAAGGTGTACTGCTTTGCCCATAGCATCACTTGGCTTATTGTCCTAGTGCACTTCCTTGGGCACACTAATAAACCAAGGAAATATAACGTTTGGCCAACCGTACTTTGACCTCTGCCATACCACCTCGCCTCACCAAAGGCACTCCTCCCCCGATGTCTCGCCCTAGGGTGACTACCCCTCCATGGCAAAGTCACCTTTCTCACCCTTGGCAGGGACAGTTACTTGTTGGTTACTTTATTCAACCTATCCCATATCGGGTCTATGGTTAGCATGGTTTGTGCTGTTTTTAAAGTAAGCACTAGTTTGGTTTGTCCTTAAATGATATACTATATGGATGAGCCCTGACTTTCATAACAACCAAACCAGGGTTGTTCATACCCCGAACTCCTCAACCCACCAAATGCTTCACAACCCCACCAGAGTTATGGTTTTATTACTGGATTTAGCTGATCCAGATAGTGTGATTTAATTTCTTTTAGAAAATAATCTTTTGGGATGAATGCAAGAGTTTCAAACAACCCAAGCCAAAAAACCAGTTCACAAGACATGGTCGAAGGGCGACTTTCCTGGATGAATGATCACAGAGCTGTCCATAGCAGGGAGTGTTTCGGGACCCGGATATGCAAATCCAAAACCCTCTGTGTATTCTACACTAATCCAGGATCACGCTAGTGCACACAGTGGAAACATAGATGGCATATCATTTCATACATCGAAATAACTAAGAAGTAACAAATTATTATTGAATAAAGCAAGCGACCTTATGGTCAAGGTTCATACACCAATGCCTCATGGCTTAAGAAACAAATAAAACTGTTGCAGCGGAAATAAAATAACTTGGACCATTCGACATGCCACAGGCAATCGTCTGGGGAAGCGCCATCCTAGTCGATGCAGTCTTCATAGTACTCCTCTTGATACTCATTACTTGGTCCTTCCTCAGCAACTGAACAACAAGGGCGTCAAGCCGTGAGTACAAAACGTACTCAGCAAGCCGTAGGGAAATGATGCAATATATTCATGCACGGCTTGACAAAGGATAGTCATACGGTTTAGTTGCAGAAAGCAATAACTTAAATTTAAATACAATAAATAGATTGAAGGCAGATTGATAAAAATAATCATAAATAACTGGTAAATCAATGGTAGACAACATGAACAGAATGTTGAGGCATCACCCTACATCATTCGAAACAAGTATCAACCACACAATTCAACAGTATAGCTTTAGACAACAAAACAACAGTGAACTCCCCGTTCACAATCCAACAATTCCACATTTCAAGAAATACTCTATACCCCGTGTGAAATCCCCGGGCTTGTCCATGACCGCGGACACGGCTATTCGAATAGTTTACACTTTGCAGAGGTTGTACAGCTTTACCCACAAGACATGATCATCTCTTAGTGCCAAGCGCTACGAACACACTTCCTTTGGTGTGTCGGCAGAGAGATCACTACAAAACCTTTACAATGCATGTCTAAACCCAGTACTGCCCTCTAAGGTTCCGCCCCTCGGGGCCCCCTCTTGAGCCATGTGAGTCTACCCGTCCATCCCGGAACCCACACCAATAACTGGCAATACTCAAGACTAGACATTGCAAATTAATCAGCTAGGTCCGTCCCATACCTGACTTGTGGTTGCACGGTTAGGCCCAGTTCAATGGCGCACAAGATTAAGTTCTTAAATTATCTCAGGCAAGACAACCACATCCCAATGTGCTAGACAACACCCCCTTTACTGCACGATCACTTGCCTGAGGGAAAAACATTTGGTTCAACCAAGACTAATGGCATCCCCTGCCATGGTACATCAAGTTTTACAGCAGCGGTCAATGGCCACAATTCAATACCTCATTAAGTCAAGATTAACATTAATTCGTAGGTGATATGAATCCCATCGAACAACTAAGCATGACTAAGCATAGCTACAATAACCCAATGTTGGTACTATGATTATGTCCAACTAGTAATGTCCCATCCCTAAGTTGACAATGGATACATGGCATTCCAATAATCAAGGTGGCATAATGTCAATCAGGTGAATAGCTACTCCCATAAACTAGCATTGATACACAAATAGCATGCAATTGTATAAAACAAATTACTTTTGCAAACATGGGTTCAATATGATCAAAGGTTATGACTTGCCTTGCTGATCAAACACTGAATCTTAGTCTTCAAAGTCTTCGTTTGCTCCTTCGGGATTCGCATCTACCGGAAAAGAAAGCAACGAAACTAAATAAATACAAAACAGAGAAACAAACAAGCTCAAAAATAAAAATAAATGGCTCTGGAATGCAGAGCTCGATTTTACAAAAATTTAGAAATTTGAATCGCTTCAATCGGAGTTCGGACGAAGGAGAACGGGCTTTTGGAAGTTTGAAATCAGGGAAAAAGGCTGAAAAAGAATAAACCCGAATTTCCCGATTTATTTTTCTATTGAAAAATCGATTAATGACGCAATACTGACGTCAACAAATGATTTTTCCCGAAATAAAATAAATCCGAAAATTCATATCTCACTGACAAGTGGGACCCACGGTCCATGGACTGAGTCCATGGCGCATCCACGGTGGACTAGGCTCACGGGAATAGTGCTAGGGCTGACTCGGTGGCTTGGCTGATGGGGCGCTGACGAGGCAACGAGGTGGCGGCTGACGCGGTGTTGACGCGGCGGGACACCCGTCACGAATCCATCCGCACGGCCAGATCGGACGGCGACGAGGCGAGGAATCGGGGCGGAGACGTGGCGCAATCTGGCATGTCGGTGGACGATCTGATAGCCGAGAACTCGCGAAGCAAAATGACGGCGGGGATGGCGGCGCACTCACCGGACTTGAAGAAGACAACAAGGGATACGGCGAATGGGCGGCGGATTGGGCGGAAGACACAGCGGATCCGGAAGAGGAGAGCGTGAGTGACTCGGAGAGGCACACGGTTGCGGCGGAGGTGGACTGACGACGAAGAAAACCGCGATGGAAGGTGCTCGGGCGACAAAGAACTTCGGCGAGCTTCGCCGCGTGTGTGGCGGGTCTCTGGCGGCAAAAAGGGGAGCCAAAAGGCGGCGACATCAGGCTTTCTCAGGATGGGTGTGGTGGCATACTTATAGCCCTCGGGAGGCATGCCCGACACGGACACCGAAGCGGCTAGGGTTAGGGTTTGGTTTTTAGGCGATGGCGGCACATGACACAGACGCATCTCGTCGACAGCGTGGCGACAATCGAGCATTGGTAGTGTGGCATGAAATGGCAAATGACATTTGGTGGTAAAAGTGGGCTAAGCGGAGGAATAGAGACAGTAGGGCGGGGAATAGGAATAGGCTGAGGAAAAATCGGCCCGAGCGCAAATGAGAAATAAAAATGATTTTTCCAATTAAAGAAAGTTCTAGAAATTCCAACAAATCCAAATAAATTCAAATAAATACCAAATAAATTCATAAAAATCTCCAAAAATACAAAAAAATTCCTTGAAGCACAAGGAACCCAATAAAAACTAGAAACATTTGATAGAATTTACTAGGGGCACTATGTACTACTCTATTCTGTGCTTAGATGTTGCTAATAGGGCTTTGAATTTGCTCTCCGTTGATTTAGCTTGCACGCATACTCTTTTATATGATGTGTAGATAATGCCAATTGGATTTCCTCTCTTGTTTGATTATTATCATTAGAGGGTTGTTATGAAAACATAATGCACATGGATAAGTTTGCAAGCATACATCCAACAGAATTTCTATAAGTTGGTATAATATCCAAGGTAGCTTATTATTTATGATGATAATCTTGATGCCATTCCGAACTTGAGAACAATGCTGGAGTCTGTTGTTGATGTGCTTTAATTCAGAACAGGGGTGAATTTAAGTTGCTAATTTATAGGTATAATAGTGCTGTTTTAGTACAAAATCTATCTTGGTCAATTATTTGAAAGTGCTTAAGCCATAAACTTTAATGCCTTTCTGAATTTGTGTGCATATATTTATACGCATGTTAAGCTGAAGAAATTGCGGTCTCAGGAGCTTGTTTAGCCAATATATCTATACTGGTATGTTGAGATTTCTAAGGGTAGTGAATAAGGCTTGAATTTGAGTTCTTTATTGTAAAACATAAAACTTAGCACTTTGAATATGTATGCATGATGTTGGCTGGTGGGAAGATTGAATGCTAATGAAGGGATTTTGCAATGTTTTCATTATTAAACCAGAGAGTCATGTATGATGAAATATTTATTCTTGTGTTTGCTTGCAAGCAATAGAATTTAGAAGTTGTGCTGCACTGTTGTTTATGCCTTAGATCAGTTCGAATTGAGTAAAATTTATTCTGTTAACTAGTAAAAACAAAGCATATATTTGGATCTGTTTGGATTGCCAAATTAAGGTGTAATATAGTAACTCCATACTTTGATTCAGATATGATATATTTCTGCCTAGCCCATGCTTGACACTGGTAAATGTGAACTGCTAAGAAAATGATTGTTTTGCCTTCTGATTCAATTAGTTTGTGAATATAGCCTAATTACTGCTCAGCTTTGCATGAATATATATGATTCTCTTTCTTGATGGATTGAGACAACAAGATGTTCAGTTGATTATGGCTTTCCTGATTTGCAAATAAGGCTCAAAGACATAAACTGCAATACTTCATATATTGTGGCAGAACTGCCCTTACTGATGATTGAACGTTGTATCTATGCAAATTTTGACATGCATGAAACTTGATGGATGACTTAAGATCGAATTCTTTTATCAGTATGATACTTAACTTTTGATTTTACTGCACTGCTTTAATAAAGTTGGATAACTTAATAAACATGATGATACAGTTGCACAATAACTAAGATATAAGGCAATCATGACTTTAGTTAAATTTTATCCTTATTAGATCATGCAACTACCTTTTGATAAAAGCATGCCTATTTAACAAAGAATAGCTAGAGATTCTATCGAATACTTGCTGCTAGGGTGGATATCGAGTCGATTCGACTCGACTCGTTTAACTTGTTAAGATAACGAGTCAACTCAACTCGTTTTCTTAACGAGCTGAAAGCTCAACTCGGCTCGACTCGTTAAAAACTCGAGTTGGCTTGTTAAGCTCGTTACGAATGTAAGCAACAGAGCATGCATTAGAAAGATCTGAATGCCTAAATATAACTAACAATACGATGCTAATAAGACCAACAATATTGAACTGAACTTGAATCATTCAACAATAGTTTTTGTCGACGTTTGTTACCGACAATAATGAAAAGGGGGCTAGGCGCTGGATCCAAGCTTGATGGTAGCACAAGACACCGGATGTATACAGGTTCGAGCTCTCACGGAGGAGATAATACCCTAGTCCTGTGCTCTGGAATTATATGTGGCTAGCTAATTGCTGATGAGATCGTCCATTGATGTTCCCCCGTCCCTCCCTTTATATAGCAGAGGAGGGCGGTTACAAAAGAGAGTCCTGGTCAGATACAAAGTAGGGATTGTATCTCTTTCCTTGTCCGCTAAACATGACGGTGGTTATGATTATAATTATATCCTCCATAAGCAGGGTTGGTTTCCATCTTCGGGATTTCCTTGCTGCGCATGGCGGCTTGCCTCTTGGGCAATATCCATCTTTATGTAGTCGGCTTGGCCCATCCCCTCTTGGGTGGTCCTCACGGCACGCCATGCAGATACCCGGGGTCCATAGACTCCACAGTAGCCCCCGAGTGCTTTGCGATCGAGTTGCCGCCTTCCTGGTCGCAGCCTAACTGAGTCATGCTTCACACCGAGTGCTTCCAGTTCTTGATGCAGCTTCTCGACTGGTTTTCCTTTCCAGCCGAGTGCCCTATTGTAGGCAAAGAGATCGTGAAGGGCTCAATAGAGCTCCACGCATTGAACTTTTCGAGTGGTACCCAGCCCAATTATTGGAATACTGGCAGTCGGCTCATCTTGGGGCATACCATTGTTTAAATAGGCTTTAGCCGAGTGGTGCCTGTACCCGACTGTCACGGCGTACAGCTGGTGGCCCATCATGGGGCATACCGTATCCCAAACAGTATGCAGAAGTTAAAACGCTTTTCCCGCTCAAGGCGAAATTCAGCGCCGCTCCCTTTAAATTCAGCGTCGTTTCATCCATCGCCGAAGCTAATGATGTCATTGTTGAAGCGTTAGCCCACACTCGTCGCATCCAAATTTAGTAGCCCTGAAATCATGTATATGCAGAACTTAGGCAATGTAAAAACAATTCACTCGGATGTGATGTCCGACTGGTTTATATATAACTTTAGAGTTTTTTACTCCTTTTCCTTATTGATTTTGAATTCATCCGAGTGGTTTGACTTTTTTTGTTTAAGCACTCTGCCCGACTAGTCTAGCCCCCGAGCGTCGGGAGTCGGCTCATGGCTCTTTTTCCCAGGCACGCGTTTTGGGTGACTAAAGTTCGCCGTTCGTGGGGTCAGAGCTTCACAACTCGGAATTAAAGCACTCAGATTCATTTGTAATCGTTAAGTAAAAGAAGAAAAACACAATTCAGAAAAGATATGCGCATGCGCACACTATTAGGTGTAGCCCCCGACTTACTACTTAGCTGTGGATCAACTAAGTAGCATGTCAAGAAAGCCAATAATTTTATTCATAATGACATAATTGAGTAAAAAAGCGACTTAGCTGCTCTATGCTCCATGTGTTGCTGATGATCGTGCCGTCTTTGCTCGTGGCGTAGGCGTAGACTTGTAGCCGAGCCGTAGATGGCACTTGGGGCGCAGGCGTAGGCTCGTGGTCGTACTGAAGATGGCACTCAGGGCGCAGGCGTAGGCTCGTGGCCATGCCAAAGGTGGCGCTCAAGGCGCAGGCATGGCTCGTGGTCGTGCCGAAAGTGGCCCTCGGGGCGCAGGCGTGGCTCGTGGCCGTGCCGATGGTGGCGCTTCGGGGCACAGACGTAGGCTCGTGGCCGTGCCAAAGGTGGCGCTCGGGGCGCAGGCGTAGGCTCGTGACCGTGTGGAAGGTGGCGCTCGGGGCGCAGGAGTAGGCTCGTGGCCATGCCCAAGGTGGCGCTCGGGGCGCAGGCGTGGCTCGTGGTGATGTGACTTTGGGTCTCGATCTTTCGATGAGAGAGATAACTTCGATTTGGAGGAACTGACTTTGACGATCCGACTACAACGTACGATGACGATGCGTCTTAGCAATCGCTAAACCAACTCCAGAGTGTTATTGATCTTGCCGTTGGCACGATCAACCTGAACAAGAGGTTCAATTCCTGCAAGCAACCGAAAAACAAGCAAGAACAATGGTAAAAGCAATCTGAAATTGCGAATATGAAAGTGTCCAATCTAAAAACAAGAGAAAAGTGGGGTTCTGTAGATAGTAATTCGGGCGGTTTAACCAACACGCGCGATTACAGCATGAAGTAGCAAAGCTAACTTTCAATCTAACAAAACCCAAGTCCTAGATGAGGGTTTGGGTGGTTATTTATACTAGGGAGGCAGGAGGGGGTCGTCCATAGCATAGGAGACCCAATACAACTCAAATTCAAAGTACTAAGTCTACTTGGACTAGAGTTTGACTCGGACTGAAAAAGCAACATTTGGTTTTTGGCAGTTTACGGACGCATCTAAAGGAATTTTGAGGTGAGGCTAGATCCTTTCGAAAGTAAACTCCGAGATCTTTCAAACGTGTATTCATGGGCCTCCAGAAACCTTAGGAATCGAAAGTTATGGTATTTTAAAGTTAGCACTGTTGGTGAGGCCGAACTGGACTCGAACTTGAACTTCTCTTTCCAATCCGACTTGAACTTGATCTTTGGCCCAATTTTGGTCCATGAGAGTCCTTCTCCATGGTTCCTAAGTACAATCAAATCATCACAAGTATTAAATAGCATCCCATTTGGAATATTAATTATGGGGAGGCTTAGGAACGCATTCACCTGATGATTAATCTGTCGTGCGCGAGCTCGAGTAACCGGTCCTTGTATAATCATAGCGGGTTCAAATTGATGTGTCGATGTGGCTGTATCCATGGGAGTGATGTCCTCATCATCCTCCCCTTCTTGCATTTGAGTCGTCCTCGACTCAAGCTCACCTTTTAGCACATCTGATAATTATCCATATAGCTCAACACTTCTTTCCAGCAAATAATGACTTGATGAGCGCTAGCACTCTTCGATGCTTCCTCCCCTCCTTGAAGGAAAACCGTCCTCTTTTTTGACAAGCTGGAAAAGAAACAACCAACAAAAAGAACAACGTGTATGCGGCATATATGTATATATCCCATATTTCATTGTTTTTTTTGGATTCGTGGCAAGCTATTTACATAATAACAAAAGAGGAAATCAGATTTAAGCAAAGCACATTTCCTCACAATTCTGCCAGTCGATTTGTGGTTATAATTGAAGCATATAACATCAATATTAACTTGATTCAGTTTGCAACTTGGTTTGCAAATATAAGTAAAGCACATTTCTATCCCTGACTTTTGATAAAGAATACTCATGTTTTGTGAGCCTCGTTCAACAACATGTTTTGTGGGTAGGACTACAAGTTTTGGCATCAAGCATGGATCATTCATATCAGTAAATTGTAAGCAAACAATATCAAACCATTCCAACAATGGTGACACAATTTTAATGGGCTTCCATGCATCAACTACGACATGCTGATTTGTAATACAAGTTAATGCACTAAAATTCGAACAATGTGGCAGCAAGCTATGGATATCACACATTTCAAGAAAATTTGATGGTGTCGCAAACGAAATAAGTTGTTGCATACAACTAGAATTGCCTAAAATAGCAAGTTTCAATTCAGCAAGTTTATCACAAGTTATGCATATTCTGTAAACAAGAAACTTGCCATCTGTGCCATAATCACCAACTAAATTGAATTTAAAACAATAGGCATAGGTGCTAGACAAAGACTTAAGAGATGAAATTTCAGAAATCTTGTCCATAGCACAAGTCAAACTAACAGGCTCATTCAACATGATATAGCACAAAATAGTGGCAAGGAATATTATAGTTATCACCTCCTTTTGCATAATCAGCACCACATGATCAAAATTATAAGCATGCAATTCATCATATGGTTCTACAATTGTTGCACAAGGTGGTAGTTCTAAAATTATGTATAGCAGAATATACTCACAAATTTGCTCCCTTTCTTCTTTGTAAAATCAGATCTGTACCATGGTCATTTGTCTCCTCCTCAGAAGTAGGAACATCAAAACCTCCTAAATTTTCATCCGTTGTTGTAAGTGTCGGGGTATCCATATCTCGTTTCATAGTCGAAGGGAATGTCCCATGCTCGACTTTCTCATCTTCTACGTTCTCAATCTCTTTTTGCTTGTGCTCATTTGTCTGCAAAATGTTAGCCACAAGAGGAGGTGCAGCAACAGGCGCCTCAAGTGAAGCTAATAGTGCATTCAAACATTCAATACTACAAGCACTTTCCAATATTTGTGAAAGAGAACGATATGTTTGATCAATAAGAATATCCTGGATACCCTTATTAAGCCCATGTATGAACCTAAACTGGATAGCTTCATCACATTCTTCTAAACCACAATGTAACAAACAAGTTCGCAATTCACGATAGTATTCTCTAACAGTATTATTCCCTTGTTTTAAGCATTGAAATTTAGTAAGCAAACACTCAGCATAATATTTAGGAACAAATTCAAGTCTCATAAATTTTTTCATGTCATTCCAATTCTCAGGTTTTCTTCCTTTTCTACAAACATGCTTCCACAATGTTAACGCATACCCAGAAAGCACACTAGCGGTAAAACAAATCTTTTCATTTTCAAACAAATTATATATGCTAAATTGTTTGTCTACCGCTATTTCCCAATCAATATATGCTTCAGGGTCAAAGTTTCCAGCATATGGAGGCAATGTTAATTTGAGGTTACCGTGTTCAGGAGTAGGAGACGAAGCCATCATGTTGTTCATGTCGCAAATTCTTTGGTTGAATCGAAGTGAGCTCGTTTCATGTGGACCTGTCATGATTAGTAGACAACAAGGAAAAACACAGCCATATGCAATCTCCTAGCAACTACTAGATGTGGCTAAACAAGTCGCTCAACTCTCAAACTTTAACCAAAGCTCTTACAAGTTCTTACCGTGCAGCAGGGGTTGTCGGCCATTGGCAGTGTCAAAAGTTCTCCCAAGCTTGGATAAAGCGATTGCCAAGGGACCGAACAAACGTACGAGGTAGAATATGTGGAGCTAGGTAGGCTTCATTTGTTTCCTATGCAATCTGATAATTCTAGTTGCTGTAATGATAAGTAATGATCCAAATTAGAATTCACAAGCTCTAGTTGCCGATCTCAAAGATATAAGTGAATTTCAAGGCAACGCACATGCAAAGATAATGAAACTTAATGCAACCAATGGAATGAGCTAAATAGGAATAATTTCAGCACCAAAACTCGTGTTGCATAAGTTATGGAGAGACGCTAGCTAATTGCTTCAGAAAAGGTAAAAGGGCACAAGATTGCTCACTATTTAATACAATTGCACAATCTGAAAATAACGAACACAAATTAGGGTTTTGATCAATGTAGTGCTGCAGGCCACTATTCTCTTTTCTTTTCTCTCTCTCTTTTTTCTTTTCTTTTTGGCCTTTTGGCTCTTTCTTTCTCTTTTTTTCTTTTTTGGTGACTTTCGGCCAACACTAGTATGAGCAAAGTTTTGGAAACCCTAACTTGATATCACAAGATATATGATAGTGCAATGTGTCAAGAGGAGCAGCCCCAAGCAATTTCAAATAGCTAGTCTCAATTAGGATCAAAGTATTCGCAAAGGATCAATTGGTTCCCAAAGGTATGTGCACTGATATTTTGGAATTTTATGGTTGTGGATGCTTTGGACTCAACCAACTCAAAGAAACAAAGCTAGAACACAAATTGAAGAAAGAAACCCAAATTCGGCCAGAAAGTGCAGCAAAGTTGTCGCGGCAATTAAGGCATGAAAATGACCGAATCAAGCTTGCTCACAATGTAACAAATTGATGGTACTGTTCTAGGCTTTAAAACAAGTATTCAAACACACAATTTGGAGCTCGTATGCAAAAGTTATGAACAAAACAAAGAACTGGACAGATTGGAATAAAAGTTACGCGAAGGAAAAACGATCAGCAACTAAAGCAAGGACTCTAATGGAGCAAAACCTAACAAAACTCACTAAAATACCAAATTGAATCTAAAGGTTGAATTTTTGTGGAGGATTTTCAATTTTGGACAAAAAACAAAAACTAATCTAGGGTACTGAATCTCTCACCGAGCAACTTGGCGCTCTGATACCACCTGATGTGACTTTGGGTCCCGATCTTTCGATGAGAGAGATAACTTCGATTTGGAGGAACTGACTTTGACGATCCGACTATAACATACGATGACGATGCGCCTTAGCAATCGCTAAACCAACTCCAGAGTGTTATTGATCTTGCTGTTGGCACGATCAACCTGAACACGAGGTTCAATTCCTGCAAGCAACCAAAAAACAAGCAAGAACAATGGTAAAAGCAATCTGAAATTGCGAATATGAAAGTGTCCAATCTAAAAACAAGAGAAAAGTGGGGTTCCGTAGATAGTAATTTGGGCGGTTTAGCCAACACGCGCGATTACAACATGAAGTAGCAAAGCTAACTTTCAATCTAACAAAACCCAAGTCCTAGATGAGGGTTTGTGTGGTTATTTATACTAGGGAGGCAGGAGGGGGTCGTCCATAGCATAGGAGACCCAATACAACTCAAATTCAAAGCACCAAGTCTACTTGGACTAGAGTTTGACTCGGACTGAAAAAGTAATGTTTGGTTTTTGGCAGTTTGCGAACGCATCTGAAGGAATTTTGAGGTGAGGCTAGATCCTTTCGAAAGTAGACTCCGAGATCTTTCAAACGTGTATTCATGGGCCTCCAGAAACCTTAGGAATCGAAAGTTATGGTATTTTAAAGTCAGCACTGTTGGTGAGGCCGAACTGGACTCGAACTTGAACTTCTCTTTCCAATCCGACTTGAACTTGATCTTTGGCCCAATTTTGGTCCATGAGAGTCCTTCTCCATGGTTCCTAAGTACAATCAAATCATCACAAGTATTAAATAGCATCCCATTGGGAATATTAATTATGGGGAGGCTTACGAACGCATTTACCTGATGATTAATCTGTCGTGCGCGAGCTCGAGTAACCGGTCCTTGTATAATCGTAGCGGGTTCAAATTGATGTGTTGATGTGGCTGTATCCATGGGAGTGATGTTCTCATCACGTGGCCATGCCAAAGGTGACGCTTGAGGCGCAGGCGCTAGCGGTCCGCTAATGCGAACATCTCCTTTACCGTAGTCGGTGGCCTCCGAGACATCTTCTTGTTCAAGTTGGCGTCGCTAACTCCTTTCTGAAAAGTCGCCATGACGACCGCATTCGAGATGTCCCGAATCGAATCCTTACCGTATCCGAATCGGGAAGTCAGCCTCCGGCTTACTACTCGTGAGCGGATGGCCGCGGCGCTCCCCGACCCGAACGGAAGTCCGAATGAAGTATCAATGAAGTCTCTCCCAGATTGGATCTGGTCCGAGTCCGAGAGAGCAAGCTTGTCGAGGTTGTCGACGATGAAATCGAGGCTCCCGAAGCGGAAAGCATGGCCAGGAGCGAAGGTGATAATGATTCCATTGATGGAGGCCATCGAGCTTGCCGAGATTGATTTTGACGCTGCCCCTACCTGGCGCTCCAACTGTCGACGTTTGTTACCGACAATAATGAAAAGGGGGCTAGGCGCTGGATCCAAGCTTGATGGTAGCACAAGACACCGGATGTATACAGGTTCGAGCTCTCACGGAGGAGATAATACCCTAGTCCTGTGCTCTGGAATTATATGTGGCTAGCTAATTGCTGATGAGATCGTCCGTTGATGTTCCCCTGTCCCTCCCTTTATATAGCAGAGGAGGGCGGTTACAAAAGAGAGTCCTGGTCAGATACAAAGTAGGGATTGTATCTCTTTCCTTGTCCGCTAAACATGACGGTGGTTATGATTATAATTATATCCTCCCTAAGCAGGGTTGGTTTCCATTTTCGGGATTTCCTTGCTGCGCATGGCGGCCTGCCTCTTGGGCAATACCCATCTTTATATAGTCGGCTTAGCCCATCCCCTCTTGGGTGGTCCTCACGGCCCGCTATGCAGATACCCGGGGTCTATATACTCCACAGTTTTCTACTCCTAGAACATTATACTCAACACATGAACAAATTCTTCTCCGAGTGTTTGCTGTCCTGAACCAGTTGTTAGCAAGTAATAAAGGGACTTACCAGTAGTTTTATCTGTGAAAGTTCAAAATCAATGAAAGCTTTATCTGTTATCCAGCACAACAATCACCCTACTCTACTGAGGTTGAGAACTTGAGATGCAATGCAGTACAAATGCCGTCTCCACATTATGGGATCAAAAACAAAAATGCAGCATCAAGCATGGAATATAAGATAATTCATAAGCTGTTAGTCTACTGATCAAATTATCTATTTACAATTTAATGCATACTAGCTATATTAGTTAGATCGGAGGGGAGGGGAATTGTGGATGCGCGATGCGGAACTGGGAGGGGAGAGGAAATAGGGATTGCGGCGCGCCTGAACGGCCGAATGGGGTTAGGGTTACAGTGTTACATGTTTTGTTGGTTTGTTAAGCTCGTTAGCTCACTCGTTTAATTCATTATCTTAATGAGTTTAAAATTCAGCTCGACTCGACTCATTAAGGAACGAGTTCGAGTCGAGTTGAGTTACCGAATACTCATTAAACTCACGAGTTTCGAGTTTTTTTTTCACCCCTAGTTAGGGCCTGAATTTTACACTGACTCAACTTCTTCTAGCTTATACTCCGCGGCTCAATCCCCAAAGCATCCAAACAGCAAATAATTCCAATTCCACCCTCAATTCAGATATCAGAATGGGGGCCTGGAAATTTTACATCAACTGATTGTTCAACACTGCCAAATCCAAAAAATGACTTTGGGAATTTTACAAGTGAACAAGCTAACAACGTCCCTATGTATTTTATTTCGATACACTGTTATACGTCTCGATCCCTTTAAATATTATATATCTTATGCTTAGAAGATTTGGAGGGCATTAAGACTGCGAGGTACTTTTTATGTGAAAAAGTCCACTAGAAAATCCGAAATCACGAACAGGTCCTTTCACCGGTTATTTTACAAAAAAGATCTTATCGTTCTGCAAATTCAACTCAGGCGCCGATTCTTTAAATCTGAAAGATTTAAAATTACGTTTAGGTTCGGTTATTTTGTGAAAAATCCCATGGCAAAGTATTTAAAATTATATTTAGGTCTTTCTGCTATTTTTACAATAAAAAACTGCGGAGTGATATCTAGTGGACACAGAATTTGAAGAGATTCGGCGTAATGCCTAGCAGAACGAAAACAACTAGATAAGAAAAATACCTTGTAATAAAATTGGCGGGTGGGTAACGGATGATTTCCTCCTCGTCTTTCTTGGCTGCGGTCGGCGGGTCCCGCCGAGACTCCCAACGAGAGCACACCCAAACCCTATCGCTGTAAGCCTCCGTCCACCATGAGCACCCCAACAATGGCCTCCTCCTCGCCGCCGCCAACTGCCTCGGCCTCCGCCCACCAACCCTTCCCTTTCCCTCTCCCTCCAAACCAGCGCAGACCCCACCGGCTGCGCCTCCGCCTCGCCGCCGCGGCCGCCTCTAGCTCCAGGTGGGTGAACCGTGGCAGGGCCCCACCGGGACGCGGCGCGGCCAACTCCGTATGGGTCAACCCGGCCCGCCCCGGCACTGCCGGCCAGACGCTCCGCCGCCTCGTCCAGCTGGGGGACCTTGACGCCGCCCTCCGGCTCCTCGGCTCCCTTCCCTCCTGCTCGGAGTCGCCGGCCGTCATCACCTGCAACATACTCATCAAAGAGCTCTGCTCACACCACCGGCTCGCCGACGCAGAGCGCGTGCTCGACGTGCTCAAGGCTGCCGGCGCCGCCGACGCCGTCTCCCACAACACCCTCGTCGCGGGTTATTGCCGAGACGGCCAGCTCTCCGACGCGGAGCGCTTGCTCGAGGCTGCTAAGGCTTCCGGCGCCGCTAACGTCGTCACCTACACTGCGCTGATCGACGGGTACTGCCGCTTAAGCCGCCTCGCCGACGCCCTTCGCCTCATTGCCTCCATGCCCGTGGCGCCCGATACCTACACCTATAACACCGTGTTGAAAGGATTGTGTGGTGCTAAGCAGTGGGAGGATGCCGAGGAGCTCATGGGGGAGATGATTCGCAACAATTGCCATCCAAATGAAGTGACTTTCGCAACACAGATCCGTCATTTCTGCCAAAATGGGTTGCTTGACCGTGCTGTTCAAATTCTTGAGCAAATGCCCAAGTACGGATGCACACCCGATGTTGTCATTTACAGTACCCTTGTGAATGGATTTTCAGAGCAAGGGCGTGTGAACGATGCCCTTGAACTACTAAACACCATGTTGTGCAAGCCCAACACTGTTTGTTACAATGCTGCATTGAAGGGTTTATGTATCGCCGAACGGTGGGAGGATGTCGGGAAGCTGATAGCTGAGATGGTTAGGAAAGATTGCCCACCAAATGAAGCGACATTTAGCATGCTAATCAATTCATTGTGCCAAAATGGGTTGGTTGAGTGTGCATGTGAAGTTCTTGAGCAAATGCAGAGGTATGGATGCCAACCAGATGTTGTCATTTACAATACACTCATCAATTGCTTTTCAGAACAAGGGTGTGTGGATGATGCCCTCAAGTTACTAAACAGCATGCTGTGCAAGCCTGATACCATTAGTTTTAATGCTATGTTGAAGGGTTTATGTAGAGCTGAGCGATGGTATGATGCCCGGGAGCTTATAGCTCAGATGCTTAGGGAGGATTGCCCTCTTATTGAAGTGACCTAAAATATACTCATTGATTCACTATGCCAAAATGGACTGGTAAAATATGCAATTGAAGTGTTTGAGCAAATGCCAAATTACAGATGTACACCTGATATTGTCACATACAGTAGCCTTATTAATGGCTTCTCTGAACAAGGGCTTGTAGAAATGGCTGTCGAGTTATTTAAAAGCATGCCATGCAAGCCCGATATATTTAGCTACAATGCTGTTTTGAAAGGTTTGTGTAGAGCTGCACAATGGGAGGATACTGGGGAACTTATAGCAGAGATGGTTAGGAAGGATTGCTCCCCAAATGAAGTGACATTCAATATACTAATCAATTCCTTGTGCCAAAAAGGGCTGGTTGAGCGTGCAATCGAGGTTTTTGAGCAAATGCCAAAGTATGGAAGTACACCTGATATTTTCACGTATAATGCCCTTATCAATGGCTTTTCTGAACAAGGCCGTTTGGATGATGCCCTCAAGTTATTAAGCACCATGTCGTGCAAACCTGACGCCATTTCCTATAATTCTACATTGAAGGGTTTGTGTAGAGCTGAGCGATGGGAGGATGCAGAGGAGCTTGTAGCTGTGATGCTTAGAAATAAGTGCCCTCCAAATGAAGTAACATTCAAGTATGCTAGTATGTTATTTATGCCAAAAAGGGTTGGTTGACCGTGTAAAAAGGACTGGTTGTGTGCACTATTTAATTTCAGGGGCAAATGCCAAATTATGGATGTACAGTGCCCTCAACAGTGGTTTTTTAAGCAGGGAACTGTGGACGAAAGCAGCATAGTTGTGCAAGCCTGACACAGCCTGATATTATGCTGCACCAAGTGTTTGTGTAGAAATGAGCAACAGGAGAATGCCATAGTTTCTTGTTGAGATCAATGATGAGATGATGCCCCAGAGTTTATATGTTGAGATGGATAGAAATGTGGGCCTCCCGAATTGAGACATTTGGTGTACTAATAGTGGTTGGTTGAATTTGCAATCAAAATTCTTCAGCAAATGCATGAATAGGCTGTGTATCTGCCCACAAGGTATAGCATTGTATTCAAGGGTTTGTGTAACACCGAGCGATGATGAGTGGATGCTGATAATCTCGCACCCAAGATAGCTTGAAAGGACTGTAAAGGTACAACTAAAGTTACTTAGCAAAAGTCGAAGCACAAATAAGCATGCTATTATGTAAATAACCAACTTGTGCTGTTGGTTACCACTAGCTATGCTGTTGTACCAGAACATCGTGTGTGCTGAGTGAGGGATAGCATATATCCAAGATGGGCTGGGTTGCCTCTAAAAAATGTCAGATTTAACATGCTAATGATTTTTTTAGGATGGCACACTATTAGTATTAGGTACTATGGTCTCCTGGTTGTTAATTTCAGTATATCCTGCTGACAAGGATTTGTTTGCTAATGGATTTTGAACTTGAAAGGTATGACAACTAATAACTTGCACACTCTTGGGTACGTGGGGTATATATACCAAATTTATGGTTATGCGGATTGCATAAGTGGAAATACATCCTGAATTATCTAATTCATCTTTTTTCGGACACTTAATGCATGATGTCCTTGATGTAAGGCTTCTATTGATATTAGGATCTCAGCCTTTGTTTACTTACTGTTAACCACGACCAAAGATTGGTTGTCTTTCAAACATGCCTAGACAGAAGAATCTTTTGTGTAATATTGTGCTACACTCCTCTATGTTATGGTCTATTTGGAACACAGGAGTTTCAATGGAATTTTGCAATAATTGTATTGGAAACAGTTCAATTCCCCCATGATTCATGAAAATTCCCGCATTCCAAATGGGGACTCGTGTTTTTTTAATGGTGTGTTCTCTCCATATGTTAAGTTTATCAGAATTAATGTCATAATTGCTTTTACTTGTTGTTTCTTTGCTTGTTTCCTTTATCCTTTTTTCAGTTACAAGCTTTTTACACGATTTGCATTGAATTGTAGTGATCAGGTTTCCATCACAGATGGAACAGCACATCCTATGTAGTGATGAATAAAAAAGATCGTTGCTTTGGCCTCCTCCAAGCAAGCCTTCAGTTCTGTTGTATCATGTGTGGAAGCGTTGCTGTTTGGAGCACCTCTGCGACATTTGAGTGATCTTAACTCGTAAGGTTTGCCACGTAAAGGCATGCACACGATTGAGACATACCGTTTTGTGCTGGAAACCTCTTAATTATTGAGCAATATAGTATTGCTGTCCCACAGCTTTGAGCCTTAGCAGCATACCTGGACTTCTCAGATGGCCACGATTCTAAGCGCAGGCTTTTCAGTACAAAATTTCAAAAGAAAAGAAAAGAAAACGATGTTGATACGAGGGAGGTTATCAGCCACAGATCCGCAGCACATCATATGGCCTTCCACCAGGAAGTGTCAGACAGCAAATTATGTGAAAACATGTACATTTGATGGTAATGATTCGCAGAAGAATACATCTTCGAAGTTTTATGATCGGACTAACGTAAGTTGAATGAAAATCACTTCTTGAGTTGGTAGTAAATCGGTAATCTTGAAAGCAGAAAGGAAAGGAGCAACACGAAACAATTTTATGCTCTGAAATATTCCAGTTTTTCTATTTTAACCATAACAGGTCAAAATATTGCAATTAAAAAAATAAAGAGAGGAAGATAGAGATCTGGGCAATATATTTTTCGTACTGAGGTTACAGAATAGTCCATTAGTTGCTGCAAATCATAAATGACAACAGATCCACACTGTCAATTCCGAATCACAGAAGCATATTTTTGCTAGCACTTGCTACCTGAAACCAAGCACGAGACTACAAACAGGAGATTAGGAACTGGAAATAAGCAAATGTCATCAGAATCCATGCAGAGCCACATCAGAACAAAATGGTAAAAAACAAGCTGAAGTTGTCTCATTTATTAAGCGCATTCATCCTGTACCTCAGGTAATACAGCTTTGCTCTCCTGACTTTCTTCCCATCCAAGATCTAGATTTCTTTGATGTTTGGTGAGGAAATGAATGCAAAAGAGAAGTCGCATTAATAAACTAGTCCACACAAAACATGTAATTTGTAACGATATCTTTCATATCCGACTCCTTCAACAGCTTATGCCAATTTTTCATATGAAAAGATTGAAGATATGAACTGCAGAATAAAAGTACACAGATCCCAAAACAATAACAGAGGCCATGTGAAATATCATACTTATGCCATTCTTCCAATGTTTTCAGTCCCCGCATGATTGAGAAAGAATATGCTATGATGTAATGAAAATTTTAGTTTTGCCATAGCTGGATGTACACATTTATGAAACTGCAAGCTCCATTTCTAACAAAATGCTAACACGGCACAAGCACTTATTGCACCAACATTCTTTAAAAATGGTCGATGGGAAAATATGTGCTTGGTATTGAATACTACCAGCATCCATCCCATTGTTCAATTTCTTAAAGAGTTAATTAACCAGATACATAACATTCCATGGTTTAGAAAATAGTACTCATGGTCACGCATTTACAACTAACAGAAGGGCCAGACTGAAGCTGATGCCACCATTCTCATCGGAAAATCAGATACTATTGGGTATATCAAGAAGCCAGCAGAAAGCCGAGAAACAAAGACACCAAACCTAAAAGCAGTTTTCCCAGTTCAGCCAACTACACTTCTAATACAGCAATTGTGGATCTATAATTTCCATCGTGTTTAATTAGCCACATGAAACCAAATAGTAAATTTATGCACAACCGACGAATGTAATCATCTTGTTCTGTCATGCTAAAGAATAGGGAGAAATGGTCCACTCAACCAACAACGCTTAAAGTATTGTGAATGACTGTCAGATTTGAATGAACAGGTATTTATTCCCAAGGGAATATAATAGTACAGAACAAAGAAATAATTCTGAGTTTCTGATCTCTACATGCAAAGTTCTGAAACAAAGCAGTATATTTTTTTGGATAAAGAAAGCTTTTATTAATTTCAAAGACATTACATCGAGAGGATACAAGTCCTTGAAACTTCTTCCGGCCTCTGCTTAGCAAGAAGCACACAGCCCAAGAAAAAAAATAAAAAAGAACACAACCCAGAAACAAAATAAAACACCCTCTCTAAGAGCAAGTAATCCGCAGGTTAGACCGCCATCCAGGGAGAAGAAATCCATGGCCACCTTCATCAATCGTTATGAAACTGTACCAAAATAGCTCGCAATTCCACCTTCGCAGAACAGCCCATGTCTGCAGACCAATGGTGCTTAGCCAAAATAACCTGCAAAGGGAATGAGGTTGATTTCCTGTCAAAAATAATTTCATTTCTGTGTAACCACAGGGACCAACAGATGGTTGCAGCTCCAAGCAACACAATATTTTTGATATCCTTGTCAAAAAAGGCCAGCCAACTCCCAAACATATGAGCTGCACTAGTTGGTCTTTCAATACCAAAAGCTAGATACAGAAAACCCCAGACCATACGAGCAAAACGGCAATGAAAAAACAGGTGCCTAATTGTCTCCATTTCGTGACAAAAACAACACTTTGTACTACCTTGCCAATTACGTTTTGCCAAATTGTCCTTAGTCAGAAGAACCCCCCTTCGAAGGTACCACAGAAACACTTTGATTTTTAAAGGGCTTTTAACTTCCATAATCTCCTAGTAAAATTAGGGACATCACGCCTAATTAGCGCCAAATAATGTGACTTCACTGAGAATTGTCGAAATGGACTCAGATTCGAATAAAATTCATCAGCATTCTGTGTCAACTGTAAGTTAACGATGCGTGAGAGCAAATCAGCCCACGCCGTTAACTTAACACCAACCAATGAACGTCTCCAAACAATGTTTGGTTGGTAACCGTTCATAAAAACTTCAGCAATAGTGATGTATTTCTTTCGTACAATACTATATAGCCCAGGGTATTGATCTTTTAACACGCTGTGTCCAAGCCAAGTGTCTTCCCAGAAACGTACCTGGAGGCCATTATTAATCCTGAACGTGCCAAACCGAAGGAAATCTCCCTTTACCTTCATCAAAGAAGACCAAAAATGCGAGTCTCCCGGTTTCCACTCAACTTGTACTAACGGAAATTCCCCTTGTTTACATCCAAACAAATCCATATATTGCTCTAGTGCTCCTTGGGCCTTCCCAAAGCAGATTAGCTCACTTTTATGGAAGTTAATCTTTAGCCCTGAAATTAATTCAAATGCATAAAGTAATAACTTCAAATTACGTGCCTTATCCAGATCGTGCTCCAAAAATAAAATTGTGTCATCCGCATATTGTAGAATCGATAAACCTCCGTCAACTAAATGAGGCACTACTCCGCCTATTTGTCCCTGTTCCTTAGCTCGACCAATCAAAACTGCCAGCATATCTGTGACAATGTTAAACAACAGAGGTGATAACGGATCACCTTGTCGAAGGCCTTTTCTAGTTTGGAAAAATGGACCTACTTCATCATTTACATTAACCGCCACACTTCCCCCTGAAATGAAAGTCTTAATCCAAGAAATCCACCTAGATGAGAAACCTTTCATTCGTAGAACTTGAAATAGAAAAGGCCATTTAACCTTATCATATGCTTTCTCGAAATCAATCTTAAAAATCACTCCATTCAAAATTTTCTTATGCATCTCATGCACAGTTTCATGAAGTATGACCACCCCTTCTAAGATGTTCCGACCACGCATGAAAGCAGTTTGAGTTGGTCTCACCACTTTATCTGCAACCATATTTAATCTGTTTGTCGCAACCTTAGTAAAAATTTTGAAACTCACATTTAAGAGACAAATTGGTCTGTATTGTTGGATAATATTCGCTTCCTGAACTTTAGGAATAAGAGTGATTATTCCAAAATTCAGACTAAAGAGAGGAATCTCTCCCGCATGAAGTTCCTCAAACATATTCAATAAATCCCCTTTGATAGTATCCCAGAAAATTTGATAAAACTCAGCTGGAAAACCATCAGGACCAAAAGCTTTATTATGTTCCATCTGGAAAACAGCATCTCTAATTTCTTTCTCATTGAACTGAGCAGTAAGTAGAGTATTTTCCTCTTGAGAAACTTGTGGAATATCATGATTGATGCCCTCATGAAGGTCTAATTGACTTTCGCTCGGAGCACCAAATAAGCCTTTATAGAATTCGGTGATATAACTTTTGAGATTAGCCTGTGCCTCTATCTTACCCCCTTCATGATCCAGCGAATAAATCCTTTTCTTTCTATGTTTGCCATTAGCAATCAATTGAAAATATCGAGTGTTGTTATCCCCAAACAGAACGTGCTTCGCTTTTGCTCGCTGGTAATATCTAATTTCTTCCTCCCTTAGTAACTTTGCCAAGTTCTCCCTGGCCAGACTAAGGTGCTCACTCTCCATCTCGGATAACCCCTAAACTCATGACAACATCCAACTCATTGATTATTGCACGAAACTCACGTTTCTTTTCTTATAATCCCCATTGCTCTTACATGCCCACCCCCGAAGATAAGTACGCAAAGCCCCCAATTTGCGATTCCAACGTTGGACGGAATTATTCCCTCTAACTGGCTTACTCCATATTTCCACTACCTTGTCATGGAAATCATCTCTGGTTAACCAACAAAGTTCAAATCTGACCTGTTTAACAAAACCAGAAAAAGCTGGCTCGCCAGTGTCAATCATTAAAGGGGTATGATCCGAAATGCTTCTATCCAACGCTTGTACCGAAACATGAGGAAATTTGAACTCCCATTCGGAAGTCATGAGAACCCTATCTAACTTCTCATACGTTGGATTAGGTAACGAATTTGCCCAGGTAAACTGACGGCCCGTAAGATCGATCTCTCTTAGATCCAGACTATCAATAACCGCATTGAATAAAAACGGCCAGCGATCTCTAAATCTTGTATTATTCTTCTCAGAACTATTCCTCATAATATTAAAATCGCCCCCGATTAGAGTAGGTAGATGATTCTGTTGGCAAATTCGCACTAATTCAGCTAGAAACGCTGCTTTACAGTCATCTTGGGCTGGACCATATACTGCCATTAGAGTCCATTTAAATCTATCAACCTTATTACATAAGTTGAATTTGATGCAAAATTCGCCTTCCTCAACCCCCAACAGATGAAAACATGTCAAATTCACCCCTAAGATGATCCCCCCTGATCTACCTTTAGGGGGTAGACAATGCCAAGTGAAATTAGCACCCCTAGAGAGTCGTGCAAACCTCGAACTTGACACGTCTTGATTTCCAGTTTCCATCACAGCAATGAAATCCAACTTGTTATCTCTAGCCACCTCTGTAATGTAACGAAATTTAGCCAAGTCTAAAAGACCTCTGCTATTCCAGAATAAGCCCTTCATATAATCCCCTTTTTTTCCTTTTAATTTTCTATGCCTGCGAGACTTACGAGATGAGGCTATTAAATCACAAATTTTCATATCTAGATCCTCCATCTCTTGGTCTAAGTCTGAAGCATCCTTGTCCAACTGCGCGAATAAATCACTATCCCCCATAGTGATTTCGTCATAAGTTGAATCACAGGAAATACCCTCCCTACTCACTAGTTTAGCACAGGCGCTACCCTTCTTCCTAGCTGAGTGAGACAATCTTAGCCTATCAATTTCCATTTTCTTTAACGCTTTAACTGATACATTCCCACCAAGATCATTCTTTATCATCCTAAATCCTAAACTATCCAAATTGGCAGCACAAATCTCATCAGTCAATGCTACAAAAGATAAGGAATTGGACTCATGAGACATACCATTGTCGTAAGTTAGTGAAGTCGAAGGCGAATATGATCTCTCCATTGGAAGTGCCATCGTCTTGACTTCTTTTGCAGCATCCAAATTTCGCCTCGCAGTACGACGCATAGCCTTACTAATCACATCACCATCTGTCAAAACAACTCCGTCATCATTATGGACATTACATCGTAAACTACGACGAAGCCCATTAATAGAATTGAAATTAGCCAGACCTGAGTCACAAGAGGTAACCGTACCTACAGATGGCAGCTTCACATCCAGATCCGGAAACTGAGTCCTCTGTATAGCCCCCACCACTCTCCCTCCATTCTGTGAGCTGCGACCACCATCCTGAAACTGCAGTCCACAAGATTCCACACTGGAATGCAACCCATTTTTACCTCCCTCACGTCCAGAACAGTAAAGATGCTGTTGGTTCAAAAATTCTGAAGACTCATGTCCTGGCAATACATCTTTTCCTGACAATAGCACTTGTCCTGTCACCATTTCCTGCCCCAAAGAATTTTGCTCCCCAGATATTGCACCGCGAACAGTCGAACTCTTCTGCTGATCACCATCCAAATTCTCCAAATCCAAGAGATACTTCCGAGCTGATTCAACTGTTTCTTATGTCGGTAACTAAAGGCTGTTCCCTTCATTCGGTCTGACCGAATCAAATGCAACCACCTGCTGCATTTGCTCAGCCATCAAACCTTGTGCCGGCAAAATAAACTCTTCAGAACAATTCCCAAGATCTTTCTTAGGCAATTCTAGTAGCACATCACCCCCTTGAGACTTCTCCACTTGCCCGAGCTGCAAAATATGGTCTCTAGAACATCCATCAATATCTTTCAACGGCAATTCCAAAGACATCTCATCCTCCTGTGGCTTGTCCACTTGACCTGGCAGATCAGCCCCAACATTTGAATGAATCGACAAGCTTCTCTCTGGCATTTTGGTCACCAAAATTTTTGGCAGAGACTTTTCAATTTGTTCATCTGAAAAACTTCTCAATTTCTCAACACTGCACGACCCCTTCACAGGCGACACACTAGCCATCTGCATCGGTACTGGACTACCATCCACAGAATTAGACTTGGAAACAGAAGAATCAGACCTACTTTTCATCTTCTTTATACTTGGATCATCTCTTCCCTCATTACTTGCCCCATCAGCACCAGCCTCTCCATCATCTTTCAGTTCAATGTCATTAGGATCAAGAGGTGGCCTTGCCGACTCAAATGAACTTTCTTCCAGAGAGAACAAAAGATCATAACCAACCTTATGAAAAACCAGATCAGTTTTGAGTGGCAACTGACTTCTGTCAAGCATACCCACTAGTAATCGAATGACCCCTTTTTTCCTACACGTGTACATGTCAACTTCCAATGTAACCCCAATCAATGACCCTAGGGCCCAAAAACCCAGGTAATGCCGCCAAGCATGAGGTACCCCTGTAACATGCACCCAAACCTCATCGAGGTGATACGCAGGTGCCACGTCCCCACCAAACTCACATAAAAATGGAAAAGAGAAGCATATATTTGGTGTCACAGTGGAAAGACAGACTCAACTCCCACACCAGCTACTAATCTACGCAGTCTGAAAGGTGCATTGATCCCAGAATTGCACCTTGCTATCACGATGCCTTTTAATGTAGGCTCATGCTGCTTGTTCTTAGGAACTTGTTTATACATAGAACCAGAACAATAAACATGAATGAATACCAGTAAAGTGAGAAAATGCGAGTGACTTAGTAATTACCACTCTCATTTGAATAATACATCCAAGCTGTACATCAGGAATCTCTTTCCGTTCGGACCTTTTCCCCCGCCTCTTTATTTAAGATTTGGGGAAGTCAGACAACGAATATGTTAAGCTGTTTTAAGATTTTATTGTAGGGGGGCATATCCAGTGCAATCACCGTGCAATTCAACTAAGAAAAGTTTCAAAAAATTCTGAAAAAAAACATGGATGTACATCTCATCTTACCCCATCTACATATAAAATTTCATGATCAAATTCGTCCTATGCTAGAAGTTGCAAAAAAGACAAATTTGGGGTGCATTTGAACTATTCAAGTTTGTCAGAAATTTGTCTTTTTTATTACTCTTAACATAGGACGAATTTGATCATCAAATTTTATATGTAGATGGGGTAAGATGAGATGTACATCCATGATTTTTTTCAGAATTTTTTGAAACTTTTCTTAGTTGGATTGCACGGTAATTGCACCACTTCCCTGTTTGCACTGGATATGCCCTTTATTGTAATGTCACTGTTATTGGATGTTATATGATTCCTGCAAATAACACTAGGCTTTCTGCTTACATTCATAATGTCTCATAGCTGTCTTGTCAGATCTCTTGAACTTACGAACTGTCTTGTCAGATCTCTTGAACTTAGGGGCTGTTTGGTTTGAGGAATGGGATAATGAATGAATCATCCGATCCTAACTCCAAACCTAACTCTCTTGTTTAGTTTGAGGAATGGAATGGATTGATCTATCACCAACTCCTCCTAATTAGTATAAAATGAGGGATAATATCATCCGATCAAATTTCACAAGATGATCTTATAATGGACCAACCCATCCTTAGATGTAGTAATCCCTAAAACCCAACAACCCATTAATAAGTAGAGGTTGCTCAACAGCAGGAGAGCTGGAACTTCACTCCTCAAGAGAAACCTCGGCATTCCCCACTAATTGATAAACCCCTCATCACAAAAGCCTTCGGGCAGAAATCAGAGGTCTGAAGAATCTGAAACCATCGCGAGAAATGATCGGACTCGCACATCAAGAAAAGGATCCGATAGACATGACCGAGACAAATAATCATTACATTACCTATATGCGCAAGATTTCAAGGCCAACCGGAGAGCCACGTGTCGCCTGGCGTTTTTGCGAAAAAACCCTTTCATTTCTCCGAAATTACGGATAGGTCCCTGTGCGATTTTTTTTAGAGACAAAGATATTTTTTTCACTTCGCGTTTTGGTCCCTGGCCCGGTATTTTTACGGAAAAGCCTCCCGTTAGTTTCATATCGCGAGCAAGCCCTTTTCTAATTTTTCAGGATAGCGAACAGGTCCAAAAAAATAACATCCGGGTCCCTGCTTCTTACGTTCAGATCCTTTCTCCGTTTTTCCCGAAAAAAATGTTTTCGCCACCAGAAAAACCCGGAAAATTTTTTTTCGCCACCCAAAAAACCCGGAAAAATTTTTTTCGTCACCAAAAAAACGCAGCTTCATCGAAGTTTTATAGCAACTTATGTATTTGCCAACGGATCGTAACCGCGGGTTTTTTTTTAAAAAAATGTAGATTCGTCGGCAGATTCAAAAAACCCGAAAAAATTGTTTTCGCCACAAAAAAACGCAGGTTCATCGAAGGTTTATATCAACTTATGGATTTGCCAACGGGTCATAACCGCGCATGCTATCGAAATTCAACCGGCGCAGCGTAGCGCGCTTTTCCACCTAGTACCTTTACTAAAGTTGGAAGGCTTCTCGTGCTCAGCCTCGTGCCGCGTCACGCCCGTACGAAAAAACACTGGCTGTTTTCCCTTTTGCCGTCCCGGGGTCAGCTCGATGTCCTCCGTTTTGCCTTCTCGCTTGTTAGTGTCACATGGGATCGCAAACGCACAAACCCACAATCAGGGTTTGAAAAATCAAGGTCTAAAAGATCCCTAAAATTAGTATTAATAGGTTTTTGACATCTGCCACAAAAGTTTTTTGAAAAACCGAATTTGTGTGACGTTTTTGAGAAAAATCGTTTATGTATAATAGGAAAAAGAAAAAACTGGGTAAGGCATTTAATAATTCATGATTTAATTGAGTTGTCAAATTATGTATAAATTTTTTAAAATTTTTGTGTGAGGTTCTGAGGTAGTTCTAATGATTCTATAAAATTTTCAGATGATGATCAGACCTGTGGATTATTTTAAAATCCTGAAAGTGCTATTGTCTTTGTATATACTCTTATGTTTTTGATTTTCTAGGGACAATAAATGAAGTATAATATTTCTAGAAATTTTACTGCATGGTCCTTCGCAAGGCTTATGATAACACGAAAATTTCAGAGCATGATCAAGTTTGTAAATTTTTATAAAAATCTGATAGTTTCTCTATTCCTTTTCATTGTTTGCTATTTTTGATTTTCTAGAAGCACTAAATGAATTCAAAAATTATTGAAATTTCTTTGAGTTGTTTTATTGATTAATTGGGATTTATTTAGTTTTTTTGACTTTTTTTCCATTTTTCTTAATTGTGCCGATTTTCGATGTAAACCGATTGAAAATCGGACAAAATTGGTCAAAAATTGAAAATGAAAACCGGTCCTCAAGTGTACCGGTATAGGTTAAAAATCAAACAAAATTGGTCGAAAATCAGTCAAACCGATCTATTTTCATTTTTTTGGCATTGTTTGACCGCCAAACTCAAATAGTTTGACTTTACAATCCGTTCAATTTCTACCAATTTTTGACAAAAATCAGTGCGGAGAGGTAGCCGATTTTCTGTAACATCCCAGATTTTCAGTTGTTCTAAAAATTATTTTAATATTAATTAATTTCAAATTTTGGTTTTTCTTCGGTGTTCTAATTAACCTGGCATCCATATCCTTTCAAAATTGGAGTTCAATTCTTTACCGTCCGCAAAGTCAAAATTCCAAATTCCGGTCCTTGTTCGAAATTTCACCTGAGTTCCAAAATGCTCTAAAAATTTCAAAACTTATTGCATTAGGTTCCAAATATTCTATAATGATTTTGAGAATTTTTTCAAGATTTATTGAATCTCTCTGGTATTTTATCTCTCGCACTTTCATCAAATCCATTATTTTTGTTCCGAAATAATCTAAATTCCAAAGTTCTTCCAAAAACAGCGAAACCAATTTTATTGGGTTCCATTTTATTCTTTAGGATTTTTAGGATCTTCTCCGATATTTTTAGATATTGTTATCTATTTTATCTCACGCGCTTTAAAAACAGCACTGTTCATCTTCCCCAAGTTGCAACTGTTCAGGTTCAACTCCATGTCTAGCTTCAACTTCAAACCTTCATATCTCTCATTATACTGCACCAAATCATGTGGGAGCTAAAGCATCGCGACGGCGTTGTAATAGAGAACAAATGCCATGCCGTTACCCATCCTTAATCCGAGCGAAACGGCCGCAATTAAGCGTTAATGACAATTTATTGCTCGGCCATTATCTTGGGCGTCTCTTCACCTCACCGGACGTGCGAGTACTTGAAATGTGCATATTAACGTTCTCTATTCCGTGCTCACCTTGCTCAGTTGATTCAGTGTCGTTTCCCTTTCCAAAACTCGAGAAAGACTGACGCCCGGCGTTCTCCAAAGACACCGGTGAGCCATCTTTTGCTCCGGTGAGTTTTCAGGTAAACCAACCGCGTCACTTTGTGCCTTTTGCTTCCGTGATTACAACCATTCAATCGTATTTGATTTTCATTGCAGTTTGACCCCGTATTTCGAGTTTGTTCGTCGTCGGTCATCGCTCCGTTCGTCGTCGATTTCTCCCGTTGGGGTACGATTCAATTCAATTCCTTGCACCCATAGACTCCCCTTGATGCAAGCTACCCTGTGCTCCTTTTGATTTCGAGAAATTTTGTTGTTTCGGGTGAATTTGGTCGTCGTGCTGTCGGCCCGATTTTGAACGTCGATTTTTCTTCATCGTTGCCGTTGCCTCGGGTCTTCTCGCCGCCAGCCGCCGTGCTCATGAGCTCCGCGTCGCCGAGCCGCCCTCGACACCGTACCGCTCACCGTACCGCCTCCTTGCCTTAGCGCCTTGCATTACCGCCCCTACGCCGCCGCCGCTTAAATTCTTGCGCCGCCGACTTCTTGCCGCCGATCGCCGCGACGATCGCCGCCTCCGGTCCACGCCCATTGTTCCCCTAGCCGGTGAGCTGCCCCTTTTCCTTTCCCAACCGGCACTGCTGCCCCTTGCTCATTCCTCTGTGCAGAGCAATTGAAGAAGAAGGTAGAAGCCAATGACGTGTGGGGATCGTATGGAAGAGACTCAAGAAAATCAGGAAAATAGAGAAAAAGAAAGGATTCCAAAGGAATATTCTCGGAATTTCTATTTTCCAATCTGACAGAATTCAAACAATTGTTTCTCCTCCGTTGTAACTCCGAATCGAGTGATTTCAATTGCTAAATTCATCTAAATTCATCCTCTATATTCCAGTATTTTTATTATAATTTTTAGTTTCTGTTTATTTTATTTTATTTATTTCGTGCACTGTTTTGCGTGTAGTCGAAGAAGCGGTCGTCGTCGCCGACGAAAGAGAAGACCTTCAGAACAGCGCATCGTATCTCGTCGGTGAAGGCAAGTCTCCTTTACGCATGTTGATCCCATTGTTTATAATTGTTTTATAAAATATTTACAACTTGCATGGCTATTTATATAAACTGATGATGTTAAAATGTAGGTTGTTAGTTATACCCATTTCGAAATGACATCCTTGCTGTTTGATTACCATGCCTTTGTAACCTTAAGTTTTAATCACGAAATCATATATCATGTAATTAACCTTGTTTAGTACATTAGACTGTGCTTAGGATTGATATTGATCAAAATGCCTATGGTGGGATAAATTCTAAAATGTTGTTGGAACATGTTTTATCGAAATTGTAGATAGGTTTTTGCTGCTGTGATTGTAAAATAAAAATAGTTTAGATTGGGGCGGAATGGTTTGTCGGGCGGGTGCGGATGGAGCACTGGTTCTGGTTTGTGAAAGCCGCCCTAATCAATTTAAGAACTGACGCTTATGACTGTCCATTCTAAGCATTACCGTGCAACCACATGTCTATAATGGGTACGACCTGGCTGAATAATTTGTAGAAACCTAACTTAGACTCGCCAGTTGGTGGAATGTGGGTGCCGGATGGAGGCAAGTTGTATTTCCCACACGGCGTAAGAGGGGGCTTCTGTACTGGGTGGATGGAACCCTAACAGCGGTGAAACCTCAGCGGGTGGGTCGGGTTAGGCGTATACATTGTAAATGCCTTGTCATGATCTCTCTGCCGGCACACCAAGGGAAGTGTCTTCATAGCGCTTGGCATTAAGGAGATGATCATGTCTTGTGGGTAAAGCTGTACACCTCTGCAGAGTTAAAACTATTCGAATAGCCGTGCCTACGGTCAAAGGCAAAGCGAAGAATGCTTTCATACTGGTAGACTTGGTTTTGTTTTTTTTAAATAACTGATGTTTTGGGATTCGGGAGTGGATAGAACTCTCGGATGTTTATTTGGCGGATTGAGCCAATCAGGTAGATGGAACCTGTTTTGATCATGACGGATGGAGTCATGAGTTGGTTTATCTTAATCTTTTAAACTGTGCGGATAGAGCCAGCATACTAGTGATGGTGGATAGAACCTTCACTAGAATAATATATATATTCAATTGTTAAAATATTTATTAAAATGTGCATTGTGAAAATTATTATTAAGTATAGTTTGATGAAACTTGGCTTTATGCAAAAGAACCTTATTAAGCCTTTCCTCAGAAAGCCCTACATGTTGCATTTTCCCAGACTTGCAGAGTACGTTTGTACTCACATGCTACACAAAATTTTGTCATCAGAAAATTACCAAGATGCAGTCGAAAACAATGAGTTCTATGACGAGGAGTTCGTTGGAGATCGCCAAGATAACTAAGCGCGCGCTCCTAGTCGTCGCCTGTGGTGTCTTTTGGGTTTTGTCTTGTTGTTTTTGTTTCCGCTGCTGTGAGCTCTGGTCATGTGACCAGGAGATGTAATAAATAGCCATGTGGCTGGTACTTTATATTTATGCTATTACCTTGTTCTGTTCTGGTTATGAATATCACTGCTTCACTGTGTGTACTAGCAACTGATAGGGACTAGTACAGAAATACACAGAAGATTTTGGATGGTAAATCTGGGATCTCACATTTTCCTTCGCGATCTGGTATTGTAAACCCTGCCCACAATCCGTATCTCCAATACGCATACACATGCCCAAATGGACAAATCTAGCTATAAGGACTCAGTGGTTTGATTGCCGATCGAGCATCGTCGCGCACGACTGGAGCTTCCAAGAAGTGCCACAGCTTCCGGGCTCCGGCTGGAGTGCTGGACAGATGCTCCGCAGCAAAGACTGCATCCTGTGACCAATCCTCTGCATAGAAAATGCACACAATGTGATCAAACCGTGTAGATGGATTCCATTCCTTGTAGGACAGGGGCGGACCTAACATGGGGCATCGGGATTCAGCTGAACCCCTAAAAATTCAGGAAAATAAATTATTATAAGTAGTAATCCAGTACTCCAGCATGCAGCCAACAGAGGTTGGAGAGAAAGAAGGATTAGGATTAAATCGATTGCTCGTGGCAAGGAAATGAACCCTTGGAACAAAACGGTAGAACAATAATCCTAACAAGGACCAACGAAAAAAGAAATCAATCCAACCAAAGCCCAGATGGAATGGATCTCCACTCCACGCCAGTCAGTAGTGTGTGTTGGAAATCTAGGTATTATTTTTGTTTTAGATTTGAATATTAAACTAATTTCCAAAATGATTAAATACAACAAGCAAGATAACAGGCACAACATGCTACTAAAAAATAGATCGAGCATCGTCGCGCACGCGATGAACAGAGGAAAGAACAATTCTTACGTAGGGCTTGTGGAAGGAAAAGAAGCAGCGCAGTTGCGATCGCCTATAGACTATAGTGGAAGTAGTCGACGTCGAGGAGGAAGAACTCGAGCGGTCGCACAATGCGCTGCCCAGAAACCTTATTGCCGCCCCCGTGCAGGTTCTCGCAGCGGCAACGGTTCGGAGATCCTGCTCTCCTTGCGTCACGGTGCACGCCGAGAGGAAGGTCGGTGAAGAATAAGTGCAGCACGAAGATGCAACACAGATCACAGAGGATGAAACACGATCGCAAGAGACAAAAAGCTGCATCTATCTGGACGTCTCCAGATTTTATAGCCTCGCACAAGTAACGGTCAATTTATTGCTAGTAAATTGACCGTTACAACACCATTATACGCTAGTAACTGTAGGTCATTCAAACGGCCGTTTCTATTAGAAACTGACACCATTATAATGGAGAGAAACCGAAAATTAAAAGGGTTCAAATGTGCCAGGAATATAAAATAAACAAAGTGCAATTAGGATGAACAATTTAGAAAATAAATAAAGTGCAATTAGGATGAAAAATTTAGAAACCTCTTATTCGCCCCCCGTCTAGTTGGTTGTCCTTGATCCTACAACTACCAGGATGCATCGCACCCTTAATGAGGTGATCGAATGGGTCTTCGTCCAAGGCCTGGTGGGCGAATTCATAGTCCTACACGTGAAGTCCAAGATTGTAGTGTACGAACACGAGCTGCTGGAGTTTTGCATAACTTAATTGGTTCATTGTAACATCCCAATTTTTGACTTTTCAATTATTAAATATTATTTTATTGCAATTTATGATTTTTGTGAATTTTCTGGATTTATTTGGATTTTCCGAGATTTATTGGAATTATTTTGAATTAAAATATAATACCTTTTGTGGAGAAATAATTATAAAAAGAAATATTTAAAATAAAGTTTTACCCAAAATATTTTATTTAAGTCTAGAATGTCTCAAAGTATTTTTGAGAATTTTCTTGGAATTTTTAAAGTATTTTTACTACCCTAAATAAGTTAATCTATTTTCTCGATTATTTTTAATCGGAAAACCGGAAATTCCACGTGAACAGTATTGGGCGGCCCATTCTCTGTCTTGGATCGGTAGGGTTAATCGCGTGCGTCGGATCGAAATCGCACGGCCGACATCACCCATACCGCTTGGAAGCCCTAGGCGTCGGCGAGTGAGGCCGATTCGACCGCCGCCGCGTCGTTCATCGATGCGTCGTCTCCAGGCCGTCTCCGAGCCGGACTCCAGGAGCTTGTGTCGTCGCCGCCATGGACTCTGCGTCGAGCCTTGCCTTATCCGGCCGCCATGCGCTATAAAGGGGGGGAGGACCAGGTGCGCTAAGTCCCAAGTCGCACAAACTCCGAGCCCTAGCACGTGAAACGCCGCGTAGCAGCCGAAATCCGAGCTTCCGCGAAGCGCCGCCGCAAGTCGTGTTTCGTCGATTAGACGCCGTCAAAGGATCGTTTCGAGTCGCCAGCGGGGTTTTCGAACTCACCGCATTCCGGCGCATCTCGTGCGCACCGGAGTTCCACCAGAACACCGCCGGAGGAGGAGATCGTCGCGAAGGTCGTCGCCGCCAGAGAAGAAAGCCGCGCCGCCGACGAACCAATACTCAAAACCCGAATCCGAGCGTGTCATCGTGTTGGCGACGTTGAGGTGAGTAAGGTAGTGCTTTCGCCGCTCGCCGCCGGTGACCATAGGGCCGCGCGCGCCGCCGTCCGACGTGGGGTGATGCTTCGTCGACACGTGTCCGCCACGTCGGGTTCTGGATGAGGTGGCATCGAGTTGGCGCTACGTCGGTGCACGCGTGTGCAAGACGGTGGTGGCGTGGGGCCCGGCCGTCGATGGCGTGGTTTCCGGGACACGTGTCAGCGCCGCGCTAACCTGAGCCGAGAAGATGACGTCAGCTGACGCCATAAATACGATTTTCTTTACAAAAATAATTCGGAATATTTTGATTTTCTGATTTTATGGATTTTTCAGGAATTTGAAACTTCCGAGGACTCGTTCTCCCTCATACGAACTCCGATTTAGGTGATTCAAATTCCTAAAAATTTGTAAATTTGAGATCTTTCTAATGGTGGCTTTTTTTTGAATTTTTGAGTTTTTTTGTTCTTTGGGTTTGGTTTTTATTTGCTTTCTCTCTCGATTTGCATAGACGTTGAATTGTGCGACGCTTCGGAGGAGGAGCTACCAACTCAAGAACAGTTTCTAGACCATGACCAGGATCTTAACCAAGGCAAGTTGTGCTTTGATCATGTTGCACCCATAAATTAGATTGCATGCTATTTTGATTTACCTTATCACTTGTTATTTTATGTGTATAAATGATTTCAACATAAGTTTGGGAATAGCTACCGTACCCTTTGAATTACACCCTACCTTGCTAGTTGTATGCCATGATCCACTTGTCACCCTATGTTGGTTTACTATAGTTGGTTAATAACGAAATCAACATGGATGGTTAGAACGAACTAGAGTGCTTAGCCATGCTACGTCATCACATGTACATGAAATATTGATTATTAATCTTGACTAATGGAATATGGAACATTATCATGGATATGTGTGTCATGTGTGGTCACACGAGAAGATTGAGTTGTTGTGGCGAGGTCACACAACGATGTTGAATTGTGTAAAGCATGTGATGCTTGGTAATCAACCGGGTGGTAATCATTTTTGATTGAAGCAAGTGGAAAGGGGCAGTGTGCCGGGGTGGGCTCAGTGGAGCTGAGGGTATGTGCAAGTCTTGCTTTAATCAATCATAAGGACTTAACCTTGCGAGCCTTTGACCTGAGTCAATCATGCAACCACATGTCTGTTATGGGGCAGCCTAGCTGACTAATTTGCAAATGCTTAACTTGAGTGCTATCGTGGTGGCGTGAGACTCGGGTGGTGGTAACCAGTCCATGCTCGGGAGTGGCTCACATGGCACAAGAGGGGGGCCCTGTTGTGGAGGTGTAACCCTTCAGTGTTGAAATCTTAGCGGGTAGCACTGGGTTAAGAGGATGCATTGTTGTGAGACCCCGTTCGGATGAACAGGAACCTCCATGTGATTACTGTGCTATTCCCTGGATCAGTAGCTAGCACTCACATGTT